>CM026071.1:20870000-22070000 GCA_014839685.1 Anableps anableps
TGGATTATCATTATAACAAAAAAAACAACCAGATTAAAAGAAAATGTTGTAAGGACTGACACAATGAAGAATGCATTAAACAGCCAAGACCAACACAAAGCATTTAAATGTTAGCTTTACTAAAAATCTTTCACGTTTCATCTTACATGATGGACATTTTTTGAGGAATAAAACTTATATGGAGAACAATAAGCAAAAATGAGACAGAGGGTGAATTTTAGTTTCAAGGGATTCATTCCTATTTCTAAACCTCAATATGACTGACATGATGGACACTGACATTGGAAACAAGGGTAAAGCAAACAGTGACAAAGCTAATAATCATCTTCAGAGCAAAGGACTTAGTTGTCTGACTTTTGCAAACCTGAACTGAGTTCTGCATTTGTAAAGGTTCTTTTAAAATTATTTTGTTTTTTGTGTCCACATAGGATGCATGTACATACCATCAAAAAGGCAATGTTAATACTAAAAGAAATAGCTGTACAAGCAATATTTTCTGTAAATCATTGCCTTCTATCACTTACAGTGTCTGACTCATGAACACAGAATGCGGAAGTTAATTTGCTGCAAGCATATATTTTATCCAGATAAACAGCAAATCAAGCTGAAAAAGTGATATTTTGATTTCAAGAGGTCAAACTTGATGTTAGGTTAGTTTGATGGATTACAAAGCAAATTATGGCAGACATGTTTAAATACAACAGGATGCATAGCCATAGCTGAAAAAAATATGGAAATATGGCTTCTCACATAAGATAAATGACAAAACAAGAAGGAAAACTTTCTAGTAGGGCCTTTTTAAGCTAACAGATGTCAGTCTCACATTGTAGCTATTTTTAACAGCCTTTTTTTCTGCTCTTTTTTTGTTGACACTCACCAGAACCGACTCCTTCCATTTACATTCAGGAAAACATGGAAAGAGAACCTCTTCTACTTCATCTAGTCCATCAGAGTGAGACACTGAGACAGAGTGGGCAGGAAATGTTTGAAAGCAGAGGAAACAACACTAAAAATTACTCTACCATCACTCATAACATCGCTCACTGCCCTCCCCATGCACAACCTAAAACATTTATATGGCCATGCCTGTCTGCTGATGGTTCTGCTTGTGAATTATTTACCAATGGGATGCAGAAAAATTTAATTGCAGAGAAGCAAAGCTGTTGGGAATGAGACTCTTTTTTTTACCCTTTTGAAAATGATTGCTGTTTGATTGACATGTTAAAATACTTCCGCTGTCTGCACCTATACACATTTACTGTAATATTACCAACTTACATACAGATGTGCTGTACTTGAATATGTCATTTTTGTGTGTATTTGTCAGTTTAATGGGTGGTCTGTATAATCTGTGCAGTCTTAGGTGGTATGCAGCAAATGACTTACGGTCAACATCTGGCCAATTAAAACTAGTCTGTTTTTCAGAAAGTAGGATATATATTGATTTTGGCTTTCATACTCCCATTTATACAACTTCTAACTCTTGTTATCTTAGGATGAGTGGGAGCAGAAAGAAGGAGATCAGACTGTTTTGTTACAAGGATTTTAGTGACATTAGCCTCTATATAGTCTTGGGAGTTAATTAGCTTGTTCTTTTGGTTGCATTTGCAGGGAGACCTAATTTCTGCTTTATTAGAAACAAAAAAAAAAAAAACCTTAAAAAAAATAAAATCTTTAGACAGAATCACTACATTTAGAGTTCATGCAAATAAGCAAAGCGAGTGTTACTGACCTAAATGCTGAAATCAGTGGGAAGCAGAGATAAGGGATTCATTATGCATTCTTGTGGCATCCTCCACTTAGTAATTGAACTTGTTGTTCTTGGTCAAGTATATTGATTCACACTCTGCTGCCTGTTTAAAATTGTTACATTTGCATTTAATAAGCTATCTACATAGGGAAACATCTAATGTTATTACCAAGCATAGCAGCTTGGAAGTTAAGCTAGACCGAAATTGCTAATGGCAGCATGTACTTTAAGAACAAAAAGGAACAGTTGCTGCAGGGTAGATGTCACCCGGGGAACGTCACCGTTGTATCCTATGATAAGATTCCCTGTACATAGCAGAAAATCTCTCACTTACACTGCATATCCACACATTCCCAATGTTACACACACATGCTGTCCTTCCTCCTTTGAAGTGCTACATCACTGTAATGGAATTCTATACCTGACTGCTGACTGGAGGCTTTAGAAGAGGATGGATGGAGAAATGGACGAATGGAGAGAGAAATCTAAGAAGTGGTATGGAAAAGGTGCAAAAAAAGTGACAGTACGTTAATAGATTTGAAGAAATTAACATCCTGTTTGCATTGGTGGTTCGTGTGACTGTTTAATTGGCAATAAACTTATGTACTGACATTGGCTTAATTTGTGTCATGTAGTACTACAAAGGTTTGTCTTTTTCTAATGCTTGTGTTAAAAAAAAAACTCCACCTCACACCTTCCTAACAGCTCTCTGGGGTAAGATGTAAGTAAATGTAATTCATTCCATTCCTTCTTCTCAGGCCATGTTTTAGCTGGGACTAAAAAGGATATTGTAAATTACCTTTTGATTCATCCCCTTTTAATTATGCAAATAGACTTCATTAACTGCACTGACTCTAAAGTGTTGTGAAATATATTCATTAGTCTGTGTAGATTTGTAAGAGTGTTCGCTAAGGAGTACTCAAGTGTGCACAGTATGTGCTCGCTTTCTCACAGTTGTGAGTGTACAGAATTGATCAGTGTTTTTGCACTTTTTAGAATAATATGCTCAGGCCACGATGCACAAAATGTTTGCAAACTAGGGTTTCCAATTTATCCAATACATGCAGTTGAAACTATATATACACTGAATAAAAAGATACAAACACCATTTTTTTCTCACTGTCTCAAGTTAAATCAGACCAAATTTTTCTCATTTTATGTCAGTTAGCATTACCAAAATTATTTCTATTTGCGAAATGGCAGAAAACCTAGCAAGAACAATTTTTAGAGATTTTTTTTTATAACTTTCTTCAAATTCAAAAGTTCACATAATTTGGTCAGTATCAGGGATAACTGTCCTTTAAACTGTATGACTTGGATCAAACCTTTTGGGTTTCCATCCACAAGCTTCTGTTCACAAGCTTTGTTGGAGCTCTGGCACATTCCTCCTGACAGATCTGGTGGAACTGAGTCGGGTTGGTTGGCCGCCTCACTTTCACACGCCTTTTCTGATCTACCCACAACTTCACCATAGGACTGAGATCAGGGCTTTGTGATGGCCATGCTAAAGCATTTACTTTGTTGTCCTTAAGCCACTTTATAACTACTTTAGCTGCATGCTTAGGGTTATTGTCCATTTGAAAGACCTATTTGTGCCCAAGCTTTAATTTCCTAGCTAATGTCTTTAGATGTTGCTTCAGTATTTCTCCATCCATTGTTTTCCATACTCTTACCTTCTTAATGCTATCTATTTTATGAAGTGCACCAGTTCCTCCTGCAGTGAAACAGCCCAATAACATGATGCTACCACCCCTGTACTTCACAATTAGGATGGTACAAGCATCCCCCTGTTTTCCCCCAAATGTAACAATGGTCATTATGGTCAAACAATTCCACTTTTGTTTCATTAGATCACAGAACATGTATCCAGAAGTGAAGGTCTTTGTTCCTGTGTGTATTTGCAAACTGCAATCTGGCTCGTTATGTTTCTTTTGAAATCAAGGCTTATTCCTCGTTGAGTGGCCTTTCAGTCCATTTCAGTACAAGACACACTTCCCTGTGGATAATGACACTGTCTGACCAACTTCAGCCAGTACTGTTCTTGGGTGAATCTGCATATTTTGGACCAAAATGCGTTCATCCATGGGACACAGAACCCTCTTCCTTCCTGAGCAATATGGTTGGACATTCCCATCATGTCTATACTCATGTATAATTGTTTGAATATATGAATGCAGCACCTTCAAGCATCTGGAAATTGTTGCCAAGGATGAACCAGACTTGTGCAGCTCCAGAATTATCTTCCTGATATCTTGGCTGATTTCTTTTAACTTCCCCATCGTGTCAAACAAGAAAGCGGTGTGTTCCAGGTGTGGCCTTAAATTAACTCAAATGTGTCAGTTCACTTATCAGAGGTTTGTGGAAAGAAACCCAAAAGGTTTCACCCAAGTCATACAGTTTAAAAGATGATTAACCCTGATACTGACCAAATGCATGTAAACTTTTAATTTCGAAGAAAGTTACCAAAAAATCTCTAAAAAATGTTCTTGCGAAGCTTTCTGGCATTTGGCTAATAGAAATAGTTTTAGTAATTCTAATTTTCCTAAAACAAGAACAGTTTGGTCTGATTTAACTTCAGACAGAGAGAAAAAAAAATATGTATGTCTTTTTATTCAGTGTATGTAAATTTATGGTTTCAACTGTAAATCAAAGGCAAACACAAAATTGCAATTTCAGCTGTTCTGCCAAGAAAATAGTGTCACTGCACGGACACAGTTTGCTAATGCGTAAACGAGTCCTTATGCATGCATTTACAGGAAATCTTTTATAAATAAATATGAAATATTATCAGTGTTAAACATGTCATAGTTGCAAAAAGTTGAGATGATTGTAACACACACTTACCAGGAAGTATTAGTATTTACTGTCTGTTCAGTTGTGGTTGTAGTGAGACAGGAGAATAAAACAAGACAAATCCTGCTTCAGGTTATAAAAATGAACTGTATAGTAATTCATCTTCTCCCCCAGTAATGTGTGTTTGACATTGTACAGATTCCTAAATTTCAAATACTGTAAACTATCATAAACTACATAATATCCTGTTGTTGCTTTTTTCACTTTGTGGAATAAAATCTTTCAGTTCATTTTTTGCAAACAGATAGTTTACTTTTTAAAAATTGAGTAATCCAGTTGGGACACAATGCCTTTTCCTGGTCAACTGACTAGCTAATTCCTGAGGGTCTTTGTCATGATAAAGTGCAGGGCCCAAAGGACTTGCAGCAAGTAGCATCTCTTTATAAAAAAAAAAAAAATTACTGCTCACAAAATTAAAGGGAACACTAAAATAACACAATCTAGATCTCAATTAATTAAATATTCTCATTGAAAAACTTTGTTATTAACACAGTGAAATTGATTGAGAAGAAAATAACACAAAAATGATCAATGTAAATCAAAATTATTACACCATGGAGATCTGGATTTGGATTCATATTCAATATGAAAGTGGAAAATAACATGACAAGCTGATTCAACGTCAGTAAATATTCCTCAAGCAAAGTCTAACTGAGGCTCAGTCATGTGTGTGGCCTCCACGTGCCTGTATAACCTCCCAACAAAGCCTGGGTATGCTCCTGATGAGACAGTGGATGTTCTCCTGAGGGATCTCTCCCCAGACCTGGATTAGAACATCAGTTAGCTCCTGAACAGTCTGTGGTGTGATGTGGCATTGGTAGATTGACTGAAACATGATGTCCTAGATGTGCTCAGTTGGATTCAGGTCTGGGGAATGGGCAGTCCAGTCCATAACATCAGTGCCCTCATCATGCAGGAACTGCTGACACACTTCAGCCACATGAGGCCTAGCATTGTCATGCATAAGAAGGAATCCAGGGCCCACCGCACCAGCATATGGTCTCACAATGGGTCTGAGGATCTCATCCCTTATGGCAGTCAGGGCACCTCTGGCTAGCACATGGAGGGCTGTGCGGCTATCCAAATAAATGCCTCCCCACACCATGACCAGTGGTGGGATGTAATGAAGTACAAGTACTTTGTTACTGTACTTAAGTACAGTTTTCATGTATCTGTATTTTACTTAAGTGGATTTAATCGTGGATTCTTTTAACTTTTGCTCCACTACATTTGGCGTGAAGTATCTGTATTTTCTACTCCACTACATTTCTAAAAATGTGTGGCGTTACACATTACATTCACTTCACACTGATGGGGTTTATTAAACTGTGACGGTAAAATCTGACGGCCATCCGTCATTCTGACATATTACACACATCTGACAACTTGGTGCAGAGAGTTTCAACTTTATGCACAGACAACATCATGGAGGTCACTAAATCAATCAGTATAAGAAAACTTTCTGTCAGAGTATCACCTCTGATCTTTACGCTATCTGAGAGCTGATGGCGGCGCGTTGAAGAGTTACAGACAAGAGGCTTTGGAGCGAGCCTACCGCAGCTGACACTGCTGTTGGATTATTCTCCCACTGAGGGGAGTGTTTGCTGGATCAGGTAATGTTCCGAGACTCTCGCTAACTTCTGATCACTTCAACTGGTGAAATGTTACCTTTAAAAACTTTGTCACTGCTGAGAAAAAGTTAAATGTATTCAGCTTGATGATTAAATGATGTGGGTTATCTGTTCAACATGTTGAATGTTAATAAAACAGAATGAAAATTAAATGCAAATGTCATTATTATCATCTTAAAAATTGATGCGTAAAAATAGATAATTACAGTTTTTTTTGACACCATTAGTCAAAATGAAAAAGTCAAATGAAAGTCTAGCGCAACCTCTGTGTTACATTGCGTTTTGTTTTTTATTTTTTTGTCTTTTTGTTTGAAGGTAATCAACTACTTATTTGAGTTCAAAAATGACTTTTGGTCCCAAGTTTTTAAAATGGAATGGTGTCAGGAAATTGAAATGTTCACTAGTGATGTCCCATTACAAGGTTGAATATACAATATTTTTTAACTGTGGAGTTGATGACAAACTGGAGTTGAAATGTCAGTGGAAATGGTGAGTGTTTGCTATTCTTTTGTTAAGTATGTCTAATGTCACTTTTTTCGGGCAGACAACTTTTACTTGAATGTGTTTACTGCAGATAAAATAACATATTGGTTTTACTTTGTGTTAAATAAAACCTTTCAAAGGTATAATCATTCCTCTTTCTTATTTTGCTTAATGGCATTTAACTCTGCAGGTCATCCCTGAAATTCTGATGCACAGAATCACAAATTCAAGCATAAACGGTGTCACAGACAGTAAACACAATAAAAACATGCATTATCTGCAGCATTGTTCATTAAAATGGCACAACGTTGATGTATTAAAGAAAATACATCATACAGTTGACATGCTTTGGGAACATATTCAACAAGTACTTTTACTTTCAATACTTTAAGTATTTTTAAAAGCAAGTACTTACTTTTAAGTACTTTTACTCAAGTAAAAATGTTGGTGAGGTACTTTTACTAGAGTACATTTTTGTCAATTTATTTGTACTTTTATTTAAGTACAGTGATTGAGTACTTTCTCCACCACTGACCATGACTGACCCACCACCAAACCAGTCATGCTGGTGGATGTTGCAGGCAGCGTAACGTTCTCCACAGTGTCTCCAGACTCTGTCACATCTGTCACATGTGCTCAGTGTGAACCTGCTTTCATCCATGAAGAGCACAGGGTGCCAATGGTGAATCTGCCAATTTTGGTGTTCCTTAGCAAACACCAATTGTCCTTCATGGTGTTGGGCTGTAAGCACAGGCCCTATATGTGGACATCGGGCCCTCATACCACCCTCCTCATGGAGTCTGTTTCTGACAGTTTGAGTAGAAACATGCACATTAGTGGCCTGCTGGAGGTCATTTTGTAGGGCCCTGGCAGTGGACCTCTTGTTCCTCCTTGCACAAAGGACGAGGTACTGGTCCTGCTGCTGGGTTGTAGCCCCCCTACAGCCCCCTCTATGTCTCCTGGTGTATTGGCCTATATACTAGTACCTGTTCCATGCTCTGGACACTGTGCTGAGAGACACAGCGAATCTTCTTGCCACCACTCGCATTGATGTTCCATCTTGGATTAGCTGCACTACTTGAGCAACTTCAGTGGGCTGTAAAAAATGCCTCATGATGCCTCTATGCATGACAGCTCTGACAAAATGAAAAAGTGACTAAAAGGTCAACCAGAAAGGACAAGAACAGAGAAATGATCTGTGGTCACCACCTGCAGAATCACTCTTTTATAGGAGTTGTCTTGCTAATTGCCTCTCATTTTCATCTGTTGTATGTTCCATTTACACAGCAGCAGGTAAAATTAATTCACAGTAAATATTACTACCTAACTGGTGACATTGATTCCACAAAGGTGTGACTGATTTGGAGTTACATAGTTTTTTTTAGGTGTTGCCTTTATTTTTTTGAGCAGTGTATATTTGCATTCACGGTGATGGAGAACTTTGTAGCAGCATTTAGAACTAATTAAACCTTTATCGGATCCATAGAGTAACCCCATAGCATGTCTGAAATATCTAAAAGCGAAATATTTCATTTGCATATTATATTATAGCTTGCACTGTAGGAACAGCTGCCAGAGGGCTGAAGCAGTGGTATCACTAATTAAGTAATAGTGTAAAAGGCAATTTGCCAGAGCATCTGACAGTTAATGCAACTGCCTCACTTATGAGATGTAATTTAGAGTAGGAGGATTCTTGAAACAACGAAATTTGAGGGCATCCACACATGCCATGAAGTTTCTGCTTGTCCAATGCACGCCACACAAAAGGGGTTTTTAATAGTCAACTATCATGCGATCACATAACATTGTGTGGGATCAAACAAGATCTGTAGGTAATATTGATCAAAATATTTGCTAGTTTATAAATTATGGAATAGCTTAGCACCACATATGTTAAAGTCCTGATGCTGTATCAACCTTCGTGACCACTTAGGTTGTATGGTTCAAGTCTACTCTGCATCCCCAGAACCAAACATAGAGAAGAAGCATTCAGTCTATGCTACATTCTGAACAAACTTCCAGAAACTGCAAAACAGCTGAAACACGAAGTTCCTTTAACTTGAGGCTAAAAACCCATCTGTTTAGCGTTGACTTTGAGTAATAATAAGTGAAATGTTGATGCATATATTTATTTATCTGGTTGATTATTTCGATGATGCCATTTGACAGAAAAGTAATGATTATGGCCTGTTTCATAATTGGTCACTGCATTACATTTTTATGGTCAAAAGAACTTGAACTACCTTGATGCTGAACTGTTCCATACAAATAAACTTGACGGCCAATTCAGGGAATAATGATGAGTGCAGAGAGGTAACGAAAAATCAGGACTTGGATACATAATGATAATAATGTTGATAAAAAGGGGACCTGCCATATGCGAGACAGAGGCTGCATAACTTGACGCATCAGATAGACGTGTCAAGTTAAGTCTCTGCAATCTGGATAAACAGTAAATCACGTTCCTGAAGATGCTGATTTCAGCTAAAAATTGACCTACAGGGAGGGGAGAAAAGGGTGGCATAAATGCATAGTGAAATGCTCTTGTTCTTGTGACATTGCGAAAAAGAAAAATGAATGAGTTATGAGTGAGTACATCTTACCTAAATACAGCCTTGGGTGGGTGTTGGTGAGAGTGAATGCTGATGGAAGGCTCTGCAAGTAAGCTGCGAGCTGGAACATGTGGAAGTGAGCAGGGTGTAGACGTGGCGCGCCGGTGGAGACATACTCTTGAAGGTGAGCTGAAGGATGATCTGGAGCGATGGCGCGAGTCCATGAATAAGATGAGTTCAAGGGAGAGGAGATGAGTATCGGTGGTAAAGAGGAGAGAGTGAAGTGGACCACCACTTAGGAGGCAGAGATCAGCACTGAAAAGCTGTAGCAGCTGAACAGTAGGAGCCAAAGCGAAGGAATACCCAGGCAAGACAGAAACGGTAGCAGAGGAAGGACGACACCTGCTGCGCTTCAGTGAGAGGAACTGGGGATTTGCAGATTTGAGGAGGGGGTGGCAAGGAGTCCCCAAAAGGCAAATGAAGAATGAGGCAGGCGACCTGTGGTGAGGCAAGGTTGGAGCTGGGAGAGATTCCCCTGGGTCTGAACTGCGATAGAGGAGAAGGATGATCCGAGCGTGTATTCGGGCAGGCACTTCTGCAAGCAGGATAAGGGGTGGAAGGGCCAGGATCCTTGAGGAAAAGGAGCGGGGAACCAGATGATTATCTGACTGAAAGTATGACATGATGGGGTTGCACACCTGCTTGCTTGTAGCTTGGCTGAAGAGCAGATGGAGCCATGGATGGAGGGCCTTATAAATGAAGACTTGCACAATAATTGGCTATAATGAGGCGTGGACTGATGCCGATGTGCTGCAGCTGAGGCACATGATGTGAAGGATGAATGATGCAGGTGAGAATAGAGAGAGTCTTCCAAATGGAATTTATGCCTAGGCTCCATTACATAAGCAACACTGGTACACGACCTGTTTAAATGCTATGAAAAAATAAAATAAAAGACCTGATAATAGTAATTTCTTATTTCACAATATGTAGATAGTCTCTCTGCACTGATAAATATTCACTCGTTTCAGTATGCCAAATGCTTAAAATGGCTCCTATGGCAGTGGATTTGAATGTATATTCTGATTATTTTAACTATTTCATCTTGATGGAACGCATAGGCTGCACATAGACTGGAAAATTCAGCCCAAGATGGTTAATGGATCATTAAAGCTGCAGTATGTAACTTTTATAAAAAATACATTTTGGTGCTACTCATCCCCTCCCTCTCACTCTGCCTCTTGCTCTCTGCTGCACTGCAGCTTGCAGAGACTGTAGTGAATTCTCAGGCTAGTTAACATGGTCATGGGTGACGACAGATAAACGGTTTTCCTGTAACGGTAAGTTGTTTCTTCACCATAAGCACATTGAGCAGCGAGTAAAGGAAGTTGATTGACAGCACTAATACCTTCCTGGCTCTGATTGGTTGGTTTTGGTTGGGACGACTCGGGAGCGATGCATTTCTTCAGACGGCAATAGTACCTCAGGGAGGAGATGGATCTTTTCACAGATTACCTGTCTCGCAACATACTGTCACAACATGTTGACAGTTTTAACAAATATGTAAAAAACATATTGTTTTAATAAAAGTTACATACTGCAGCTTTAAGTTCGGAAAGAAACAAAAATGAGACCATGATAACTCAGCAAAAGTAACTTAAAATATATGGACAATACATGTAACAGCATCAGATCATGTAAGTGACAGGACTTGATGCTTCACAAAATGTTCTTAATTTTTTCACTTTCAGATCCATGTAAAAAATGTCTTTTAAAATGCCAATATGCGTGGATAGATAGGAAACAGTGTGATATCAGCTTTACCGACACATTGACATGTACTTGAGATTTCAAGGAGCACCTCTGTACTTCATTCATCAGGACAAGAAGCTCTCTATGAGGAAATATTTTTCACTTTCTCTCTTCCCTGTTTGTGTCAACTGTGACTGAGGTGGAAGGTCGTATTCAGAATGTGAAATGAGGAGAACAATGAAAGGAGTGCAAATTGCTCACACCAGGAAAACTTTATGGGCATGTTTGTGCTGCCATATTATTAGTTATTTGAGACACTGAAATAGAGCAGATAGTGGATGCATATGATATGCAACTATTGAACCTAACACCAGGTTTAGTCCAATGATAAGTTGAAATTTCAATGGTGCTGATGTTGAAGCTATTGAAATACAATTACAAGTATGTAGAAAATTAATCAGTTCATAATTGACAAACAGAAATTAAATGTGGGAGCAATAATCAAATAGTGAAATCAAATCAAATTGACATGATGCCACTTGTCAATCAATCCAGTGGGTTCATTCAAAATTAAATAAATAAATACTGTTATTAATAAATTAATAAATATTTTATGAAATAAATGTCCCAATCAAATAAAACAAAATAGAAAATTAAAATAAATAAATCTTTACTTTGTTTGTTTATTTTGTAAAGCTAATTTTTTTCTTTTGCATTACCTTGTAACAGTATTGCATTCTCTTGCAATAAATATTGCATTCCCTCGCAATAGTTACATTCCCTCGCAATAAATTTGCAAATACACCCTAGTCTATTTTGTATACAGTCACAGTGATAACAAATGTCAATTTAAAATTGCACATGTACACCTTTAAAGAGCCTCAGTAAAAACGTGTTTATAGATCCTTAACTCTTTGGCGCAGAAAAACGGTTGGAAATCTATTTATCTATTAACTGCATGTTCATGTTTGTTTGTGTAATTTCTTTCCGTGGAGATAGTACTGCACACGAAAATGGCACTTTATTAACTATTCAGACTACCAACACAAAAAAGACACAATCAAAACAATCAGATGACTTTATTACCCTGTCAAAATAACTTAAAATTAGTCCAGATAGTATGTATATTTTCTTTCTCTCCTTCCTTCTTAAGGAAAGTTTCTGTTTATGTTTTAAAAGGGATGGAAAGCCCATGTTTGACGTGTTTTGCTTTTGCATTTTGCACATAAGTTTGTGGTGCATTTGTATCCTAAAGTAAAAGAAATAAATCTTCAGATATCTCACAAACGAGATAATAACATACATGTTAAAGCCTTACAAAAACCTCATACTGTAGCAGAAAGACTTTCAGTATTCAAGATGGCGCATGGACTTACTTACATTATTATGAGAGAACACAAAACCGACTGCAAGGGAATGCAAAAGTATTGTGTGGGAATGCAAAACCTTTGCGAGGGAATTCAATACTTTTGCAAGGTAACACAAAAGAAAAACTGTCCTCCATGTCCCCTAGGGTGCTCCGTAACTTTTCGTATTTTATGGACTTTTATATTTTGGCTCCATTTTTATTTCAGGCTCTTTTTATTTCATGTTCTTGTATTCAAATTAGGGGGCGGAGTTTTCTCTGTGGAGTGGCTCTGGTCAGAGTGCAGCGAGCTGAGCGACAGCAAACTGCAGTGACTCTGCATGAGGGTGGAACGTGGGAAGCTGTTTTTGAAAGTCAAACTTCTTCCAGGGTAGTCATTGCATCGACTGGTTTGTGTTGAATTGAGCGGGCTGTGAAGAGCTTTTGATTAAACAGACAAGTTCCCTTAGTACTCCAAAGATATGACATAAACATGTAACATAGTTTTACAAAATAAAATTGTCACAAAATAAAATACCATTATGAAATGAATGAATAAATAAATAAATAAATCTTGAAATAAATAAATATCGGAATAAATACATTAAATCAATAAATCTTGAAATAAATAAAAAAATAAAAAGAATTAGAATGCCTTTATTAGTCCCCCAAGGGGGAAATTACATTTCAGTACAACCCATCCAAGAGAACAAAAAACAAACAACATAAGCCATGGGTAACAACATAAGACATATTTCACACTTTATCCTTGACAGGATACAGTTTAAGCCTTGTGCTTTTTTTGTGCTGAGGTTTAAAAAACCTCAGCACAAAAAAAAGCAATATACAGACAACATACATCATACATAAACATGTGGAATGGGCAAGGTGGACGGGGTTCTGGGGAGAGGTCCCAACACAGGCTGCCACGTGAGCGAAACAGCCACCTGGCTCATTGCATCCACCTGGGTTTCCTGACTGGGGGGGCAGTATGAGGGGAGCCAGTGGAGGCAATAAGTTGATGGGGTGTGTGTTTTTATCTATGAGATTGTGTGTGTGTGTGTGTGTGTGTGTGTGTGTGTGTGTGTGTGTGTGTGTGTGTGTGTGTGTGCATATGTGTGTTTGAAAGTAAGTCTGTAAAACACTGTCCTAGAAGCCATTGTCCTTGATATTGATAGAGTGTTTACCAACCAGCCTCGTTCAAGTTCTGAGTCAGTCCACAGATGTCATGGGGGAAGGGAGGGACATATGGAGCAGAACATCTTGTTCACACAACACCTAGGAGAAATTGAGATAGCCAGCCTTCCAAGGTCGACACAGGGGAGCCAGATTAAGAGAACAGTAATTGTTTTGGGTCAAGCTGACTCTGTTAATTTTCCATCTGTCTTTGAAGTCTCACTGGTACATCAGAATGGCAATTCCAAATTCTTGGTCAATTCTACTAATTCCGAGCATACAATTTCTCCATGATTCATCCCTTTTCACTTATTAGTACAGGAACCGCAACCAGCCTGCAATCCTGTGCAAGGATCACATCAACTTTCCAATTCTGTTCTCATAGCATCTCAGTCTGAGTGTTGATCACTTTGCAGATTCCATCACACATGCCGGTTAGCTTCACAATAGCCAGAACAGCTTCCAACGATTTCTGAATTTCTCGATATGCCATGTAACCGGTAACTCTAAAAATCACAAATCCTGATTACAGAAATCAGGATTACATCTTCAACATCCTTGACTTACAATATCGACAGACACACTTCTCCACTTCTGCCAAGAGTCCACTGTGTACCCGGAGAAAAATGTTCGGTCGGGACAAGAGGTTTTTCCCCTTACCCTGTCTTCTTGTCAAGAAAACTTGATCAATTGCGTTGAGAGACCAGCTGATCAGATCCATGATTTGCAATTCGGAAGATATGCAAAGAGAGGCTCCAAAAGATTAACAAGGCAGCACAGGACAGCAACAGAGAGCAGAAGCAGGGCAGATCAGGGAGGGTGCGGGAAAAAGGAAAAAAAGCATTTGCCTCTACTGAGAGCAGGAAGAGAAAAAAAACAAAAAAGGCAAACATTTCTTTTTTAAATATTAATTTTGTTTTATTTCATGGGGACATTTATCTATTTCATGGAATATTTATTAATAATGTATTAATAGCAGTATTTATTTAATTTAGCATAAAACGGCTCTCCATACTTAGCTGGAGGAACTTAACCTCCGACAAAGTTGTTGGGGTTTATCATTACGAATGCACTTCGCTCATAGAAATTCAGTGAAAAGTAATCGGAAAAAATGGTTGAACGTTGTCAGTGGGGAACATGCACTTAAAACATGCTTTATCCAGAGCATTTAGAGGGCAGAATAGAGTTTATTCCATTTCCCAAACCTAAACGGAGTCTGGAAAAATGTAAAAGATGGATACATGCCTGTGACCGACCTCATTATCAGTTGAAAACTTCATGTTTGTCTGTATAAAGAGTTTTGTCATTATTAGATCCATATTTAATGGTTAAATGAAAGATTAATGCGTCAAGCTGGGTCCAAAACAATAAATGTGAGCTGTGGCTATAAATGGGTACGGTTTCTTTGTAAAGCGGTAACTTTTCAGACATCTGGTACAAATATTCATACATAGTTCAGATTTGTTTGTTTATGTATTTTACGTATTATTAAGTAATTACTCACCTGCTTTTGGTAAGTGCAAAATGTGTCCGACACAACTATGCCGAGAAGGACACATGGATGCAATTACAGAAAACGTTAATCCTAGTAACGTTTTTAGGTGTTAGAAGGCGAACTTTTTTATTTTTTTGTGTCTCTGAAGGTTCAGGTCTGAGTCTATCACAACACCCAGATTTCTGGCCTGATCTGTGGCTTTTAGTTGTACTAACTGAAGCTGCATGCTGACTCTCTCTCTTTTAAAATGACATGGTGCTCGCCACTGATTTGCTCCAGATTTCACAGACACTGCCCTATCCTCAGGTTTTGGGGGGTTTCTTCAGGGCATTTTGCCCATGAATGGTCTCTTTATTCCCATTGTCAAAGTCCTCCACATTCCATGGAAGGAATTGTTCCCATCCCAGTAGCCTGTTGCCTACAGGGAATCTGCCGAATTGGAAGCTTCATTCAGAAACCAACTTCAGCTCCAAATTATGCAGTACGTTTATGCTTGCAATACATTGGATTGCAATAAACTCTGTCAAAAGAACACGTCAATGGATCTAATGCATTGCACTTACGGATATTGTGTGCCAACCAGTTTTCTTGATAAAATTTCCTTTAAAAAAGAAAGTACGAGTCACAGGTGACCAGCCTAGGCATGTTAGTTGCCAGTATATCCAGGGCTAAAGCTAGCCTATCCATGCTAATGACCAGCAGAGGAAGTAGACAATCCAGTGGGTCACCAGCCACAGCATGCTAGTCATCAGCTTCTGCAAAGCCAATGCTAGTGAGTAGTCTCCTTCTCATTTGCCAGCACCAGCCACTCAGTTACCTCTGCTGTTGATCAGTTACCAGTAGCATTACCTATCATTAATCAGATCGGTAGTTTGCTTTGGAATGGATATAGCCTCCTGCGACAAGGTAGTAGCCACTACTGGGTGTGCAATAGTCTTAATTTTGGCACTGATACTGTGCCATACTTTGGGGGAAAGAAGAGCCTAATCTTTTAGCACTTTATTCCCATGTCAAATAAAACTTTCTAATTGCTGCTTTCTCTCTTTGTGTGAGTCTCCATAGCCTTACCCGTATCATTTAATCGCCGCATTACACGTCTCCGCCGCAGCCAACCAATGCCAGGTCCTTGCTCCACCTCAGCCAATCATTGCTCAAGAATCCCTTTATCAGGCTTGTCATCCATGGATCCACCTGCTTCCCAGTCGTGCTTCAGCCCTTCTCCACCCTAGCTCTACCCTTTTCCTTCCAGGCTGCTTCAGGCTTCACTCCTTTCTGGTCTCCACTCCACCACCAGTATCTGGGCCCTGGGGGGAAGAAGACCCTAATCTTCACCCTAAACTGTTCATTCAAGGACTTTACTCCTATGTCAAATAAAATTTTCTAGTTCTAATTGCTGCTTTCTCTCTGTGTGAGTCTCTCCATGGTGAAATTTCTTTTGAAGCAATGCTTGCTGCTTAGTAGGGAACAGAGTTGGACTGGGACAAAAATTAGCTCAGGCAGTTTTGGTGCAGGTGGCCCACCATGATTTTATCAGACTTGATCTCTGCAGATTATCCTAGTAAATGTGTCGGCCTACATTAGTATTACGATAGACAGCAATTTTGCAAAAAATGTAAAAATACTTGTATAACATTTTTATATATACATACTGAGAATATCCCTGCCAAAGAAATGAAAATGTACAATTTCTTGTAGTTATAATAATAATAATTGGTATTTCGTGTGTTCATTATATTTCTTGGCACCTACAGCTATATCAATTTAGTTGGCACCACTAATGATAAATACCACACAGAAATTTTACTGTAATTGTGATTATGCTTTATAATAATGTTGATAATAAAACGTTATTTCTGGGATCGACTGCTACCCACTGACCACTGGAGATAGGCATCAGCTCCCATCATGATCCTGCAAGGATAAGAGTTCTAGATAATGGATGGATGGATAAATTGGTATTAGTAAAAGATGTACTAAATTTACATGATGGCATATGATGAATTAGCATCAGGTCTATTTAAATGTTTTACTTAAGCTATGCTACTTACATGCATAACACAACAATGTTATGGCAGTCAATTTGCATTAGTTAGCTAAAAATGACAATGAAGTTACAAAACACAAATGGTGGCTTAGTAAAGATGGTGACTGAAACATTAGGACCTGATTGTTGTCACACAGTGACTGCCTCCGTCACTGTTTTACTAATCATACTACTTACCACGTCGTCAGCTACTCCCTCTTCACTCTGTCTGCCTTTACGCCTGTCTTCTTCCTCTACTTGTTGCTGTTTAATGTCTGCTCTGCACCTCTGCAGTTGTTATTTTAAATGCAGCTCTAACCACAAAGCTTGGCCTCATAAGTGTAACTTTTTAACAGTTTTTAACCATGTCTGTAAGACACTTGGCAATAATTATTCTCTCTGTCATCAAGCATGTTTGAAGTTGTACGCAACCAGCCATCCTGCACCCCTGGCATGAGTCACTGTACACGCAAACAGAAACATGGAGAATGGATCAGGTGTAATTGATAGTTCACTGACCAACAGAGACCTAAAAGAAAAGGGAAATACAGCAAGCTGAAACTTTTAAAAAGTTCAATGAAGCTATTTCTTAGAATAAAAATATCTAATCTGAGGTAGTTAGTTACGCCAGAAGAAAGAAAAAGCAAAGCTGACATGCTATATAGAAAACCTTGATGACAACAAAGTATTAATACCTGCCTCCTTTTCTCAACAAGCAAACCTTTTAGACAAGGTCTTCAGCTAAAAACCTTTCAATCTACTGTGTTCTGCACTTAGACCTGAGAAAGCTATACTACTGGCTGATTTTTAACAAAAACAACTTTTACATATGACATGGCACTTCTTTGACATTATGAAAATTCTTTATTCTGCACTGAAATAGAAGTGAAAAAAACAGCAACTGTTTGTTGCATCTTTAATCTAATAAAGTTAAGAAATTATCAGAAACCACTAAAATGCCCCAGAATTACATGCGGTTAAAATGGAGCCTTTCTAAGAAGATGGTAATACCTCACCCACTGGTATTATTCAAAGTTCAAGAATAATCTCCTACCGGGGAACACAGGGTAATTTTTATGTAAATCCATTGCATTGGTTTTGAAGGAGAAATTTGCTACCTTGGTCATGTCAATACATAAAATAACCTCAGTTCAAAACAAATGTTTTTAAATTTGAAAGTGAAATCTAATAGAGAGCATTTTATTAACATTGTAGATTTCAGCACTCTTAAAGCTTTGTTTTAGTTGTCCTCATTTTAGAAAGTTTTTTTTAGAAGAAAAACATCTATAAAAAGAGAACTGGACAAACAATGGACACTGAAAGAGTTATCTTGTAATCATGTCATTACGCTGTTTTATCCTATGGTAGCAGGTAGTTATTTGCTGCTGTAATAGGGTACACAGGCTTTTGCATTTAACAACATCTGCATAAATTGCAGGCTGCATCTACACAAACATCACCCAGCTCGCTCTCATTTAAAGCATGTAAAAAAAAAACCCAACAAAGCAGGGCACTGTTGGATGTAAACTGCTTGTCATGTTGTTGTCAAAACAAACATTTCTAACTCTGATGTTCAATGTAATTAAAAGAAACATATTTAATGTTTTTTGTTTAATTTCTGTTAATAAATCTGTAATTGGTATTTAGATGTCAGATTATTTAGGTTTGAGAAAGTACATAGCCTTCAATCATTCGTTTTTAAAGTACTTTAGTGGGATTTTGCAATTTGTCACTGTTGGTAAATTAAATTTGAAACTTTAAAAGAACAAGTGGTGTCTAAATGCTTAATTCTATTTAATTATACATTAGTCTGCATACAGCTGTATAAAAAGTTAATATTGTTTAGTATCTTTCATTTTCTTTTCCTTTCTTGTTGTCTCAATTTGTGTCATTGTTCACTAAACAGTTTTTCCAAGATTGCTGCTGTTGTAACTGATCATTCTTCTTCTCTGTCTTTTCAGTTATGTTAAATAAGCATAAGCAGTGTGGGTCAGAATGGCTACCAGTGTTGTCCAGTGTTGTAATGTTTTTCTTTTAGCATGCCACTTTGTTAGTCTTTTTCTTTGATATACAAACAACAAAATAAAGCTCTACAAATCTGTGGTATACCTACAGTTTTTTATTGTCACTTTCTTGCTATGTGTATGGACTTGGATCTAGTCCAGAAGCTTTTTCTGAAGTCCAAAATTTCTAGGTTGCTATATGTAGCCTGTGTCTCAAGGGAAGCAGTTCCAATGGGGATAGAAAAAGAATGCCAGTGTTTTTGTCAATGTATAGAGTCCTAGAAGAAGCCATGTTTTTCATAAAAAAAGAAAAGAGTAAACTGGGAATGGATCTTTTTTGTACCCGAAACAGATCAAAGTCATCTTAGAACTGACATGGTCAAAACCAAGTCCCAATTTAATACCTAATTAAAGCTAATACAATCAATCTCATGTATATGTTTAAAAAACCTGGTAGCTTCATGGTGCAATTAAATAATACACTCCATAGCATCATTATTATAACTCACTCACCAATGAGTGTTGAGGATTCTGCAGTATCTCCTATTATTCTTCCAATTCTTCCTTTTCCAGACAATGGTAGCCTAAGTATGCAGCTCTGGCTTAAGTTACCTCGGTTAGGAAAACGACTATAATGCTCTTACAACACATCACCTAAAACACACTGAGCTTTATCGTTTGTTTCTGAAAATATAGTATATATGACCTCACAAATATAGCTACAGTCTTCAGTAAACTTACATTTTGCTCCTCCTGATAATGTTTACAGCTGCAGCCCTTTGCCTAAGTGGTAAGTAAACATTAACATTTTATGCAGGATTGTCTTTTGATAATTTGGCTTGTACCATATTTCAGTGCAGTTGCAGTTAATAGTGTGCAGGTAAAAGTTGCAGAAGAAGTTGTTCTCAAACTTCTTTTTAAATTATGAAAGCTAATGGCCAACATACCTAAGCACACCAGGCAGATCACATGAGACAGACAAACAAGAGGCTGCAGTAGCCTTACTCTCACTCGAAATAAGCGTAACAACACATTTGTTGTTGTTTATTTCTACAATACCCCCCTTCCATTGTGTATTTGTAATAGATGATAAATGAATTGATTCATTATTTTTTACTGGTGTATAAAACCAGATTTTAAAATTTTTACAAAGTAATGAGGTTTGTTCAGGAGAAAAACTATTGTTTCAGTTAGGCCGCCATCATCAGAATTAGGGCATCTGGATATCTGGATTGCATATTATCCTCCTAACACATGCATAGTGAGTTTATATCTCTGTGTGACAAACTCAGCTCTGCTTTGATTGAGCTTATATTTACAGCAGAACATCTTCTGAGTTTCCAGTACAAACTGCAGGTGACTGCAATTATGCAAATTAGGTCATTAAACTAATAAACAGCATCTGTAAACAACAACATACAGACACAGTTTCCTCATTTCCTCCCTTTGTTCTCTTTCTTTCTCTCACTCAATTAACTTCCTCTGTCTTTCTGTCTATTTAGCTCTCTCTCTCTTTTCTTTCCAAATTTAACTCTGTGGTCTTTCAGTCTTTGTTATGAGTGTCTGAATTTTAGAGAACCTTCTGAAGTCAAGAGAAGAAAACATCCACTCCATTGCAATAGCTAAATAAACAGCTGATGGCACACCATGGGAGCTGAATGGGTTTAATGAATAGACTCTGGCAACGTGACCCAGATCTAGTTTCAAGACTGTCACCAAGCCACTTGCAAAAAACCAAGCTGACAATAACAATCATCACCAACAAGTCCCATTAATTACAGCAGTGGCACTCCCAGTCTCCATTCTCAAAATCGACCCAAGCCAACTCCCCTGTGTCTGCTGTGGGTGTGTGAGAGATATCAGTGCCTGTCTCCTGCTAAATCCTTTCCTTCTCCTCATCCCTCTATCTCCTTCATGTTCTGTAATGCTCTTACTCCAACTTGGCATTGTCCCACCCTCACATCCTTAGTGCTCCACACTAAATGTCAACAACTGAATATTCATCACCGTGCGAAAACCCTTCACTTCTGCCACATTAAATCTCATCACAGACAGGAAAAATGTTTGTGTCATCCCCTTTTTCAGACAGATTAGTTGCAGATTTGAATATTATCAATTACCAATATTACACATATAATCTGCTAGTTCTTCACCTTATTTTCAGCTCAGTGAGATTGGAAAGCATTTTCCTTTTGTAACTAATGACTGAAATAATAATGGAGAAAAGAGGAGATGACTGATGACTGAGAGACAAACTGTTGTAGACATTGGAGATGTTCACACTGATCAAACAATACTTGCTTGCTGTTATAAGATTAACAAAAATGGTTTGTAAGTGTGTTCTAAAAACTTCAGTGTGATGGTAACATAGCAGTTGCATGCATACTTGTAAAGCAAAACAACATCAAGCAGGCCATAAAGATGAGCGCAGCTGGGCTAGGTTTCTGTCTGAAGTGACAGAAGAAGCAACATTTTTACATAGATCAGCAGAGTCAAAAAAAGAAAAGATGAAAAAAAGTATGAAAGAAGATGTAATTCATTAAAATAAATTAATTGCCCAAAATTACAATGGAAACAAATGAAACTGGGTTTTTTTTAGCTCATTACATACATCAAGTTTATATGTTGAGAGTGAATAATCAAGACACTGCAGAAACATTTTAATACTATTATAGATTCTACTTTAAAAAAAAAAAAAGTATATAAATGAGTAACACCATCAACTTCATTGACCACAGTAGTCATCCTACTTCATTATATACCAATCTTTTCCATTTGGCCATCCACCAGTATCTCAAGCAGCTCTGTAAAGACCAACCACCTTCTTGTCAGGGTATTGGATTTACCCAAGCTTAGTACTCAAAGCATAAAAGCTTCCCAAATTCAGTCTCTGATAGGTATAGAGAGGGGATATTTGATCCCTATTACACCACAAAGTTTAGGTTTGAACTTCTTTTTTCCTCTAAGATCTAACAATTTTATTCTCTTTTTCTTATGTTTCCTGTTTTGACAGCTGAGGTGGACTATATGGTGGATCTGGATGCCTTACATTGTTTTGGCAGATTGACCTACAAGAGGAGAATAATGGAATATATCCCCCTGTTGCGTAACAGATTTTATTCAAAGGAACATATGTTAGCACTTTGGGGTGACCCAGCCCCAACTTGAATCAAGAGAATCTGTTTGGGGGGCTAAAGATCAGGGTGATAGTATGGGGGGCTCCCAACCACAGAGACTTGCAGCTCCTTAACAAAGACAAATCACCAGTGGAAACATGCAAAAAGCTGGTCAGCAAGGTCAGCAAAAGAAGAGTTTGATTGCTGTGATCCCAGTACAGTTTTCCTTTGATTTTTGAAAAGGATATAGATAAGAATTGATATGCCACTTTTTAGAAAAACTAATTTTAAAGATAGATAGATAGATAGATAGATAGATAGATAGATAGATAGATAGATAGATAGATAGATAGATAGATAGATAGATAGATAGATTAATTACACGCAGACTGTTTAAGTCTTCTGTTAATTTTGAGGATTTTCCACTTACATCAGGCCAATAAAAAAACATGTTAATACAGAAATGTGGGCTTCAGTTGTAGTATTCTTTCAATCAACTGGTTGGCAGTCTGCAGAAGCAAGGTGTGGAGGGCCAGTGCTGCTTTACTCTATTCTCCATACAGCTGTTTTATAGCCTCTGTTTTTGTTAATTACAATGTTTTTCTGCTTACAAAAAATAAAAATATGACATTTAAATATGAATTAAATCAGACCAATGGAAAAACAGAATGTCTACTGCAAAACATTATTTTCAAAAGGTTCTTTAAATCTGACAAACAAGCCTCATCAGAAAAATTAATTCTAATGTATTGAATATGACTGTATATACGATTTTGGGCTTAGCTGTGTATACAGTTAAGCCCCAGTTTATTCATACTCCCAATAGATAACGTATTAACAGGAGATGTGCTAATAAGTGTGGCTCTGATGATTTTGGAACCTGGGGTTTTTCCACTCCACTAATATTAGTGTGCTCAAAATAAATGTTACATTTTTCGAAGTGTGATGGTACTTCTGCAGTAAAAAATATTTTTTAAAGCATTTCACACAACTTTAAGAGAGGTGGAAACATATTTTTCCAGCATCTTTATTTTTTTTGCATGCCTGCTTTTGACCTAAAACTATTTCAATGGACATCGTAGGAGAATTTCAACACCAACTCATACTGAGTAACTCTATTTTATGAAAAGTAGGCCTACTTACCGTTAGTGTGGGCTTGAATCATTGGTTTGAACTGCTCGGTTCTCAGTTTCTTCTTTTATTTCTAAATGCATCTTGAACAAGGCAACAACAATTAAAAAGCACTGTTTGTCTTTGTGAGTAAATGCCTCCATGTGTGGACAGAATTTGCCTGAAGCTTGCTTTTAGGTGTAGATTTAATGAAAATGAATATATCAAGACCAGACATATCAGCTTCCATGGCAGGTATAGATTAGAGGTCATCTTGTCTCTGTGACTCATCGCTGCAACTTTAATAACTATGACTCATTTTTAACGTTCATTCTGGAGTGACTAGAATAGAAATGGAGGGAAGAACCTCCTTTTCAGGTTTCCAATGGCATGAATGACACAGTTGGGGTTGGGGTTATCTGCCTTATTGTGTGTGTGAGTGTGGTTAGCAGGAGGTGTGTTTGAGGAAAATGAAAGGTTGAGACCGCCAAGTAAAGACCCCTTGGGCTTGTGTGGCTTATCAGTCTCACACACACATTCTGTTCTTTTTCACACGCTATCTACCTCCCACACAGACCCACATACACACTCCATAGAGTTATATGTCACTCTGGTCTTTTGAGTTCATCTGTAACCTGCTCCACTGTGCTTTGTTCTCTGAGTTGCATGACAGAAGTCACATTATTTTTAGGTCACTACTTTGCACTAGCATCACACAACTCCTCTCTAATTTCTTTTTTTATACTACATTCTCTCTTTATTTGCCATTGTCTCATGTAAGGATGAGTGTAACAAAACAACAGGTCTTCAAAGTGCAATGACTGGATGTATAATACATTGCTGGAAGCTGGGAATAGGAAATAGGGAATGTTTCAGACATTATGTAAATGACAGTATGCAAAGGATATGGAAAAGCACAAAGTTTTCTAAAGGACGTTAAGTCTTTATGGTTTTAATCAAAACTTTAAGTTTTCATTTATGATTTGAAGTTGAATTTAAACATTTATACCAACATCAACATTTCAAAATTCAAGCTGTTGTCCTAAAAATAAACATGCAAAAACATGGTTTTGCATCACAATAAAATATCTTTTATCTTAGTTGTTTCCCAAGTGTATTCAAAGTACTGCTGCAGCTACATAAGACTTTTACAACCAAAGACTATAAACTAATCTCTTCACAGAATCTACAAGAAGACTTGTGCTTCCCCTCTCCACCTGCGGTGTCCCTGGTTCATTATCTGTATATACACAATATTGCCAAATTGGTTATTGGTAATGGGTCACTTGCCTTTACACACACATAAACTTTAATCACATCATTCTTAATTCATATGGGACTAACTCATTCTTTTCAGCTGCGATTGCTTCAACTTTTCTGGGAAGGCTCTCAATAAGGTTTAGGAGGAGAATATTTAACCATTCTTCCAGGAAAGCATTTATGAAGTCGGACACTGATGTTGGACGAAAGGGCCTGGTTTGCAGTCTCTGTGCCGATCCATCATAAAGGTGTTCTGTCGGTTGGGATGATGGCTCTTTGTAGTCCAGTTAAGTTCATTTCATACAGGAAAGGTCCTGAAAAACAGCTCCATTGTAATTCTCTCTGAATTGAATTTTGCACTTGAAACATTGTTGTCAGGCAAGTCCCATTCTTTTGGCAACTGACAAACCCAGACCTTATTACCAGACAGAGAGGAATTATTCATCTCTCCAGAAAATAATCTGTACTGATCAGAAGTCCAGTTGCAGCATGCTATATACCACCTCATCTACTGCTTTGCATTTAACTTGATGTACTGCATCTGCTCAGTATCTGCTCCATTTCATGAAGCTCTCTAATTTTCTTGAGCTAATCTGAAGGCCACATGTAGTTTGAAGGGCTGTTTCTATTGATTGCAGATAGATGGAGACGTCTGTGCCTCTAAATTCCTTCATGAAAATGTGTGTCACATGCATTAACTTCCTCTTAAAAAACAAAAATCAAAAAATCTCTGTGTAAAGACGTATGCTAAGAGGCACTGTTCTACATCTCTGACTCCTTTTGTCTTTCTCCCATAGTCCCAAACCATTTCTGTTAGGTTGATTTGTCACTCTAAAATTATCCCTAGATATTAGAGTGTTTGTAAATGGTTGTGTGTCTGTATTTAGTTCTGTGATGGATTGTACCTCTCTGTAGCCACTGGCTTCCAACACATTGGAATGTGTCAAGGGTTAAATCCTGCAGAAGCATATAGCTCACATGTTTTGCTTTGGGGTGATGGAAACAGGATTTATGGACACAGGATCTACTCTGAAGAAGTGCTTTTTTGTGCAACCATAGATAGGGCTATTGTAGTTGCCTGCATACATGCACATTGTTGAAGCTTACACACTTATAACTGTTGTAAACCAGTCAAGACTAGTTTTGGTCACACATAAACACACTGATACACACAGGGGAACACCCCTAAAGTGGGTGTAGCTTAGTTAGATATATACAGACGTGTTGCAATTTCTCTTTGCTTCTTTCGGTCCATCCATAAGATGTACTGTAGAAGCCCAGTGCTGTGAACAAATTGGTGACTCTGTTAGTAATTGAAAATACTGATTCATTGTTATGTATCATTGACTGCTTAATAGAGATCAAAATTGAGTTAATCTCAACCTTTTGCTCTGTTCCTTGTTTCAAGGTACTGTGATCAGGTCTCAGCCAAGATAAAGACACCGGGTGTTACAACAAATCAGTGGTGGATGGATAATCACAGGTCCTCATTTCTAAGTAAAGTCTGTACTACAATTTGTAATGATGATCAGAAATGCACTTCTTGCTCTGATAGTAAAGATTAATAATACAACTTTGGGTAATTCTGTTTCAAAAAACAGAAATGCATTGGTGTGTTAAGGTTTTGTTGACCTCACACTTGTGTTTAGCTAGCTTTAGTATACTGTAGGGTCTCTTTTGCTTGATATACATAGTCTATAGTCTTTATCTTCTATCAACATCCATCACACCTAACATAACATAATATATTATATTATATTATGTTATATTATGTTATACAATTACATCTTCATCTTTTACTGAAGATGTAAAACAAGGTTTTACATCTTCAGTAATACACCCTGACATGTTAATCACTTAACAGTAGGAAATATGACAAAACAAATCAAGTAAGAGATTGTGTTTTGATAATTAAATCACTCATCAAGATTTCTTTTCATTCCTAGTTTGTTCAGAAGGTGAAAAAAAGCACTTTAATAGACAGTTTGGAATCTTGAATTTTGAAAGTCTCTCATATCTCCATCCTACTATTGCATATCTTCCTTGCTATTCTATAGCATTAGGGGATACATTTTTTTGCAATCTCAAACTGTATCTTGTCAGGGATTAAGTGTGAAATATTTTTTCCCTGTTCTTACTTAATGTGGTCTTTTTCTTATCTAACGAAAGGGTGGCACCTCTCTGTGATGGCTGCAGCCTCAGACACCTGTCTACCCATGTCTTATGCTGTGTGTTTGTTTTTTTGTTCTCTTGGACGGGCTGTACTGAAATATAATTTCCCACCTGGGGGACTAATAAATGCATTCTGATTCTGAGTCTAATTATGAATTGCCTTATGTAAATAACCATGACTTTTCTGTCGAACTGAAGTATAAGCAGTATGAACACTAGCCAGGCTACCAAAGCTTTGTAGAGATGCTGGAAAATTCCATGGCATGATCGCTAAGCCTGTGACCGACTTACAAAAGTACTGTCTATATAGGGTTTACTCAAATGCTGCTCAAATGTCACAGCAGTTGACCAGTAATAACAATGCATAAATTTGTGCTATGCCATCAGCACTGATAAAGATTCATTCACCTCGGTATGCCCAGTGCTTGCTGACAGCTTGTCAAAACTTATAAGAAGCAAAAGTATGTCTGCTTCAAAGATGTGCTGAGAAGTAAGGGTGAAATTAGAGTCATACCTTTTTAATCTGGGGAAGAATCAAAGCATTAGTTCACACACACAAAGTGTTAATTAAAAAGTAGCTTATTTTGAAGTCTGATCTTTCCAGTAGGGAAAGTGGAGTAAAGCAACATTGTGTAGATATTCTGGCAATCACTTCCTGTCCCCATCTTGTACGTCATCGGGGTCATGTGACTGCAACCCAGCAATAGGGGAGGAAAGTTAGAATTCCAAGAGCCCCTGACCGATAAGGGGTCCCTACAACAAAAGAAAACAAATTTTAAAATATAAATAGAAAAATATTTTGGGGCCCCTGTCAATAATAAAATTAATGATATTGGTGTTTTTACTTGTTTTTGGCAGTAAACGTTAAATGTTACCATTCCCAGACCAAAAACCAAACATCCATATTTACTGAACACCCCTGTGTCTGCATGAAATAATTTGTTCCTGTTTCAGCACTCTTGATAGTGATGGTGTTTAGTACCAGTTAGTAAAGTCAGGCTTTCAAAAAAGAAAACAGGCAAAAATGAAGGTGTTAATTTGTAACCCAGTTTTTCTCCTAGAGAAATGGGTAGACTACAGTGTGTGCTTATCAACCTTTTAGCTTAGTTAGCTTAGCTACAGACTACTGCTTCTCTCCATTTCATAAGCATTTAATCAGTGAAGGAAAATATTAACCATTATATTCATATATTTATCTTGTCCCTGTACCTTTTACCACACTTAACAACAAATGAGTCAGAGTCAGCCACCCTCTGCCCCCCAATCTTGCTTCAAATAGTGAATTGCAGTATTAGACCAAAGAAATCAAAACAGTTGAAAGCCTTTAAAGTTAGTTGCGGGGGCAATCTTATTTTTTGTTATGGGGCCCAAAATCCCTGGCGGCGCCCATGATTACAGTTGTCAAGCAACAACATGATAAAAAAGAACATAATCTTTAGCCTGAATATGGGTTTTGTGCTCATTCTGCTTTGATTTGACCAGTCCATCTTTTAAAAATGAATTTGAAAATCCTAGGGACAAATTCATGAAGATAGTGTGATTACATTATTGATGAAATAGTGTGTTCCTGTGCTACCACAGTTTGTTCACAATTAAATGAGACATGAAGATTACATTCAGGGAAAATACTACCCATATTTATGTAAACTTAAGGAAATCACAGCTAGAGAAAGTTGCATTCTTAAAAACTAGACCTGTTTGTCAGATTGGATGGAAAAAAATACTACTGAAAGCTGGGGGGGAATTTTGACCTGCTGAGCTGCTGGCTCAACATAAATCAGTTCACAACAGGCATCATTCCACTGT
Organism: Anableps anableps; assembly: GCA_014839685.1. NCBI lineage: Eukaryota > Metazoa > Chordata > Actinopteri > Cyprinodontiformes > Anablepidae > Anableps > Anableps anableps. The sequence goes on from CM026071.1 coordinate 20,898,528, forward strand.
CTTTTACAATCTGTGCATTACGTATCTATTTAGAAACGCCTTTCTGACATTGCAAATGACAGAATTGTGACATAATTCCATATATGCAATGTTAGTCTTATGACTTCCGCAAAAACTGAGCACGCTTGCTATGTGTGACATTACTGCACATTATTGTCCTGTGCATACAGGACACTGTCAGGTTGTTTGCAGGTCACGCAGGAGATCACATACAAGTCGCATATATTTGGAAATGTGAACAACCATGCGAAAAAAATCAGATTTCACAAAAAGTTGGAATTGAGCATTAAGACCTGCAGTGTGAATGTAGCCTAAGTTCTCTGTTATTAATAACACTGCATCTGTCACACCTGTGACTGAAGAGAAGCTACCTGTTACCTAACACAAAAATAGGTGCAAATTCCTCAGATCTTCTGGACCTAAAAGGTTCACTACCTTATGCTTTAAATGCTTTGTGAATAAAATGCAGAAATAAAGCAAAGAGCAGCAACAAAACAGTTGGAAAGAACTTTTTGCTGCTGCTTTTCCAACTCCCCACCAACTGTTCTTTCAGGGCTTTTCCAAAACTGTCATTGTCTGTTCAAACAATCTCTGGAAGCTGGGGATTTTAACACTTACATAAGATACAAGGATAGTTCAGCATGTTATTCAGCTCTTGATTCATTACCTTCCTCTGGTCATTGTTCTTTCTGTAATGCATCCAAATACTGTAGCAACTCGTGGCTTTTGCTGGATGTAACATCTGGTCTGGCATCTGTTGTTAGCATCAACTGTTTCATCACCCCTAACCGGAGAGCATACTGAGTAATTTCAACATCATGTTGATTTTTTTGATGATAGTCACAGATGATTAAATTTATGCTCCACGATAGTGCTGATGACATATTTGTTAAACTGCTATGTCTGAGCTGCACCTGACGCCTTGCTTCAGCGCAGGTAGTAAATGATTTTGTGTAACTTCATTCAGCATAGAGAGAAGTTCACTGTTAGAGATGCTGTGGAAGAATTTCAACAAGGCTCACATGTCTGACTCGTGATGGGATTCATATGCAGCCTGAAAAACATCTTGTGAGCAGTTAACAGGAAAGCTCTAACATCGAAGCTGTCATACTCTGATGTTAAAACCTTTTTGCACATTTTAGTTTCTGTAATTATAGCAGTCTCTTCCATGCTCATTTCTCTTTTCCCCCACCTGTAAGTGCATGTGTGAGAATCCTTATTTTGAGTTTAATTTTTTTAATCTTTTAACCACACAAACTAAGGACATGTTGCTGGACACAGATCACACACATACAAAGATGCAAAAACCTCTGAAACAACACAATTCACAGTTATTGTGCATGTGTAAAGTCTATGTGAGCCCTGGTGGTTTGCTTAGATAAATAAGATTTTTAGACACAACACTTGGTGGCACTTTTTTGAGCATATTCCCTTACTTTATCTCTGTTAGCACCAAACAGCATTTATCGTTGGGTACTGCTTGCAGCATGACACATATTTATGTTTCTTTGAACTATTGAATATTTTATTGTAAAGTCACTTCATCCTATTGCAAGACAATACCTGACCCTTATGATGGGACAATTTCTTATCAATTTTAGACACTAGATATTGACTTAAGATATTACCACAGATGTCCTGACAGCACAGCAGATATAGATAAGTTTTTTATTTTTCATCAGAACACGGGTAAGAGGAAAGCTCGATGACCAGATAAGTTCTGAGTCAGTTCTGACGATCTGTGCTACCTCGTCAGATTATGCTATGGTAGCACGTCTAGATAGCTGTGTCTATATGTCAGTACTGCCTTCTGAAACTGGTAGAACACCTGTTGAGGCTTGTGAACAGTGCAGTTATGTATCCCTGGTAGTTACCAAGGAGATGAATGTAAATGACTTTGCAGACAGGCCTTCTTGGTGTTATTGCTTCATGCAATGCAACCACCTCTCTGTCACCCCAGATTTATAGATTTACTCTGCTCCGCCCTGCTGCCCACTTCAGTGGTGGAGCAGAGTCGTTTCTGACCACCCTGAGATCATGGATATTGGTGTATCAGAAACTGCCAGCAGACGAACAAGCCAAAGTCAACAGTTTCCATGAGTTTGTTGAAAAGTAACTGAACACAATGTGTCACCAGATTATACTAACACAGACAAGCTCTCCCTCACATTCAACAATTTCAAAATAAATGTGACATATACTCTGGAACATTTTGTATTTTTTTTCCCTTCCTTTTTGCATTTTTTGACTAATGCTCCAGAGCAACATATAGTCCTGAAAATACGGTAATTAAAAAACTTGGGCAGCTCCAGTTCTCCTTTATCTTTGATCTTCTGTATTGTTTTTAAGCTAATACATGGGGGTTCATCTTTCCAGAGAAATTTAGAGATGAAGGAGTCCAGAGATCTAAACCAGTCAGATGATGGTTTATTTTGGATCACTGAGATTAAATAATTTCTTCTAGGCAAAGCCACCATTTTAATTGAAGCAATTAAAATGGTGAATTAGAATAATTAGAATTAGAACAATTCTGCAAGTTTCAGTGAGCCAAAATTCCTCAAGACTGTAAAAGACTCACTGTAAGTTACCACAACTGCTTGATTGCAGTTGTTGCTGCTCAGGGTGGCCCAATCAGTTATTAGGTTTGGGAGGAAAACTCTTTTTCACATATGGCCATGTAAGTTTGGAATTTTTTCTCCTTTCATTTATTAGTAAAATTATTGAAAAACCTGTGTTTCAATTGTTAAATAGTTTCCTTACAATGACCAAATGCCTTTTGTTTTTCAGTTCAGTTTCCGTGCTCACCACAGCACTGAGACTGTCCTCGTCAAAGTGTTCAATGACATCCACACAAATACAGACTGTGGAAGAACCATAATGTTGGTTCTGTTAGACCTCAGCGCAGCATTTGACACTGTTGACCATAAAATATTACTGAAGTGACTGGAGAGCTGGGTCAGACTGGTACAGTACTTAATTGGTTCGAATTCTACCTAAAGAACAGGGACTTCTTTGTGTCAGCAGGCAACTTCTCATCAGAGAGGACAAAAGTCATATGTGGAGTACCCCAAGGTTCAATCCTGGGACCCCTTCTATTTAATATCTATATGCTCCCACTAGTACAGCTTATAACAAAAAAGATTAGTTACCATAAATACGCTGATGATACACAGTTCTACATTACAATGTCACCAGGTGACTCTGAACTCATCCACTGAACAGATGCTTAGAACAAATCAATGCATGGATGTGCCAAAACATTCTCCAGCTGAACAGAAACAAAACTGAAGTTATTATCTTTGGACCCAAAGAGGAACGATCAAGAGTCAGTGCGCAGCTTCAGTTATTACAGCTAGAAGCTAGTGATCATGCCCAAAATCTGGGTGTAGTGATGGACTCGGACCTGAACCTTCACAGACACATAAAGACAGTTACAAAGTCAACCTTCTATCATCTGAAGAACATTTCCAGGATTAAAGGACTAATGTCCCAACAAGATTGAGAGAAACTCATACATGTGTTTATCTTTAGTCGCATTGATTACTGCAATATTGTCTGAATAGGTCTCCCTAAAACATCAATCAGACAGCTGCAGCTGATCCAGAACACTGCTGCTCATGTTCTCACGAAGACCAGGAAAATAGAGAAGATCATCCCTCTTCTAAAGTCCTTACACTGGCTCCCTGTAGCTCAGAGAATAGACTTTAAAATACTTCTGTTAATTTATAAATTATTGAACGGCTTAGCACCAAATTGCATTAAAGATCTGTTGTCATATCAACCTTCCAGACCACTCAGGTTTTCTGCTTCTGGTCTGTTCTGCATCCCAAGAACCAGAACCAAACATGGAGAAGCAGAATTCAGCTTCTATGCTCCACAAATCTGGAACAAACTTCCAGAAAACTGCAAAACAGCTGAAACACTGAGTTCATTTAAATCAAGGCTAAAAACCCACCTGTTTAGAACTGCTTTTGACCCATAATAACAGGAACATTGACCAACATATTTGATGTGTATTGATATTTTAAATGATGGCCCTTGATAAAATGTAATGTTTGTTTCTGGTTTCACAACTGGTGACTGTTTGATGTGTTTATGATGTTTTTATGTTTTCATGGTGTAAAGCACTTTGAACTGCCTTGCGGCTGAAATGTGCTATACAAATAAACTTGACTTGACTTTTAACTATTTTATGGTGCTGATTTTTAAGCACAAGGAAGACATACAGAATTGTGGCAACTATAGAAGAAATAAAGTAATGAGACAAGAGACAATAAAGAATTGTGGAAGCTTGGCTTTGGTCAGAAGTAAGCATTTGTAAGCAGCAGTATGGTTTTGTGCCAAGAAAGAGTACTACAGATGCAATTTTTTTTCTTTAAGTATGCTGATGGAGAAGTACAGGCAAGGCTGGAGGGAGCTGAATCGCGTCTCTGTAGATTTAGAGAAAGTGTATGACAGGGTCCTGAGAGAGGATCTGTGGTATTGTATGAGATGGTCTGGAGTGGCAGAAAAGTATATGAGTGGTGCAGGACATGTAAAAGAGCTGTAAGACAGTAGTGAGGTGTGCTGTAGGAGTGACAGAGGAATTCAAGGTGGAGGTGGGACTGCATGAGAGATCGGCTCTTAGCCCCTTCTTGTTTGCTTTGGTGATGAATAGGCTGACAGATGAGGTTAGACAGGAGTCTCCATTAACTAAGATGTTTACAGATGACATTGTGATCTACAGTGAGAGCAGGGCACAAAGAGAGAAAAAGGTAGAGAGGTGGAGATATCCACTGGAAAAGAGAGAAATGAAGATTAGTCAGCAACACACTTGTGTAAATGAGAGGCGCATAAACGGAATGGTGACACAACAGTGAGTAGAAGTAAAGAAGGTAGAGGACTTTAAGTACTACTTGTCAATGGTCCAGAGCAATGGAAAGAGTGCAAAAGAAGTGAAAAGAGTTTGCAGCAGGTTGGAAAGCATGGAGAAAAGTGTCTGGTATGTGTGATAAAATTGTATCAGCAAGAATGAACAGAAAGGTATACAAGACAGTAGTGAGACAAGTGATGTATGGGATACAGTGTCAGTGAGAAAAAGACAGGAGGCAGAACTGGAGGTTGCAGAGCTCAAGATATTGAGATTCTCTTTGGGAGTGACGAGGATGGATAGGATCAGGAAGGAGTACATCAGAAGGACAGCTCATGTTAGATGTTTTGGAGATGAAGTCAGAGAGACCAGAATGAGATGGTCTGGACATGTTCACAGGAGAGACAATGATTATATAGCAGAAGGATGCTGAGGTTGGAGTCACAAGGCAGAGGAGGCCAGGAGGAAAACCAAAAAGGAGATTTCTAGATGTGGTGAAAGAGGACATGTAGTTAGTTGGTGTGAGGGTAGAGGACACAGAAGATGGAGACAAATAATTTGCTGTGGTGCCCCTGAAGGGAAAAGCCGAAAGAGAAGAAGAAGATATACCTACTACCCCTCTGTGCCAGGCATACCTCTCCCCCCTCAAATGTTGCTCGTGAAAATCTTCCTGTGGTGCTGCTGAGGATACACAAGTTGTTTCAATAATCAGCTTCAGCCTGACTGCTTTGTTAGTACTTGTGACAATCATTCACAGAGAGGCTGCAGTGAATAACCAGGTATTAATACTTTTGGTGTTGGCCAAGTCCTGCAGAAAATAAGGCTTGACAGCAGAGCAGAGCATGACGTGCTCTAAAATTTCTTGATAGATGGGTGCTCTGACTTTGTACTTGATAAAACACAGAGGATCAACACCAGCAGACAACATGGTGGTGGCTCAAACCAGCTGTGGAAACTTCCCTTCACTGGACCTCAACTTGTATTCTGCACTTCCACAAACTCTTGTATGGACTTTGCTTCACGATTCTGTGAAGGATGCAATTATCCCTTTTGTGCACATTTTTCTACTAGGACTTTTTCCTTCCGTATAATGTTCTGTAAACATGGTCGGATACAGCACTCTGAGCATGGCCATCTTCTTACTTGTGTTGCATGTTAAAAAATCAATGTTCATACTGTCAAGAAAAATCGAGCCGCACATCTTTAAACAACATATATATATATATATATATATATATATATATATATATATATATATATATATATATATATATATATATATATATATATATATATATATTCAGCTACATCTAATATGCTGGCAAATGGAAAACAACACCAGATTATTAGTCATTGTGGAAAAACCTTACTTGCTATCTGAATTATAAATAAAGAGGAAAATAAAATTCAGTCAATATCTCCTGCAAAAAGTTGTTTGCCAGCCTAATTAGTCCTTTGGGACTGTGCACCAAACACATTTTTTTCTTCATCTGTTTGAAAAAATCTGAAATTGTAAGCACAGTTTAATTCAAAACAGGCCAGTTCCAATAAGTCACTAATAAATAAGTTCTCAGTTAACACATCACAAACAACCCCTGAAGAAAGAGATATTTCCCTTTGTTTGCAGCCACATGATGAAACTTATGAGGTTAACTATAAAGTAATTACCAGATTAATTAATGATTATGTGTTCTTTTATTTCAGGTTTGCTGCAGAAACAAATTTATTCAACACTAATGACATCAGCGATTAATCAATTGAGAAACAACTGCAGTGGTGTGGCACTTTATCAGGGTGGAACAAAATACAAAGACTCCTTTTTTGAAAGGTTTTATTCATTTCTTATAATACTGACACATGTACTCAATAGCGGTTAACAGGCGTTTTTAAAAACACAGATATTAAAATTATTAGAGCATCAATTTGTTTCTAGCCCCATTAATTTCATTCATTCCATACTTCCTTTTTTGTTTTTTATACGTTTACATGTTTTAATATACCATAACATCTAGTTTGTATTAGTCTAACTTCGCCTCTGTAAAAATAAAAAGCAGAAAAAAGACAAACTCTGCATTTAAAAAAATGGCATGTGGTAAGCCACAACCCGCTCATGGTAAAATATTGTTACAGTTTAGAAAAAGAAAAGAAAAAAAAAGAGATCAAAGAATATTTTTTGACAGCATTAAGCAGGTTGTATGTGGCACACATAAATTTGAATATGTCACCAATACTACATGAGGCAAGTATTATGGATTAATAGCCTTTTTTTTTTATGACGTTTGTATTTAAGGGCTCTGTTAAAAGGGTTCTTTATAGTTGTTCCAACAATGTATAGGGAATACAACTCATCCAGAAAAGTCAGATAAACAACAGGAGCTTCTGGAAAGATTTTTTTGACCGTTATCTAACTATGTTCAAATCATAGAACTTGTTAATTTTTTTGTAGCATGAAAGGATTGTGGGTCATAGTTCTTTGCTGCAAATGTTCCAGGAAAGTCAGTTGTGTTTAATGTGATGGCAAGCAGTGTTAGAGTCCTGTTTCTCCAGCCACCAGTTCCCAGCTATCCTTAAAAGATTAAACAATTGCTGGTTCCCCATAGAAATCCATCTGAGTGCACTTCCTCAAAGATTGACGAGTTCATTGTGCTGTGTGAATAACTTTGCCACCGTCCTTTTCTTTTCAACTCAAGATGAGCAGGACTATCGGGTCACCTACAACAAGGAAAAAAAGGAGGTTAAAATCACAATCAACAGCCTTCCTGAAAAACTGAACAATACGTGAAGATAAACATCAACAGGTGGTATGCACCTGCACTGGTGTTCAATTCAGAGAGAGTAGTAAAAAACATTTAAGATCCTCCTACTAGTTGTGGGATTGGCGGTATTCCAAAGATATTTCATCATAAATGTAGGGTTGATGATTTAAACAGAAATCGTATCAACCTATAGAACAAGTGGGGAACCGTAATTTAAGTATTTCCACAATTAAGTCTTATCTGTTTCTAAACTGAAAAAAAATATATACTCCCTTGAAGACTGTAGATTTCATCCACTTAAAAGGAGTTATCCATTTCCACTGTTGCCAAATGCTTGTTCAGTAGAGACTGCTGTAAAGTCAGTTACGGTCAACTGGGCTTCCTCAGAACACTTTTCATATTTGGCAACATAAACTGAATTGGATTGCATTGTACTATAACTAGGAATAAACTGGAGTTCAAGTTATTGAACTTTATTTTCTCTATGTGATTGTTTTGTTAATATATTTCTGAATTCAAATAATGATCTGTTTGTGTTGTAAAGTGTATAGCAATTACATTTGTTGAGACTATATAAATATTCTTAATATATATAAACAGCCTAACTTTAAGAAAAAAAAAAGATGACTGCATATTTTTAGAGGAATCATGACTGTCACGAATCAAGTCCATAAACAACGCTGTGAGGGAATGTGAATTGAGTAAAACAAAGAATGAATTGCAAATTGTGAATTTGACCCAGGTTTTCACTCCAAGTTCACAACTCTTGTTATGAATTGCAACAAACTAATTTTTTCTATTTACTTTTTGGAAGTTTGTAAAATTATACTCTGGATTTTTTGCTTAATCCTTGCACTTGCAAAGTTGATTGCATTAAAACAAGGTTTTTTTTAAAACTGATTATGATTTTCACATTATTTGAGACTGTGGTCTTTTTGCCACTCAAGCAAAACCTCACAACAAGATGTGTTTGATGAAATCTCATTCTTAACCTCAAATCAGCTGTATGGTTACAGGGGTGAATAAGGATTGTTGGTGCAGCACTCATACTATAGCTTGTAGACTCTATGTCTTCTGGCAGGAAACTAAACAAGACACAGCTTGAGTTATGGCAGCCAGCCCAAGGTACATCACTTTCAACACCTGGCCACCTGCCAAATCATTATGTCTATTTGCTGAGATGGCTCCCCTAATCACTATGTCTCCTTATCTCTTCTGACCATCTGTCCATTTTCTTTCCTCGTACTTTCATTTTTGGTCCATTTCAAGCAATTTGTTGCCAAACAAATACAGGCCACTGTGCTAAAGCATGTAATAGATCAAATTCTGTGAGGATCTGAAAACTACATGTCTTTCTGTTTGAGTTGCACAGCCACCCCCTCCAAAGGTTTCAACACATGCTGCTCCCCTTTTCCTGCTTCTTGGGGGAGTTTCTCTTTTATTCAGTCATCTAACCATGAGGCAGCTAACAAGTACATGGAAAAGCCTTTGCCGAGAGATTTCAGAATCTGGCTTCCTACGAGATGACAACTGAAAGTATTCTTATGCTATACATGGCTTCAGGCTACCTTTCCTAGGTCCATCTCCATTGCCTTCAGGCATCCACCCTGCACCTGATCAAAGAGTCTGCAGGAGTTTGTTGTCATGCCAGTTCACTGTGCATGTACAGAGCAGTATTTCTCTGCTTGCTATGTTTTGCTGTGCAAAGTCATAATCCCCTTAGGTGGTCATTCATTGCTTCAAAAAATGTGCCTGTTCATGTCAGTTTCTGAGCCCAATCAAAAAAAGCACATTTAGGCAGCTAGTGCTTACTTTCCAGAGCTCAAAGCTCAGAGCTCTGTCTTTTTTTTTTTTTCTACCATCTATTCTCTTGGCTGTATTTTAAAATCTCTTCCTCTCTACAGATGTTACTTGTGTTACTGCTACATTTAGCACACTTTTTAAGACTTAGTAAAACAAGATTATTTACTGCAAATCACAGCATGACTTTTTTTACGTGACAAATTTCTTCAAACTGCACTGACTAAGTAAAAGTATTTGAGATGGAATTTGTAATACTTCAACTAAAGACATTCCTCCAAGAAAGAAATATGAAGTAAAATATCTCAAAAACAAAAACCTGTGATGATGAAAACGAGCCTACTAAATCACATTTGTTTTATCTTTGACATAGCCTTTTTGCTTGAGTTGCAACTCATTGCTTTTATGACACAAAATTCTCATGAGCAGATAACAGAAATCATAACCATAATAAGCTAAATGCTGAATGAATTTCAAAAAAATTAAGATGACAATATGAAGTTCTAAATGTGCCTGAAACATAATGATCTTTACTCATTGTGTGCAAGTAAGAGGTTCAAATACTAAGTAGAAAGCTGCTGAGAAAGATGCTAAAAATCACAACTCATCAAACTAAATCTGTGTATTACCTATCACAGTTACCAACCAATTAAATACCTGTTTGTTGTTACATAACTTGTAACTCAGTTTTCCCAGCCAGCCCCAAACACATCACCTACTCTGTCCTTGATTGACTGCACTTGTTCTGCAGTTTATAAAACTAACCTATTTTCTCCAACCTTTTGCCAGATCATCTGCAGCCCTGTCTCAGTTGTTCAGCATATTCTCTTTTCAAGCACTTGCTCAGATTCCTGTCATTTACTCCTGGAATGCTCTTTGACCCTGCCTCTTCCATGTTGGACTTATAAGTTGAATTTCCATATTCTGAAAAGACATTCTGACATAAACTGGGCCAAAATTCTCATTTCCCCTCTATAATGTGGAACACTGGACAGTATAAGAGGACTCTACCTGGGATCTTTAATGAAACTTGCTTAAGCTTTCCTCCTGAAATTGCCATTGTGCAATTTAAATAAAATGTGGGCTTCTGCTTGACTGACATGTTTAAATTTGAGCTCCAAAGACCATGAGCTGAACCTTCCTTTTGCACTTGAGGTTCTACAGCAGTATCTTCATTGGCTTACAATGTCCAACAAAGATTGGACATGGCCTGCAACAGGGCTTAGGTAGATGGCATGTGTAGAAGTAATATCCACATGGATAAAAAGACCCAAGGTTTTCCAGGAGAGCCCTGCCCAAACCATTAATGCTGCCTCTCCCGTCTTTCCTTCTTCCCATAGTGCATCATGGTTCCATATGTTCCTTAGGTAAGTAACAAACACACTCCATGTAATGGAAAAGAAAATATGATTGCTCAGACCAGCCCACCTTCTTCCATTGTTATTTGGTCCAGATCTGATACTCAAATGCCTAAAGAAGCTGTGATGCACTGTGTTTATTCTGATGCCTTTCTTCTAGCGTTAACATCCACCCATCTATCCATCCATCTATCCATCTATCCATCCTCACCTTTATTTGTGAACAAGACCCCAAGATACTTGAACTCCCCACTTGGGGCAGGACCTCCTCCCCGACCTGGAGAAGGCACGCTACCCTTTTCCAGCTCAAGACCATGGTCTTGAGCCTCAGATTTGGAGGCAATTATCTTCATCCCAGCCTCTTCACACTCGGCTGCGAACTGCTTCAGCAAAAGTTGTAGATCACGACCTGATAAAGCCAATAGGACCACATCATCTACAAAAAGCAGAGACGCAATCCTAAAGCCACCAAAACGGATCCCTTCAACAGCTTGGCTGCACCTACAAATTCTATTCATAACAGCTATGAACAGAATCGGTGACAAAGAGCAACCTTGGTGGAGTCCAACTCTCACCGAAAACAAGCTCGATTTACTGCTGGCAATGCAGAACAAGTTCTGACACTGGTCACAAAGGGACCTAACAAGCCGTATCAAAGGGCCTGGTACCCCATACTCCTGGAGTACCCCCTACAGGATTCCCCGAGGGATACAGTCAAACGCCTTCTCCAAGTCAACGAAACACGTAGACTGGTTGCGTGAACTCCAGTGACCCTTCAGGACCCTGGTGAACCCCACTATTTTTTCTGAAGAGGTCCCCCTTTTTGAATAGGGGGACCACCAACCCGGTCTGCCAATCCAGTGGAACTGTCCCTGATGTCCACGTGATAATGCAGAGTTGTATAAGCCAGCACAATCCCACAATATCAAGAGCCTTAAGGAACTCTGGGCAAATCTCATCCACCCCCAGGGCCTTGCCACTGAGGAGCTTTTTAACCACCTCAGTGACCTCAGCACCAGAGATTGGAGGGCCCAACCCAAAGCCCCCAGACTCCACTTTCTAAGTGGAAGACGTGCAAGTGGAATTGAGGAGGTCTTCAAACTATTCTACAGGCACCCACAATCTTGCAACCACAGCTTCAGTAAGCCAGCCTTCACTTCCCACATGCATCAGTGGTTGGTTTACAACTGTTTATTTTGCTTTTCATAGATACTGACCACTACAGATCAGGACCACCACACAAGAGTTGCAGTTCTGGAAACTCAGGATTCTAGTCACCACAATTTGTATTCTATTAAACTCCCTAAAATTGTTATGCTGGTCCAATTCTCTTGATTCTAACAACAAAATGTTCACTTGCTGCCTAATATATATGAGTGCTAATCACTTCACCTCTTTATGGTGATAGGGATATCCCTTATTGATATTCACATATTCTCAGTCTTGCTGTCTTTATCAGGTATTTGAATCAGGACTTTGAATAATTCATTTTTGGTTAGCTTGTTTCTTTTTGTTTGCTATGATGAAATGTGATTCGATGCTTTAGATTACATCTAAATAAAAGTTGTTTTTTTTTATTTTTTGTTTTTGTTTTTGCAGGTCTTTAATTACTACTAACGTTCTGTCTAAAGAGGCTGATAGCTCTTTTACATTGCCAGAAAGAACTGAAAAAAATGATGTGCTGTTGATAGTGACACCATTTTTGATTTGTTTGTTTCCCTTTGTTGCTCTGCACACCCTTGCCTGGCAGTCTGAGACACCTTTGTGGCTTGGCAATGTGGCCATGTCTGCTTGTTCATCCATATGATATTATTTGGCATCGATCGAGCTGTCTCCTGTCCCCTCCTTTGTCTCCTCCTTCTGCCCTCCTCCTCTTCACCTTTTCTTTGCTCCCAGTCAGGGACACAGGGACAAACAAAGAGAGTTATCCCACATTTCTGGGGGTTTTAAATAATGTTGTTAGCCTGCCATTGCCACTTATTCCTTTACTTGGTATTTTACTCTCATTTGTCTCCAAGTTGCATTTTTTCTTTTTTGCTGCACACCACATCTCCCCTCTTGTATTCTCCTCGTTCTTTCATTTGTGTGCCATCGTCAATTTCAATTTACGAGCGGGTCTTAATAGGAGTATAAGAGATTGTTCGATGCTATTGATCTGGATGCCAGCACATCTTGACCTCACCGTACAGCAGCAAAGCAAAGGAGAAAGTAAAAAAAAAAAAAAAAAAAAAATCACTCTTTTCATCATCGGGCAAACACAAAAGCTAACACTCTCAAATAATGTAGACGCAAATACACAAAAACACCACCACGGATCATTGATCAAAGAGCTGAATCCAGGAGACAGTAAATATTTGTGCTCTTTTAAGCGATGGCAGCATCAGCAATAAAGTGCTGCCTGGTTTGCTTTTGATCTTGTTAGGGAATTATAAATGCACATCTAGGGGCTGACAAGACTTAATTCAGATACATGAAGCAACTTCTGAATGATCAGAAATTACATCTTTTTCATATCTAGTCAATGGATATTTGCCTCTTTTTGAAATCTACAGTGCCTTGCAAAAATATTCTTACTCCATAAACTGTTCCACGTTTTGTCAATTCAAACCTACAATGTACTTGATTGGGATTTAATCTGATAGTCTAGCACAAAGTAGTGCACAAATGGAAAAAAAACACAATTAAAAATCTGAATAGTGTGATGTCCATTCTTCTTTGCAAAACAGTCTAAGCTCAGTCAGACTGGATGAAGGGCATCTATGAACGTTAAGTTTCAAGTCTTGCCACATATTCTCAAATTGATCTTAGGTCTGGAATTTGACCAGGCCATTCTAACACAAATGTAATTTGATCAAAACCATTCCACTGAAGTTTAGGATGGTTTTCCTGCTGGAAAGTGATCCCTCACCCCTGTCTGAAGTCTTCTGCAACCTTTAACAGATTTTCATCTGGGATTGCTCTGTGGTTAATTCCTTCCATCTTCCTATACATTTTGACCAGCTTCTCTGTCGCTGTTCAAAAAAAGCATCCCCATGACATGGGAGGGAATGGTGTGTTCAGGGACATGTGAATTGTAAGTTTACTACTGTTCAGAGTCTTGAATGGCCTAAAAGTTTAGCTTGGGCTTGTGGCAAACTGCAAATGGGACTTCTGTTTTTCTTTCAATCATGGTTTTCTTCTTGGCAATCTTCCAGAAAAGCTTTGTAATAAGCATAAATCATGGTTGTCCTGTCAACAGATTCTCCCACCTGACCCTTGGAACTTTGCTGCTCCTCCAGTGTTACCAAGGGGTTTTTGGCTGCTTCTCTGATTTAATGCTTTCCATTCCTGGCCTTTCAGTGCAGATGGAGACCCTACTTTAACTTTTCCATGACATTAACCCTAACCTGTTTATTGTACTTAATGGTCTTCATGATTATGCTTGTGTAACAATTTATCTGATCTCCTGTAGAATTGCACACAGGTGTACTCTGTTTAATAATTATGCAATTTCTGAAGACAACTGTCTGCACTGGACTTTATTTAGTTTAGTGGTGTCCAAAGTCAGTCTTTTAGGGCTGGCATGTTTTAGTTCTCTCTCTGCTAATGAGCTATCATTTGATCCAGGTGTGTTGAACCAGGAAGAGAACTAAAACATGTAGTATCTCAGCCCTTGAGGACTGATTTTGGACACCATCGATTTAGCTGACTCAAGATAAAAGGGCTGGAATACAAACACATGCCACACTTATCAGATTTTCATTTGTAAAAAAAAGAATGGAAGCCCATGTTTCATTTTCTTTCTACAACATAGTTTTGTGTTATTTTGTGTTGGTTTATAATAAAATCCCAATAAAACACATTGAAATTAGTCGCTGTAATGTGGAAAAGGTTACAAAAACCTTTTAAAAAGAAATGTTCAAATCGACTTGAAGTGACAGATTTCACTCTTGTATATTTATCTCTTTAATACTATTTAACTTGTCAAGTTTGTTTGTCGCGCTTTCATGAACTTAAATTTGAAATCAGAGAAACTGCATGATTGTACACAAAATGAAAGCTGTTAATGTGGAGAAATTTCTCTTGAGTGGCATTATTTCTTTCGCTGGATGAAAAGTTAGCATAAAAAAAGTATGCATGGTATCCCATCATGTGGTGTCCACATCTCCTAAGACTGTTTGAGTGTTTTAAAGAAAGTCAGAACTGCAAAGAAAGAGCATATTATGTGTCTTAAGCTCTTCCTATCACTCTGTTTAGTCCAAAGAGATGCAACCCTGCTGCTCTCCTCTGACCACACCTTCAATCAATTATTTAGGCAGAAAACAAAGGTCTGCACCCAGCCATTAATAATGGAGGGTGGCAAAGGCAATGAGAAGGATGGAGGTTAGAAACAGAAATGTGAAGTTACAGGAGGTGAGTCTCACACACATTTTCTTCTTATGACAGAAGAACACTGTGGGAGGCTGCTTGGGTCAAGCCAATGAAACTGGTCAAAGAGATGCAGGTGGATGCTGAGCTGCATGTACACCCACAGGTGTTCACAATCTCACACAGACACAGATAAACGGACAGAGTTTAGAACTAGAAAGGGCTTGCACATTCCACAGAAACTGTCACATGGAAACACTATTCCAGGACATTCTCTGCTGTTTGTATCCAATATGACAAGTTCTTTTTGCATCAAGTCAGATGGCATGCCAGAGCGGCGTGGGGGAAAACAGGGCAAGTGAGAGCGAGGGGGTTTGTGATTTTCATGTTCAGTAAGTGTGTTGGATGTCTTGTTCTTGATGCCCTTATTATTTTTTTATGAAAAATATCTGATGCTGGAACCAGATAGAAAAAGCAGAGAGACAAAAACTGAAAAATGAAAAGCGAGATGCTGGAATAAAAGAAGAGGAAGCAGTAGAATTGTGGGAGAATAGGAACATGCTCTAAATTAATAGTGGTGTTCAAGGGTTAGAGTAAGAAAAAAAGTAGGTGTGTATTTGAGAAAGAACACCCTTTCTACACACCCACCTTTGTGGTCTTGACTTTGTTGCCCGTGCTGCAGCTCCATCCCGTGAGGTCCGGTAGAACCTTGCACTCCTCACCTTCCATACATGGCTGCATCTGACACCACCACTTTTGGGCTACAATAGAGGCTGAAAGAAGAGAGAGGTGTGGATTGTCTCAGTCTTTGAGGTTTTGTTTTTCAGTCAAGTGCTTTCATGTGTATTTTTGTGACAGTGCATTTGTGAATTTTGAGACAACACTCTACTGAGCCCTGCTTCCATCAAATCTTCATAAAAGAAAAACTGTTTCTAGAAAATAAACTTGCAACCCAGAAAGTCAAGAGAATACCAAGAGTTTGGCATGATGAGATAAACAGTAGGTGGCTGTAATTCTGTATTGATTGAAATAACGTGATAGATTTTGCAGTCAAAAGTGCCACTGAAACCCCAGATGAACCAACCTGAATTTGAGATACTTGATATATAAAATTTAGGTTTTGTGTTTGTTTCTTATATTAATTATATTATATTAATTCCATTAAAGATATGTTCTAGTGCCTTCATCACTCAGGACAAATTTGATATGTAGTCTTGCCCACTTTCTTTTTTGGTATGCCAAATCAAATGGTTTTTCAGTGGATCTACAATATACAAAATTAATCATTTGCCTGTCATTACATATTTTTATTTCATGATTTTCTCTCAACTGTAACAAAGTTCAGCTTTTGTTGTAAACAAACTGGTACACCAGAAAAACTCCAAGCATGCAAATGGAAGTCCAGAAAAGTTACAGTTTCAAAACCTCAAAAAATATTTCTGCCACCAAAGCATCAAAATGTCCAGCGTCTCTGGCTGTATGGAGAATAGAATAACACAGCACTGTCCCCTCCACACCTTATCAACCTATCAACTGACTGGAAGAATGCTATAACTTAAGCCCACATTCTGTATTAACATTCTGTTATGTAATTGGTCTGATGTAATACTCTAATCTTAAATGTCATGTGTTCATTAGCTGTAAGCAGAAGATCCTCATAATTAACAGAAATAATGGCTTGAAAAACATCAGTCTGTGTAATCAATCTATATATTCACTTAGTGAATTGCATTACTGAAATAAATGAACTTTTCAGTAATGTCTTAATTTGAGATGCACCTGTACAAGACAAATGTGAAGATACATCCACTTAAATGGATAAATGTGAACTTACATTAGCAGCAACCAGAGTGTGAGGAGTCAACAGGTGGAAGACTCAACTTGCTTAGTGTTCTTTCTGTGCGTTGTACAGACAGAAAAATATCCCTATATTGCTGATGAAAAACAGTTTCTCTCTCTTGTTTTCTTACTCCTTTTATGCTTTCACCCTCAGCATGTCGGGGCACATGTGACACGATTGATATTTTCATGGTAAAAAAAAGACTTCATTGGTTGCATTTTATGCAGCCATTAGTTTCACACTAAGTTATAGTAAAGGAAAATGGTGCTGCAGCTTTGTTCTTGACTGGTCTTTGCAATGTTAAAAAATGATTTTTAAAAAAGGGCTGGTCCAAGACCAGATGATTTCAAAGGCTAATTCAAGACTAGATAGACTGGTCCAAGACCATATAATTTTGACCCCAGGCCAATTGCCTGATTATCACCTCTGGCCCCAAAACCAGAGTGCTAAATTAGATGCCTTACAGTAACTGACTGTTTATGAAAGATTTCTGCAGAAGGAAAAAAAACACACACACACCAGTGACTGCGAAATGTCTTATTTTTTTACAGGAATTACAGCATAAATATAGTGGTACAAAGTCCAGTTGTATATCGGGAGATTCCACACAATGTCACATGGGAAAGTCACATTCTATTGACTTTCTAACATCAAAGAGATTGGGTTGACAACCTGTGGACTGGAAGACAATGGGCAACTGCAGCATTACCTTTTGGCAGTGGGGTGTGAAAGCAGGATGATCTGTATGAATACAACTAAACAACATTCTCTGATACTCCAGTCTTGAGAAAAAAAATCCAGGGACAAGACCAAAAGTTTGAAAATGTGGTCTCAAGACCAGTCTTGACCAGTCTTGAGACCACCAGACAGTTATCTGGTGAAAATAAGTGCTATCTATTTCTTTCACTGAGGTAAAGGTGCTGTGTAACTACAGCTGGCAAGCCAGAAGTATACAAAGGACTAAAGGCTGGCTACAGAAGCAGACAGCAGATCAAGCAACAAGCTAATCCTATCTGCTTGTTAAATTGCTTGAAATTGGCAACTAAATTTCCTAGTCTTTCCATAGAAATCAAAATAAATGATGCTATAGACACCATCGCATTATCTATAACAATATGCGATGGAAGAAATTGTTGTTTTCTGTTTTAAATCAAAGCAATTAGATCATGCCAAACATTTGATTTAAATTTTTCTTTTAATACTGTGATACATTGAAACTGTGTACTTAAGATTATTGTACTGTGAGAACACCATACCAACCCAGGAGTAGTCCTGATGGAACTAAACATACATAAAAAGGTTCAAGAAAGACGGCAACATGACCACCATAATGTTGTCAAACAATCTTAAATAATTTTAGAAACAATAAAAAAAATGCAGGAATTATGAAGTGGTTGTCTGTTGTTAATTACAGCAAGAATACCATAGGTTTGAACTGTTGAAAACTGTTTGCACATTCTTTAAACTAATTTTCTTTTAGGAATCTAAGCTATGCTCAAAAAATATTAGGGCAATGTTGGGGTTTTAAAGGGAAAGTAAGTGTGTTTTTTCTTCGGTGTTTGCCTTTCAACTGGAAAGTTTTCCAACATGCATCCACTTTGTTGTTCACTGTCTGGAAGCAGAGACTGGCCCCTCTAACCCTCAGTGGAGTAAAGTAGGCACAGCTAATGGATTAGTGGTGAAGTGAAGTAACAGCTTCACTGAGACTCCATCAGCATTCAAACATGTTGAAAAAAAATCTTATTAAACAGCACTTCTCTCTGTTTTTGGTTATTTAGACAAAATGAAATGTTTTTCATGAATGTCATTTGCTAAATCTGCTTTCTAAATAACCAGAAACATACATGTTTGGTTAATTGATCGCTCTAAACTGCCCTTAGGTGTGAATGTGTGTGTGCACAATTGTTTGACCTGTGTGTCTCTGTTTCTGTGTTGCCCTGTGATGGATTGCCAGCCTGTCCGGGGTGTACACTGCCTCCTCTGCTGGAGGTAATCACCAAGAAAAGAGGTGTACTAGATGGATGGATAGATTGGTGTTTTCTAAACATCATTATGTGCCACTGTTTTGTTATTTCCATCCATACATTGTTTTCTGCTTATCCGGGGTCAGGTTGTGGAGGGAGCAGCCTAAGCAGAGAGGCCCAGACTTCCCTCTCCCCAGCCACTTGGGCCAGTTTGTTGTGTCCTGGGTCTTCCTCTGGGTCTCCTCCCGTGGAACATGCCTGGAACACCTCACCAGGGAGGCATTCAAGAAGCATCCTAACCAGACACCTGAGCTACCTCAACTAGCTCCTCTCAGTGTGGAGAAGCAATGGCTCTACTCTGAGGGTGTTTTCACATCTGATAGACTTGGTCTGACTGTGGACCAAAATTGCAACATTTATTACATTTTCAGCTGGTATGGTTCAGTTTCACACTGCACTGTGTCAAACAAACCAATCCCTTTGAGCAACCTATTTGCCACCTCGCCTGTGGTGGCGCTGTACCAAGAACCACTGAAGGAAACGACATTACAATCTCTAAAGAAGACACTGAGCACAACCACCATCTTCACAAGATGTAAACAAAAATGGAGTGCAAACAAACACTTTTCAACAATGGGTTTAGCATGAGCAGAAGATGAGGCAGAAGACCATGGAGAATGTTGTTTTCCCACAAGCACCCTGTGCTGTAGTCCACTTCCTGCTTTTGGAGTGGTCTCTGGTTTGCTTGGCATTCACATTACACATTCGAACCGCATCAGAGTTCACATCAACTGAGCTGAAACCTAGATTTTTTTAGAGTTTGCTTTGTTGGTCCGCATCAGAGTTTGATTGCACATTCACACCTTCCCAAACTACGGAGCCCCCTAGGGGACACGGGGATTTTTTTTCCCGCTTGCATTACCTTGCGAAAGTATTGCATTCCCACACAATATTTTTGCGTTCCCTCACAATAGGTTTTGCGTTTTCTCGCAATAATGTAAGTCAGTTCATGTGCCATCTTGAATACTGAAAGTTTCTCTGCTACAATACAAGATTTTTGTAAGGTATTTACAGGTATGTTAATATCTCATTTGTGAGATATCTGAAGATTTATTTCTTTTATTTTAAGATACAAATGCACCACAAACTTATGTCCAAAATGTAAAAGCAAAATAGGTCAAACATGAGCTTCCCATTCCTTACAAGACATAAACAGAAACTTTCCGTAAGAAGGAAGGAAAGAAAGAAAAAAAAATGCATCCAAACTATTTGGACTATTTCTAAGTTATTTTCACAGGGAAAGTCAGAGAGTTTTGATTGTGTCTTTTTAATTTTGGTAGTCTGAAAAGTTAATAAAGTGTTGTTTTTGTGTGCAGTCCCATCTCCACCAAAAGATATGACACAAACAAACATGAACACGGAGTTAATAGATAGATTTCCAACCAGTTTTCTGCACCAAAAAGTTAAGAATGTATAAACATGTTTTCACTGAGGATCTTTAAAGTGTGCATATGTGCAATTTTAAATTGACATTTGTTATCACTGTGACTGCATACAAAATAGACCAGGGTGTATTTGCAAATTTATTGCAAGGGAATGCAATACTTTTGCAAGGTAACGCAAAAGAAAAAAAATTCCTCCATATCCCCTAGGCGACTCTGTACCAAACAAACTGGACTTTCAAGGCAAATGAACTATAATTTAATTAAAGCGGACTAAACAGGGCTGGTGTGAAGGCATCCTGAGTTTTCGTTATTTAACACATGTGAGTGTCAGAATCAAGAATGTTTCTGGTGTTTAAAAAAACCCTGAACATGTCTATAAGATGCCAATCTCTACCATCATAAAGGCTTTTACTGTTTTTTTTTTTTTTCCTTTCATGTAGCAGCATACTTGTTGCTACTTAAGATTTTAAGCTAGGAGGAAATTCCATTTTAAGACATTTTCTATTTTTATCTGTTGTCTCAACAGTGACAAGCTCATCCCTTTTATAGCTTATAGCTGAAATATGTCCTTAAAAATATTTCTTCAACAAATGAGTACTCTCTTGGCATATCAGAAGTTTTGCCTTGTCCTGTGTTTGTGACACCATGATGACCTGCCAGTGGCAGAGAAAAGTATTTTTTTTTTTCTTTCTACATTTTGATGCCATTCTGCTAAAACCGGGAAAATTACAGTTTTTAGTATATGTCACAATTTCCAAATTTATAGCTCTGATTTTTGTTTAATTTAAAAACATCAAGGCTAGATTGTGAAGATTTACACTGACTGGTTCTGGCCCTTGGACTGATATTGTGGCCAATACTCATTGTATGCATGATTAGTAGGAATACCATTTTTAATGGTTTATATTAGACATCAGATTCCAGATAAAAATATGGAGAACTACAACATGTTAAAGTATTCAGAAATTTCTCAATTATCCAATTAGTCTCTAGAACATTGGTCTCATTAGGACAATTTCAGTCAGGTTGGAAATCACCCAGGCCACTCTTGCTGACTAACATAAAACCCCATCTTTGTTAACTCAAATTTCAGGCAAAAAAAAAAAAACAATTTCTATTTATTCATTATGGAAGGCAGTTTGATGTTTGGATGTACTAGTAATCTTTGCTCGTATGCCCTTGGGGGCAAAACTCAGCAACTTCACCAAGGAGTTGCAGGAACCACAAGACCAAAGCGTGCTTTGGGAGAAGTGGAGAAAAAAGAAAAAAAGAGAAGAAAAAAGAGATCTGCAAAAAGTGTCTTGTCAAAGAAAGATTGTTCTTCACTGACCATCTGGTGAGTCAACATGGCAAGCAGACTGAACACCACTGCAACATTCTTCCCGTTAAGGAAATGAATGCTGCGTTTCCATTAACCTTAAAATTGTGCAAATTAAAATAACGAAAATAATTCCGCTCAATGGAAATGTGCCAGTTTCAACAAAATTCTCCTTTTTCGAAAAAAAGTTTTGGCACTAGGATGAGGTGGGTTTTTTTGGCCGTATCGAAATTGGTTTATTTTGCAAAAGTGCAGTGGAAACACTTTTTTCACATCACACGAGTCACATTGCGCCGCTGGCGCAAACCACGAAGAAGATGACAACAGGAAGTAGTTGAAGGATCATGGCGTGGCATGTATTTAATGACTTATCGTGTGAACAAGCTTATTCCCAAGTGATTTTAATTTAATTTCTTATTTAATGGAAACACCCCAATTGCAAAATTGTGTTTTTCGACATTAGCAGAAAATTGACAGAGATTTGTGCACCTTTGTAATGGAAACTCAGTTACTGTCAGTTTGCATATAAAGCAAGCCAAAGGATTGGGGAGAACTTTCTCTCCTTTAAGAAAATACTGAAATGAACAGCTGCTTTGACACTTTGGCTCTGTCAAGAAAACATTTTGTGATTGGTTAAACATCCAGAAAATCATCTTAGGTGTGTGTGTGTGTGTGTGTGTGTGTGTGTGTGTGTGTGTGTGTGTGTGTGTGTGTGTGTGTGTGTGAGGCAGTATACCTTCTCTCACACTCAGTGATTGTTTTTCATGTTCTCTGACAACTTCAGAGTCAGTTTTGTGTGTTTAGATTGCACTGAACTACAAAACCCAGAATGGGAACTCTGGGTTCCCATTCTGGGTTTTTGCATTAATTTTAATTACAGTATTAAAGATTTCTTCATACACACATTCTATATGTTCTATATGTTTATCTCTGTTTATGTTTACTCATGTTTTTTTTTTTTCTTTTTTGCTAAAAGACCTCTGTTTCCCGTTTTAGAAACAATTTTCTTCATTTACCTAATTAGTCAGTGTTGTTTATGTTCTCAGGCTTGTTTTAACCTGGTTTGATTTGGAAGCACTTCACCCTTCTGTTTTTTTTTTTTGTTTGTTTGTTTGAGGAAAAATAAGGCGCACAAGTAATATTAATATGTCTGGGATTCCTCAACTCTGTAACAATAAATACCCTGCCGAATATTGGCTAACATTAAGATGATTTACATTAGTTTTTTTCTTAATTTATTTTGTTTGAATTATGTTGATGTTCACAACTTAATCAGTCTCACTACTACAAAATTAAATCCATTTCATCACTTATCAATAAATTTTGGTTTTCAACATTTACACTGTTATTCAAGCTGGCTAAACTGGGGCTGTAGTTGACCTTCTATAATACAGCCTCCCACAGTGTGTTTTTCAAGTTATTTTGCTATTTTGTTGTAAATTGTGGTTCAGCTGCATAAAATTTACAAAAATCAACTTCTCCACTCTGTGGATGTGACTCATAAGCATTACAGTAGGTATTAGTCTACAGAATATAGTATTGCTGAGTAATGCTCATACACTCAAATTATTTATTTAAGGTAATCAATTTGCAGTTCCTCAGAGGAGTTTAATTATATTTTGTACGACTGCAGGAAAATCATATACTGAAAACACTTACTTGGCAAAAAAAAAAAAAAAAAAAAAAAAAGGATCGGGAGACGTCATGAAAATAACTAAGGCAGACTGGAATAGACACATTTTATTTTCAAGTAACAACTATGTATCCTGCTGGGACCTGCAAAACAACAGCATCATTCACCATGTTACTTAAAAAGGATCAGTAAAGTTGACATACTGACAATGGGTCCAGTAGAACCAGTTTGCCTCATCATACAGAAAACAAAACCTGATTGTTTCAGCCTAAGTGTCTGAGTTATTATCCGTTATGGATCATAGGAATCCTATTCTGGCTCAGACCTATATGGCCGAACTAGTATTTGTAGCAGGAATACTTCCTGTGTTGTTCCTCAAGTAAAAAGTCCACCTGACTGGATAAAAATGCTTCAGAGTCCATGTCAGAATCTGTTTAAAAAGTCCAACAGTTTACTAAAGCCAACAAATCACCCTGACACTCAGATCTTAGCGTCAGCCCCCAAGAAGGGCTGACGCAAAGAAGGGCGTCAGCCCCCCTACTTGCTCCTGATGAATCTACATAAACTATTGTGGAAATAAATGAAAGTCTTTAAGAAAAAGAATTATATTTCTAGGCTACACACCATTAGTTCACAGAAGAACAGTAACGGCATAAAAGAGAGAATTTTGGTCTAAGAATTAAGCTGATTAAAACCCAAAGAGTTATCAATTTTCAGAGGAAATTTGTTTTGATGGTCTGATTAGGAGTTTTCTGACATAGCCAATATTTTGAGAGGAAAAGAGTTTAGGTGGGGAAAAGGTAAGAACTTAAGGTTTTGGAAACCACCAGAACATCCCATGAACAGGGCCAAAACCTCATGGACTCAGGGAGGAAACAGTAAAAAAGTGTGTACTGTGGATTGATTGGGTTGTTAAGTTCCCTAGAACAACTTACGTTTCTGCTCCCTGTTTCTGCCAATTCAGTTCCCCTTTTAACTGACTGTCACTTTGGCTCTAACAACGGATCCATTTGCTCAGAGGTCACTCCTATGAAAGAAAGTCTGGCTGGCCTCTCCTAGTCTTGGCTTCTGGGAGTTACTGAGCACTTAAGCACACATCTGAGATGAGTAAAAGATATAAAAATTATATCTGGCAGAGTTTTAATCAAATAAAAATAAATTAAATACCATACTATGCACAGCAAGCAATTATCATTACCTGTATAAAGACAGGTCAAGACTTGGACGTTTGGCTTCTTTGTTGGAAGTTTTGAGAGCTCAGCTCTGAGGACTGATCTGAACTTGGTATTCCACCTGCATCACATCAACGAGGTCTGATCATCCAATCAAGACTTGACATTTCGCCAATGTGAAAGCTGCATTGTATTTTCCAGCCACAGAGTTAAAGACTGAAGTTAGCGAGAGAGAGTTCTCCCTCTCGCCACTTCCTTTCACCAGTTGAAAATCCCATTATTTTTCCACTTGAATCTCTTAGCATGTGGATAAGGGCTGCAAATATAGCTGGAATTTTTTATTTTGCAAAATAGTTTAGCTTAGACAGAGAAGAAATCTTTTTATATATAAAATGTGAAATTTGAGACAGAGGCAATGGTGGGAAAATATATCTCTCATATGCAAAGTTATGAGTTAGATATAAGTGAGAATTTAATTGATTTGTATCACTTTGCATTAATATTCTACTACTTTTCTAACTTGAACCAACTTTTATTTGTGCCGAAATAGAACAATAAAAGTTTCATAATAAATGGGAGCTGTGTTACAAGAAAAAAAAAAACAGTTACACAAATTAGGTGGCTGAAGTTCCAGAAAGTAATACTGAACACTAAAGTAGCACTAACTCCTCTGTAGCTTTACTGCCAACGCACACATGGGATGCATAAATAGACTGCTGCTAATGCAGGGTAAATGTCAGGCACCACGGTATACATTAGTTCAGTATTTCTCCCAGACTTATACTGCAAGCACAGTCTCTGTGCAGTGCTCTGCATGAAATAACCAAACAGGAGCTCTACTCCATCATCACACCCAGAAAGTGCAAAAACTGTAAAAACCATGAAAAGTATTTTTCTACAGCACTGCTCAAATCATGTGTTTGTCAGGCAGATAGATTGTGCAGATTCATTAAAAACATGTACAAACCTCACCTGTTCAGTGTAACTTACCATCAACACAGGAGGGCATCGCCCGAGTGGTGCCGGCAACTTGGCCGGGGAAACAGGAGCATTTGACAGTTTGAGATCTCTCCTCTATCTTGTTCTTGTTGCAACAACGGTGGGCAGCAATCACCTCACATGTTCCTGCCTTTACATGCACTGTGAGGGGAAAAGAAGAAAATTGTGAAAATTAGCTTTTACCATCCAATAGTTAAGAGAATTAAAATGTTTGTGAATGGAAAGTTGGACAAATTAACTTCTTTTATCATATTGAATGACAAAATAAATTTGCCAGATTGAAGAAGTGGACACCTGAGTCAACCCAGTACAAACAATTATTTCAGTCAATCATCCTACATCAGTCTTTTCTATTTATCTCCTGAGCAACAGCCAGTATTTCAGTTAGTGAATTCATTGTGAAAATATAAGTGAAGTCCCTTGGTGTTCTGCAATATACATGCAATATCTACTAACATTTGCACAAGATTAAACTGCTTTGTTTAGTGTCGCTCTTACATCTTTGCAGCACAAACACAGGTCTGATGTGAAAAGCCTCTTTACAGCTTCTGCCAATTTCTGTTTATATTTACGTGCGCACACATTTCAAACAGGCTGGCATGTGCTTAATTAACAACAAGTCCACCCCAAGCACAGAAGTCCCTTGAGTCAGGCATGAGAGAGGGGAACAAAGAAAGACACTCTATATTTGAAGATTTGTGATGTCAGCATATGGCCCTTTCAGCCTTTCATCAAATACATGAAAATGTCAAGGACAAACAATAAGGCATGTCAGGAGCTCTGTATTTAAGTATGCAGTATGTGTGTGCCTTTACATTTGAGTAACAGTTTACACAAGCTACATACTACATTCTTCTGTTGAGTCATGTGTTCATATGGGTTTGACTTCGTATTTGTAAGCATGTAACAAATTACCATGTGTGGTCAGTCTTGCTAATGTGAAAGTTCTTGTTTTATGTAAGTTTTGAATTTTTCAAACAGTTGCTGGAACTCACGGTCATTTCCATTTCAAAAGTATGTGCCCACGGTAGGACAAAGTGTGCATGCTGTTGTGAAAACTAAAACAAAAAAATAAATGCCTGTGTTCTGTCTGAAGAGTATTTAACAGCAAGGCGTGCTCAACTGAAAGACCCCTAAATGAATATGTTAAGCAGGCTAACAAAGATTTAAAAAGTTCCCTAATTTGTAGTGGTAATGGAAAAAAAAAAAAAGGCAAAGCAATACAAACGGCAAAGTCCAGTCCAATTAAAGTCCCAGTGAAAAGGTGTCTGTGACTGAATCTTACCCACAGTGTGTCTGCTTGACATTGTTCTGCTAGAGTTTCCTTTTTGTTCGAACGCACCATGGTCAAAAGATGTATCTGTCCATCTGGATATCAAATCCAGCCAACACTTTGAAAGATAAAATGAAACTCTGACAGCTATTGAAGAGATTAATTTACATAAAAATTTTAATATACAGACTATCCATGCTTACTAAGCCAAATTTATATCAATATAGGGACTTTTAAAATTTGAGTATTAACTTTTCAATTTTTTTCTCTTGCAAAAGGTATAAATTAATTGTTGAAATGAGTCCTATTAAATAGGACTGCAAGGTGGCAAGAATATCACTTGCTAGAATCTAGTTTAAACATCACTTTTGCATTTTCGTCTTGTGCACCTGTTGGGTTTCTCTGCAAACAATTTGGTTTAATTGGTGACTCCACATTCCCATTAGTACTGAGTGCGTCCATGCATGATTATGTGTCTCTTTGTTGGCTCTATGACGGGCTGGCAATCTGTCAAAGGTGCCTGTTAACTGCTTCTATGGGTTCTAACCCTCCTACCCAAATGCCCAACTCAACTTCCTTACTGTTATTACCATTGTCAGGTTTATTTTTATTACATTTTAAACAAACAGCTGCTGCACAGCAATATTTCCATACAAATAGAACTGGTAAAATAATACTTTATAAAACAAGAAGCCAAAACTTGAGAAATTAAAAACTAAACAACAAAAACCACACATTCAACAGGTTACACTGGTATTAGATTAGATTATGATCATTGTTGTGATGATCATTGTTGTTGTATATTATTAGCAATGTTTACTGGAATGATAATATGTAAAGCACAGAAAGAAAAAAAATTATATAACACATCTTAGCCAGCTATTTGATCCTTTTGAAAAAAAAAAAGAACAGTTTGTAGACCTACAATTAGTCAATTTTTGAGCTCTAGTTTTATTTTAAACTAACACACATTTTTTTTTCCTTTTTGAAAAACATATGGAATAGAAAACACAGCTCAGTAGCTCTTGGTATAAAGAATAAAAATCTACACATATTGGTATAATAAGTTAAAATTAGACTAAAATCAAGTAAAGAAAGAGACACTATTAAGAAAAGACACCAGAGTAAGAGAGTGTCTTGTTCGGGTATTTTCTTATCTTGATGAGTTTCACAGCAGTATTTGCATTAGCACAGCTCGAAAAAAATCAACACACAAGGTGAAAACACCTTAATCGAGCCTCCCACAGACACACATTCAACTCACCCCATTTTTAGGCTCAGCACCTGCAGTAGTAATTGACTGAGTATTAGCAAGAGCAGCAGCACGCTGAGCTCAGCAGGAGGAGGGCAGTAATAAAGAGGTGGGGGAGGGGGTTTTACTAGAGGAATGATTTGATTACACATATTAGGGTTAATAGATGGCAGCATTTTCTTTCCAATATGGACCATATGGTAAATTAACAGTGCGCTAAAGTTCTTTGACACAATGGCTGAGTGATTTTTTTGGCACAGCTTTGTACAAAGGAAGTTAAACAGTTTTTCAGTGTGGCAGAAAGGATGCAACTACAGTATGCTGGAGAAAAATCAGTGTATGTACATATTGCATAGCTGAGAATTGAACCAGATGTCATCTTGCATTGTGATAACAGTACTAACCACTATAAGACTATTTCCTTTGTCCAATAACCAGATTTTGTCTGACAAGCTGCAAATAACAGTTGTGAGACTAAAACCGTTTCTTGTGATTCTTGCTAACACTTCATCTATCAATTTCTTACCTCCTCTCTGCTACACCGCTTTCCTGCTACACTCTTTTTGTTTTTCCTGATCCTCCTGTTATTTCAACAAGAGGATGCTACACCCTTTTTGTTTTTCCTCATCCTCCTGTTATTTCAAAAATGACCCCTCTTTTCTCTCGCAGCTAATGCAGCACCCTATTTTTTCCTCTGCTCTCACTCTTGGCTGGGTGCAAAGCAGCTCAGTGTGGTAGCAAACTATTATCCTCTATCAGAGTCCCTAAAATCTGAGAGTTTTTACACTTTCTAAAATGGGTCCTCTTATTCCTTACTGTGAGTATCTCTGCTTCTCTTAGCTTGATCCTAGTTTTTTCTTCTTGGCACAAGCACTTGTTATCCTTGCCTCTCTTAACACAGCAGTGGCTGTTAACCCCATTTACTAAAGATGACATGAAACTGACAGACTGACAGATGGACACATCATCCAAACAACCAAGAGGGAGTGAGAGAGTATCTGTGAGTCTTTATGTGTGTAATAAATCACTTGATCACAGCAGGGTGCTCTTTCAAAT
The DNA here is from genome assembly GCA_014839685.1 of Anableps anableps. Classification (NCBI taxonomy): domain Eukaryota; kingdom Metazoa; phylum Chordata; class Actinopteri; order Cyprinodontiformes; family Anablepidae; genus Anableps; species Anableps anableps. The sequence continues at coordinate 20,927,590 of CM026071.1, forward strand.
GCTATCCCTTCCACTGAGGGCCTTTCTCTGACTTGCACACAGACAAATTTAAATACATGTAACTGTGAAGCAAGTAGCTGGAAAACTTCATGCCAAAGGAAAAAAGAAAAAAATTAGACTAAAATACTTTTAGTGATCTCTGTAGATAAAGGTTTTCAGTCTTGTTATTCTCAGCTTCTGTCTAATGATGAAATTGTTATGTAAGCATACCATTATTAATATCTTACTACTTTGCTCCAAGAGAAAGTTTCCTTGTAACCTTTTAAAGTGGCCATGATCAATCAGATTTCGGCATCATTTTACACATTTATGTCAACCCTTGTAGCAGAATGCTCCTAGAGAGACAGCCAGAACTCAAAATTATCTAAAGCAAATTGACAGTATATGGAAGTCAAGTCTCATGCTTCATATTCAGGTCGGAGTCAAGTAGGTAGGTAAAAAAATAGGTTTTCTGGAAATTGTCATATACTGGACTAAAAATAAGTGAAAAAACAGACAAATAAAACATGGAGAAAAATTAAAAAGGAACTTTAAAAAAACTGAAAAAAAAAAAAAAAAATTGACCAAGATCCCTTGCAAATGTTATCACATAATCTGATTGTTGGAAGAAAACAGAAACGAAAAGCAAGCATGACTCAAGACTTTTGCACAATTCTGAAAGCTCCCATTTCCCATTTAAATAAGTTGCACTCTTCCATGATTTTTATGCTACAGAAATAAACTTTGATTTAAAGGAAAATGTTTTTAACTACAAGTACAAAACAGGCACTGAGACGCAGATCAACTACTTTAATACTGTAGCAGCATCCATTTTCACTTTACGGTATATTCTCGTTGTTTTCTAAGATGTGTAATCAGAAGTCAAATGATACATTAAATGAGAGCCTAAATAATTCACTTTTTTCCAGTTGAGTGTTGTCGCAAATAAAGTTCTCTAAAGCCATATACCAGCAGAGCTAACTGAATAACACGCAAGCAGTCACATGTCATCAAGCTTCCAGCATTGCAAGCTTGTAAGAACATGTTTTATGAATTTTGTTTCACCGCTTTCTGTTTACACCGAGTTCTAGGCCCATTTTGAGCTTCCCAGCTCTGCCAGCATGTCCCTCACCTCTGATTTGTTTTTTAGGGTTAAAATTCCAAATCAAAAACAGCAAGAATTCTACGTAGCACCTTCAGTATTCCATGAATCTTGCAACAGTGCTGGAATACTTATATCCATTAATAGTGGAAAAGTGGTTTCAGTGAAAACGTATGAATTAGTACAAAGGTGTGAATAATTATAATACAAGAATCTGTTCCATAATGCCCCAACATCATGTTGTTAAGATTAAGCTTTTATGTGTAACATTGTTTTGAGAATCCCTAGTGACATGAAAATGGCAGTGCAGAGTCTTTAGCTTAAGCATTTTTTTATTTGGCACAAATATAAAGGTTCTCTTTGGATCCACACTTCATTGTGCACGAGAAATTTCCTCCAGTGAAAGCAGATTTATTAGATTTTAAACTAAGAATAAAAAATATGTTCAAGGTTAATATCAAGACTCCTATAGCATTCCTTGAAGTTTTTCATTAAAATGATCAGCCTGAAGTAACTATATTTGATTTATGTTTTTTACCAACTTGATTATACTTTAACAATGTAAATTTGCTTCATTTTAGCTTGAACTTCTTTAAATTTTGCTTTATGTTGTCATGTAAGTTGGTAAGTCAAATGCAATTGCTCACTCTGTTAGACAATATAGTTTTGTTCTATTCTATTACCTTTCCATGGTATTATAGTTTCATTATCATTGCGGTATCATATTTTAATGGTTCTGTTAGGAGGGGTCTCATTTAAGCTCAAATATCTCACAGAAAAAATGAAAACACCTTCTTAAAGGGTGTTTTTAATCTTCTTTTCTGAAAGAGTTGAGCAGGGGGCATGGCATGGTCCTCTTTTGTTCTCGCCCCTGCACCCGTGCTGGTTCTGAGGGGACTGGTGGTGTGGGGATGGAATGGGGGTCTCTGCTGGTGTCAAGGGAGAGGGCCCTCGGTGTGGTGTTGTTTGAGTGCTCGGACCATGGCCTGGAGTGGTGGGTTCCCATCGTGTGGCCTATGTCTCTCGGGGATGTGTTAGGCTGGCTATGGGCAGCAGGCACTAAGCTAGGCTCTAGTAAGAATCCCTTCATCTTGACCTTCCTGGGGCTTGCTCATGTACGTCTACACATACACATACGCCCCCCCAACCACATACACACATTGAATCCAAGTTGTTGAAGGTCATACAAACACAGGTTACTATTCCAGCAAGTAGGGTGTATTGAAGTTAACTGCTAAGTAAACTACTAAGTAAACTAAGCAATCAGGATTTCATGTAGGCCAAAAAGTACCCCTACATGATATGCCTGAAATGCCAAGACAAGTCAAGGTAATAAGGAGACCCCCCCCCCCCAAAAAAAAAAAAAACAACAACAAAAAAAAAAAAACAACTAACAACTCTAAATAAAAGCAGTTAAAAAAAACTGCATAATTCTCTATTTAAATATATTTTCTCTAAAATGTCTAGCTGATGTGAGGAATTACCTTTGGTATTACAATGTTGTTCCTTCTCAATTAGCAAAATTCGGAACATTTCAGCCCCTTCTTGAATTAAGGGCTAAAAGATGTGGACTCGGAGCTATGGGTAACAGGGAGTGAGATTTGTGTTGTGGGATACATAGACTAGTAGGGAAATGTAATCCTTCAAATAAAGATTTTTTACCAATGCAATTCAAATTAAGGGCTATAACCAGCAAAACCACATACACTCATGAAACTGAAAAATAATCTTGCCATATGGAAATATTTAACTGTCACAAAAGCCAATATGATGTCCAGTTTTGTGAATTTTAAACCGCTTTTACATTGTTACTTTTGGTAACAATGTAATTCAAATAAATGAACAAAACTTTGGAACACAAACTTTGTATTTGCTAAAGAATGTTACTGTTACAAAAACAAATCTAATCTACAGTTTATTGTAATATGATGAATAATTTTTTGTAACAATATTTATTTCCTCAACAAATAGAGAATAAATAATATTGTAAACACTGAAAATAATTCAATTGCTTAGACATTTGTTTTTTCACTGTTTGACCTCTTTCTGTCCTGCCATGGATCTGGCACATCTTCCTTCTTTAAATAACTGACACAGAAATTATTACAACTGAGATTACTCTAAATACTCACAGATGTTTATACACATTACACATTTTGGGGGGAAAAATGTTTAAGCATTTCCTTTAACAGGATAGTGTTATATTCATAAAGAGCCAATTCAGAAACTGAAAACTAGTTCAGAATGCATGCCAAATTAATTAGATTACAATGTACATTTTCCAGTGGATGTGTGTGTGCCCATTATGGATTGAGCTTGTGCTAATTAGATAACATTGGCCTCTGAGATGGCACCATCATAAACAGAGCAAATTAAAATTCTGTTTCAGAATCTGCCAAGAAAATGAGTGTGGTGAGATAGGGGAAAATCCACTCATCCACTGCTATCTTTTCTTTCCTCCATGTTGGTTTCTATTCTTTGCAATGTTTGAAAGCTTTCTGCTTAGATTCAACTACAGACCCCATCTCGCCTCATCTATTGCCATAGCCTCTCTTTGCAGTGGTCAGTGCAGAAGATTATAAGAGGTGCATAACAAGTCCAGATATAAAATATTTCTCAGGAAAATGTAAATATCATTCATTTTAAAAACCGATCAGGCCTTTTTCATAGTAATTTGAAGGTTAAGTGATCATTTAAATTGTAAATGAACCTATTTATCTTAAGAAAAAGTCTTAATGGAAAAGTCTTAACGATGTCTGGGTAAATTGTAATCATATGTTTTATTTGTTTAGTGGTGTGGACAGACATATTATGTTCCTTATATTCTTTGTTTCTTAATCTTTGTAACAGAGACACAACTGCTTCTGCCAGTTTACACAGAAAGGCACAGTGACACTTATTTTCTAGTTGTCTGTGTAATTTCTGCAAAGGCAGATAAAAAGGACTCAGGATGGAGCTTAATAAAATGTAAACTCTGAAAGCAAATATTGCTTATATAAGGAGCTTAGCATTCACCTGTTTCAACAATCTGAGCTTCTAATATGCTGTTAGGCTCTGAGAGCTGCCCCTCTTATAAACCAGAGTGAGTCCATCTGCAACTAGCAAGTTTAACAGGTTAAGACAAAAAGAAACACCAGCACATATGTGCATAATTAAGCTAATTCTTTCTTTAAAGCTTTATATACCCTTATATATAAATTAATTACACACAGATGGATGTTTGAAAACCTTTATTTCTGTTAATTATGATGATTTCCTGCTTATATTTTATGACATCATGACATTTGAAATTAGAATATTACATCAGACCAATAAAAAAACAATTTTTAAAAATAGAAGTTTGGGCTTAATGAAAAGTATGTTTAATATCTTCTTAAAGATTGTTATTTTCAAAAAGTGCCTTTAATCTGACAAATGTGATTCATCAGGATGAATATTTTAATTTATTGAATATGACTGTTACGTGAATTGTCCTGCAAAACCACAGTTTTGATGTTACAAGAAGCTATGGCTTAGAAACAAGAGATAATCGGTAAAGATCCCAGTGACAATTAAAATGAAACAAAAGCCAGGCTTGTGGAGATATACATCTCATTATGCACATCACATGGATTTAGAAGCAGCTTTTCCTAAGTAGAAGAAAATGCCTCTTCACACACAAAATCTTTTTTCTTTCTGCTTTAGGCTCAGAATGGAAGACAGTAAAAACGTGAAAGTTTGATCTATTTTCTGTTTGCACACAATAATGAACACATTCCACATAATTGTTACCATACCACTTTATTTTTAAAGCACTGTAAGAACAACATAGCAACTGACCAAAGTGCTGTATGAAAAATATAAGAGAGAGACCAAAAATAGGTAAATAAAAAAGTTACTACAAGTTACCACATAGTTATATAAAATATAAAACACAAGAGGTAGATTATGTACATATGGAGCAGCAGCTCATTTCATGTTTTAGGTTGCCAAAACTCCAAATCTCCCCTGGATTTATAATGTTTTCGGGACAGTCAAAAGCATCTTGTCAGCCGATCTAAGAGCATGCGATGGCATAAAAGGGTAAACGGGGGTGGAAGTAACGAATTACAAATACTCATGTTACTGTAATTAAGCTGATTTTTTGAGTACTTGTATTTTTATGAGTATTTATTTCAAGAGTGTAATTTTACTCATACTTAAGCACAATTTAGACCATGTAATCTACTTCACTAATTTTAAAATCATATATCGCGACTGAGTATGCCCACAATATGTGTAAATAGAAATAATATTCATAAATGCAAGAAGCAGGACTGTATTATTGCCTTTATTCATGCTTGACTGATAAACAAGCTTCCGGTCATTAGGTGGCAGCAGTATTTAAATTAATCAACAGGCTGCTTGCCTAAGCCAGTAGAAGTAGCCTACTCAGACACCTGTGTAAACAGGGGAGGAGGATATAAGCGCAGATGTTTTGAAACATATCTACCTCCATAGAGGAGAACTGGCGAAGTTTTAGACAGTGAAAAGAAAAACTGAAGCAAAAGTTAATTAAGCCAGTGTGACGAAGTGTTAGATTTTTTTTTAAATTGCAAGGATAAAGTCATAATATTACAAGAACAAAGTCATATTACGAGATTAGTTATACTGTTTGCAGATTAAAGTCGCAATATTGCCGGGAAGAATAAGTAAATTTATGAGAAAAAAAAGTTGTTTCGATAGAATTATCAAGATCTGATGTGAGCAGCTCAACAAGTCTGTGATTCTTTTTTTGAAATGGATTCAGTCGTTTAAACAATCATTTCAAAGTCCTGCAGCTGATAATAATTTGATGCCGATGTATTAAAAGAATAAGTATTTCCTTATTTGTAAAACCGATACTAACTATAACTTCACAAGATGCTCGTCCTCTTTTTAACGTAGTTTGGTATAGAGTTCTCATAAAATTACAACTTATTCTCGTATTTAAGACAACAACAAAAAAAACGTAGTCTGGCCCTAATAATCCGTCGTAAGCAAGTAACTGTAGCTCGCAGAAAAATGCCAGGAAATAGACGAAGCCTATTTACTGTGAATGCAAAGTGTTATGCACTCTTCATCTCTTCTGACATCTCTTCTGAAATATGAGCAATGTTGTTGCAAATTTTGCACAAAAAATGTTTAAAAAGCTATTTACAAGTTCATAAACATTTTTGCCATTCTTTTAACAAACAAAATTCCTGCTTTGTTGTTTACAAAAAAAATGGCCTTACTGTAATTTTTCTATACTTTATTGTATACTTTATACAATGCCTTTTTGTTAATCTGAGAAATACAGTGGCTTGCAAAAGTATTCATACTTGAACTTTTCCATATTTTTTCACATTACAACCACAAACAGAAATATATTTCACTGGAATTTTATGTGAAAGACCAACACAAAGTGGTATACAATTGTGAAGTGGAAAGTAGAAAGAAAATTATGCATGGTTCAAAACATTTTTTACAAATAAAAAACTGAAAAGTGTGGTGTACAGAAGTATTCAACCCCTTTTTCTCTGAGTGCAACCAATTGCCTTCAGAGGTTGCTTAATGATTGCTAATGACTAAATAGAGTCCACCTGTGTGTAATCTAATCTGCCATCACAGCTGTCCTGTGACGGCCTCAGAGGTTGGTTAAGAGAATATTGGGGAGCAAACAGCATCATAGAGATAAAGAAATTTACTGTCATCCATCCCCTGATGTCACAGAGTGAAATAATCTGCCACAGTAGCAAGACTTTTCCCCCATATTATAAATTAAAATGTCTTGCTCCACTGGCAGATTATTTCACCTATAACTAGAACTTTCTCATCAATAGTCAGGAATTACTGACTTAAAACAAGCTCCTATATTATGCTGAAAAGTTACTTGTAAGTTAGTTTTGTCTTATTTCAAGTGTATTCAAGAAATTTGCACTAGAAACTATACCAAAAATACTTGGAAAGATTTTGTGTTTTTGCAGTGCGGACAGATAGGTGGTAGCAGTCCCCGCCAGTTTCATTACTGTTTCAGAACATAGATTTCACAATGGTTCCACAATTTAGTTGCTTGCGGCAGAGGATATTAGCAGTCAGGACAATTAGCACGTTTAGTCGGATTCTCAGACATCATTCAGGAGCCGATCAGAAACAAAAACACAACGTTTTCTTACTTCCAGGTGGACATACTGTGTGTGTTTATTTTCAGCTAAAGAATCCATCCTGTTATCCAGGGGTTAAATATTGGCAGAAAAATGCTTTAGTGTTGGTGCTTCAGATAAGTTAGCTGTCAGACATCCACAGTTAATGACTTATGCTGCTTTGCCTCCATCGCCAACCCCACTGTGTTCTGTGTGTCCTGTCTTGTTTGTCTTGGCCAACTAGCTACCTCTTTGGGAAATGGAGAGACAGATTCTACTTTATAAAAAAAAGCTATTATCTTCCATATATCACTGAAGTTTATCCTACTGCTTAATAATATCCCTCTCTCCACCAAAACAAACAAAAAAAACCCAGGAAAACCTGGCATAGTAACATATGGAACAAAAGAGGCTGTTGCAAACTCAAAAGGTTTGCAAAGACAAAGGGAAAGCAAAGTAGCATGGGTGTGGACAAAGAGAAAACATTTTTCATAAAATGGACCTAAAAGATTTTGGACTTCCTTTTGGGTGAATTAGTGTCTGCTTTTCAACTTAAAATTATATTCCAAGGATTCTTTCCATGGACTTTAGGATGACCAATCTGTAAAATACCCCTTCCCCTTGGAGTTCCACAAATATCTGTGGTGGTCTTATCAGCGTATATATGACCACCTTGTTCCAGGTTGTCTTGCACGCAATATGCTCCTGGTTCTATGGTACAGATTTCCTGCACTTTTACTGCAGCTTAGACAAGAGAAGTATCTCTCCACACCAGCAGCATGGCTAATGTCCTGCTAAATCATAAAGGATATTAGTTCATGCGACAGGGTGAGCCTGTTGACACATGGCATGTCCTGACTTATTAGCAGGCCCATCAGCACCACTGCTGCTACCCCATAGCAGACGATTTGTACTAATTTGTGCTGCAGGCAAGATATTAGGGCAGTGAATTGGATATAAATTGTTAATATGTTCAGATGAATTAACATAGCATTACCACTCAACCATTAACCTGAAGCAGTGTGTGTGTGTGTGTGTGTGTGTGTGTGTGTGTGTGTGTGTGTGTGTGTGTGTGTGTGTGTGTGTGTATGCATCCATATGTGAGGGCTTTAAATCTTGTGTTCATTTTTCCTTGCTGACTAATGGGTGTCTTTTCAGAAGCACACCTACATTTCCTACCTCATCCATATTTCCATGTTACCTTCTTTGCTGTCTCCTCACCCTCCCACTTCGTCTCACAGATTGGAAGTCTATAGAGTACAGAAGTATTTGCATCCTTTTTCACACTCCAGTAGTATTTTTTCCCCTTTACATTGTTGTTAGCGGGCTCAAAGCCATAAGCTATTTTTTTGTCATTTCCATGCTGCTGTGTCCTTTCTTTTACTGCCTCCTTCTGCTTGTCCTTCTGTGTAATACTGGCAGATCAGCAGAGAAAGAAACACATGATTGTGTTCAGTCCAAACACCCTCTCTGGGGTTTTCTCTTTGTCAGTCAGTGAACAGAGATGGATCTATACCACAGCAGCTTTGTTGATGAGGATTTCATTCTGTCTGAATTCTGCCCCCGTCAAAGGAATAAAGATGGACACTAAACGTCAAGCTGTGTATTTCACTTTGAGTTTGTATGTGCATGTGTGTGCAAGTGCACAGAAACTGAGTTATGATTGTTGGGTATATGGCTCTGAAGCCACGCCATTTCACAGATCGTGATAAATGGCTTGCTAGTAGCCCATTTACTCTCACTGAGAAGACTGGACAATCCCATAATTTGCAGCATACACTTCTCATATTGTCAAAGCATGCAATGCTGCTACCACCTGCATGTCTCCTGCATCTAACACAATAGGTTGCTACATGACTTTTAGAACTTAAGGTTAAAAGATAATACAGCAAGTCATCAACCAAAAAAGTGTAACAGCAAGCAAGTTCAACATGGCAAGGTTTTTTTTTTTGTTATCCGGATCAAAAACAAAATTTAACAGACATTATGCTTCAATACTGGCTCAGACTGCCACTTTGCACCTACACATTTTCATTTCTTCCTTGTCCACTTCTGTTTTAAATGTCCAAGCAAATCATTTTATACCTATGTAATTAAACTGCAGCATACAAGTATGTTTTGAATTATAATTAAGTGTTTTCATGAATTGTTCAGATAAAGGTCTGAAAAAATACTCTAATCTCATGTATAGCTAAATTCAATGTATAATTTTATCAGAAAATGTATTACCCTGTTTTCTATTTTTTTTTTTTTTATCTCAGATCCCTACAGGGGCTCTGACTCAACCAAAATAAATAAGTAATCGCTTGCTGGTAGAATTTTAATAGTCACATTTTGTCACAGTAGACTATGAGTAAATTCTTAGAAAAAATTACTTTAAACTGTGGTTAGTTAAAGCGAGTATGAAATGTCCCAATAATAGAACAGAAATAAGCTTTACTCCAGTGAGAAAATTCAGGTTTACCAGCAGTGAAGTGACAGGGTGGTTGAAGCACATTCACAGAAAAGTAAAAGTATGGAAATAGCAAATAAGAAAAAAATACTTTGTATTTTTTAAAAATAGCGTACTCAGATTCATAGAAATGTGCAACTTAGTAGGATGATTTAAAAAAAAAATTTAAAAATGTGCAAGAATTTTTGTGCATAAAAAGCAATAGATTGTTTTCAAGACATGGAAAAAATAACAGCGAAAACATTTGTTGAATTCAATGCATGGTTGGTACAAAACATTTTTTTGTAGACTGTACCATTTCGTACCCAAGCATTTGGGTACAAAATGATCAGAACAGGAAATGGTAAGGGGACAAAATGAACAGCACCACATAATGGGCAGCAACACAGGTGATTATAAACTTTATGTAGGCAAACAGAATTTTTTTCTACAGACTCTCACATTTCTTCATTCTTCAAAATGTAGACTCTGAAATGTTAATATGACTTCCAAGTAGAAGAAACATTTGGTAAAATTAAAACATTACTTCAGCAATTATGGGCTTGATTGAATGCAGAAAAATAAATCATCAGCAAATAGTTAAGTAATGTACTAAAAATGTTAAAATAGCATTAGAAAGTTAAACAAAAAACTTAAAACAAAAAACACCAATTTAAGAAAGATATTCCAAGGAAGTTTGGGTCCTTAGAAGCAAATCAGAATGAAACAAAATACACTGAACAAAAAAAATATAAACACTTTTGCTTTTGCTCCCACTTTTCATGAGCTGAACTCAAAAATCTAAAACATTTTATAGTTACACAAAATCAACATTTGTCTCAAATATTGTTCACAAATCTGTCTAAATCTGTGATAGTGAGCAACTTCTTCTTTGCAGAGATAATCCATCCCACCTTGCAGATGTTGCAAGTTTTGAGGGAGTGTGCAATTGGCATGCTGACCGCAGGGATGTCGACCAGTGCTGTTGCCTGTGAACTGAATGTTCAGTCCTCTACCATAAGCCATCTCCAAAGGCGTTTCAGAGAATTTGGCAGTACATCCAACTGGCCTCACAATCGCAGACCATGTTTAACCACAACAGCTCAGGACTTCCACATCCAACATGTTCAACTCCAACATCATCTGAGACCAGCCACCCGGACAGCTGCTGAAACAATCGGTTTGCACAACCAAAAAATTTCTGCACGAATTGTCAGAAACCGTCTCTGGGAAGCTCATCTGCATGCTTGTCGTTGTAACCGACTTGAGTGGGCAAATGCTCACATTTGATGGCGTCTGGCACACTGGAGAGGTTGGCTCTTTATGAATGAATCCCAGTTTTCATTGTTCAGGTCAGACGGAAGACAGCATGTGTGGCATCATGTGGGTGAACGGTTTGCTGATCCTGAGGCTCATTGCTGTGCTATTCATCCACTACCATTACTTCATGTTGCAGCATGATAATGCGCAGCCCCATGTTGCAAGGATCTGTATACAATTCCTGGAAGTTGAAAACATCCCAGTTCTTGCATGGCCAGCATACTCACTGGACATGTCACCCATTCAGCATGTTTGGGATGCTCTGGATCAGCGTATATGACAGCATGTTTCAGTTCCTGCCAAAACCTATCAATTTCACACAGCCATTGAAGAGGAGTGGACCAACATTCCCCAGGCCATAATCAACAACTTGATCAACTCTATGCAAAGGAGGTGTGTTGCACTGCATGAGGCAAACACCAGACACTGACTGGTTTTCAGAACCCTCCCCCCAATAAAGCAAAAAAAAATTCAGAGTGCTCTTTTATTGGGGCCAGTCTAAGGCACACCTGTGCAATAATCATGCTGTCTAATCAACATCTGGATATGCCACACCTGCAAGGTGGGATGGATTATCTCTTCCAATGAGGAGTGCTCACTATCACAGATTTGGACAGATTTGTGAACAACATTTGAGAGAAATGGTTATTTTGTGCATATAGAAAATGTTTTAGATCTTGAGTTCAGCTCATGAAAAATGGGAGCTAAAACAAAAGTGTTGTGTTTATATTTCTTTATATTGTTCAATGTAGATATACAATAATAACTGCAGAGGAAACTGCAGTTAATAATGAATTTATATTTTTTGAGTCAGATTCTTTGAGTACTTTTTAAGGACTAAGGACATCATCATCAAAAAAAAAAAATAATTTGAGTTCTTTTGCTACAAATGTCTTTTTTTTTTAATCCTCCTTTCACAAAGAAACTACCTGACATTTTAATGACTACCCTTGACACCTTGACAGCTACACAAACACATCTGAAGGTTCATTCAAATGATGCTGGAACATAATAGCACAATGAGTTTCCTAGATGAAAGTGCTTTATTCATAATTCAAACACTTCCATTGGCTGTTGGACATTGACAGGTCATCTGATGAGCTCTGTGATTGGTGTGTTGAGCTCATCTGCTCCAAATGCTTCCCTTCTGTTGTGTCAGCACTTTCTCTCCAACCGCATTCATCAGGACAGATCATTACATCCCTCCTCTCCTTGGGTCTCTTGCTTCTTTCTGTCTCTCATCCTATCCCTCACTACGAAATGAAAGGGAAACCCTGGTGTGTATGAGCCTGGCTTGCAGCAGAGCCAGAGGTGGAAAGATGAGAGGAGTGAGAGAGAGGAGAGATGAAGGCGAAGAAAAGGGAATAGAAAAGACAGGCAGCTGAGAAAAAGCACAGCCTGCACTGACTGTAAATTCTGTGAGGGACAGAGAGAGTTTGTGTTGGAGGGCAGATTGGTCTCTGTTAGAACTCTATGGGGAAGAAATTTAAGAACTAGCAGTGCTCGGTTATTAATGCAATGAAATTAAAGCCTATAGATATGTCTTGTCTTGCGGCCACATTAGGTGAGTTCTTTCTAAAGAAGATGAAAGAGGTGCATTTCATACGTGACAGAATTTTTTAATTCATTATGCAAAATAAAAAATAATCCATCCATCCATCTTCTATTTCCGCTTAATCCTTGAGGGGTTTCGGGGAGCAGTTTCCTATCTCCAGTGGTCAAAGGGCGAGAGACAAGATAGACCCTCAATAGGTCACCAGTTCATCACATAGGGCAGACATCCATGAACACTGACATGTAGTGACAATTGGTGAATTGGTGTTATTTTTAATCTATACATTTTAAAAATTTTTAAATAAATATAAATTTTTCTTTTTGTATTGCTTTCCATACAATAAAGCTAAAAAAGGACTTCTAAAAAAATCTAAAATCAAAAAAGCAATTTAAATCCAAAGGTGGTCTTGAAATACTTTATAGTGTATTCAGAATTAGGGTTGGATTAATTGTGTTGAATCAATTATTGAAATAATCGTCAACTAATTTAGTAATCAATTATTCATTAACTGGAGTATAGAGACTCAAAAAAGGCTATTTGCTAAAAGAACAGCACACTAAGAAGTAATCAAAAAATATACATTTTGCATTTAAGATTAAAAAAAAAAAAAAAACCTTTGTATGTAAAAATGTTCAATCAGAGCTCTTCAAGTGACAGTTTTAGATTCACCTGGTTTAGATTCTGTTAAAAAAAAATATCCTATTAATCACCTTTTTGTCAATTATTAATTCTTGAATCCATAAAATAATCACCAGATCAGCCCTCCACTGTATTATAGGGCTGTAACTAACGATTATCTTAGTTATCGATTAATCTATCGATAATTCTGGTGATTAATCAAATAAAAAAATTGACACATTCTGCAGATTTATCATTTCTAGCCTTTTTTATACAATATTAGCAATACATTAAAAGATTCAAATAAATAGTTAAATTCCTTTTAAAATAAACATTATTTGCCTAAAATGCCATACCCAACCATACCCTAGCCATAGCATTCCTTTAGAGACTGCTTAGTCATTTGTAGCAAACAATGCATCTGCAGTGAAAAAAAAAAAATAATAATAATAATCATCAACGTGTGAAAAGCTCAGCCCTTTCTGACCAATTTAAAATCATTACAGTGTAGGGCTGATCTGGTGATTATTTTTTTGGATTAACCAATTAATATTGGACAGCGAAAAGTGCGTAATGGAAGATTATTTTTTATTTATTTTTTCTACACACACACACACACACACACACACACACACACACACACATACATACATACATACATACATACATATATATATATATATATATATATATATATATATATATATCGATTCAACACGATTAATCCGATTAATTGTTTCAGACCTACTGTATTGATGTTAGGTCAAGCAGAAAGAGCTGAGCTTTTCACATGTTGACGTTGGAAGTATTTTTTAGCTGCAGTTGCATCCTTTGCTACAAATGATCAATCATTCACTAAAGGAATGCTGTTATTGCATTTTAGGCAATACAATGTTTATTTTAAAAGGAATTTAACTATTTATTTGAATCTTTTAATGCATTGCTAATATTGTATAAAAAAGGCTAGAAATGACAAATTTGCCCATTTCTTTATCCAGTTAATCTATAGAATAATCGATAGATTAATCAATATCTAAAATAATTGTTAGTTGCAGCCCTATTCCAAACTGTATGATCATATGTTGGCTGCTTTAAAGACTCCTGCGGTTTTTGCCTGGCCTAAATCTACAGCATGAATGCTGCAGGCAGCTATGTTTGTCTTTTTGTCTTTAGTTGTACCAGTGATGTTTACTCTTGAGTTATGCCATTTTAAAAGAGTAATTATGATCAACTACTGACAAACATGAATTTTTTTGAAAGATGTCAACATAAAGCTTTCTGTCACCATTATCAATTCTTCTGTCTAAGAAACTGTAATTTCCCCAAACAGAAGACGTGAATAACAGTAGGTGCTCCCTAAGTTCTGATTCATCTGTACTCTCCATGCTGTCTTGTTTGGTTGTTACTTCATGTGCTACCTTTTGAAAGTGGTGAGGAAGTTTCTCTGTAACTTTTTGCTATAAACTCATCTACCAGTAAACCCTTTGTCATAGCATATAACCACTTTACATATCTCTAAGATAAGCATTAAAAATCTTCTGATGAATGGTAATTCTATCTCATTTCTACTTTGTCATGAACTCCTAAGATACCGCCAATGTCTAAAAGGTTTCTGCTAGATGATTGTACTTCTATAAACCTGTCACTATTAAGCCTCTCACATCCTGGTGAACTTTAACAAGTGAAACATTCTTCAAAATATTTAATTTGAATTAATCTCCAGGTGACAGGATGTAGTGATTGAGTAAAAAAAAAAAAAAAAAAAAAAAAAAAAAAAAACCAGGCAGAAATTAGACAGATCAGATGAGATAAGAAAAGCTTAGCAATTGATGGTTTAAAATACCAGTGCAGGGAATGGACAGGTGTTCTTGTCATCTGGCTAATGTGCATCTGGCTTATGTTCTGGTTCACTGTCAATGTTTACAGGGTCACAAAAAGAAAACTGATCAATTTTCCTAATGCCACCTGTTTTTTCCTGTTGTGAGGCCTTATAAATATTGACCAATTAAACATCTTTAGACAAACCAGAGTTGATTTTTCCTCCCATTGTGCAGTTGGTTGTGCTGTGCCTGTAAACCTTTGCCAAAGAAAATGTTTCAACATTGCACAGGAGGGGTGACATTAACAACATTGATCCCTGCTGGACTGCTGCACTGTTATGGTTTGTTAAGGTACTTTGCTAATGCAACTCTTGGTAACAAACTTGACTTAAACTGTTCTTTTCTTGCTGTGAAAAGAATAAATCAGTCACATTATCAGTCAGTTAAAGAACGGACAACTTTCACATTCTTATCGAAACAAAACTTCACAAACATGTCATTTTCCACATAGCTCCAGTCAGCTCTAGCAGGGGGCTAATTAGCTAGGGGAACTGAAAACACCTGAGTGGGTGAACAGGCCATTAAAGGGCCCTTAGTGTCGTCTGTACACCCACGCTGGTGTTTTCACCTACCTTTGCCTGAGGTAGCCTCAGATCTTTCTCAGGCCTGTGTGGGCACATGTAGACAAACATCTTCCTGACTCAACTTTTGTATGTTAACGAGAGACATCTTAATTTTAGCATAGCTTTGCCCATTCCAAGCAGGAGGCTAATCAGCAAACTAACTGCAAAACACACCTGTGTGGGTGAGCACAGCTTAAAAAAAAAGAAAAGACAATCTTCCCTTTCTGCCCCCCACCTCCTGTGTGTTTGGTTCTCTTACTTCACATTTCAGTAATATCTACTTTTTCTTGTTGAAGGGAGTAATATTCCAGCCAGAGCTGCACAGCAAATATTCAGTAATTTGATTTGGGCAGCTTGTATATTTCACCTCAAACACACCTGGGGAGACATTAACGAGCTCAACTGCAGTCTTTCTGAAAATGGGGGGGTAAGAAATTCAGTCCAATGTTTTTTATGAATATTTCAATATGTCATCATTTCTGCAGATTCATTACAAACCACATTGTGCATTATCAGAGAGGTTGAAGGAAAAATATTGTACACATGTGTTTAATGTGTACAAGAGTGTACACATTAAAGTGGAGGTTACATATTTATCTTAATTCCTGCTCCTTATCTATAGAAGTGCAGCATTCCCTTTAACAGAACAATCGAAGCATTTTGTCATATTCCTTACACAGGCAATTAGTTGATATAAAATTGGATGTAATTTTTTTTTTTTTTTAAAAAAAGCACATCCACAGTTAAATTGGATTAACATTCTGTAAGAGGAAATGCTTGAACCCTTTTAGTCATTTAACATTCAGTACAATTATACACAAACTGATAAAGATCAGCATACCTGAGCATACTTGTTTTTATCAAAAGAGATTAAGACGTAAGTCATTAAAAAAAAAAAAAAAAAAAAAAAAAAAAAAAAAAACACCACAAGAGCTCCAACTAAGGATTATTTTAATAATCGATTAATCAGTCTATTTTTTTTTTTTGATAATTGGGCAACAAAAAAGAAACCTGTCATTTTTTTGCTGTTTTTTTTATGAAATGAGAAAGACAGTATAGTGTGAGTATGTCTTATAGCACAGTTTACAAAAACAAGTAGAATGAGTAATTAAACACAACACAAAAGATATATATATATATATATATATATATATATATATATATATATATATATATATATGTGTGTGTGTGTGTGTATGTATGTGTGTATGTGCACGTACAAGTACCGTAAAAATACTTAATTAAACAAATTTTAGTAGATCTGATGTGTTACTTTAATCCCTGTCTAAATACAATTCATCCTGCTTCACTCCCATACAGTGCAGTGTCTTCACTCAGACTTGTTGGAAAATTAAACCTCGAAGCTTAATCATTAAATTATTACCTTCATTGTGTTAGATTTGTACATAAGGCATATTTAAATCCTCCTTAAGCTATTTAAACTGAGATAAAAAGTAACACACGTATACTATTGATGTCACGACCCAGCTAACAAGCAAACAGCAGCCTCAACCCAGCTAGGAGAGATTAATGTTACGTTTCCTCATTTTGAATCAGAACAAACATAAGACATTGCATACCCTGCTGTTGAACTCCCTTCATCCTCATCGATCACTTCAACATGTTTCTGTCTCCATGCCATGTAAATCACTTTTGAAAAGATTGCATATTAGGCATTGTTTAGATTCACGAAGCATTACCCGCTCCTACACTTTTGAGGAACTGGGTCGAACCGTTTTCTCTGCATCGGTCATTTCTTGAATTTACCTAATTACTTTGAAAACACTGCTTCCACTCTGCTCTGGCTAGCTTCATTCAACTCCCTCTATGGGTTGAGTGGTTTTTTTTTTCAACTTTATTTCAGTCAGCCAGGTATAACAAAGCTCTGCCAGTGAAGAAAACGGCTCTGCAGCACTTTGAGTGAGGCATAAATCACGCAACACAATGAATCAATAATGAAATTTGTTGCCAACAATTTTAATAGTTGATTTTTATCAATTTTATTGATTAGTAGTTGCAGCCCTATCATACACAGAAAGCACTGTTTATTAAAATTGTTGAGAAATTGGGAAGTGTAATGAAAGATCAGTCAACTATAAAAATAATCATTAATTTTAGCCCTTGTACAAAGCCCAGATGTCACATTTGAGGAGGGTATGGACCCAAATGCAGAGAATAGAACATCAGTCTCATATTGACGGTGAAAGTTTAATAAAATAAAGAACTTACAATTTGTAGGATACATAAAAGGAACAGGACACTACTGGCAAAACAGGTAAAGTAATACCTGACTGAGTAAACAACGGGAACAGATTATGGAAGGATCCAACTAAGAACTCATGAAACTGGCTGGCTGTTAACTGCAGGGGATTTAATTGAGTGACATAGGAGCCAGCTGAAACCAATCAGTAGAATACAGTACAGCTGGGTTTGGACCTGAACTAAAATGCTGAGGAACATGACTGATAGCGAACAGAACATATGGAGCGACATATAGGACACACAAGACTCTAACTAGGGGGTTTTCAGACCCCTCTAGCGAATTTTTTTTTTTTTTTTTCACAAAGCAACTAGTGACAAATCCAGTGACTTTTTCCTGTGTTATTGGAGACCTTAGCACAAACAGGCCAAGCATTCTGCAGTTACATTGAGCAGTGAGTGCTGCTGTGAGCACCTCCCACCTCCAAAGCACTTACAGGTGGTTAAAAAAAAAAAAAAAAAAAAAAAGCTTGTGTTGGCCAAAATTGGAATCAGTACACCCCTATATCTTACTATAATAAAAACTAGACAAACACTAAAATAAGAATCTCAACCAGTACACATAAAAGAACAAAACAACTAAGGATTTCAACACAAAGGAGTGTTGGAACACTGAAAATGACAAAAAAAAAAAGTGAAATTTCCAAATACAAAACTTAAAGAACTAACAATAAAAATCCCATAATGAAATCTGTTTTTTATAGATTAATATATTTTTAAAATAAAACAGGACAATTAGCCAGGTGTCCATCCATTATCTGAACAGTTGCGAAGTCGTGACAGAGGCTGTCGCCTATCTCAAGCCGTCATTGGGCGAGAGGTGGAGTGCACCCTGGACAGGTCGCCAGTTCATCACAGGGCAACACAGAGACAGACAGGACAACCAACCATGCATGCACATACTCACATCTAAGTGCAATTTGGAGAGATCGTTTAACCTAACAGTCATGTTTTTAGATTGTGAAAGAAAGCTGGAGTACCCAGAAAGAACCCACGCATGCATAGGGAGAACATGCAAACTCCATGCAGAAAGACCCAGACCAGGACTCGAACCCAGGACATTCTTGCTGCAAGTCAACAGTGCTACCAACTGCCCAAATGTCATCAAATTAATTGCTGATTCAATATAATTATCAGTCTTGTGTTTAGGAATATGCTTTTCATCACTAAGAAAATGTTTACATGCAAACCTAGATACCACTGCAGTACAGTTAAAAGTCGCACATAAACACGTTAAAATAGAAGGTACCAACAGTGCTGTGATTGTTCTTTTTGATGGTGTAAACCATCCATAAGTCATCTCACATCCATTTTTAAGACTGTTGTCTGACTCAAGGATACACGGTCCTGTATTGATTCACTGCGAGCACAGCGCATACTTTAGTACAAAGATACTTT
The DNA here is from genome assembly GCA_014839685.1 of Anableps anableps. Classification (NCBI taxonomy): domain Eukaryota; kingdom Metazoa; phylum Chordata; class Actinopteri; order Cyprinodontiformes; family Anablepidae; genus Anableps; species Anableps anableps. Next base: position 20,946,817 of record CM026071.1, read on the forward strand.
AGAAAGACACAAACATATACACACACACACATAAAGCAACAAAAAAAAAAGCAACAGAAGGCCAGGACGGGTGTCCTGCTATTTCCAGAATATCTCTCTCAGAGATGAAAAATAACATGAGTTTCTATTAATCTGAACCAAAGTAAGCATAAAACACTCAGTGAGGGCTTGAGTGATTGGTGCTTTAATGCAGCCCACAGAGTATTTACAGTGGTGTTCTGCTAGGATTAGTTGTGCGAGAGGATTAGTGAAGCTGCATTACTGCTGTTTTATTTAACTCACAACAGCAAAAGACTAAAAATGAAAGCCTCTTAAACACATTTAGGCTACATGAGAAGCCTGCCCAAACATTTAGATAAATCCAATGTTTTCTACTTCTTTGAAAGACTGGCACTGGAATGAATTGTGAGGACACACACGTCCTTTTTCATGCACTCAATTTCCCGTTTTGAATCTATAATCTAGTTATCTTCTTAAAATTACCCCATTGCTGCATATGTGATGCTTGGAAATACTGTGGTCCATTAGTTTAGGCACTGACGTTGGTGAGAGTGCAGCATATGCAGATACCAACAGGATCAACAAAGTGCAAAATTTACTGAAAGAGGGAAAGATTAATGCAAGAAGATTGGAGGAGAGAGAGGGGGGACAGAAAAAGAATAAGGGAGATTTGCAGATGCAGCACAATAATGCTCTCTTCTTTTTTCTATCACACGCTCTTTCCTTGAATCAGCATTGATCACAGTGCATCAGTAAAGTAAAGAGCAACTCATCCATCAGTGCATGGCTCTGGAGCTGCTGTTAAGAATACTGAAACGATTTGTGCAAAATGACAATCAAATGCCCATAGTTTACCACATGAGTATTAGCCTTACCCCACAGACTGAAGGAACTGCTAATCCATGGCAGCACATGGGATCACGTCAGTATTTCATTGTTTTTACATCATTTTATTTACAATGTATCACATGAAGCTGAGGGTACCAGAACAGTTAGCTGTATATTAAGCTCCTTCAGATTATCATTTTCAATTTGACAAATGCCTTTTGAATTAGTTTCTTATTTTCAGTTCAGTCACCATAGTAAATCATTGGAATTTCATGTTCTCAAAATCCATTTATAGAGTATGTGTTCCTTCTTTCATGGCAATGCGTCACAGTGCGACACACTGTAAGGAGTGAGCAGAACTTTGAAAGGCTGTGTTTTTCGTTCTTTGAATAAAAATGATTCTCCCACTCCCAGGCACAAACAAACTAAAGGTGTCCAAGGTAATTTTTTTCTATATCACGTGGACTTTGCAAATCTGTATTTTTTTCTTCCAGTTTTTATTGCTTCATGCTTTATAGGTAAGAGACATAGAACAGAATTTACTAAGCAGTAGCATCTGCTCATTTTTTTTTTTTTATTTTTTTTTTGCAAATGTTAACAAAAGTATATTGCTTTTACACACTTTCTGCCTCTTTTTCTACACCAGATTCACAGTGCATATTACACGAAATACATGCTATTTTCTCTGGCTGTCATGATGAATATAAAACAGAGGACCCAAGCATAGAGATCTTCCAGTTAGGAAAAAACTTTAATAATAGTAAACAAAAGATGACTTACAGAAATTAACATAGGGAGAATCCAGACACAACACGATGAGTGGAAAACAGGAAATGCAATGGAGCCATCAGAATACGGATCTATATGTATCTAGGAAGAGATGGAAGTAACATTACAACCTGACAACCTAATCAGATGGAAATGGAAACAGCTAAGGGAGAGTGCAGGCAAAGGATAAACAGGAGATGGAAAACAGCTGTGAAGGGGAGCAGGATGGCAGGCTTAGAGAAGAGAAAATACAAAGCTGAGAGCCAAGAAAAGGAGATCAAGAACTAAAAGGGAAAACCTAAAACTTACAAACAGAAAGGAAACTAATCTAAGGAACCCAACTCTAATGCACAAATAATAATCCAAGAATTAAACACTCAGAGGCATCAGCTAAGACAAGATCTAAGTAAATAATAATAGAATGATCAAAACCAGAAACAAAGATGAAACTTAAAGTCACAACACCTACAGATCATGACACTGGCAGTAATTTACATTCACAGAAATTCTCCTAGATCCATTCACAATAACTCATTTAAATGTGAGCAAAGTACATCAGCACACAGAGATTCTGTTTGCTTTGTTGTAACATTTTCAGACCACTTGCAACCAGTTTCAGAATCAAAAAGATGTGAAAACACAAGTTTGTATCAGGTATACACTTTCAAGCAAATACCTTTGCATATTATTTTTAGATTGTGTTGTCATGATAAATAGTGCAAACTAAATATTGCTGTACAATAGGAGTCTAGTTTTGGCACTGAATAACTATAATAATTGCTTAGAGCAATTATTAATGATCCTAGTAATTTAGATCAAAATTAATAAGTCAGTGTACTTGTTGATTATCAAGAAAATGCCAAATAGTTCAACATCAGTTATTGTTTATACGTACCTGCCTGATAAGACTTAGATTTTAAAATAATAGATAAAGGCATAGGTCCAACACTGGTGTTTTCTGGATTTTGGGGACATAATGTCTTTTTAATTTTTACTGAATTAGAAATCAATAACCTTTTGAAGAATTGATTCTTGATAAATAATTTATTAACTGGAATAGGAAAATGGAGAACCAAGAGTGTGTTGCCACTCACAAAATGGCATCTTAAATCAACCGAAATGATGTAATGTTTTGATGTTTATTTAAAGTCCCAAGCACCATAAATAACAATATTAAGTGTTTATGAAACACTTTTGGAACACTTCCAAGTTTTTAATACAAAAAAAAAAAAAAAAAAAAAAAAAAAAAAAAAAAAAAAAAAAAAAAAAATTAACAACAAAAACACTTAAATTTATCATCCTAAGCTATAATTTCTACCCAGACACTACTAACTGCTGTGCAACAGCAGCAAGGTGGCAGTGGCAGGCAATAACAGAAAAACAGACTCACACAAAGAATATAAAAATATATATAAAAACAGAATAAAGAACAAAAAAATACTGTACAGTAAGGCAAAATTTCAACATGAATACTGTGTAGTTGTAAAAAATACTTCAGTTCACAGGAATGTACGACTGAATTGGTTAATTAAAAATGTACAAGATGTGCTGTGAATAGAGTTCCGATGGACAAGGTGGGCTTAGCCGTTCGACTGGCTAAGCCGGTGTCCGGAACCAGGGGGAAAGTTAACTCCTCAGCTGACACTTTTCTTAATCAAATCTAGATTCAATGACCATTTTGTTTTGTTTTTGTGTGTGTCTTAATTATTTTGTTTTGCGTATCAACCAATCGCAGTCCTTAGAAGACAAACCTAGCAATAGGGTCAACCACAACTAAGATAGGACTTTCTATCGACTCCTCACTCAGAGTAGGTAGCTCAGCAGCTGACTGAATCACTCTTAAGCTAGGACTCCTAGGCAGGAAATTTTAAGGCTAAGACGGGAGTGCTCGAAGAGGACTCAGAGAATCTTAGTGAATATGGGCCGTGGAGTGCCATTAGCTGAGTTTCACTTAGAAAGCCTTTTACCATTTCAAATGTATTTTAAATGTTTAGGAAAACTTAGCTGTCAGAGATAGTTTGAAGACAAATTGAAACATGTTGTAGACAGTAATGAAATTAATTTACTACTTAGAATAATATATCTGCAGGGTGTTTATGAAGTATTCAAATAAAAATTAAATGATGTTACTTTGCAATAAATAAAGAAGTTTGTTTTTGTTATATTTCTCATTTATACTCTCATCCACTCAGGTTAAAACACAAAAAATACTTTAGGTCTATGAAGTAATTTAGTTAAATTCAGCAGTTTATTTCACAACAAATTTCTTATTAAGGCACTTTACAGAACAATCAGATCCAATTTATGTACAGAAATGTGTAATGTACTTGACTCCAGTCAGGTTCAAATTCCATGACATTCATTCCAATTTAATCCTAGTTTGTAGTTTGATCCAGTAGTTTACCACCATCAGCATGTGAATGCGTGTGTGAATGGGTGAATGACTGACTGTAGTGTGAAGTGCTTTGTGGTCCTCTTGACTTGATAAAACGCTATAGAAGTACAGGCCAATTACCGTTTATCATTAGTTGTACCACAGTGCAGTCAAATTCAGTTTATTACAGCAACTGGTAAAAAGTTAACTATCCAAATACAGTAATTCACCTATTTGATTGAGGGGTATTTGACCAGAGACACTTTTCAAAGTTGCAGGATACCAGCCCTCAAGGACTAGAGGGCCTTGAACTGCTTCAATAATAAAAGAAACCTCCAGAAGAACCAGACCAAGTATGAACGGCTATCTGCCTGACCAACCTGGATTTTGTTTATTACAGCCAGTGATGAGTTTGATCTTTCCCTTTAAATCTCATCAGAACTCACTCGCTCGCTGCAGCATTTGGATTGGCTGAAGGCTTTTACTGATTTTTGGGGAGAACTTCTTAACAATAAAGAATTATAATAGTCCAGCCTTGCAGCAAGAAATGTGTGAAATTGCTTTTATGTATCTAACAGGGACAAGATATTCCTAGTACAGGCAATACTGAGGAGGTGAAAAAGTGAGTCCTTGAAACATGTTTTATTTGGGTTTTAAAGGAAATGTCCTGATCAAAGTTAACACCAATGTTCTTCATATTACCACTGGAGAGGATTGAAGTGACTGAGGAAGCAGTTTGTTCTTCAGATCCTCTTGTGAAAAGACGACAACCTTGGTCTTGTATGAAGCTAAAACTAGAAAATTAAATGTCATAAATGCTTTTATGTCTTCAAGATATGCTTGTATTCTGATTAACTGATTGCATTGACCAGTAATTATGGGTAAATATAATTCAACCTGGAGAGACTCACTCTGACAGAGAAAGCTGCGATTAGAGAATTTAATAAATATGAATGAATTTAGTTTTGGTAATCAGACCCCGGCAGAAAACGTGAGCGCTGTGAATTGCAATTCAACCTGGTGAAACTCATAACGGAGAAACTCACATGGAGAGAAAGTAGCAATTAGAAAGTCTTATTTAACATGAATAAGTAAAACTTCTTTGGTGCTCAGACCCCGGCAGAAGACATGGATACTAAGAATTGCTATAAGCTTGGATGAACATCCTAGGACTAGAATTAGAGATGTCAGGTGGTGGAGGCTGAAGAGAGGAGGAAAGCCTGAAGGAGTCGAGAGGATGAGGGTGGAGGTGGGCTGTAGCTTGGTTGAAGAGCAGATGGAGCCATGGATGGAGGGCCTTATAAATGGAGCCTTGCACGATGATTGGTTACAATGAAGCATGGACTGATCCTGATGTGCTGCAGCTGAAGTGCAGGAGGAGCCGAGACCAAGTGTGGAGAAGGGGTTGAGATGGGTTGAGGCACAGCTGGTGTGCAGATGATCCAGGAACGAAAGGCCTTATAAGCAGAGCCTGTGGGATGATTGGCAATGACAAGACGTGGTCTGGAGCTGATGGCTACAGTTGGGGAAAGATGCAGCAATTGGATGATGCAGGTGAGGATGAGGACAGTCTTCCAATTTGAATTTACGCCGAGGCTTCATCAGTGCATTAATAACAATGGAAAGTTATCCCATACAGTATATCTTTTTTTTTCAAAAGTAAAATACAAGCGTTCTGTCTCAGAAATATCAAGAACCATGAACTTTTATGCCCTAAAATAATGTCTTCTAGTAATTCTTGACCATAATGACATTTATTTACACACTGCAGTGCATATCTACTGAAACAGGGATCCTGATCTCAATGTGACTTTCTTATGAAACAAAGCCAAGAGCACTGCCAACGCAGAGTTAGAAATTCAAATGCATACATCTGTAAGTCTGTGTTCCAATGAATACCAAAGGCGAGAATTGTACAAACACCTAAGAACAAAAGCACCGTGCCACCCACCAGGCAAATACCTCCAGAGAACAAATTGGAAATTGAATCATAAACTATAAAGAGCCAAGGTTGAGTTCAGCTGCGGAAGAAAAGAGAGACAAGATAGAGGTGGAGAAGGGAGAGGAAAGAACGGCTGCATTAAATAAAAGTTCAGTCTTTTTCTCCTGCCCCTGCAGAAATTCACGCTGTGCTACCTGATTGAAATTTCCTGGTTTAATAGCTGTGAAATAAAGCAAAAGTTAGAAAGAGGAGAAAAAGGAGAATATGAAAGACAGTGAAAAGAAGAGGGAAGGAGAACAAAACAAGAAAGAGTGGAAGCCTTGAAAACTTAAAAGACCAACTGATAAATAAAAGGAATTAAGTTCTTATAGAAACTACAAGGTCACTCATTGTTCTTTAATACTACTTGTTTCTGCTTTTCCAAACTGTCATTTCATTATGTATAACTGTTCAAACCCAAAATCAGCATGAAGAAGAAAGGGGATTTAAGTGACTTTAAAGGTGGTAATAGTGGTTGGGACAAGACAGGCTGGTCTGAGTACTTCATAAACTGCTGATCTACTGAGAGTTTCACTTACAAACATTCTTGAGTTTACAGAGATTGCTCTAAAAAACATTTCCAAGTGAGCAGACGTTGTTTTGATGACAATGTCCTTTTGATGTAAGACGTTCAAGAAGAATAGGAAGAGTGGTTCAAAAAGATAAAATAAGGCACAGGAGCTCACATAACCACTCATCACAAACAAGGTATGCAATATACCATCTCTGAAAACACAACATGTCAAACCATGTAGCAGATAGGCTACACCAGCAGAATTCACCAGACAGCACTCCTTTCAGCTAAAAAGATCAAACTGGGGCTCTAACTCAGGAGTGTCCTGGGCACTGTCATTTGTGGCATGTCACAAATCAACATGATGTGAAGGCTTTTGTGTTTGGTTTAGCATTTAAATTAGGTTTAGTTTTTGGTTGGTGCTTCCTTTATTTATACTTTTTTATCCCTTTAATTAGTTTTCCAGAATTGTTTCAGTTTTCAGTTCTCCACACCTTCTATTCATCAAAAATCAGCACACCTATGACTCATCCAGTGATCATCCTCCCGAATACTTATATGTCCACCAGAGTTGACATCAGAGCTTCCATTTCCTTGTAGTCATCCTGGTTACTGATCACTGGTTTTGATTCCCTTGATTTTAGTCCTTTTCTTCAATATGCACCTTGGGTTTTTGTAATTTGAGCTTTCAGTATATCTTAATACAAGTCTTTATTTATATCCAACTTGCCTTCTTCCTGCATTCAGTTGGGTCCTTAAAGGCACTGTTTGATAGAGTCTAGAGTTTGAGATCTTCTGAAAAATAAAAAATAAATCAAAATGATAAATCTGACATCTCTAGTTCATTGAATCCAAGGTTAGAGGATAAATAGATGCTTTCCTTTTGCTGAAGGAACTACAGATTTACAAGACTGCATCTATGCAGAGTTGTCTTGCAAGTTAAATGGTAATTATTCCCACTAATAAATCCAATCAGAAGGCCCCAATGAGGTAATCTCCCTGTGCACTCAAAGGAAGCTTTTTATTTACACCAATTAGCCAGTGACTAGAGCTTTAGACACAGGGTGCTGCAAATGATTACCATGTTAGCTCTCAGTAAAACTTTTCTAACACTTCACAGCCACAAAAACAGTCCAAAATCTAAAAGCTTTATATAGTACTACTGAGTACTGATGACTAACTGTGGGGCATTGTGTGTAATTGTTTTTTCTTTCTATTTTTAAGTACTAAATTAACATTCATTTAGATGAAGTAGCAGTGTAACTCAATTTGTTTAGCTTTGATTGAGCCTTGGGTTCCTAAGATAAATTAACTGGCAGATTTAAATAAGCAGGTTGTCACATAACAGTGAGCTTTCTGTAAGACTCTATGGCCACCATAGAAGCCTTGTTTCTTCAGAATACAAATATAGTATGTGACTCAAAGCAAATAGTCATGTTCACTGGTTTTAAAGTAAATACCTGGAGACAGAAGATAGTAGATTTTCCTCTGACAGAATGTGTTTTTTTTTTTTTCCTTCTACCTGCCTGGACTGATTAGGTATTAAATGTGCTTGTACCATTAAAAACATTGTGATTTTGATACCTTGATACACATTTTACTTTGGGATAATTAATAATTGCTGTGTGTTTTACTATTGATTTCCATTCATTTTTATTTTGTAGTTAAGATATCTAACCAACATACACTACAAGAAAAAACGGTTTTCTAATTATTAATTTTCAGGTTGCCTGGGAACACTGAAGTGTAACTAACCCCCAAATCAACCTTTTTTTGCTGATAAACTGTCTAAATAGGTTATTTAAAGTTCTATCTTTATGTGTTTGTGCAAATTTGAACATTTTCGTGTAAATTTGTTTTGTTTTGCGATACTTTGCCTAAAACCATCTCAGTACTGGCCTCCTTCAATCAGACAAAACTTGGACAGTTGAATTATCCCATGGCTTACAGCGATACAGCTGGTACACTACGTCACAGCCCCTGTTCGGGTATAAAACCATCTCACTCCCACACAGCCTGACCCGGTACTGAGTAGAAAGTTGGAAAAGCGAGTGGAGTGTGGTGGACATCGATTGATAGCATTACTCAGCTTAGCAAGTGTGTGACTTATTTGCAATGTGGACACAGAGTGGTGGAATGGGTCTTGTCTGCTTTGACTACTGGTGATGGTATGGTGTTGAATGGATGATTGTGTCAGACTGACTGCGTTCCTTAGGAAATGGGAGAGGCTCACCACAGCCCTTGCTGCTCGCTCAGGACAGAATGGAGCTGCAGTTGAGATCCAGAGCATTGTTGCCATATAAGTCTCCAACAACACAGAAAAAAATTTCTTCAATCACTAGTTGGATTTTTGATAAAAAGTCCCGGGGGTGTGGAGGGAAAGGGGGCTGAAAAGTAGATAAATGTAGCAACAAAGTGGATAAGCTGATAACAGTGCTTCTTTTGTCTTGATCACAGCCCTGCTTACCTCCTTCACTCATCCCCACACTTGGCTGTGTCTCTTAGCTCTGCCCACTTTGGTGGAATTATTCAAAAATTTGCCAGGGGCTGGGTTTTGCTTTCACAGGGGGTTAGTTACACTTTAAAATAATTTCAGACTATTTTGCAAATTTCATACTCTTCCAAGATTTATTGACTTCTTATATGACAGATTCATATATAACATTCAGTTTAATCCACAGAGCTTTGTGTCAAATTAAATATTGTTGCAAAATAGGCAATGCATTTGCATTAAAATATATTTTTTAATTAATTTGTGCTTCAATTTACTCATTCTCTTGTGATAAATGGTAAGAACTGAATGGACTCTGAAATATTACTCATATTTAATATCACTATTTAGCAAGTTCATAAAACTATTCTGTGAGCTGTGTAAAAATAACCTTTCGCATTTTACCATAATTTCCTGAAAACGCAGAACTGAGCATTTAATATTTTCTAAACAGATTTTAATCACTCTCTGAAATTTATTTCAACTTTTATCAAATAGAGCTGACATTTAATATGAATACATTTAGATATGAAATACACTTTTTTTTGCCTAACACAAGGAGTTGCAGTCTCTGCCCCTCAGCTGTAGTAGTCTAAGTTATAATAAAAATACCAAACTCTAATAATCTGTAAATCCATCATTTTTTGAACAGGAAAAAGGTTATGTAATTGTAGGATTTTATACATTGTGTTTGCGGAGTATTCCCATCAATAATAACCAAAGAAGGTTTGGTTGGAGTGCATGTGAGTCTCTTTTCCTAAATTTATAAAACACAGTGTTTCTAGGCATCCAAAGTATTCTAAATACATGGTTTATGCAGCTTCCCAGTATTTCTGACCAAGAAGTTGGATTTCTTTTAGAAAACGAGCTAATATTCAACTAACTCTCTCTCCAAACTCCAAGATGTATATATTTTTAAAAATATTATTTACATTTCTGTTGGAGAAAAATGGAGAGTGGATTTTTGCACATCTATTGGTAATTAATACAATTTTAGACTGTTAAAATGTACAAAAGCCATTCTTATAATACCGACAAATACTAATAGACAAAGATCCGTGTCCAGTGAAAGCAGAGTTTAAAAAAAAAACACAGAAACTTTGTTAAAATATTTGCAGGCCTTTAATGCATTTTGTTTATTTTCAAACATGTCATACTTTGTTCTGTGTTTCATTCACTCTTATTCAACTAAAGAGCTATTTCAAGGGGTAAGTAGGTTTTGAGCCTGTTGATAAATTTTATTTAGAGAGGAAAATGGCAAACGTTGGTCTTTGGATCATAAAGGTTGGAGATCCCTGGTTAATTTTATATCACAATTTAAATGAAAACAGAACTCAGGTAAAGTTTGCTCTTGCAAACACACAAAAAATGAAACTAAAGGAAAAAGAAGAAAATAAAATCCATACCTCTGGATAAGAGCATAGAAAAGCCATGGCCAGAATGCTCTGTTGCTCTTACAGAACAGATTGTTAAACCATTCTAATCATTTGCAATCAAATATCATCATCTTTCTTACCTGTAACGAAAAAACTATTTTACATTTCTATGATGCTAAGTTATAGTCTTCATCTTAAATCGCCTGGGTATCTAAGAACAAGAGATTGTGATTGTTTGAAGTAGGCACAGAACACAAATATACATAATTAGATGTATGTAAAGCTTCCAGCTTGTCCTTAGTAAGTCACACCACCACATTCCTCATTTGTTTATATTTTACTATGGTTTTTCAGGCAGAGGCCATAAATCATGCTCCCTACAAGCAGAGTGCATCTTGGTGTCTGGCTTTACCTTCTTCTTTCACAGACTTGCATTTTCTGTGCTGGCTTAAAAAACCCCCAACTGTAAATACATTCCCTCCCTGCACTTGATATAAAACATTTTTGCAGTTTTGTCAACTTCCTGCTCAATATTTCAGCAAAAAGCCAGCCATCCTGACATATTGAAAAATGTATTTTTCATTTCTACATTTTTTTAAAAATATGTGATGGAATTGTGTCTGAGATGACATAAGCACAGAAGATTATCTTGTGATTTACCACAGAAGGTCAAAGAGCCCGTTATCAGATGCACTCCTGGAACATTAATAACTACATGGTTTAAAACTACATGTGTACCAAGGACACACTGATTGGTGAAGGTGAAATTATGCAAATTTAGTTACATTGAAACTTGTAAACAAGAAAAAAGACAGATTGTGAGCCCACGAGAGTGAAAGCTTGAGGCGAACTAACACACTACACATAATTAGGATTAGGAAATGGACAGATCATAAATAACATGTTTCTCTTTTGAGCAACAAAAGAGGGTTCTCAAAGTCAGTGTTGACTGGAAACCAGTATGACAAAATGTAAAGGCCCTAAAGCAAATAACTAAGCAAGCTGGAGTACGCAAACAACATCCATATCGATATGATCAGAACGTGCAAACTTCACACAGAAAGGCCACAGAGCCATGACTGGAATACGGAAACTTGTGTGATGGCAGTGCTAACCACCAAACACTGCTAAAAAAAAACACCAAACATCAAGTCATTAAACCTTATAAATCAGTTTTCATCAAGAAAAAAATTACAAAAATTAAGTGTAAAGTGTACATTTAAATGGCTAGCATTTTTTATTTATATCCTTAACAAATGACAGAACTTTAAAGTCCTATATGCTGCAGATAGGAAACGGATGCAATTATTTTTTTTCTCTACCTAGGATAAAACATAATGTGACTGTAACAGCAAGAAAACATCAGAACCCCTTACAATTTTTCTAAAACCAGTTATAAACTGGTGTATATCTCACGTGTCAATGTATTTAAATATGACAGCAGCACAGAGAAGACAAAGTTACAAACTGTGCTATTGATGAGAGGCAGTTTCAGCGAAGAGTGGTGGCAAATAACATAACAGCTTGATATTATAAGAAAGCAAAAATAGATTATATCAGAAAGAAATGCCCTGTGGAAGCAGAGAAACAAAAGGAAATGCCACAACATTATAAAATGAGGACAGTGACCATCCCGGCCCTTTTAAAAATCATTTTCTGCAAGTATAAACAATGTTTCCATTTTTGACCCCTTTAATGGCAGCGATAGGAGTCCAAATGTAGCCTTTCATTTTACATAACAAATGAATCTCAATAGGATATTATGATTATAGCATTTAAATGTTCAACAATCTACTCAAAGTAATGTTTATTTATTAATGTGTCCATACGTCCAATAATCTATTGTCTTCCTCCATTCAACATCAGTTATAAGAGGTAACAAGTTCAGGAGATAAACCCAAACATTCTTCAGCTCATTCTGGGTGCTCTCAAAGTGTTCCCAGAAGACATGCGTACTCCCGTTTTGGGAATCAAAATTCGCATTAATGTTTGGCTTATGTAATTATTAAAATGACACTTATTAATTAATTATTAATGAAATTATCCATAGAGTTAAAGTTTATTTAGTTGAATATGGGCACCAATTCCAGTATCTCTGGAATCATAAGTCAAACTTGTCAATCTCTCATGAAGGAATGAGTTCAGACCACCAGCAGAAGAAACTCTTCATATGACAAGGAATGAGCACTGACATGCTTATTTCCAATTAAGTCTGAGAATTTAGTAACAAAATAGTCCAACTTTACAGCTTAATTACCACGTAAATAACCTCTTTCTGAAACTACTGCCATGCAATCTAGCTACTGATGGAAAAAACAAAAGGAAACTATTCTAAGGAGAAGAAGCACATATGCTACAAAAAGCAGATTCTGAGTTTTGAGAGCCATTCGGCCTCCTCTGACATTATCCCTTGAGATCCTTTACATGAACACAATAAACAAGATCTGTGACTAAGAGCACCTCTGGCAGAGTCCAACCCACAATGGGAACAAGCTAAACACTATGCCAAGAATGTTGACCCTACTCTTGCAATGGTCTTACTGAGTAGCTCATCACCTGATAGTCCTGTACCACCTCCCAAAATATGGTCATAAGTTATTTCAAGATCCACAAAAGACATATGGTGGAGTGGGTCCCTATGGTGCCAACACCCTAGGGTGAACATTCTTAGGCAAGGGTGAGAATATGATTCCTTAAAGCTGCAGTATGTAACTTTTATTTAAAAAATTGATTTTTACATATTTGTTAATATTGTCACTATGTCGTGACAGTATAGTATGAGACAGATAATCTGTGAAAAGATCGAGCTCCTCTGCCTTCTACCAGTGCTCCCAGTGCTAACTGCAGAAATACAGCTCCAGGTCAGAAACAACCAATCAGAGCCAGGAAGAGGGTTTTAGCGCTGACAATAATGCTTTTGTACGTGTAGCTCACATCCTCCCCCTTGCTCTCTGCTATGCTACAACTTCTTTCCAATAGCAGAGCCTGACACGAATGCTCAGGCTAGTTAGCATGGCCACCGATGACAGAAGATAAACAGTTTTCCTGTGACTGTAAGTTGTTTCTCCGCCATTAGCGCGCCATGAGCACGCCATGAGCAGCGCATGCACAAGAGTGATTGGCAGTGCAAAGACCTTCCTCTTGGCTCTAATTGGTTGTTTATGACCGGGAGCAACACATTTCAGCAGATGATAATAGTAACACTGAGGAAGTGGAGGAGCTTGATTTTTTTCACAGATTATCTGTCTCTTACTATACTGTCATGATATAGTGACAGTTTTAACAAATATGTAAAAAATATATATATTTTTATAAACGTTACATACTGCAGCTTTAACAGTTAAAATACTCTCTCTGGTCAGCAACAGATGTTATCTCAAACCTCCATGTGTCATTGAGAAGGCATGCCAACCACAACAGGCTCACAATGTCCAGAGTCTTAGCGAATATTTGGACGAATCTCATCTGCTCCTGTTGTACTAGCAGCAACAGTCGTTCTATGCATATTTAAATTCAAAGTGTTTTATAGAGTGAATAGTTAAAATATGGGCTTTACAAACATGCACAGGTGTGAAACACATGAACACACAATTTGTTCATTAAAACAGCAAACATGAAAAACAAAAATAGTACAGTTTTGACCACATATTCATTTGCATTAAGTGTCTTTGACTCTTCCTCTTACATACATAACTACAGATATTCTCCATCTCTTAACCACTGAAGTGAATATGCAAGGAATTGTTTGGATGTTTGTCAGCATAAAACATTTCACATTTGTGAGTTTTCCAACTTGAATTTTTCACAAGCCATATGGAGCTATGTTGTTGACCAGGCACTGGGTGCAGCTTCATCGTAGAACAGCCACTAAAGAGAGCAGACAGCTTGTCTCCACACATCACATTTGCAGAGAGCCTCATTGGCCATGCATGTAGACATATGTGTGTACTTGTGTGTGTATGAAGGTCGTGGGTGGAATGTTTCGTGCATGTGTGGTTTGCATGTGCATTCACTGCATGCTTGTATGCATTTTGGACTAAATGCACATGTCCCTCTGAGCTTGTGAGGGTGGTGTAGCACCCATAGCCCCATATGGCTTTGTCCTTATATCTATTTTTCACCTTCTTGGCAGTCACAATGCCTTTCAGAATAAGTCAAGTTTTCACTGGCCTCTAATCAGAGGTGATGTATGGTGACGGCAAGCCATAGACTCAGAATCAATGACTTGACAGTGTGTGGTGAAGTGATCAACGTAATCGCTGTTCCGCTTTGCTTCAAAGTCCAAGCCAAGCTGTTTTGCCAAGACTATTGGCAAAGCCACTAAGGCATTCAACCAAGGCATAGCCTTCGCCTTCAAACAAGATTTCCTCATTGAAGAAAATCTTTAGTACTCTAAGGCTTTTTTAAGAGTTCTAAATACAATGCACAGGATGTGAAGTTTAAAATAAACAGTTGGAGCAGCAACAAAAAAAACAAAACATGCTGCATTTTTCAATTCAATCATAATGGCTAAATATCTGGAGGATGAAAGAGGAACAGAACCTAAACACATGTAGATACAGTGGCTCGCAAAAGTATTCATACCCCTTGAACTTTTCCATATTTTGTCACATTACAACCACGAACATAAATATATTTTGGAATTTGGAATTTTATGTGAAAGACCAGCACTAAGTGGTATACAATTGTGAAGTAGAAAGAAATAAGACATGATTCAAAACATTTTTTTTTACAAATAAAAAAACTAAAAAGTGCAGTGTGCAAAAGTATTCAGCCCCCTTTTCTCTGAGTCAACCAGTTGCCATCAGAAGTTGCCTGATGATTGCTAATGACAAAATACAGTCCACTTGTGTGTAATCTAATCTCAGTGCAAATCCAGCTGCTTTGTGACAGCCTCAGAGGTTGGTTTAGAGAATATTGGGGAGCAAACAGCATCATGAAGTCCAAGAAACACACCAGACAGGGCAGGGATAAAGTTGTGGAGCAGTTTAAAGCAGGCTTAGGCTATAAAAATATTTCCCAAGCTTTGAACATCTCACAAAGCACTGTTCAATCCATTATCTGCAAATGGAAAGAGTATGGCACAACTATAAACCTACCAAGACAAGACTGTCCACCTAAACTTACAAGTCGAACAAGGAGAGCACTGATCAGAGACGTAGCCAAGAGGCCCATGGTGACTCTAGACGTAATGCAGAGATCCACAGCTCAGGTGGGGGAATCTGTCCACAGGACAACTATTAGTCGTGCACTGCACAAATGTTGTCTTTTTGGAAGAGTGGCAAGAAGAAAGCCATTGTTAAAAGAAATCATAAGAAGTCCCGTTTGCAGTTTGCCAGAAGCCATGTTGGGAACACAGCAAACATGTGGAAGAAGGTGCTTTGATCAGATAAGACCAAAATTGAACTTTTTGGCCAAAATGAAAAACACTATTTGTGGCGGAGAACTAACACTGCACATCACTCTGAACACACCATCCCCACTGTCAAATATGGTGGTGGCAGCACCATGCTCTGGGGGTGCTTCGCTTCAGCAGGGACAGGCAAGATGGTCAGAGTTGATAGGAAGATGGATGGAGCCAAATACAGGGCCCTCTTGAAAGAAAACCTGTTGCAGTCTGAAAAAGACTGTAGACTGGGGCGGAGGTTCACCTCCCAGCAGAACAGCCATCCTAAACATAAAGCCAGGGCTACAATGGAATGAGTTAAAACAAAACATGTTCATGTGTTAGAATGGTCCAGTCAAAGTCCAGACCTAAACCCAATCGAGAATCTGTGGCAAGATCTGAAAACTGCTGCTCACAAACGCATCTAATCTGACTGAGCTTGAGCTCTTTCGCAAAGAAAAATGGGCAAAAAATTCAGTCTCTAGATGTGCAAAGCTGGTGGAGACCTACCCTTAAAAGATTTGCAGCTGTAATTGCAGCAAAAAGGTGGTTCCACAAAGTATTGACTTAGGGGGGACAATACTTGTGCACACTTCACTTTTCAGTTTTTATTATTTGGAAAAAAAATTTTTAATCATGTAGAATTTTCTTTCTACTCACAATTGTATACCTCTTTGTGTTGGTTTTTCACATAAAATTCCAATGAACTATATTTATGTTTGTGGTTGTGATGTGACAAAATATGGAAAAGTTCAAGGGATATGAATACTTTTGCAAGCCACTGTATGCGGGAACTTTACCAGATCTGTTTTCTTTCTGATGGTGTTGGTATTGTCTCATCATAGCATGCCTTGAGCATAAACTGCAGGAATTACACTTACATATTTGATATTCTTCTAACAAGTTCAATCATAAATGCTGGTACTTTGATTTATGCATGTGCAACAGTGAAATAAATGGAGCAAAATGAAAAGATTAGATCCAGTATGTTACAACTACAATGAAACAAAGGAGAATAAGAGGTCAGACAAGTTTAAAAATATATGTAGATGCAGAAAGTTTGTCTTGTACTTCATTTACAAACTGTTTTATTATTTGTAAGTATCTTGGAGACTCTGGAAACATGCAGTTAAATGGATAATGGAAAAGAACACTACTGAGGAAAGTTTTGATAACAAAAAGAGAATGTCAGTCAATGTGCTTATGTTAATGTGGGGTGTAATACCCAAGAACAGAACCCATTAATTCAAAGCAGGCTCAATATGTTCAGATTGTCTTTGAGAAAGCTGACTGAACTAAACCTAACATTGTAGATTGCACTTCTGCAGTGCTACAAGCGGAATATTAATATGACAGGTCAGCTCAGGGCTACTGACGGTGGAGATTTGCACGTTCATGTAAACCGGTGTTTTAGAACTGGAATAAGAAGAATGAGTAACAACTTTGAAAAAGCCAGCAAATACATAAATTAATGCATGAAGGTATCTAATGTTTTTGTCATTAGAAGTGTCATTTTAACACAGAATGTGAGATCTAATGGAGATAAGAGAAAATTTAATTCTTAATTTCTTTGCAACTGTTTTAAATGCTGTTCGCACTAAATGATTTAAAAAGATAAAAATGATAACGTCCAGCAGGTCAAGATTTAATCAAGCTTATTTTCTACCATGGTGACACTATAGTATTCTGTCAAACTTGTCCCGGTTAATTTCTGATTGAACAGTCCAATTAAAATATAAATTGTGATGTGGATATGAACATGTATGTACAGATACCATACATAGCAGTCTGAAGAGTATAATGCTCTCATGCACTCCTGATAAATGACAAAGATACTGAAGGTAGACATTTTAATTAACAAACATTTTCTAATTAAGAAACACATTACCATTGGTTTCTAATCTTTGGCTTCTAACAGGAACAAACTTTAAAGTAATTAGTCTCTGTTTTAGGTACATAAGGATCGATTCTGCAAAGATACATCACGCAAAGTTTTCCTGATGAAATTAAGGCCCTGGCAACAGTACTCCAGATATTTAATTTTACAGATTTTTTTTCTCCATCTGGTTAGGATCCCTCCTGGACGTCTCCTTGGTGAGTTGTTCCGGGCACATCCCTCCTGGAGGTAGACCCAGGACACGCTGGGGGGAATATGTTTCTTGACTGGCCTGGGAACACTTTGGGATTCCCCTGGAGGAGCTGGCCCAAGTGGCTGGGGAGGGGGAAGTCTGGGCCTCTTTGCTTAGGCTGCTACTTTCTTGACCCAATCCCAGATATGTGAAAAAATAATGGATGGATGGATATAAAAGAATATGCAACTACAGCAGGTAAAATAAGTGTCTAAAATGTCAATGTTTTTCTGTAACTATATTTATTCTTTTACAAAAAATTCACATTAATCCCTGTAATCTACCCATATAAAGAAATCAAAGCAAATTAGTCCACTAACTGGAGACATAAAAAAGGATTGACATTTAAAACCAAGAGACCAGCTGAAGTCTGTCAGTATTAAAAATACATTCCTGCTGTTTTGTAGCTAGAAATCTCACCTGGTTCAATATTAACTGATTGCCTATAAAAAGTGATTTCATTTAGTCAAAAGAATAATCAGATGAGTTGTCTAAAAGCGAGTGCAGATAGTTTCAGAAAACCCTGACAATAGCAGGTACAGTTTTCTCAATGAAAAGAATAAGTAAAACACTCAACTGCAATAACCTCTTTGCAGAATTAATGCTCAAGGTTCCACTGTTAAGACTTGTTAAGAGTTTGCTTCACATGATTTAAACAAGTCAAGTAAATTCTGGGGGAATACAGACTGGTCAGATGAAGCCAAAGCTACACTCTGTGGATCTCATTTCACACACCATGTTTGGCAGAAGAATAGTTCTGCACATCACCCCTAAAACACTATGCCAAAAGTCAACTTTGCTGCTAGAAACATCATAGTGTGGCCTGTCATACAGCATACGGTACTGAAAGACTACATGTAACTCAGGGCAGGATGAACAAAGCAATGTACTGGGACATTCTTGATAAGAATCTAAAGATGAAATGAGAGTGGATTTTCAAGCAAATCAATATGGTAAACACATAGCGAAGTAAATGTTTAAGATGTAGTGAGATGTGAAAGACACCTTTGTCGTAGGGCTGAACATAAATGGCGTAAAACTCAACTTCATATTTATTATGAAATCTACAAAAGCTACCTACAAAAGCTATCACTCATCACTAAAACATGCAAGGGAAATGTTTTTTTTTTTTTTTGTAGAAATCATAAGCGAAAACATCAACAATTCTCATGCATTATTTACCACAGTTGTGATTCTGTGATTCTACCACCTGAACTCCACTCTATCAGGGCCTACAATGAATTTGCCAAATTCTTTGCAGAGAAAATAAAAAAAAATTAGAGGGTTAATCTGCACATCCACACCAAATCCAGTACCAATGCTATGCTCAAACATAACAAATGCAGAGAAAACGACTACATTTCAACTACTCAGCTATAAAAAATATAGAAGAAATGCTCAATCAATTAAGCTCCTTTTTCCTGCTGTCTTGATATCCTACCTACAACCTTCCTTAAAAAGGTTCAGCCTGTCATTGTGTTTGACCTGATTCAAATAGTAAATTCATCCCTCTTATCAGGTGTTCTCCCCCAGGCCTAAAAAAAACAGCAGTTATTAAACCACTGATAAAAAAAAAAGAGCAATCTGGACAGATCACATCTGCAGAATTATAGGCCAATCTCCAACCTTCCATTTATCAGCAAAATTATTGAAAAAGCTATGTTGCCATGTGCAACAGCTTCTTAACAATGACAAACCGCTTTAATGTCTTTCAGTCCAGTTTCCGTGCAGCACTGAGACTAAGCTCATCAAAGTGTTCAATGACATCAGCAAAAATACAGACTGTGGAAGAACCATAGTGATGGTTCTGTTGGATCACAGTGCAGCATTTGACACCATTGACCATGATATATTATTAAAGCGACTGGAGAGCTGGGTCGGACTCTGGTACAATACTTAATTGGTTCGAATCCTACCTAAAGAACAGGGATTTCTTTGTGTCAATAGGCAGCTTGGCATTGGAGTGGACATAAGTCACTTGTCACTTGTGTATCCCAAGGTTCAATCCTTGGATCCCTCCTATTTAATATCTATATGCTTCTGCTAGCTCAGGTTATAACAAAAAATAAGATTAGTTACCATAACTACACAGATGATACACAGCTCTACATCATGATGTCACCAGGTGACACTGAACGGATCCACTAAACAGATGCTTAGAACAAATCAATACGTGGATGTGCCAAAACTTTCTGTAGCTGAACAGAAACAAAACTGAAGTTATCTTTGGACCCAAACAGGAACGATCTAGAGTCAGCACGCGGCTCCAGTTATTACAAGAGAATAGAGAATCTCAGTTTTCTCATGGTGATAGATCTATAGAGAAGATGTAACCCAGTGACACTGAAAATTCTTGACTCAACCTGAAGTTACTATTCCTGGTTGGTATACAGGCCCAGATGAGTTTCCCTTCGAACAAGAGATGCTAGTTCGACTTCTAACTTGTGCTTATTTAAAATTTAAATTGAGCCTATCTGCAATGATCAGTCAAAAATAGAAGGAAAAAGGTAGTTCTATCCATAAAATCACCTTTACCTTGTTATTTTCTCTCTCTGCTATGACAATGTTTTCTTCACATTTTTGTCCATTTTAGTCTCTTTCTCAGTATTTTTTGCCATTTCCTGTTTTTTTTAGCACAAGGTTGCTTTTTACGAGCTTAGTAATCTATCTGTAAGGTATGATTGATCATGTAACTACCAATTACATGATCAATATAATCTTTGATTAAAGTAGTTGCAAAATATTCTTATTTTCAATACATTTACTCAGTTGTATTAGGTGTGGGTTTGTGTATTTGTGTCGGTGTGTGTTTTAGTGCTGTACAAGTGAAGGCATTGACCTTGATGTGACTCATGGGTGTTTTCCATAATTATTTGATTACTTGCCTGTTTTTCTCCAACCTAAACAACATGCACCTGGATAGTGTTGCTATTCCTTGATTACCAATTACTCTATAATCAATCAACCATTAACAGTAGCACAAACATGTCGCTGTAGACCTTGTTAGACAATCAGGCTGAAGCTCCAACTTTTTTTTAATAGCCCTAAAGAAAATTACCAAAAAGAAACACTAAAACATCAGTTGAACATAAAAATGTTTAAAAACACACACAAAAAGCAAAGAAGAAAAAATGAATAAATGATTGAGCAAAAATAATTTAGGAAATATATGATTTTAAATGTCTGTCTTTAAAGGAAAGTATTATGTATTTTCCAGGCACATACACTGGCTTGCATAAGCATTCATACCCATTGAACTTTTTATTTTGTTACATTACAACCACAAACATAAATATATTTCATTAGAATTTTATGTGAAAGACCATCACAAAGAGGTATACATTTGTGAAGTACAAAGAAAATGATGGTTCTAATGTGACAAAATATGGAAAAGTTCAAGGTGTATGACTATTTCTGCAAGTCACTGCAGTGGCATTTTATTAGATAATCAAGTAACTATGTTACCTTCAGTTGGTATGAAAGTGCTTATATATCAAAAACAACTTAAAAGAAATTTGACTTTGCATCATATCCATATGTGACGCCTTAAAATTGGCCTCTGTCTTTTTAAGAACATCCTGCCCTTTTTGACTTTCCCCCTTCAGCACGTCATCACAACGATGTTTCTCCATGCCGTTCATTGATGTAATTTACAATTGAAAATTTACAATTTTTTGTTAACTTGTTAACTTTGTTAACTTGATCGAGCACAAGCATATAGATATTAAATAGGAGGGCTATAGGACTGAACCTTGGGATACCCCACATGTAACTTTTATCCACTCCGATGAGAAGCTGCCAATTGACACAAAGAAATCCCTGTTCTTTAGGTAGAATTTGAACCAATTAAGTACTGTACCAGCTCTCCAGTTGCTTTAATAATATATCGTGGTCAACGGTTAATGGGAGTATTTTCTCTGTTACATCCATCACAGTGTCATTTGGGAAGCAGATTACCTTCGTTCTCTTTGTGCTACAGAGACAATCAATACCATTCACGGCTGAATCCCTGACAATAAGAACTTTTGGCACTAGTTTTAATTTCTGGGTCACTTTAGGAGGTGGTTGTGTTGGTCTTGTCTCATACTTCTTGTTGATGTTTGGAGGAGAGGTGTCCATCATAGGCTCCTGCTGCAGAGCAGCAAACCTGAAAAACAGGTTTGCTGAAAAACAGGAGTTTAGTGGGTTTCAAGCTGGAGACATGACAGGATGTGTTATGGCTCGAGCTGGCTGATTAGTCTTTGGTACCAGAGTCAGGGAAAGTGGAGTCATGTCAGGTTCAGCTGCTTGTTGTCTTTTCTTTGCTGCTGGTGTTGACGAGGGGATGTTTCGGCTCAATGCTGGCCATGCTGTATCATCTAGGTGAGGGGTCCATCCTGTTAGACGACTAGTCAGATCCAAATGATGAGATTTATTTTTCGGCTTAGCTCCAAGACAGTTCCAGGTGGGTGAGCTGCTTGAAGTGCTTGGAGGCTGTTTGTTGTTTTGAGGCATCGGTAGAGTTCTTTCATTTCCAGACCCTGTGTTGATCTCGATGTTTACCTCCAGTCGAGAAACCCTCAGTTCTATTGATTGAAGTCTTTGTATAATACTACTAATGTCCCCTGTGTCGACCGGAGGCATCTTGCTCATGCTTATCTTGGAGGTAGAAAAAATAGGGCAAAAAGTGAAATAAAATTAAGAATCCTTAAATCTGAAGTAATCCAGTTATGAAGGTAGACAATGTAAGAGTAACTATAAAAACTGGATATATTAAATAGCTTTAATAACTTAACCGGTAAAACTATCAAATTAGGATGGGAGAGAGCAGGACAAGATGTTCCTCCTTCCAAGGCTGAAGCAAGAAAAACCAGCCAGCCACTTGGTATTAAATTTTAATCTAAAAATATAATGCAGCTTTTGAATGAAAATCAAAAGATTACTGTGCTGTACTCGGCTCTCCATTTTCCCCTAACCCCAACAATGCCTCTGCACCAAACACGTGCATGCACACATAAATGCCTCTAGTAGAAACAATATTTCAGAATTCCGAAACAAAATTATATTTGTCTTAACCTGTCACTTTTATTTATCTCACACCTCCTGTGTTCAGTGTTTTCACTTGCTTTGTGCGGATATCAGCACTTATGTGAAAACATTTGGTGAAGCTCCCCACTATGTGACAGGCTCTCCCTCTTTCCATGTCTTTTCAAGATCCTTCCTTTTATGAAAATATTTGTCCTTGCCTTGTCAAGAATCTTTCTTTGAGAGCACATGATAATGCCTGACAGCCACAGAGCAGGAGAGTTGATCTCACTCACAAACAGACACTAAACACACACACAAACACAGAGGGATGGTTATCGCATTCCAGCAAGGACACAAATTCACTATACAGACGCATAAACTCCCATAAAGAATCATATTACTAAGCAGTGATAACATTATGAGAAATTCTCAATTTCCTCACAGAACATCAAATGACTCACGCATGTCTCTCTGAAATGGTTTCTTTCTAAAGAATTCAAGAAAAAGAGTCAGACTAGTAATATCCTATAACAGGAAGCTACTAATGGACATACTGGACAAGGTAGAGTTTGTGATATAAAATATACTGACAGTACTACAGAAAATGTAGTTATTAAATTGCCTGCTAAAGTTATTTTTTCTTTATATCTTGGCTTCTGAAACAGACTCAGAACAGAGTAGGTGCAGAGCTGATTATTGGGAAAAGAAAAAGATGCATGGTGCTCGATCAGATGAACAGTAAGGGTGATATAAAGTACTGAGACAAATTTCTCCACAGTTGCTAATTAGCCACATAAATATATTTCACTTTAGTGGTATTTCATGCACAATAGTTATTGGGAAAAGGCAATAGTTTTCAAATACCAAAGTCGTTTTTAAAGGGGGGGGGGGGTATTGTGTTAAATCAACTTTTTTGAGCTTTAGAACATGTTAAAATGATGTAACCACTTTGCCTCCCCCTCCCACTTTTCCGTATCTACAACTCAGGTGAAGAGGCAGCAGGAGAGACTGAACCTGAACAAGGCTGCAGGGCCAGATGGTGTCAGCCCCAGAGTCCTGAAGGCCTGTGCAGAGCAGCTCTGTGGGATTCTGCAACACCTCTTCAACCTTAGCTTGACCCAAGAGAAGGTTCTGTTGATGTGGAATATATCCTGTTCGGTACCAAAGAAAACTCACCCATCAGTCATCAACATCAGTCATTTGTTTTACCCTTGCTTAAATTTGTTTAGAATTCTTCTGTGGTCAGGATGTCATATCAGCTAAGGACACGTTTTTTTTGGGGGGGGGGGGGTTTTGGTGTCATAAGAAACAGTTTTTTGTTGTCCTGACTATTGAAAAATATTAATAAGCACCTGATAGAAAGCACTGCAGGGCAGGAAGGCTAGCAAGCAGAGGTAATGTGATGCTTTGGATAATGTTCTACTGGGACATCTTGGTTCCTGCCATACATGTGGATGTCACTTTAACACGTAGCACCTCCTAGTTATTGCTGCAGACCATTTCTACGCTTTCATGGAAACAATAATTCTTCATTGCTTTGACTGCTTTTAGCAAGATAATGACTGACAGAAGGTCTACTCACGATAACCAAAGTCACAAAGTGCAGATGAAGTAAAATTGCTACAAAGCAATTACCACATGAAAGTGTAACATATTTAAGCCAGCTCTACCTCTCCAATGTAGTAAAACAGGATATGACAACAGCGGACCACTCCATATCCCATAAAATCAGTTTATGATCCTTTTTAATTTTCAATTTGACCATGACCTCATGAATTTAAGCCATGAATACTTTTCAGTGTCAATATAAATGTAGCACCAGGGTAAATAAGTTTATCGAAAATTACATATTTAAGTGTTTTAATTTACTTGAAAACCTAAAAATAAGCACCTGAAATAATCTGCCAGTGGGACAAGACGTTTTTTTTCCATATTATAAGTTAAAATGTCTTGTCCCACTGGCAGAGAATTTCACTTAAAACTAGAACTTTTTCATCCAAATTAAGGAATTATTGACCAGCTCCTATATCATGCTAAAAGGTTACTTGTAAGTTAGTTTTGTCTTTTTCAAGTGTATCCAAGATATTTGCACTAGAAACTAGACCAAAAATACTTAGTGAGATTTTGTGTTTTTGCAGTGTCCAGGCTCAGTGATATAGCGGTACAACCATCTGAATTACACAAGAAGGCTATCACAATCAGAAATGACAAATAAACAAAGCTCACTGCTCTTTGTGTCGTAACCCATGGGTAACCCCCACCATGAATGGACTGCAGAGGTACAAAAGCATCCTGAACTGGGTAGGCCATTTAGCTCGCCAACTTGTATTCCCTTTCCACTTATTAAATAACTTTTTACTGAGTGTTCATCTTAGTAAACGGCCCCTTTGATCCCATGTTTCATTGGGGATCTGACCTCGACATTCCCTCAGGTGGAACATAGTCTATTTATTCTAACTTTACAACACGTAAAAAGAAATTGACCAGAGAGGCTCCCTGCAGAAGTAATCTACAAAAGATCTAATACTGTACGTCCTGTAAAAGTATGCTCACTGACAGGAATATTTACAATAAAAGCACACACAAACAGATATAAAGGCAGAAATTCACTTACCTGTATGACTTCTGTGTGCATGTGTGAGGGAAGCCAGACAAAGGGACAGCAGTAGACTCCATACACCTACTCCACAAATCCAAAGACCCCGCTCCCGCATTCTGTAAGAAGCAGATAAAAACAGACACCATCAGAATACAAACTACATTTTCTTCAATCTACAATGCATGTAAAAAATATATACCTGCAGGCAGAACATTGGTTAATCTGTTAGAGACTGATGACCTGTTTAAACAGGTGAACAAAGTGGATGTTGGTTTGTTCACCAATTTTGGTCAAATTAAGATTCCGAGTCTGTAAATAACAACTCTGGATTAAGTCATATCACTATTTCATACTTTCTTATTGCCATTTTGTTCTGTCCCACCTTCATTTTGTTGCTGTAAGAAACCCATTTTGTACCCATGTATTTAAACCACTACATATGTTTCTTTTTCGTTGTAATTAAGGACTTTCACAAAATATGGAGATAAATGTGTATAAAAATTCTCAAATCTTTCACATAACTTAATTCAATTGTATATTATCTGAAAATGTTTTACTCTCTATTCCCATGTACATTGGTTCTAATCTCTGTTTTAGTCAGTTGACTTTATTACACACTGTGACCCTTAATAAAACCAAGATAACTAAATGACTCTCTCTAGTAAATATTTTTTTAGTCATGGAACCGCATTCCTTACAATAAACTGCAAGTAGAACATAATTTCCAATTGGAGCCTCATTCAAGGAAAACAACCAGACCAAGTTCAGACAATGGCTGCACATCATTTGTTGTTTTGTAAAGCAATTGGTGTACTGAGTAAGAAGAGGTTTACACAGCATTCAAATGTCTCATCAGCCCTGACAACCAGTGAAAGTGCTGGATGGTCACTTCAAACATGTGACTGACATAAACATAACAGAAATGTTTGGGTCCTGAAATAATTTTTTTTTTTTTTAAATTCAGTTAAATTCAATTCAGTTTATTTATATAGCGCCAATTCAAGACATGTCGTCTCAAGGCAGTTTACAATAAAAAAGTAAATTTAGTCCAATCATACAGACAGATTTCAAGTCAAATACACACATTTCAGTTGATCTTAGATATGAAACAATGCAGTTGAACAGTGTATTAGTAAAATTAGTTTAAAAGTTTTCTATTTAAGGAAACCCAGCAGATTGCATCGAGTCATTGACTTGGAGCATTCACTCCTCCTGGATGAGCACATAGTGATAATGGACAATCACTATCATTTTCTCATTGGCTTTGCAGCAATCCCTCACACTGAGCATGCATGTAGCAATAGTGGAAAGGAAAACTCTCCTTTAATAGGAAGAAACTTCCAGCAGAACCTGGCTCAGTGTGAATGAGCATCTGACACATCTGACTGAGGGTTTGAGAAGACAGAGCAGACACAGAAAACAAAATCCAGTGAGACTGCAGAATATAATCAATCCCAGGCAGTGCATTACAGGAATTAGTCTCTGATATTTTATTTTATAACTATTTATTATCAATTTTTGCAGCTAATGATCTAATAAAGTCCTCAAAGAAGAAACCTTTGGTTTGTAAGTAAAATGCAAAAACTAGACTTAAATTTACCACACAGATAGTAGACAAAGACAAGGACTTTTGGAATAATTGAATTATTTGGACATCAGAATAGAGAACATGTTTTGTGTAAGCCATGTAGAATCCATCATATATTCTACAGTGTATTAAAGCTGAAGCAGAACTGGAACCTGTAACATGACAATTAACCTAATTATACCAGTAAATCCACCAAGGACATGCTAAAACTAA
This sequence comes from Anableps anableps, assembly GCA_014839685.1. Classification (NCBI taxonomy): domain Eukaryota; kingdom Metazoa; phylum Chordata; class Actinopteri; order Cyprinodontiformes; family Anablepidae; genus Anableps; species Anableps anableps. Next base: position 20,974,071 of record CM026071.1, read on the forward strand.
GAAATGATCATTTTGGGCAAATTCAAAGCTCATATTCTTTTAAAGTGCTGTTGAGGTAACTTGAAACTCATTAAAGTTATTTCAGCCAAAGGGAGTAAGAATAAGGATGAAGGTGTTCTAACTTTTTCTTCTCTTAGAAGATACATTTTTGTTCATATATTTTGTTTATTAAGTATAACAAGGTTATTTTTGTTGTTTAACAGTCTGTTCAGGTATAAATCAAAACTTAAATTAGACATCAGTATGTGAATATTTTGTGTTAAAGTGAAAACTTAAAATTACCAAGAATTGAGCATTTAATGGGGTGTCCAGATGTTTCCACATGACTATAAAGATCTATTCTGTTGAGTGGGTGGGGTCTTAATTTTATTTATAAAAAACTTCTTATACAAACATTTTAAGCAAGGAACAATAGGTGATAAGATTGGTGGCTGTTTAAGTTATAGAAGCCACTTCAGTAAGTTACATTTATTTTTAACAATTTTAAAATTTAACTTAATAATGATTAATATTACTTTAGGAAGCATAGCATTTTGAAATGTGAAGCTAAATCAGTATCAATAAGGTTTGCAAGAGGGCGAATTCAATACAGAGCAAAATCTAATTTGACTGAGAAAAGCTGGTGTTTTAAACTCTCCAGGTAACAAATATAGGCTCCAGTTTTCAGCAATAAAAGAATCTAGTCTCAAACATATTTTATCCAAAGCTACTTTAGCCTGTCAACTGAAAACACATGACAGCTCAAAAAGAAGACAGTAACTATTTCTGTAACCACTAATGACATCCAAGGAAAGAATTTTAACTTTTTATTATTCAACAATTATGTAATTTAAAAACAGATTTTGTTTTTGCATCATATTATGCTGTGGGTAATGCAGAATGATAAGTATAAACCTTTAAACTTGCCAACCTAAATTTTGTCCTATGTTTACCCTGTGCGAGAGTATGCATAAAAATAAAGCACTTTATATTCCAGGCACTGAGTAGGACATAAACTTCCACAACAGGCAAACTCTGTCTGCTCCACCAGGAGGGCCATTTAGTCTGTATTTTTGTATACATTTGTGTGAGGAAATGACACAAAGGGAAACAGAATAAAGCAAATATAGGCTAAAACATACGTGACAAGAAGCTCACTATCTGTTTTAACTTCTACATGATTTATTCTCAGAAATAAACAAAATACTGAAGTAGTGCTAGGAGGATGTAAATCTCCAGCAAACACTTATACCACTGCTCTGTAGCTTCTTTTGCTCACATTGCATTTTAAAAACTGTACACACGGCAAAGAGTGGATTTCATTTTTGGCTTTTCTTGACAAGTAAAGACTAACTGAATGTGTGATTGCTTTAACTTCAGAGTCTTTTGTTTAATTTTTTTAAAGAACACTTCATTCCAATATATTGGTTGTATTGTGTTGAAGCATACTTTGCTATCCATTATTAAAACCACCACTAAACATATTATTTCAGAAACTGTGTGTGTGTGTGTGTGTGTGTGTGTGTGTGTGTGTGTGTGTATATATATATATATATATATATATATATATATATATATATATATATATATATATATATATATATATATATAATTTTTTTTTTTTCTTACTGGAATTGAATGTGATAGACCAACAAATACATTGTAGGGCAAATTTCTAAAGTGGTAGGAAAAAGGATACATGTTTTTGTTGTTGTTTTTAACAAATGTACATATCTGAAATGTGTGGCTTGCATTTGTTTTTTTGTTTTCTGCCCCCTAACTGACACCTCTAATTAAAATCCTGAGCAACCAACAGCCTTTGGAAGTAACCTAATTAGTAAATAGATTTCACCCGTGTGTAATTTAACTCAGCATAATGTGACTGCCCACGACAAAACCAGGTACAAGTCTCTCCAGGGGCATTTTGAGTTATTTACAGATTCTGAAAGTGTGGATTCTAAGTTTTTTAATGATGTAAAACACATAGAAATCAAAAGAAAAATGAAGAAGATATGGCCATTTAAATGTTGGTATCTGCAAACAAAATTAGGGAGAAAACAGCCCTCAATGTTTCAAAAGAATTGTCCCCAAACCTGATCAGCTACCTTGGGGTGTTAACAAAGATTTTTCATTTATATTACTTTGCAGTAACCCCAACCCTCATCATTGACTGTCAACTAGCCAAATCCTGTCATACTGTATTATGAATAACCAGAGGGTCGACATCTGTGTCAATGAGTGCTGCGAACTGAAACACACATTCTGTCAGAGCGTCCACAATAAAAATGATAAAGTCAGGACTTACAGAGTTGTTTTTCTCAAATAAAGTTGCTAAGCTTCAGCTCACTGAAAAACTGATTGTAGGTTGACATCTTTGTTGTGGCCCGTAGCATGTACTTTCGATCAATGCCGTGGAATTCTAATCAACCAATAGGCAGAAGCTGAAGCATTAAGACACTGCCACTCCTCATTTGCATAATGAGGCAGAAATGCATATGGTAAAGTAAAAAGAGGAGAATGAGAAATGTAAAAAAGAACAAATGGAAATAAAAGGAGTTGAGTGGGGGAAAAGAATAAATTAATTAATTGATGAAAGAGACAAAAATGCAATTATAATGAAAAGGAAAAACAAAAAAGATATGTATTGGTGCATTTTATGTGTATTGATTTATTTATTTGGCCATTTATATATTTTTGCTTTTATTTTTGGACTATTTATATAGTTCTGCTTTTTGTCAGTTTCGGTCCTCCACAGTAGAAGCATTATGATTATGGGATGGTTTTCTTCACCAGGGACAGGGAAGCTGGTCAGTTGATGAGAAGACTGATGCAACAGGCCAATACACGCAGAGAACCTGTTGGATGTCTGAGACTGGGATGGGGCCAATAAAAACATATAGCCAGTGCTTCAATCAATGGTTAGATCAGTGGTTTTTAATCCTGTTTCTGAGGGCCCACCATCCTTCATGTTTTACTTCTGTTTCTGCTCAAGCACACCTGGTTCAAATGATTGTATTACCTTCTCAGTATGCCATCAAGTGCCTCTACTGTCTATTAATCACCCACTTATTTAGGTCAGGTGTGTTGCAGCTGGGAAACACCAAAACATGCAGGACAGTCTTTCCTGAAAGCCAAGTTGAGAACCCATGGTTTAGATAAAAGCATTTTCGGAAGTTAGAATGGCCAAGTCAAAGTCCTGACTTAAATCTAATTGAGAATATCCAGGAAGTCTTAAAAGTTGACAATCAGTTGACATGATATTTTCCATCTAATCTTATTGCGCTTGAGCTATTTCACAAAAAGAAAGGGCAACATTTTCAAAGCTGGTAGAAGCATACCCCAAAATAGTTAATAGCTATTATAACATTTTTAAATTTAGTTCTTAATTTGTCATGAACAATTTCTTCTTTACAACTGCAGCCAAGCAACAGACAGGGTCTCTTGAATGAAATGAAAGGAAACATTGAAAAAAGACTAACAAAAGCCAGTGTAAACACTACACCATATAAACGTCTTATGTAATGTTATGTAGAAAGTGATTATTTAAAGGGAGTTAATACAAAGGCTTTACACTTTAGATATTATGTTTAAATCCCCATGTGTCTTTTTTCTTCTTTTTTCTTTTCATAATTCATAATTTCATAATCATTCTAGCACACAAAATGCCAGAAGAATACATAAAAGTTTTTGGTTGTAAAGGAAAAAATGTGAATAAGTTCAAGAGGTATAAATATTTTTTTGAGACACTGTATATTGTCACTGTTTGGATGTCTTTCTTAGAGCTAATTTACTTTCCTTGCAAACACAGAAGAAAAAGAGCACATTTCTGTGAAACACTCTTGAAAGAATTTGTGATGATGTGAGTAAGGCAAACTTTGCGGGTCTGTGAAAGTGAGCAGATTAACCCTGTTGTGGATGAGATTACACACACCTGGTTGGACCCAAGTGTGAGCGTATGAGTTAATCTGTACATGTACTACATTCAGGCACATGGTCTTTCTGTGTGTGTGTGTGTGTGTGTGTGTGTGTGTGTGTGTGTGTGTGTGTGTGTGTGTGTGTGTGTGTGTCTTTGCCCTGAGGAAGTGCGTAGTAAGCCTTGGCTTGATTTCTGAGCTTGGTGCATGACTCATCTGTCCGTTACAGACAGGCATTTTTTTTTTTTTTTTTTTTTTTTTTTTTTTTTTTTTTTTTTTTTTTTTTTTTTTTGAGCAATAAGAAGGTGCAAAGCTAGAGAGACTAGACCAAGGCTTTCCTTAGTTAGAGGCCATCACACATTTACCAACACACACACGTAGAAACAAAAATCTGCCAGTATATAAAAACCTCTGGCATATATAGTGATTAACATCATTCATCTCTTATAGGCTTTGCTGAAAAACAATGCGAATGTTTTGACATGTAAAACCCAGCTGAGGATTGTTGCAGGTGCCACGGCCAATCAGTTTCCATAAACTGGATGTATTGTCAGTTTTCTTCTCCTTTCTCATTTGTCTCCCCTTGTCTTCTTCGGTTGTCCTGTATCACTCCCTCCTCCCCTTACCCTCTTCTTACCATTTTCACCTATGCTCTGCAAGAAGTAAATAATTAGGAAACAAAGCAGAAACGCTGCCAGCTTCTTCTCCAGCTCATTTAGACACACAGCGGTGTTTGTGATCATGCAGTGCCACTTCATTATTGCTGGTTGTGAGTCTGTCTGCCGCAGAACGAGTGGGTGTGAGATGCAGAAATGGATTCAGAGAGCAGGGGTAAAAATGGGGGAGAAAAGGAGAGAAAGAGGAGGTGTGTGTGTGTTTGTGTCACTGCCCAGAAACAAGGGGGTTCTAATCAATAGCATCTAAACCGCTTGAGTCTTCATCAGTATGAGACTCTGCAGCCAATGGTGACTCACTCATCAACAAACACATACAAATCTACACCAACTCCAAAAAGCACTTTTCTGCACTAACAAACAAATATAAAGAGAATTTGGGAATCCAATTTTACGGTAAGTGCTTGTAAACAATTGTGTTCCACTTGTTTACATCTGATTGTGTGTTTCTAGTAGAGCCTTCGGATGCTGCAGTCACCACAGTTCCTAAGCTGCTCTGAGTGCATCCTACAGTATGATTGCAGGCAAAGAAAGCAGTGTTGGATGTTATGACCCTTTATAATGTTGCTTTCATCAACTGAAAACAGAAGAGAATAAAGGAAAGAGAGTGAGAAAAGAGAGAGAAACACTGTTGGAGGAAGCTTGTGCTCTCCAATGATTTCTGCAGTCTGTTCCATCTCTTTAATTAGTCCCATTGGAGTGCCCTCCCCGCTCCATGTGGCTGATCAGTTTCCCCTTCATACTTTTGGTCTGTATTTGTGTGTGTGTGCACATGTGGGTATGTGTGTATGTATGCATCTTAGCTAAAGCCAGATAGACATCTCTGGGGCATTTGGACTCTCGTTGAGCTCCCTATGGTCGAGGATAAATGTAGTGGAAACATTAATATTCAAGGAGTTTTCACTCTCTGAGCCATTTGTAAAAATGAGATACCTGTTTTCTCTGCCTCTGTAGCAATTAGCAAAAAGTGATTAATCTCACACCACATACAGTACATAGTGGTAAGATAAGATGTCATGTAGGGCTGAAATGATTCATTGGGTAACTCAAACAACTTGCTAACAAAAAAAATCTCTATCCAAAATCTTTAATTCAATGTACTGCTTAGGAATTATTTTACAAGGACAATCATGTTTACAATTGGCTTTCATAAAACTGTACCACGATATTTTCACAGAAAGCCCCCTCATACTCTGCCTCTGATTGTTCAGAAATCAGAAATTAACCCACCCATGTCCTGTCAAACTGTTAGTTTAAAAAATAAAACAGGCATCACAAAACCAAACATGGCATGGAGTGGAGCACAAATGTCCTTCACTTCTAACACTCACAGTAAATTTTTCACATAGATTTTACTTACCATTTCAAATGTCAATCATTGTAATACTGTTTCTTACTTTGTGGCTTAGAGCCATAAATGATGGGTTGACTTCAACCTCCCATTCTGTGTATGTATATGGATGGAAATTAGGGCTATTAAGATAAACCAAATAACACTGATGTGCACATGTGCAAATATAAGATACAAGTGCATTGAGAGAGCATCTGTGAAAAAATGCAGATTTGGGTATAAATCCAGATGTATCTGTTTTCCCATCCTTGTATCAATAAAATTTCATCCATCTAACAATGAGATCCTCCCTGGTTTTTGACATGATATTCACAAATTATTTTGTGGGTTGTTCCTCCTGTTTAACTCTACTGTTCATTAGAGAGTAGAAACAACTAGCACTACTATGGTGGCAGAGACAGGGTAAGGCATATGTCCAAAAACATTCAAAACATTCTGTTTTGAATGTCAAAGTGCATCTTGCATTCCACACTGATCTATGTTTGGCCTGTTTCACTTTGCTGTTCTGGAATGGCCCCGCCATCTTTAATTCTAGTAAAGTAAGTAAAATTTTATTTCTATAGCACCTCTCACAAACATATAAATCACAAAGTGCTTCACAAAGGTAAGGCAATTAAAACAAAACAAACAAAAACATTAAGCAAAAGCCTGTCTGAAAATAAATATCTATAGTTATTTCTTAAAAGAGTCTGTTGAGTCTGTGCAGCGTAGGGACAGTGGGAGGGCATTCCAGAGCCTCGGATCCACCGCCCGAAAAGTGCGGGATCTCCACTTTTTTTTTGTTGTTTTTTTTCTTTTTCTTTTTTTTTTAAACGGGTCTGGGTTTTAACATTTGACTTGAAGACCTCAGAGTCCTAGATGAAGGTTACAAATGTATTTAGGAGCTTTGGTCATGGATAGCCTTGAAAGTTAAAACCAAAACTCTGTTTGAAAATTCTGTATCAACTGGCTCCACTTAAGGATGACCAGCTGTGCCCTCTTCTGGAAGGCTAAACTATAACACTGAAAAAAGGTCTAAGTGGATTTTATTAGCTAATCAATTGGAACTAATTTTAATCTAATAAACCATTAATCAACAATTAATCATAGGTCGATTAATGGTTTGTATCCCTAACTCCTATGCTTTCCATCTGTTGTAGCTGACTGAAAACTGTCAATGAGGTGGATTGATAGGGCATACATCAGCTAAGCCAGTTAGCTTCCCTCAATCTGAGGATGGGTCTTACAATGAGACCAGCAGATTGAACATCCTGACCAATCATAAAAAAAAAAAAAACTTGGCCACAGAGGTAAAAAAAAAAGTCAAACTGGAAGCTGTAACAATTCACACAACAGAATAGTTACATGGCTCTGACTGTTTATCTATGCATCACGATTTGCAATTTGCTCTAGAGGGAAAAAAAAGACAGCTTTTCCAATGCTGATATGTTCTCAATTAAGAAGCACGGACCCCTTCAGACTGACTCAGTATCAAAAATAATACCAAAAGCTACAAAGAACAACATTTTGGCTTGTAAAAGGACATGTTTGTTGCACCGCCCTGCGATGGACTGGCAACCTGTCCAGGGTGTCACCCGCCTCTCATCCGATAACCGCTGGAGATAGGCACCAGCCCCATTCGTGACTCTGCAAGGATAAACGTGATGGATAATGGATGGATGGATGTTTTTGCACCCAAGCAGTCAAGACAAAAACATTTAGCTTTTTCTCCCATGCAACTACACCCACCTTTTTGAGACATCAGTAGATTGTAGCAATAAAAACAAAAATCTGGAATCTGTCACAAATATGTAGACGTCTCATCTTTAGACCAAGGAAAGCAATATAAAGGCAACTGTAAGATTTTTCATAGAAAGACATTGCTCCTATAATGGTTGTTAATATATAATACATTTGTGAATTTAACCTTTTGTGGTGCTCCAGCTTTATGTAATAGTTCAGTTGATTTCTAAAATATTCAACAACTGGATTAATGGTATAACTTCAATAAAATTAGATCAATTGATATTAAATATATCTGCTTGTTGCAGATTGTGAGAAAGCTAAAGAAATAATGTATACTTAAATTTTGTTGTTTGTTTAATTCTTCATTTTAACAGGTAATCTAAACTTTATTAAACATCTTTCATAAGTATTCGGGTTAAGACAAGCAGTGACCGTATGGTCAGGCATAAAAACAGGCATAAAAAAATATAATTTTTAAGAAACATCCAGAAATAAGTAAGTGAAACATGTGGACACGAGTATGACAGGACATAATTCATAAAATTTGCCTGCAGATATGCTTGTCCAGATTCAAGTGTTTTTGTCCTTTTTGCTGAAGCTGAGAGAATTCCATGTGTAAATATTACTTTCCTTATTGTAGTGTGAACTTCAGGGCTGAATTGGAGGTGTGATTGTTGGAAAACTTGGACAGATATAGGTCTGAGGATTAGATAGAAGAGGACTGAAAATAACTGTTATCATAGGTAAGCAGAAGGTTGAGTCTATCAACAGACAACGGCCAGTTTGCCATCTGTTGGAGACAGAGGCATTTGCAAAAGCCAAGAGGCCACTTGGAAAAAAAATGATGACTCCAAGAGACCAGTTGAGGTCCCACTTTATTAGTCGTGCATAGACAGCCAGACAGATACACTCACCTGGTGACATGACAACCACAGTAGCTTTACTCCTCTTTTTTTAAGTGATAACAGCAATTAGAACAGCTGATCTCAGCAGACTTTGACCCCAGATGTTACATAGCTTCATTAAAGTATGTGTATGGGGCAATAGTAATAAAATCCATGTTGAACTTACTAATTTTAACTCTTCTTATATGTTGATTTGCATCTTCTTCATGCAGATATATTAGGAAATGTCCTGTAGACTATTGCAGATTTGTTTGGGATGCTGTTTTACTCTACTCACACACAGACAGCTGGCAGCAATAAGGCTGCATAGCTGTTCTTATTATAGTAGCTGCTTGGAGTCTAGAGAACATATTCCATAAATACTCGGTAGGCTGGCAGCTAAAGGCAGAACTTTTCCAGTCAATAAATTGATGCCTATGAGGGCATCCTCCAAGTAAAAATTCCCATCTCATAGCTTAAATTGAGTGACACAAACAAACACAACTTGTTCCAGGTTAAAATGGTAAAAAGCTTGGCAACTACTTTAAAATGAGACATAGGATGTATGTGTGCAGGTATACATTTGTCTCCTGGATTTTATTTCACTAGTAGGGAGGGTGTGGAATGAGATCTCTCTATATTAAAAAGCACCAAGGTTTCTCATCAAAGTGAGGTCTGTTACACAAACAGTTATCCAATTGCTGTGAGCATGTGACTTCATCTGGTGAGGTAAATGTAAGCTGTATGAGCCCCAGATATGAAGTGGTGTGCTTTAAACTTGACATTTTGTATCCATCTCTGGTCCCTCTTTTTTGCCCCACCTGTATCCCTACAACACACAAAAAGCCCATTATGAAGATTGTCAGAGAAAAAATATTGTGTGTATATCAACTTATTATTAACATCAGATCTCACGATACTAATGTTCAGTCCAACCCTATTTACAAAGCTCATTTAAAAACTGAGCAGAACCAAACTACAGTACAACAGAAATATGAAAAAGGATAAATTCACAAAACATGATAACAGTAAAGCAAGCAAAAACAAAAAAACAAAAAAAACAAAACAAAACAAAAATAATCCAACAAGTGTTGTTTTAAAAGCCAGCAAAACAAGGATTTTACAATGGTTTTAAAAATCGAAGAGAGAATTACCCTGTTTGATATTTAACAACTTATTTCACAGTTAGGTATCATCAAACCCAGGGAATGTCACAAATCATCAGCAACACTGATTCTCTGTCCCTTGAGCACAAAAATGTTTGACAGAGAAGTATTAAACAACATATTTTTCCAAATTTGTTTCATGAATGCCAGATTTAACTTTAACACTGACTATACATAAAAATCTTAATGTTTTTCCTTTAAATAAAAATTTGAAAAATACATTTTAAACCCATCTAGGCTGATTTAGCTAATAAAATCTCTTTTTTATTAATAAAAATCTGTGTATTTTTTCTCATCTCATATATGCCAATTTGAATTATAAGGGAGGAATTATCTGAGCTTGGGAGTGTTGAAAGATGACAACATTTATTCTAATTAATTTTTTTATCGTCACAGAGTGGAAAAATATCACAATTTCACAATTCCAAGGTATTTCAGCAGCAGTCGATGAAAAAAAAAAAATCAATATTTAAATAAAAACAGAAATCAAGTTGCAATGGTAGTATACAGAAAAAAGGCACTTTGGATAAGAGTCAGTGGCAAAAAGAAAGAGATTTTTTTTTTCTCCAGTTTATGAATTATATATAATACTTGAAGAAAAATATAAATATTTTAAGTGAAATTACACAACTTGGCCAAATTTTATGCAATTTGCTTAAACAAACAAAATTCACCACCATAAGAATCAGACAAGCAAAAAAAAAAAAAAAAAAAAAAAAAAAAGCTGACCAGTGCCCCAGAAATGGAGCTAATTAGCCAATTGTGTGTGGTAGCTAGGGAAAAATATTAAACATTTGGCCAATCCGCATAGCTAGATTTAATGTTTTGGGGCACTCAGAATCTTGCTCTTGCCACAGATGATGCGACAATGACAGTTAAGGGAAATCTTAGACCGAATTCTCCACCTTGCATGACAATGCAGAGGATTTTACAGATGGCCGGTAAGTTACAGCTGCTGTTCCTCAGTCTGTTTTATTAGTTTTAGCTTCCATATTGCTCTGCTATTTTTTGTTGTTTACTTTTTCTGTTCATCAGCTACAATCATTTTTTCTTTGCTGATAATTAATTAACATTGCTGTGTTTTTTTTTTTATCCATATGTTGAACTGGTTTGGATGATGCTAATGCTGCTCTGAATAAATGTTAAGATTTCGGTTTTTTTTTAATTGTTAATCATGATGATGCTCTTGTTGCCTTTCTGATGCTGTTTTAATATTAGAGTTTGATTGATATCACGATGTTTGGTGGGTCACAAGACCATTCTGATGTGGTGTGTACAAGGAGGAGCTGAAGCCCTGTTTGCTGACTCAGATCTATGAACATTCCCAGTTAGCAAAGAAATGTTCAGATGACGTTTGCTGAACATTGTTTATGTTATTTTGCCATTCATTTGAATCCTTATACTGAACTAGGAAAGTTAATCTAGTGGCACATCAGCCCCACCAAGAACTTTTTTCACCACCCACCATTGCGTTAAACCTACATCACTTGTATTACAAACCTGTAAATGACAAACTTGTTCACATGTGGACATGAAAACGGAAATAAAACCATTTGTCTGATAAATCTTTGCATTCTTCTAAATTAATGAACAGACTTGTTTGGGAGAGGCAGAGGTAGGACTCCAAGGACTCTCCAAACCTAATTGCGACCTCGAGAGATTTCGCTTGATTAGACTTCTCTGATCCTGCCAGAAGCATGTCCATGTGTTTCATTAATCAAACCCACAGTTTGGCTTTTGCAGATAAATTGACTCAATGTGACCTGTAGAAAAAGCCAGTGGTTTCAAATTAAGCCTCCAATTTAACTAGAATTGTGGCATCTCAGCAATAACATGGTGTGTGTGTGTGTGTGTGTGTGTGTGTGTGTGTGTGTGTGTGTGTGTGTGTTTGTATGTATGCATGTGTGTATGAGGAAAGAGAGATAGATCAAAAGAAGATAAGAAAAAAATGTTGAGTGGGAAGCTTTTGGCCATTTACCCTTTCTAGTCCTCAGCCTTTTATACGTCTCTTACTAGTTAACAATATTCCATGACTTGAACTGAGTGCTCATCACAGTCTTGACATTCCCATCTTTCAAATCAGCTTTTGCTGCTGCCGCTTCAAGTGTGTTCCTAACACATCCCCAAAGCTTGTTTCGACCCATGGGTGTCACACTCCATTCATCTTGCCCCTCTCTCCTTCTCTTGCTCCCATCTGTGCCTGCTGATCGCTGTACTACCCTGAAGTACTCACTGCACCGGAAGGTACAATCCGGATGTCACCACCAATCATTCGTGTACACACGACACAGTTACCCCTAAAACATCCTCAGGTCAAACACGCTTAAAAGTTGTACATGCACATAGAAGCAAGTAGCTGCTGCAGCGTGTCTGCTGACAGTGCAAATCCAGGTGGTAAACGCAGTCATGCTGTCTGAACCTTTTCCTCACTGACTCCAACAACATCCAACAATAAAGGAGGGAAAAAGGAACTGCCATCTCTCACCTATGACCATGAGTTACACCATTGCTGTAGGTTGACTTAACTCTGTGAAAATAACATCAAAGTCCCTTTCTCTGTAGAATACACACTACATGGCTTTTTTTTATATGCATCTATTACATTTTTGACTATGCTTTAATTTTTTTCAAGGTTCCTGAGCAATGACAAGGAAAAAAAAATCTTTGAAGTAAATAAACAAATGCACAAAGGAATCGCTAAAGCTTTGGAATTGAAAAGTATATTAAAGGAAAATGCAAATGACCCTCGGTGCTGTTGAAGAGGGAAGTGAAGCTTCTGGCATGAGTGAACACCGATTTACAAAAAATAATAATAATAATAACAAAAAGAATCCAAGTGGGTAAAATGACTTCTTTAATTCAATTTCAGTTGAGGTTTCCAAGCCTTCAAGCCAAGTGACAGACATGGGCATTATGCTTTCAGGATGTTCATCAGTCCCATTCTTGGAAAGGCAGTTTCTCAGGAACACCTTGAAAGATTTATTTCAAGGGGTAGTTTTTGCCCCCTGTATATTTTCAGCTCTACTTATTTTCAATTGCATCCCGTGTTTCATACTTCACTTTTCTAAAAAAAAGGGCTCTATTTAACAACTCTTTAATTACAGGATTTTAGTTAAATTAATTGTAAAAAGTAAGATCACTTATATTCACACCAGCAAGGGAAAAATATATCATTTCTTCTCTGCTATGGAAACCAGGCTCCAGTGCAAATAACAGACAAGGAAACTGACTGACGCAGAAAACAAAATAAATCTTTGCTGCATTAAATTTTTTGCTTCCGTGACAGATATTCGTAACTTCATTTCCGACAGTTGTTTTTCTCGTTTGTCTGTGTTACTTTGTCACCATGTAGAAAGTAAAACCACAGACATATGCATGAAGTACCAGTGCACATGGTGGTGGACAGTGGTGTGCCTGTATGCTTCACATGATAAGTACTCTGCTTGCCATATGTTTTATGGATGTATGTATCTGCACTAATTTAAAATATTGTCAGGAGGAGTTTTCATTTATTAAAGCTCATAGGCATTCACTAATTAACAGTACAATTATGGTCCCACCACAGCATTTCAAATGTGCTGAGGTCTGGACTTTGAGCAATGGCAACACCTTTATTTTGTCTTTCATTTTTTAACCATTCTGTTTCTAATTTTCTGATGTATTTGGAATCATAGCTCTGTTAATGATCCAGTTTTGGCCATCTTTTAGAAAGATGACCTTGTTTTCACTCTGGAATACATAGGTTGCAGTTTTGTAGATCCAATGATTGCAGGTACACAAGTACTGTGGCTGCAAAACATAGATCTGTGCAATACAGCCAAACATATTTACCTTATGCTCCTTTGTCTGAAGGACATTGTTCAAAATGTCTTGTGGTTTCTTCAGATGCAACTTTGCAAACTTATGTCACGAGGGCTTAATCTTTATGAAGAAAGCAAGCTTTCTCCTGTCAATCCTTCTATTTAAGCCACACCTTTTCAGTATTTTTTCCTGATTAAACTATCATGAACTTTAACATTTATCATGCCAAATGAAGTTTGTAGACTAAAACATATATCTTTGTTTTTTTTCATTATTTTGTTATTTAATTTTATTAATTTTTTTCTATTTATCTGAGCATTGCATGGGATGAATTTGCTGAGACCTCCACAGTGGGGAACATAGACAATTATCTTAAAAGTTTATCACTTACAAATGACGTGTAAATGATTGTTTTCTTTGTGCGATTATGGATTTCAAATAAATCTGAAATGTCTGTCCAACCCTTTATAGATAAATGGACCAAAAAATTTGCTTCTCTAAAATCATAGTTGACATCTTTTTAACTTTGCATTGTGTTAGCATACAGACTTGCAATAATGCAACATCTAAAAAGAAAATCATGTGATCAGTCTGTTTCAACATCCTAACCTCCTAATGATTATTACATAGAAATCACTAAGCTTACCAAATTTTAGGAAGTAAACATCCCACTTTTATTGAAGCGGGGACAACTAATCCGCAATCACTGTAATTTTATTTTGACTCTATAGCAGTCAAAAGTATTTATAGATAACATAACATGTAGTTATTTTTTATATTTGTCAGTTTACAAATAAATACTGGAGGTTTTTAGGACAACAAAAGACCAAGCATTGAAGCACTATAATGAATGAGCCACTGATTCTCAGATGCATTTAGATAACTTTTTATAATGATGGTATTGAAGGCTTGAAGGATAAAAATGGTTTAGTTATTCGCTTATTCCAGTGCTCACTAAAAGAAAAACAGTCTTTTGTTGTGATCTTGCTTTAAAAGGAGGGATGTTTCATGTGTCCATCTACCATACTGACAGGTGAAAGTGACCAGCATGTTATAAAAATCAGTATTAGCGAATGTCCTTTTAAATTGCTGGCTGTTTTTTATATGCTTAATATACAATAGTTATATTTTAAATTAATATTTGCGTGACAAATGTGCTTGCAAAGTTAAAGCTGTATCTTTTATTTAAGGTTCATGTTGAAAACTTATTGTTGGAAAAGAAGATGAGTGATCAATAAGGTTAATGGAGTGCAAGGAAATTATATGGACTGTCTTTCTTTGGAGCTTGATAGAAAAAAAAAAGTTCTGTAAAGAAAACAGTAGGCTGATTGGTGATACGAATTGTTAAGAGGCAGGGAGTGATAAATAGTACCCAAGCAACACCCTCATAACTCTGTTACTGCCCTGAACACCTAAACAGAAAAAAATGGAATCAGATTAACAGAAATGGGTACTGGCATATCTTATCTTTCTTTCTTCCCACATCACTCTACGCCAAACAAAAAAACAATTTGAGGACAGAAATAAGTCACCTCACTGAAGGCTGCAGTCCTCTCTGGTCTCATTCTGTAACTATAATCTCCTCCAGTTCAGACCTATTTCTCTGCCCTACATGCATAATTTTGTAAATGAAGCATCTGCTTGGGTGGTCCCTGTAGGCCAATGTGTATCAGCCTCAGCCGGCACACACAGGACTACACAGCACTATTTCAAATTTGTTCTAACAGAAGTCCCCAAAATATGTAGAACATGGCAGCTACGTTTGTGAAAATGCCAAATTTGAACTAAACAGGAATCTTCAAATATACAACCTTGGTAGATAAAGAGGTGAGGAGAGTATGAAAAATCAAAAATATTCATTTGTGAATGATTTTCTTAAATGAAAATACATACATTCAATACAGGAGCAGTACATATATAAATAAATAAATAGATATATAAAATGGATCAAAAGCTATTTGTATTTGCAGCAAAAGATTTAAAATATCAGTTTAAAATCACCAGCATGGAATTAGTGTTTCTATCACCATGGGTAAGGTCACATAGGAGGTTGAGGTAGTAAGATGCCAGGCTGGGTAAGATTTTTAAGATGCCAAGGCTCTGGACAGGCCTGGTACAACAGCTGTAGAGTGGAAGATAAGGGTGGTGGTCCCAACTTTTAAGAAACAGGATGAGAGAATCCAGTAATGTAATCTACAATGCTCAAAAAAATAAAGGGAACACCTGAACAAAGCAATGTAACTCCAAATCAGTCACACCTTTGTGGAATCAATGTCCCCAGTTAGGTAGTAACACTTACTGTGAATCAATTTCACCTGCTGCTGTGCAAATGGAACATACAACAGGTGGAAATGAGAGGCAATTAGCAAGACAACCCTGATAAAAGACTTGATTCTGCAGGTGGTGACCACAGATCATTTCTCTGTTCTTGTTCTTTCTGGTTGAACTTTTAGTCACTTTTTCAATTTGTCAGAGCTGTCATGCATAGAGGCATCATGAGGCATTTTTTACAGCCCACTGAAGTTGCTCAAGTAGTGCAGCTAATCCAAGAGGGAACATCAATGCGAGCTGTGGCAAGAAGATTTGCTGTGTCTCTCAGCACAGTGACCAGAGCATGGAATAGGTACCAGGAGATAGGGCAGTACACCAGGAGACATGAAGGGGGCCATAGGAGGGCTACAACCCAGCAGCAAGACCACTACCTCGTCCTTTATGCAAGGAAGAACAGGAGGTCCACTGCCAGGGCCTAACAAAATGACCTCCAGCAGGCCACTAATGTGCATGTTTCTACTCAAACTGACAGAAACAGACTGCATGAGGAGGGTGGTATGAGGGGCCGATGTCCACACATAGGGCCTGTGCTTACAGCCCAACACCATGCAGGACAATTGGTGTTTGCTAAGGAACACCAAAATTGGCAGATTCACCATTGGCGCCCTGTGCTCTTCACGGATGAAAGCAGGTTCACACTGAGCATGTGTGACAGTCTGGAGACACCGTGGAGAACGTTATGCTGCCTGCAACATCCTCCAGCATGACCGGTTTGGTGGTGTGTCAGTCATGGTGTGGGGAGGCATTTCTTTGGATGGCCACACAGCCCTCCATGTGCTAGCCAGAGGTGCCCTGACTGCCATAAGGTACCAGGATGAGATCCTCAGACCCATTGTGAGACCATGTGCTGGTGAAGTGGGCTCTGGGTTCCTTCTTATGCATGATAGTGCTTGGCCTCATGTGGCTGAAGTGTGTCAGCAGTTCCTGCATGATGAGGGCGTTGATGTTATGGACTGGCCTGCCTGTTCGCCAGACCTGGATCCAATTGAGCACATCTGGGACATCATGTTTCGGTCAATCCACCAACGTCACATCGCACCACAGACTGTTCAGGAGCTAAATGATGCTCTAATCCAGGTCTGGGAAGAGATCCGTCAGGAGAACGTCTGTAGTCTCATCAGGAGCATGCCCAGGCATTGTTGGGAGGTTATACAGGCATGTGGAGGCCACACACACACTACTGAGCCTCAATTAGACTTGCCTTGAGGAATATTCACTGATATTGAATCAGCCTGTCATGTTATTTTCCACTTTCATACTGAGTATGAATATAAATCCAGATCTCCATGGTGTTATAATTTTGATTTACATTGGTAATTTTTGTGTTTTCTTCTTAATTCCACTGTGTTAATAACAAAGTTTTTCAATGAGAATATTTCATTAATTGAGACTTAGGATGTGGTATTTTAGTGTTCCCTTTAATTTTGTGAGCAGTGCATATATTCAGGTTCTTTGGCACTGTACATCCCTCCCAGCCTGGGAAAGCCTTGGGACCCACCAGAATGACTAAGATTTAGTTTTAAAGATGGATGTCTAGATTTTCCTTTTGAAGTGGTTACCACTGCGACATGATCTGGGGTAAGTGAAGTAAAAGCACTGTGAAAGTAGAGCCATTGTACATTCTATGTTTCCTTGAAGTATTTTAGATTCAATTTTGTGTCAGACAATAAATGTTATTTTTCCAGAAATGCCAAATTATGAACTTATTTTGTTCGAGGTATCTCACTCAAAAGTTAAGACTTGTCAGCAGCAAGGTTTATTTGTTTACAAAGCGGCACATAGATTCTTCATGATTTATAGTGTGTGTGGTCTAAAATCATTTAGGTTAAACTTTAGAGTCAAATTCAGTTCATCCTCATTTTGAGACAGATTTAAAGGGAAGCGCCGACTGAAGTTGCACTAACAGAAAGACCTGCTGTCAACTTCATTAATGTTTTCTTTTCTGCACAACTCCTCTGCTCATGTCTTTACCTCTCACACACACTTTATGTAACTTTGTCTCCCCTCCACAGATAACTCCTTGTGCTCTGTTTCTCTTCGCAGTCTGGTGCATATAACTTATGCATGCTGTTTTCATGCAGGTTGCCAGAATTAGGTTTGTTATTTGTGTGCATGCTCCTTGAATGTGTGTGTGTTTTTATGTACAAATGTGCGATGCATTTTATAACCGGCAGCTGTAGATCGCAGGAGATAAGTAATGGTGTATAACTCACGGTAATAATGCAGGAGGAAGCTGCAGATAAGGTCAACACATGAAACTGTGGTGGATGGCAAACTGCCCAGACACACACACACATAAATGAATGAATTCAGACACATAACGACGCTCCCCACTGATCTGTAAATCATTTCCCATCTACAATCTACCCTGTTTTACTGCAGCCTATTATTTTGTTGCTCATTTACCTGAATGCATCCTCCCATCCCGGCTCATCATTTCTTTACTGCATTTGTCACTTTGTCTTCTGCATTTGTCCCTTTGTCTAAGGCTGATATTGTTAGAGGTCAGTTGAGATGAAAAAGAAGAGAGCTGAAGAATAAACCTATGATCATTTACTATAATTGTAGTGTTACTGAAGTGTTAGCTGACCATTATGTGCAGGATTTATGTGTGTGTGTTCTTTTTGTAATCTGCAAGTCAGCTCCCCATAGATGCAGTTGCCATATCAGCATCCCCAACAACAGATGGACTCCAGTTACACACACAAGCCCCATCACACTTTTATTATATCCTGCAAATTAAAGAGAGCATGTAACACAATTTAGAAAATTTAACCCATCCTGTGTGCATATTTCTTGATCCAAGAAGAGTTGGGTTTTTTAATACAGAATGGGATGGCATGGTACCTAAACTTCAAACAGCAATCCATCCTGTCACAGCAAATTCCACTCAGCAGGAGCCTCTTTAAAGCTGCCAGTATCTCTGGCAGATGTGGGGACTGGCACAAAACTCACATCACAACTTATTGCCAGCAGATCTGTATGAGCTACTGACTTTTTTACACGTTGCTCCATCAGTCATGATAATGGAGAGCAGGAGCTACAGGACCAGGCAGATCAGCAGTTGGGCTGGGAAGAAGGAGATGCAGGCAAATGGCCAAAGAAATTTAAAAAAAATGTAATGTCATTTTTTAATTTTTTTTATTGTTGTATATCGTTTTTGTAAAGTATATAATTAGCATTCCTTTGGTATCTGGTCAAACAGTGTTGAAACACATAACCATTTTTTCCCCAGTTTCACTTATTCAGACAGGTTTTTCCTTTAGGTTGTTAGAATGACCAAAAGTATTTATATTTTCTAAATACTAAAATAATGTGAGAGAGAATTTTTAGATATTTTAACTCACAACAGTTTAGTTAGTTGGAGGCAGACCTGTGAAAGTATTTGAAAGGGCTCCATGACTAGTTGAACATGTTAGCCTTAATACGTGGCAGTGTTCCTGTTAACCATCAGTAACAAACAGTTCTGTCAGGAGGAATGGGCCTACATTTCAGCAAACGTTTGAGAGAGGTTTGTAAAAAGATACCTAGAATGGAAACTCAAACAGTTTCAACTGAAATTCTACCAAATACTAAGGAAATGTATGTAAACTTCTGAATTTGAGAACAGTAAAAAAAATTTTTATAAAATCTTGTGTTGATAAAGTGAAATGGTTTTAATGTTCAGCATTAATTAAAATTGTGATTTTCATTTATTCTTTAAAATAAAGAATAAGGTTTCTAGGATGTTCCATGATTAAAATTTCAAAAAGAAACAGTAGAGCAACCTTGCTGTAATGTGTTGAGCCTTCCCATAATCTGATGAAAGTCTAGGGTTTGTTGTTTAACATAAAAAATTCAGTTTCCTCTTAAATAGCTCCATACACTTCGTTCTTGATATATCAGTGTATAAACAGCTTAGAACAGCTCTGAGTTTTCTTTACTCAGCAACAATTTCTACACGGGGAACTTAAACTGAAAAATGTAGTAGGATGATGGTGGCGATGGTGGTAGTTGTTCGTCTTGTAACTGGTGGGTTGCCGGTTCCAGCCGCTGCTCTGTCTGTCTCCATCATTATGTCCTTGGGCAAGACACTTCACCTACCTAGCCTGGTGGTGGTGGTCAGAGGGCCCGGTGGCACTGGTGCATCTGTCAGACTGCCTCAGGATAGCTGTGGCTACAATCCAGTAGCTTTCCACCATCAGTGTGTGAATGTATGGGTGAATGACTGAATGTAGTGTGAAGTGCTTTAGAGTCCTCTGGACTTCATAAAGCACTATACAAGTGCTATACAATTTCCAGACTTCCCACTTTGTACTTTAAAACCAACAGACATGTCCTTTAGAAACCACTGGCTATCTTTCCATCCACTGTAAGTGGATGGAAAGATACTTTTCTGACATAATCCTCTGTGTTTGCCCCAATGAGTCACCCATTTTGAAGTACAATATTTTTTAGAAGCTGCTGTATTCTGCTTTTTTGCAACATGTGTGATGGTTGTGGTAATAACAGCTTTTGAGTTAAGCCATTTCTGTGCCTCAGTCTCAGAGTTATTCAGTTTGCAACATTCTGCTAATCGAAGCAGATGTTTCAGCACCATCACTGTAAGTTGACTAAATCATTCATAATGCATGGGCTACTGCACTGCATGCCTACAAAACACAACAACACACTGCCTGTTCCCAAGAATGCATTAGAAAAAATAAAGTTAAAATCCACAAATCAAATTCTGGGCGACATCTAAAAGAAGGTTGAACAGCAATACACATCTTGTGCATGTCTGAAAGTGTAGTCATGTTTTTTTTCTCCTGTGTTTGGAGAGCCTATGTAGCCAGGAAGAAAGACGGATCCACTCAGAGGACGTGTGTGTGTGTGTGTCTACTTGGTATTCCAGGGTGGCTTGTTGTGACTGTGGTTTCCCACAATTCTTATCAGAGCTGTGATCACAGAAAACTGGTCTGGTCTAATAGAACACATCCCTCCCTCATGCTATCAGGCACACTCACACAAGACAAACACACACACAGAGAGACGGTCCTCTGATGGCGATTCCTTTTCTCCAATCTAATTCAGTCTTCAGCACAACACCAAAGTGTGAATACCCAAGAACATGAATGCAATTTGGAACAATCTGAGGTGAGTATGTCTGCCTTATAAATAAATAACAGAATCTGTTTTTCTTGGTAGTCCTGCTCCTAGCCAGCAGAGAAGTATCAGCCTGTGGATGGATAAAACAATGGCTGGCTTAGAAAAACTGAAAACAAAGTCTAAAAAATGCTGTTGCAAACACAACACAAAGCACCAGGGAGTGAAACACATGCAATATTCAGTGAAGGAAGCAAAAAGGTCGACATTTTGAGAATAGGTTGTGGTGGGGGGGAAAGCAAATGGCTGCCAGGTCTAGCTTAAGTTCCCCTCTTTCAGCTTGCGGTTTCACCCCTGAGATGGAAACACTCTTCTACCTGCTTTTATTGAGAAACAGGCTAATTGACAGGCCAGTGAAGCAGCAAGAAAAGTTAACAGAGACACAAACATATATATATATATATATATATATCCTGTGTACTCTTTGCTGAACTTGTTTAATAGTTACGCTGATGTTCATGCTGGAGAATGCATCAAAAAAGAAGAAAAAAAATGATGAAGGAAACACTTTGAGGGAAGAAATCTTGTTCTGAATCTGGATTTGCTTCATTCTGGGAGATGTGTCCTAGTTAGTAACCCACACGCAACAGCAGCAGCAGTATTCAGGCTTGATACAAACACACAAACATTCCTACACTACTAATGAACAGACTGCTTTCTCCCTTGGGATTGCTCCCCCCATATGTTTTTTTTCTCTATATATACCTTTAACAGATCCTTCTACCCCTATCTATTACCGTTCTCCTGCGTTTCTGTGACAGCTTCTCTTCTCCTGGGATTAGACATTTGACGTATTTCACTCATACACACACACACACACACACACACACACACACACACACACACACACACACACACACAGATGCACAGGTTGACAAGTTTAGAAACTAAACACACAGATGCAGAAGAATATGATATAAGAAATGTGCAAAGTCAAGCATCTTTCTTCAAAAACAAGCCAACAGAATTGTAATGAAATAAAGGTACAATGCAAATAAATCAAATTGAGAAAAAAAAAAAAAAAAAAACTCAAACTGTAGATTCAAACAAGATGTCAGCTGCATTTATTAATGCTGGGCAGATAAGAAAGCACATCTATGATTAAAATAGATGAAATCACAATAATGTGTGAGTAATATTTAATAATAATTTACAAAGCAAAACACAACATTTTGCCTTTGATAATGACAAGGCCTATAATCTATATTAGGACATAATCTTGGAAAAAAAGAATAATTGTAACATCTACTCAGACAATAAACACTTTTCAGTTTTTCTGTCTGTGCTGTAAAAAGTGTGGAATAGTTTTAGGGTGGAAAAGGCTGGAGAAAAGGAAATGTCCAAAAATCATTTTGTTAAAAAAAAACAGATTTAAAAATGTGACTTTATACTGCATGGTATTCAGCTCCACTTGAGTGAAAATCATGATATTCCTACGTTTGCATTTTTACTCAAAATCTACAAGAACCCAATACCAAAGAAAATCCTCATTTGACAAATATTAGCTTCCCCTATAAATCATAATTGTATGCTCATACCTGATACTGCTTTAATAACTGCTGCCTTTGCTGTGATCTCTGGCAGCTTTCAGTCTGTGAGAAGACTGGCACAAAACAGTCTGACACTTCCTATGAGTTATTCTGTTTTCACCTCTGAATCTGCAAATTAGGTACACAAATAAAGCTATAATTCCCAAACATCACACACAATATAAAATGCATCAGCTCCCTGATCCATCCATGACAAATTTACGCTATTCCTTTTAATGCCAGCCATACAAAGCCACGGCTCTACAAATACTTGCTTTATTAATCCTCTCACATTTCCATGGACTAATTTAGAGAATGATTAAAGCATTTTAAATCTGCTGTGTATAGATAGCTTGGTAACATGTTAGACTGAGATACAGCTACATCATAGCTGGGAATGTTAAACCTAGTAATTAAGAAAAGTAGGCACCAATCATCTTTTGTTGCAGGTCACAGTTTCATTAAGAACACCACAAAACATCTATTTTTGACTTATGTCAGTCTAAAAGTAATCATGATCACTTTTTTGTCCTTTCACTTTTAAAAATGCAACACACCCCTTCTAAAAAGTATGCGGTTCAGTATGAAAAAAAAGGACCATTAATAAAATGATCTTTTTCCACCAGCACAATACGACAACTGACTGAACCACAGTGGAGGCGAAGCACTGGTCTGCTTTAAGCTGACCTAAACCAGAAAAATTGTATCCAACCAAACAAATGCTGGTACTTCCATCACTGAGTATTAATTGACTTTCTTTTCATAAATAAGGTAGAACTCGTAAACTTAAATAAATCTTTTATCTGTGGCAGAGATCATGAGAAGATGTATTTACAGCACACCTAAATATAACATATAAGGCCAAACTCAAATCACTTTTGAAAAAGCTGTACTTTAACAGTTAAATAGTTTTCTAGCATTTGACACTGTTGACCATGACATATTGAAGTGACTGGAAAATTGGGCTGGACTCTCTGATACAGTACTTGACTAGTTTGAGTCTTAAAGGACAGGGACATCTTTGTGTCAATAGGTAACCTTACATTTGAGTTAACAAAAATCAAATGCAGGATCCCCCATGGTTCTATCTTGGGGCCCCTCTTATTTAACATCTATATGCTCCCACCAGCTCCAATTGTAAACGACAAGATAAGTTACCCTGATTGTGCAGGTAATGAACAGCTCTATGTCACAATGTTACCAGGTGATTGTGAACCTATTTAACACAGAGTATGTGCATACTTACATCAATGCATGGATGTGCCATAGCTTACTTCTGTTGAGTAAAAGCAAAACTAAAATAATTATTTTTGGACCAAAGGAGGAGTGATCAAGAGTCAGCACATGGCTTCAGTTATTTCAGTTAGAAACTACTAATCAAGCTCGGAATCTGAGTGTAGAGATGGACTCATGCCTGAACTTTCAGAGTCGGCCTTCTATCACCTGAAGAACATTTCCAGGATTAAAAGACTAATGTCCCAACAAGATGTTGAAGTACTCATCCATTTAGTCAATGATTATTGCAACAGTATCTTAACAGGTCTGCCTAAAAAGTCAGACAACTGAAGCTGATCCAGAACACTGCTGCTCGAATTCTCACTAAAACTAGGAAAATAGAGCACATGACCGCAGTTCTAAAGTCCTTACTCTGGCTCCCTGTAGCTCAGAGAATAGATTTTGAAATATTTTTGTTAGTTAATAAATCACTAAATGGCTTAGCACCAAAATACATTAAAGCTTTGTTGTTGCTATATAAACCTCCCAAAGCACTCACATCTTCTGGGTCAAGTCTGCTCTGTATCCCCAGAATCAGAACCAAACATGGGGAAGCAGCATTCAATTTTTATGCTCTTCTAATCTAGAACAAACTTTGAGAAAACTGCAAAAATACCGAAACCCAGAATCCTTTTAATTCAAGGCTAAAAACTCACATATGTAGAGTTGTCTTCGAATATTCTATTTATAATATTAACTGAAGATCTGCAGTCCAACTTTTCTTTATTTTCCATTATTATGCCACTGCAATGTACTGTTTTTTTAAATGTTTTCTTCATATAACTCACTTTGAACCGCTTTGTTTCAGAAATGTGCTGTGCAAATAAACTTGCCTTGACTCTTCCAGAAAAAATAATAATCTGTATACAAAGAAAACTGTTCTGTTCCTCCTTGTTTCCATTGTTGTGAGGCTTCCATAATGTGTAAGCTTAGCTTACTCAGGTAATGATGATGCAAGATGGTAGTTAATAATTAGTTTAAATTATTTTTTGTTTTGTCTATTATATACAGTGTCTCATTAACCCACCTTGTAAAGATGAGTAAAAACCCTTAAATAATTTAATACATAATGCCATACCAAAAATTAAAACTAGAAAACTAAGTACAAGCTTACCAACAGTTATTATTTATGTGTGCATATATGTTATATGAGTTGAGACAAAGATTGAATTTGTTTGGTATAAGCACTCCAGATGAGTGTATCATGAAGCAAATTTTGAATACATGGAAAAGCCCCACGTTTACTTTCATAGGCCTTTTTAAGTGCATGGCAACCTGGACTCTTTAAAATACCAGAACATTTTAAATAAAAAATCTCATTTTCCATTAAGTAAAGACTAAAAATGGGTGAACATTTGGTGGTGTAGTGAGATAATGTGGCCAGATAAACCCACAAATAGTTCACCAGAGACCTTCTTGCACAGCCATCATGTTGCCTGACATGAATCTTAAATAAAACGTGAGGTGAGCTGAAGAAAAGAGAGAATAAAAGAGGAACCCAGAGAGGAACTGTCAAAGAGCCCAGTCAATGTACGATATAAAATTGTTATATGTGAACACTGAATACTGTGCTACTGGCAAAAGGGGGTTGTACAAAGTTTTGAAAACAGGGGGCACAATAATAATGGCACCAGTGATTGTATATCAAAAAAAAATCCTATGCCTCTATGTGTCATTTCTGTGCAGAAAATTTTAAAGGGGCAGTATTATGTAAAATTGACTTTTTAGAGCTTTAAATCATATTATAATGTTATTCCCTCATTAAGAACATACATGGAGTGTTGTCTTGATTCTTTCATGCATGTTTGAGAAATCCTTAAGTCTCCCATGGCAGCCATTCAGCTGTGCAAAACACTTCGGTGGGGTTGAGGCGCAGCTCCTCCTCTTTTCGATGCACAGCTCCTCCTCACAACTGCAGTTTCTTAGCTTCTGCCTCACAGAACACCCCTCCCCCATGACTTTCACACTCAGCTCCTTCAGACTAGTCATTAGCAAACACCAGGTGGAACTGTGCATCTGCTGAGCTCATTATACAAACTACTTAGTGAAACGCTGATAAAAACATTGTTAATGGGTTAATAGACAGACACTGTTGTGATGACTTCTTCAAGGAGTTTCAGAAAGAGTAGGAGTTTTTAAAGAGACACAGCCCAAATTTCAAGGTGTTAAATTACAAAGTCAAATTTCTTTTAAGTCATATTTGATATATAAAGCATTTTTGTAACAACTGAAGGTTACATAGTTACTTGATTGTGCTATAAAATGGCACTATGTTCCTGGAAAGTACATAATACTGTCCCTTTAAATAATTTTTTTTTTCAAAATTTTTCCGTGTGCAATTATGCAGATGTAATAACAGATTAATTTATTTTAAGGATTTTTACACACATTTGCTAGAGGCATGAACACACATAGAACACTTGGTAGGTATACTTAAGAATTTTTTGTTCAGTGTTTTTTTCACATTTTAACACTGATGTTGGTGGCTGGTAACATGACACTCTTATCAGCAAGACAGTATCCAAGCGGAAAATTTTATGGCAGACATTTTGACTTGTCATTGGATCTGACTTAGGTGTTTTAAAGAGAGCTGCATGCTATATAATTTCACCAGCTGTGCAAGATGTTGCACAGGTGCACTGACACATGCACGGAACTAAAACTCCAACTGCCTCTAACTGGAATGATGAATGATGGAATGCTTATTGCCGTTATTACCTATGTTTGTCCTACTGGTTGAAGTCAAAACATCTGCATAGAAATAGGCCTACTGTACTTTTAAAGATATATCAAGAAGCAGACATGTTTTAGTGCAGTCCTTTTATATGCAATGTGTTAAGCACTGTGAAAAAATATGAACATCATTTACCAGCATCCTTTCTTAGGCCTTTTAAACAAAAGTATTTTATTATAAGTGGGCTATTCAATATATATGTGCAGTCTTGTATAGCAGAAACTCCCTGCAGAGACAGTTTTGCATTTGCCCCTCACTGATTTCTTACTATCTTAACAGCTGTAGTTAGCTGGGGGGTGCTTTTCTCTACTCTCTGAAAATACCAGCTGATAAACAATTAAGAAATCACCGGGATGTGCGAAATACCAGAACAGGGAAAATGGAAATGCTTATGTCCATCTGCATTCGAAATCTGATTTTTTTCTCTTGTGTCTGTGTGTTTGTAAAGGTGGGTCCAATTAAACCTGATTCCCACTGAGCTTTTCAAGAATAACACACTCAGACTTAACCCGTTGATTCACATCACCTGATTAAGCCTGATTACAAACCGCTGTCCTTTGGACGACAGCAACTCAGACGTGCAACTGAGCACACACACACATATCTAACTCCCTCACTCATACACACATCACAGATCTCACACAGCCAGCTTCTGATAGCATATTGCCAAAATAAACAGCATCAGCCCTGCCAACACATAAATCTCTCACTGCAACCACGAGACTCAGTCTCACACCTGATTGTCACACCTACACAAACATAAATCCTTGTACAAACACATTCACACACATGCACACAGAGAGACATCCTCTCTCTCTGTAAACACATCTGGCAGGCAGAGGTGTGCAGAGACCCACAGCAGGGAAAAGAGGATCAGTGGGGTATTGATATTACAAGCACACATGCACGTATCTCGTTTTTCTTTCCCCTCTCCACTGCTCACTCACACAAACCCAGAGTCTCCCATCCGACAGAGATGCAGACTGTTTCTGACAGCCTGATTTCCTGGCAGCCCTCATCTCCTCGCCTCTTAATCCGGGGTGTAGGAGGTGGGCAGAGTTGACTTCTGAGACCAGAGTCTGAGATCCTCTCATATCTGACCTTTAACACAGCCAGACTAGACCAGGTAAAGGTCTACAGCTCCCTGGTGACACGCATGGATTTGATACAGCACACAGAACCAAGCAAGAAAGGAAGAGGAAAAGAAAACAGTGCACTGGCACAAAAGGAGAATGCTTACATGTTTTTTTATGATTGGTGATACACTGAAATTAAAACTGTCCCACAATTAGCAAAACCTAATAAAGAGCAAAAAACCATCCCAGATTTCCACAACTATAAGCACATTACCAGCTTCACACATTTTGCAAAACATGACACATAATTTACAAAACACTAAACACACTTATATACCTTTGACACTGAAATCATAATGTTACTTACTTGCAATATCAAATCAAAGACTTTCAGATGAACACACCTATGTCTCAAATGGTTAAAGAAAGCCATCAGTGTCCACACACACAGGTGAGTAATTAGCAACACATCAATCAGGTTAACAAACACATAAAAAGGCAACAGGTCACTTGTCTTCAATAAAGATTTATAGGCATTGATGAGGCAGGATTTAACCTGAGAACCACAAGGCTATTGTCAATGTGTCAGGGCAATGTGGGGGTAACATTACCCTTTGTGCAGCCATATTACAGAATGGGGTCCTCCACTGTCATGCCAGTTTACAACTCTGATCTCATTCTTACATTTCTGAACAGATTATACATCAATATGACAGCTGCAAACCAAAGGGACCAGATGAGATATTATCTGAGACAATGTATCTCTTCATCGTTATGCTGAGGTTCACAACTGGTTTCAGCAACAAATACAATTTACAGATCTTCACCATCCTCCACACATCCCCTTCCTAAGCCCCATTGAGGAGGAGTTCTCAACATGGCGGTGGAGGGTGTATGACCTCCGGCCATATATCCAGATGCCACTAATCCAGCCAATGGAGGAAGCCTGTGACCAAACTGATGTGACATCAATACAGGGAAGGACTCCTCACTCCAGAAGATTCTTCCCAGGTTGCCTTGCTAATGATAGCATTGACTGTGATGTTAACGAGGCCCTGTGGCCACTCGGCTAGGTGGAGAGATGCAGATCATGTTTGGTGTGACTTTCTTTTTCTTTTCTTTTTTTTTACTGGACTTGAGTTTTTTACACTTTCTCTGTGTAAGTGCTACAAGTGTTTTAAAATAAGCACAGGGGTGTTCATTTGATTCCAACAGAATAAGAAGGATGTTTTGATAATAAAGTAAAAAAATAAGGTTTTTGTAAGAAATTGTGGAGTTTTGACTGAAGTGTTCAATTTTGCAAATAATCTAAGGTATTGTGCTAATTGTGTGAAGTGTTGTACAAATTATGTGAATGCACAATTTGTACATTATTTTGCACATTATTTTTTTTAAATGGCAAAAGAAATATTGTGCACAAAATAGGTTATAGGTTGCCATTACTGTTTGGATAGAGGACATGTGGTAACAAAGAAAAAACAAGGCTTTGAGCAGCATTAGGGATACATAAGGTGCACGAACTCTTTCATTGCACCCTAATATAATCCATACAATAAAAACAGCATTGCTGTCTCCTGCGTCTGACTTTTTTTTATATTGTATTGTGTTTTCTGTTATTACTTCTCGCAAATGTATTTTACAGTGTTTAAAAATGTTATGCCTCAGGGAGTGCTATCTCTGCATTCCTATATTGCTCTTTGACCATCAATATAACAACCATGAAGGAAATAATACCACAACAGTTATGGGAAAAAGAAAGCTTCTGTGATGGTAGGTACAGGAATGGAAAAAACTAAGTACAACTTTAATGCTTCCATGGGATTTAAGAGCAAAAGTAGCAGCCAAGTGCTTCTAATCAAATGAAGTTAATTAACTGATCTTCAGCGACTGTGACCACCTCTGTAAAAGTGGGACGTTTGGCAGTATGATGCTCTGGAGGTCCAGGTGTCTATTAACACACAGCCAAAGCCATTCAGTAATGACTTTTAAAAAAGCTATAGTTGCTGCGTAATGGGCAGTGAAGGGTTATAAGTCTTTTTTCAAACTATTTGAGCAACATCAATTTAAAGTGGGAAATATTATTCATAAATGGAAAACATTTAAGACAGTTGCCAATCATAGGGTTGGACACCCCAGAGCTCCTTGCCTAATCTGTTAAACAGGTACTTTTACCAAGCTGTCTGACTTTAAAATCAACCTAAAAAAATCCATTCTTATATTACTAAATTCAGACAAGAACCCTCTAAATATCCCATTGGATGTAAATATTGTAAATCAGGTAGGTTACTTAGGTATTCAAATAGTGCCCTTTATTCTTAACAATACAAGTCACAATTACTGTGAAAAAAGATAGAAAATAATCTTTATAGATGGATGCCTCTGCACAGATCTCTATTCTTCAAATGAACATATTACCAAGAATCAATTTTATAGCTTCCATGCATCTTTTATCTTACCCGGCTGATTATTGGAAAAAAGTAATTTATATGGAATAATAAGCGCCCATGTATAAAGTGGACAGTATTACAAAAATGCAGACTAAAAGGAGGTTGGGTAGTCCTAAATTTCAAATTATATCATTGGTGTTTTACATTACAGCACATTATACTTTGCTGGAATCCAGAAGCAGGTGCCCTATAGTTGGAAAATGCAAAATAACTTGTAGCCCCAATGAAACTACAAGATCTTATTTTCTCTGGTATATCATCAAAACAATGTTCTTTGTGACAGGAGCCATCATTTCATATTTACTGGGAACTTTTAGAATGGTGGAAAAGTATATAGGTGAAATAACACAATGACACAAACAATCTCCTTTATGGCACAATGATCACTTAACTGGGACTAAATCTTTTGCAAAAGGCACATGGGCGCAAAGTGTCATTCACATATTAGATGATTTAAATTGAATAAACTCAATGCTTAGTTTCTGGTTGCTCGCTACAGAGTCCCTGAGCAATGTTTATTTCACTACTTCAGGTTACATTTAGCCCTTAAATCCTACAGTATCCAGCGGGGAAGCAATTTAAAACTACATCCAATTGTAGGGCTAGAACAAAAGTTACATAAGAGAATAGTTTTGTTTTTCTATTGGAATTTGCTATAGCATTTAAAATCCCAAGATTGTACAATTAAGGAATGGCAAAAAAAAATATGGACAACCAGCAGGGGAACATAGACTAGAATACAATCTGGCTAATACTGCTGGCTCATCAAAGAACCCCTGATATCAATTTATTAATTTCAATATATGTCATCACACGTACTTAACCCCACAGTGAAAGGTACATAATGAAAATAGCCCCCCGAATCATACTGCCAATTTTCCTTATATGCCACTGTAGGAACCTTATTGCAGTCTCTGTGGGAATGTCCTGAAGTATTCTCTTTTTTGTGTAAGGTTATAAATACACTGTTACAGCTGAGAAATACTAATTTTCCTGTTGATCCAGTGCTGAATCGTCTACTAGATGACTTTAGGTTTTCAGTGATAGCAAATAAATATAAATTATGGTTGGCAGGCATAAACGCAGTCAAAAAACTAGTGGTTCAGAGGTGGCTCTCACCACATGACCTTTCAGTGAAACACTGGTTATACACTTTATTAGATATTATGAATCTGGAATTATCCTCAACCAGAAATAACTGTGCTAAACCTTCCACAGTCTACAGTTGTGTTTTAAGTTTTCTTGGCAGTATATTTTAAGGTTATTGTAATAGTCATACACTGATGTTGTGACATAAAAAACAGCTTCAGGGGAACATTTTGAATGAATTTTCATTATTGCTTTGGTTGTGTAAATAGTAGCAGTGTATGTGTTGTTGTATGCTATTGTTCTGGGTAATTGACACTGTTTGTTTTGAGCTTAATTTCCACTCCATGTGAATGCAATCAAGTCAATACTTACCTCTGTAATTCCCCCGAACGCATTGCTTTCGCTACATAATGTTATTATTTTCAGGTTTTGTTGTCCTTATTTATGCTTTGGATTATTATCTTATGTTCTATCTGCTCTTTGCCCTTTTGTTCAGTTTTGTCTAAATCTTGTAGCAAGGTAAATTAAGTAAATCCTGCTGCAGAGGTTGAGTATTGGACACATTTTACAAAGCAAGTAGTATTACAATATACCTCTGCACAGGGAACAAGGACTTCTTAATTTATTGCCTCTTTTTAATTAGAATCATTTAATATTGTAGCTGCTACACTTTAAAATAGCCAGTTACATGTTGCATCACAACCATGGGGGAAAAAAACATAAATTAAAAAACTGGAAGTGAGATTCCACTCTTTTGCTACATTTTTCTGATATTATCGACCAGAAACATTCATCCTGTGGCTTTCTAGAGATAATAAGATATTTGCTTGGGTAAAAAAGGCTTTATTTTTCAAGCTCATGACATTATTATGCAGCCAAAATCAGCAGATCTTATCCTTTAACCAGTTTAATCGTTCATTATTATTCCAAGATTTGTGGCCGTTTGTGGTTTCCAAGTTGTTTTACTGAGTATTAGTTCTGATAAAATTATGAAATCTTACCAAAGAACCCAGTCTGCTGAGCACTGATAACTTTTCAAAGTTATTAAAAATCACATTCTTATCAGCAAACCTGCAGTCTCCTTTCAGATTTGTACCAGAACAAACAAAGAAGCTAAAATTGAATTTTCACAGCAGCATTTAGATTCAGCTGCAGGCAGTGAAGAGAGTTACTTGGACAACCTAACAAAGAAAATACAAAAATACAATATCTCAGCCCTTGAATAACAAATGTATTGGTGAGGATGGATGTAGTTGTTGTTTTGGGGTAATACATTATTTATAAAAGAAAATAACTTTAATTATAGGTCACACAATTTTGTAGTATTACAAATTTCATGGCAGTCTGCCCTCACAATGAATCAAACATCTGACCTTTTGTTCTAAGAGAGCATACACAGAACAACCAATGATTATCTATCATCCACCACAGACTTGGACAAATATATGGCCCGTGGGCCAGTCGTGGCCTGCAAATATATTTTCAGAAGAACTGAGTTCAGCTCATCACTTGAGTCATCATTTTATTTAGACTCAGATTTGTCTTCTTAAACAAATTAACTGTACAGCATTATGGTCTGTGCTACTCTATGGCCTGCCACATCTCCAAAGTTGTCTGTGACCTGGAAAATGGAGATAACGACAAACTTCGACTTACTCCTGACACTTGCCACACAGGTCCACAAGCCAGGGGTGTCATGTCTGTCAGGGCCACAGTGAGTTGGGTAGCTGGTGACCAAGTGGTTTAATCTCCAACAGATTCCCACCACCTGTCTCAGCTGGCATTGCACCAAGCCCCACAGCCCGACAATCTGCTAGCTCCTGTTGTCACGTTGCAAAGGATTCAAGCAGAAGATCCAAACCATAGATGAATGGATGGATGAAGCACAGAGGGCACAGTGCTATTTTTGAAATATCTGCTCTTATAGTTGTTTGAACCCTTCATCTACTGTATCAGTTCTGCTTTGTTCAGTGTACAGTGGGACCTGTGGGTGACCCGCAGGCTGTACTGCTGCGTAAGTGTGTGTGAATACATGAATGTTTGCCTCAGGGGGGATTTGCTCTGGGGTCTTTGATTACATGCTCACAGCCATGCTCTCAAAAGAAGCACAAATGTGAGATTTCCTTGCAGCAGTATTATATAAGACTTCCAGTCAAATCTCCCCACCTGTTGCGTGAGGATTGACTTTCCAGTCTTTTGTTATGAAGATGTAAAAACAAATCCAAAAGGCTGTAGACAAAAGTGAATACCATTCACCCTGTTATTCTTATTTGCTACTTTCAAACACGTGAAGAAAAATTTGTTATAAACAGATAAGGTTGGCTTAGAAATATTTTGTTCTTTGTCATTGACCTCCTCTATTAAAACTTAGAGAAACTATCTATATAGAATCATACAAGCTCTTTCATGTTTCAACATGAATATCTCTTCGATGTTTCTTCATACAGGCTGAATAACACTATAATTCTATACAACACACTTCGCACCCCTGGTAAAAATGTATAAAAATCCTTTAAATTCATCTTTTACTGCAGTAATATGATTGTATATTGAAAAGGGGGAAAAAAAAGCCCCACCCTTCAATTCCTCTCACTTTATTCAGAGGGGGAAATTCCTATGTCATGAAATAAATGTGTTTTATGAAACTGGCAAAATAAAGGTAGCAGTGTTAATTCTTTGTACATGCCTGCTTTTCCTGTAGAAAAGCATTTAGTCTTCTCTTGTATCCTTCAAATGGTTCAAACATACACAAGAGACAGATTATTGATGATTCCTCTTTGCATAATCTTTCTAGAACTTTCAGAGCCCTGGGTTCTTTCTTATGCTCTCTTCTCTTCAACTCACCCAAGAGCTTTTCTACACAATGTTTTGGTAAAAGTTCTGCCCTGTTTAGCAAGTTCCTCATGTTTGCATTTGTGGTAGTTGAATAAAAAAGGCTCCTTTCTAGGATACCTGCCTCCGGGACTGTGGTGTGGGATTGGTGGGGTGCCTGGTCTTTGGTGTGCTGGACCAGCCTTCTCTCTGCTGCTTCTCCCTGCTGCTCTGGCCCCTTTCTGTGAGGTGTGTGGGGCAGTGGAGTGGACCTTGTGGCAGCACTGGGGTGGCTGGCAGGTTGTGCTTGGCCTGGAGCGGTCGGTTGGCTTGGGCGTGGTTTCCTGGCTGGCATGGGCGCATGAGTTGTTTCGTGGATGGGCGAGCTGGTTTTGCTGGCGTGGCCAGGTGGCTTGGCGGGCTCCATGGTTTCCTGCCCTGATTGTTGATCCGTCAATGAGATATCAGCCCTGCTGGTTAGGGGGTGCTGCGAAGGGTTGTAGAGTGTGCTGTGGAGGGGTTGTATCCTTTTTCAGGTATGGGGCCACTGACATCTTGGTTTATTTGGGTGGTGACAACGGAGCTGGGTTTGGTGATGGTTGTCCCTGGGCTGACATTGCAGTGATGGTGACATGGGTTTGTTTGTATGGTTGAGGGGGTGTGGTGGGGGGCTGTCAGCCCTGGATGGAGTCCTCCTGCCAGGGACACTTGGCAGGGGGGTTGGATCAAGTCCTGGTGTGTTGGGTCATTGGGGTTTGGTGTGGTTACGTGGCTTGGTGGTGTCTGCTCAGTTGCATTTGCGTACGGGGCTGGGGTGGTGTCATGCAGAGCCATTGCGGCACGCTATGTGATGGGGGCAGGACACGGCGAAGGGTGCTTGAGGTGGGGGCTGTGTGTGGAGCTCGTGCTGTGCCGGTGAGCTCTCACAAGCTTTTCAGGATTGAGGATCTCCTGCAGGAGTGCCCCATCTGTGGATGGGAGATTCATGACATCTGTGTTTGGTCAGTGGGGTTGGGAATAGAGCTCACTTGGGGGTTGGGACTGTTTCGCTCTGGGGCTGCTCTGGTTGGCTGGCTCATTGGGACTGTGAGGACTCTTTCTGGACCCGTCTCTGGATGGTCACCCCTCATCCGGGCTGATGGGCTACCCTGCAGCTGCGGAGGTCTGCTCCTCTTCATCCCAGAAAGAAAGGAACCATCTCCTTGGTCCAGGGATAGGTTGCCCTTCTGGGGGGACATCACCTGGACCTGGGAGTATAGAGTGTATATGGGGAGTGCAGGTGGGTGTATGACGTCCATTTTTGTGTGTGTTTACATTGGGTGAGTGTGAATGTTTGTGTGTCGGCATCAGGGTGGGAACGTGTGATCGTATCTGTGTGTGTGCCTGTTCATCTGTCAGGTTGGGTTTTGGGCCTTCTTCCCCAGTTACATTCCCCTCTGGTGGCTGGTGCCTCTGCCCACTGGTGCATTGGTGGCTGTCGGTGTCTGGGGCTGGGTGCCGGCACCTGGGGGGCCACTGGGTGTCTGTGGTTCCGGTCTTCCTTGTGTTGTCCTCATGTCCTGGGGGGTGGGTCTGTGGGTCCTCACACCCACTACTGAACATTCTAATGGAGAAACCTTAAAGACACAAGCAGACTCACATGCACAGACACACAGGGGTGTTTAGATTCAGGTGTTTGTTAGATACACTCTCAGTTGGGCTGCAGTTGTCACTAACTACATCCTGTATTACCTTGTATTGTGTACTTTCCAATGATGTTATAACTGTTATTATTATATATGCATGTGTTGTTTGTTGTGCTTTCTTGGTTTTGTTTTTTCTCTTTCCGTGGGTTTAGAGGCAGACTTCAAGGGTGTTGACTTATGTGCTCTCTACGCCTCTTTCTCTCCTCCACTCCCATCTCTGTCTTTCCCTTTAAACCTTTTCCCCACCTTTTTCCCTTTCCTCTCTCCTTTCTTTTTCATCTCTGTATCCATTACATTTGAAATTAACCCAAAGCAATTTCTAATAAAGTTTCATATATATATATATATATATATATATATATATATATATATATATATATATATATATATATATATATATATATATACCAAGTGGAGCATCATGGCAAGAGCCGTGATGATGGAAAACAAAAAAAGTATTTTTTTAATTTAGATCATGACTGAAACAGTTGGTATCCTTAAAAAAAATTTAAAAAACATTTCTAAGGCACATTTCCTTTTTATTTAAATAATTCTTCCCTTGGTGTGTTAAAATCTGTTATCATAGATGCCACATGGATTTGGTCATATTTCTAATTAGGGATCTACATAGATAGTTACTTCATTTAGTTAATTTCCTCAATTCCAGTTTGTAAAAGACTTTAAAAAAACCCAAAAACCCTGCAAATAAAAAAAAATAATTATGACTATTAATAATAGGGATAGTCAAAACTAGGTTTTAACTTAGCATCTTACAGTATAATTGGAAACCTATTCTGAAGCTTTGTAAAGCTTCTTCATTAACTTTTATGGCTCTTACTCCAGTTAGATTTCAATTACAGTAAATTGAGATGACTTTAAGTGAGACACGTGTGGATTTGAAACCAGAGAGAGACAACCACACCTTTGAAGACTAATAACACACACCTTGCATTCTGATCGAGCCACTTATCACAGTGACTAATAATAGCCCACAGTGGTATTAAGCCGAGCAACAGAAATATTTTTTTCTCACTCTCGTCTATGTTTATTTTTCACACTCTCACTGAGTGGCGAAAGTTACCAGACATGCAAACCAGCACTCCATCCAATTGGCAGCAGAGCAGCATCGTCCTGACTCAACATTATCACACTGTGAAGCAAATGAAAAGCCTGTGTTTGTGCTGCACTCATCCAACATTCGAAAACAGAAGGGCAGAGTCAGACAATCGGAGAAGGTGGATTAAAATAGATGAGTGTAAGGCAAGAACAACAGTCAAAAAGAACAGAGCCGTGGGGAGAGGAAGACAGACAGAGGGATACAGCGGAATGCTTAGTAGGTGGGGACCACGAAAAGCTTTTGTTCTCTCAACACAGAGGGTTAGTGAGGCAGCACTTGGCAGCTTCTTCAAAGCAACAACTCTAAATCAATCTTTTATGGCTTGTCCAAACAGACTCACAGGGACACATACACATGGACACAAGAAAGGGCACACAAACAATAGAAGACATTTTGTATCATCTAAGATGTGTGTTGCTGGAGACAAGAAAACTTTTCACCTCCTATATATGTACCTAAAATCAGAGAGGTCTGGTTTGATGTTGACACAATGCTTGTGTGTGACTATGTTTATGAAAGTGTGTGTGAGGAATGCTGTGTTTCTTTAATGAGCTCAGTTTACACACTTCGTTAATTGGCTGGCACGGCGGAGGGCTGTCCACGATCCACAGAATGGTCTCCACACACACATCTCCATTTCACTGTGCTTATTTATTCATGCATTAGTTAGTTTGTTCCACTAGGTTCACTTACAGCCAACTGTAGTAATTGCCACTATATTCTCTGCATTGATTTGTTCTGTTGACATCAACTCTGTGCTAAGTGCATGTGCTTGCATGCATACACACTCACAAACAACATGGAAGCTCTTTATTTTATTTGCTCAATTGTCTTTGAGGAAAAAAACAAAGCTTGCACAAATTGTATTCTCAGTCAATTTATCAATCCATTTATCCATTTACCAACTTCTCCTGAACATGTATTATTTTCTGAAACAAAGAGACAGGTGAGAGAGCAAGAAGTGCAAGCACTCTAATTAAAGTGTCTGGTGGGTGTAAGAGGGGGGAGTGAAAGGGGGATTCTAAGATTTCTCCCGGTACATCCCTCATCTCACTGGCTGCAAAAATAGCATCAGCCCCACAATCCCAGGCAATGTTCTGTGTGCTCACAGCTCAGGGCTTGTTTCTGATGAGCCATAGGAGGTATGGTAGAGAGATTCTGCTGTTGCTGCACAACAAACACAGTCGGCGAGCCTGCGGACTCAATCTGCGTAGGCATTTTGTTACAGCTGGATTTAATAAGTTCATTTAGACAGGACTGGGGATATGCATAAGAAAGCCATGCAAAAACATATTGCAGATGAGGAAACTCATGGTAAATCTGTGTGTATTGGTTTACGCAGTGTTGTGTGTGTGTTTGTGGGTATGTGGGCAGGCTGGACAGGAGGTCTGCAGGGAAAGATAACTGCTCAAATCTGTCTTCTCCTTCTCACTCACACCCTTCTGCTTAGACCTCTAAAAGCTTACCCCTAGGCTTACCCTGCTTGCACACACCCACATGCATGCAAGTTGCACAGCAACCTCATATCCACCCCATCACCAACTCCTAACCCAACTCCCAAATCAAAAAAACATTTGGGGCTAATTTTAGAGATACCTAAATGCATTAGGGCAGCTTCATCCAGTCAGGGAAAGCGTCCATTAATAGAGCAGAGCATAAGTTTGCAAATACATTTATGTAGATACACAACATATAATGTAGGAAATATATACATAATCACAATCATCAGCAGATTCAAAAGGATATCAAGTTGCAAGTGTTTAATATTGAAGCTCAATGAAAGTAATAAAAGTGGACTTGAGAGGTTTCAAAGGACAAGGAGTCACTTTAGCAAAAATAAAATTCATATCTTATAATGTGTGCCTGCAATCTTTCGAATAATCATTCAGGTTTTCACTTTTAAAACTCCTTTTTTGCTTGTTTCTGCAGCCCTTCTACTTTTGCTCTGCCCTATTGCCCTCCCATCCCTTCTTTTTTCAGTGTAAACAAACAATTTTCTGATGGATTTTCACAACACCGTGTCGCTGAGTATTTGCTCCTCTTTTCCAAACACGTTTGGGGTGAAGAAAGACCATGCCATGTCAGGGAGATACTTGAAAGCACGATGTTTCCATTACAGCTAAGTGTAAGAGTCTGAAAAAGAAATCAGTCATTTTAACAACTGAACCCTAAAACTTGAGCCTTGGACATTAGGGCACTGTCTTCGTCATGCGGCTTGACATGTTCAGATCAGTGACAGAAACTGTGATCTGGTAAACTGATGTCATGCATGACAAGTGGATTAAAGTGACTGATCTCTTTATCCTTGTTTCCTGTTACTTGTACCTGGCAGAGTGTTTGTGGTGCACCACCATGGACAGATCTCTAACTGCTCAGTGCTGAACTGGCCAGAACAACGGACAGCTCTTTAAAGTACAGGCTGATGACACAGGGTTCCTTAAAAGCTGGCCCAGAACATGTATTGCCCTCATTACTGCACTCAGGAGGTATGCAAGTTCTGCAGAAAATTTCCACCTCAAGGATCGCAATAATAAAGAATTCCCCAGCTCACATTGAGATCAGTCCCTCAGGTACATAGCATTAATTAAGATCCTCTAATTTTCTTACAGGATGATGTTCCACGCATAGACTATATAGCCACTAGATAATAAGTTGGTAATAAGATTTTACTAAGAAAAATTTTTATTTCCCATAACAAGCAAAGACTGCATGATAGAACCACTGTCACCAGAAACGTGACTTTAATCAAGATTAGATGTATATGTATATGTATGGTTTATTGTGAAATATAGCACTTTATGCATAACACTTTAAATAAAAAAATTAAAGCCAAAAATTTAAATGATCATATTAAATAGAAGAAATATCCAACTTATAAACATGATAAAATAATACTACAGTGATCTTGACCGATTGTTCTCAATCATTAGGTTTGACAGGTGTTTTAAAATATATTTAATGAAGCCTTTTTTACAAATTCAATACTCCTAGGACATGTTTATTGCTTCATCATAAAGGAATTTAAATCCATCTAGTAAGTTTAAAGCTCTGAGCCATACCCGTTCAGACGTCACCCAGTCAAACAGGGTGTCCATCCAATGTCGAGGGACCAGCGCACTATCACGACAATTTGGCTTACGGAACACAATGGCAATGGACACGGGAAGAGAGTACAGCACTGGTGGAATGCTACTACTCCAGTGGGGCTACATGAAAAGACTGTAGGAAACATGGATGCTTCCATGCCCACGGTCTAAACCAGCGGTCTTTAACTCCGGGCCTTGAGAGCCAGTGTTCTGCAACTTTTAGATATGTCTCTGCTTCAATACACCTGAGTCATGAAGTCAACAGCAGGACCAGGTGCAGGCTATGCAAAGAGGCCCCAGAAATAATCCAGCATCTCACAGCAGGTGTAAGATACTAGCAGGAAAGGAATACATGGAACGCCATAATCAAGTACCTAGTATAGTGTACAGAAACATCTGTGCACAATACGAACTGGAGACATGGAGACTGGAGACTGTGGGACATCCTGTGGGACTTCCAAATTCAAATGGATGAAGAGGTAATGGCCAACCAACCATACATTTTGATCATTGACAAGCAGCTGAGGATAGTTGTGATTGAGATGGCCATCCCCAATGATGGAAACATCAGAAAAAAGGAACTCAAGAAACTGGAGAAATACCAAGAGCTCAGGGAAGAGCTAGAATGAGCCTGGCAAGTGAAGGCAATTGCAATGCCTGAGGTCATCAGAACACTTGGGGCAGTAACCCCCACACTGGAAAGTGGCTCCAACAAATATATGGAGAAATATCTGACATCTTTGTCCATAAAAACACAGTCCTAGGACCAGCCTTTGTATGTTCTCCCTGTGCATGTGTGGGTTCTCTCAAAGTACTTCAGCTTTCTCCCACAGTCAAAAAACAGGACTGTTAGGTTAAATGATCTCTCTAAATTCTCCTTAAGTGTGAGTATGTACATGCATGGTTGTTTGTCCCGTCTGTCTTTGTGTTGCCCTGCAATGGTCTGCCTCTCGCTCAATGACTGCTAGGGAGAGGCACCAGCCCCCTTCACGACCCCGCAAGAATAAGCATGCTAGATAATGGATGGATGGTACTTTCTTTAACAAAAGACAACATAAGCTAAAGCAGCTGTAAACATAATGCAGCATTAGTGTGAAACAAAGATGTACAAAGTAATTATTAAATATGTTAGATGTGGAAGTGGTGCACTATTGGTGCATGCTGGAATCACCATTCAATTAGGGAACATTTATTAAAAGCCAAATGTTCATTCCTCGGGTTGGATGAGTGGATCTTCTGCCTGATTGGCATAATATCTGACATTTTTGATAAAGCACCTAATCCTCTGGATTCTTGGATACACAGTTAAGACCTGAATTATTTATACCTCTGGTACATTTCTGTTAAACTAAATATTTTAACTTTACTAGCATGTTTCCACTGAAAACATGTCTGCCTCTGAAGTAATATTAACGATTTACACTGAGTCCTGTATCTAAACCGATAGAGAATCTCCTGAAACTAAAGAGTAGGATGATGGAAGACTTTTCCATTGATAGTTGAGATACATAGTTAAAATACATTTTTGACACAACATTCTGAATGAAATCTAAACTAAAACATATAAAATATTTATAAATTGATATTTATTTTACATTGTTTCATTCAGGGCTGCGCAATATAGCACAAATTTACTGTCATTGCAATATCACTCTATGCAATGTTGTTATTGCATAGAACTGCCTGTGCTGCAGTGTTAGCTCATTATTTCAGTACCATGCATTCACGCTCTCTATGCCTGCAGTGTATTTGGTGACACTTGTTGTTTAATGCAGAATAAAAGGTTTTGTAAGATATATGGAAAAAATGTATAAAGCGCTTTTCTAGTTATACTGATCAATCAAAGTGCTTTACACTATAGCCACATTCACCTAGTCACACTCAGAAAGACACACATTTATACACCAATATGCAGATCGGTAGGTAAATTGGGGTTAAGTGCATTGCTCGGGGAACATCAACATGTGACACCAGAAACCTACAACCTTCCAAGTGCAAAATGACTCTACCACTGAGTCATTAAGAAACTACAACCAAGTTGTTTGAACAGCAAAACAGCAGACACC
This sequence comes from Anableps anableps, assembly GCA_014839685.1. Classification (NCBI taxonomy): domain Eukaryota; kingdom Metazoa; phylum Chordata; class Actinopteri; order Cyprinodontiformes; family Anablepidae; genus Anableps; species Anableps anableps. The sequence goes on from CM026071.1 coordinate 21,015,935, forward strand.
AGTCTGAAACAACTTTTTTAATAAAGCTGTGTGGTTTAGATGGAAAAGTCAGATTTTATTTTGTTTTCTCCAAAAGTTGAGTACATACTGTCTGGTGTCTATTTGCTTTGAACCCAAAGTAAAAAGACATTGACAATGTTTATTTGTTTATTTATCACAAGTCATATCGTTATCACAGAATTTACCAATATTATCGCATATTGCATCCTTTTTCAATATTGTGCAACCCTAATTTTATTATTTTTAGAGAGATGTCTTCTTGATCAAATAATTTTTTTCAAAGTCTGCTACTGGTGTGAATAAATTTCTGCTTAACTATTCAAATATTTCCCCTATTCAAAATCACTATTTTGTCAAGTTTATATAAATGTACTAAAAGCTAAGATTTAGAGAAACTGCCATCTTAGAAGGTGTTGCTTAAAAAGCACTGTTTTGGATAAGGAATGGGTAATTGTACCAGATATCTGGTATGGATATGGACAAGGCATAAAACAATCCAGTGTTACAACCAAAGCATAAAAAACATACTTTCTGATTTATTTCCTCTCCACTAAACTGCAACTGCAGATGAACACTTTTGGGGATACCACAAATTAGGAAGATATGGGTAAAGCTGTTACACCAGATCAACTCGTTACTGCAGGAAAAAGCAAGCTACAGATTCATGCATAAAGGGCATAAATACTATTCCACTACCTAATTCTTAACACATTGTAAACTGGAACCAGGGCATACACCTTTATTTATTTAGTTCTGTAAATAAAATGTAATCAAAAACATGTAAAAGATGTTTTTTAATAAAGTTAAATCACAATCATCTCCATAACATGCACACAACATGCTGATCAAATTAATAGACATTCTGTTTTTAAAACAAGTGTTTTAAGACCACCACCATTACAACTGAAGCTCCTCTTTGTGCCCTTCACTGCCACAGCTGCAGCCCACGAGAGGACACAAGGCTGGCACAGCCTCATCGTATAAAGGCAGGGGGAATGCTAATAAAGCTGGATTCAATCAAATTGAAAGCAGTCTTTTGGTAATTCATGCCTTTAAAATTAGAATTCTTGTTGTGCATTCAGAGGCTCTCTCTGTTTCCCCCCACACAGGCAGAGTTACTGGCTCAGCCTGAAAGAATATTGTGTTACACACTGAGAGACAGACGATTTAAACCCGTTTGACTTGAATAAAACAGAAATGCTTATGAATAATACAATTTTAATTATTATTAGGGTTGCACAACATCAGGCAAATATATAATTGCGATGCCACTGCTAAAAATTGCTATGACGATCTTGAATACAATTAATTTTTTCTGACACTTTTCTTAACCATAAAGCCTCTATAAGCCCGTGTTTGCATTAAGCATTGTTAAGAGTCCATTCAACTGGTCAAATATGTCATCAATATACACATATTGAATGCATTACACTTGAAGTGTAGTATCTTACCAAATATTGCCTCCAAGCAATCTTTTGCTATTATGATATTGTACAAACTAATACTGCAATTACAGTTGAGATTGGATGTATAGTGTAACTCTGACTACTGTTAATGTTCGATATGAAACTCTTTCCAGGTTCAAAATCATTTTGAATTTCTGCTACATGAATAAGTTTTTTTTAGTGGAATAGTTGCCTTTTTCTTCCTTCCGTTTATTGATTAAAATTTCTTTTCTTTGGGCACTCACCCTGCTCCATAGCCTTGAGGTCCATCTAAGCTTCTAATTTGTGTAAAAAATAAATAAATACTGGTTGCTGGTGAAAAAAACAGCATCATATTGTTTCCACCAAATGGCTTCTTCCAGATTTGAAAGCTTTAGTGCTTGTCAAATGAAAGCATAGAATCAGTGTTGTGTGGTTTCATTTAAAACAGTTATTTATGTAAATATTTCCAATATTAATGCTTAAAACATGCTCAAGGAACAGGTATTTTTGTGCACACATGGAAAGCATTGATTTTTGCCTAATGTATGAGTCCTCAGAGTGCTGCAGCTAATGGTGGTGTCATAATATTGGACACATTAGGATGGGATTAGTAAGAGAAGCCGCTTTTAGGATGTGATCCCTGGGAGGAGGGTGTCGGATAGTGCTTGTATTACTGTCATCCCTATCTCTTTCTCTCTCTCACACACACACACACACACACACTGGTTGTCCCACAACCTTGCTGGGTTTTCTCAGTAGCATCTGTGGAGCAACATGACACACTGAGGCATTATCTACAGTTGCTCATATTCCTCTTCCAACAGGGCTTTTTTTAATCTCATCTATTTGAGGTGCTGGTGTAAAACATGTCTAGTGGAAAAACAGAAAAGCTGTGCTGGAAGGCTGGACTTATAGAGATTAGAAGAGGTGTCCCTCAGCTCCATTTAATAGGGTGTTTCCTCTTTCTCTTCAGACTGCATGATTAATGACTAAAGCCTAAAGTTACTTCATTACAGAACGTCTGATGGACAGCACTTCTAGAGTGTCTTACAAATGTTTTAATATTTTTTCACATTTTGTCATTTCGCCACCATATTTTATTGGAATGTTTTGTAATCGACCAACAAAATGTATGATTGTGAGGTAGAAAGAGTCAGATATTTAAATCCTTTTAAAGATAAAAATCTGAAAGTTTAGTGTGTATATGTATTCAGTCCCATAAACTTAATATTTTGCAAAACGACCTGTCTCCTAAAATTATAGCTTCAATCTTTTTGGGTTATGTCTCCACTAGAGACCTTTTTTGCCCATTCTTCTTTGCAAAATAGATCATGCCCAGTTCAGGTGGATGGAAAGCATCAATGAGCAGCAATTTTCCAGTACTGACAAATATTTTTAAGTAGCCTTAGGTTTGGACTTTGATTGGGCCATTACAACATATGAATATGCTTTGATCTAAACCTTTACAATTAAACATTATAGCTCAATTTGAATTACTGGAGTCATTATCCTGCTTAAAGATGAACCTCCAGTCTTTTGCAGCCTCTAACAGTTTTTTTTTCCAGGATTGCCGTATATGTAGCTCCATCCATCTTCATATCATATGTGACAAGCCTCCCTGTCCTGCTGAAGGAAAGCATGTCCACCGCATGATGCTGCCACCACTATGTTTCATGGTAGCGATGGTGTTTTTAGGGTGTTTGTTTTCCACCACTTTAAAACTTTTTGCATGTAAAGTTTAATTTTGTCTCATTTGACGTCATTCTTTCACGTTTGCTGGTTTACTACATGCCGTACATGGCTTGTGGCAAACTGCAAATGGGACTTCTGATGGATGCCGTTTAGCAGTTCAACACTTTCTAATAATATTTTCAAAAGTGTGTGCGTGTGTAGCCTGGCCTCCCTGTGCAATTCTGCTCAATTCGAATCTCACTTCAAAGCACAGTCTGGGCTTTCTCCCATTGATTTGGATTTCCCTGGTAGAATTTTAACCAGGCCACTCAGCGAACAGAAGGAGAAGTTGTGAACAATGGCGTTGATTTTCTGTGCTCTTTTAGAATTGTAGTCTGCCTGTAGTTTGGCAATTGGAGCAGAGGAAGTCCATGTTGACCACGCTTCCAAATATTGAATTAACATTAACCACCATCTCATTCAGCTGCACTTCTCTCTTCGCAGTGAAGGATGGTTGTTTACAGCATAACACACATATAATTCCTGGTAAGCTTCTAAGTGTATCCTCCTTCATGGTCGAGCTGGTGCACTACATACATCATGGCCAGACGTTAACGATTGGGTAAAATCATATCTAATTGTTTAAAACTTCAACAGAGTCCATCTTTCCAGGAAGCAATCGTTTCTCAATAGCCAACGGTTCAGACCCTCAGTATGAAGCAAAGTATAGAACAAGAGGCTGGTTTTTACCAGGCAAGTGTGTGTGTGTGTGCATTTATGAAAAGTGTGTGTATATATATATATATATATATATATATATATATATATATATATATATATATATATATATATATATATATATATATATATATATTAAAAAAAAAAATTCCCTTCTCACCCTCCACGGGTGGTCTTTCTCAACCTCTGAGCTCGGGTCCTCTACCAGAGGCCTGGGAGCTTGAGGGTTCTGCGTAGTATCTTGCTGTGCGCTGTGCCGAGAACTGCACATTTCTGGACTGAGATGTCTGATGTTGTTCCTGGGATCTGTTTTAGCCACTGCTCCAGTTTGGGGGTGACTGCCCCGAGGGCCCCGATGACCACAGGCACCACTGTGGTCTTCACCTTCCAGGCCTTCTCCAGTTCCTCTCTGAGGCCCTGGTATTTCTCCAGTTTCTCATGTTCCTTTTTCCTGATGTTGCAATCGCTTGGTATTGCTACATCCACCACAACGGCTTTCCTCTGTTGTTTATCCACCACCACGATGTCCGGTTGGTTCGCCATTACCATTTTGTCTGTCTGGATCTGGAAGTCCCACAGGATCTTAGCTCGGTCATTCTCCACCACCTTTGGGGGTGTGCCCCACTTTGATCTCGGGGCTTCCAGTCCATATCCTGCACAGATGTTTCTGTACACTATGCATTCAATGATTTCAATTTTAAAGACATGTTTTACTTAGTTATATAAAGGATACAAAAATGATATATTAAATACAGAAATCCTCAAGATTTAAACTTTTGTCTCACCATCATATTACTCAGTGAGGGTATACCAAGTCAATCTATGGACAACCCAGCGCAAGCCAAATTTTTCCCCTCCTCATATTAAAGACATACAACATATGTGACAATAAAGAACTCATTTACCAGGCTACACCAAAAACACAACAGATATTAATCCCTAGACAAGCTATGAACAGAGAAAAGAATTAAAAACAACAAGGCTGCTTATTTTATGGGAAACAAATGTATTTACAACAGGACAATTTGGACATATAGACATAAATGTAACACTGAATTCCCATAAAGAAGTCATTCAGACATCATTACTTCTTTCCTTTTTAACTGGCAGCTGATAAACTTGTGCATTATCACTGCCTGTTTTTCTGGAGAGTAAATTCCCTGAGTAAGATCCCTGAATTGAATGCTGACTAGAGGTGTTACAAAATCTTGTTGTGTAAGATATTGTTATATTAATTCACCCTGGAGATACTCACACAAAGACAGAGCAGCAATTAGACAGTTTTATTGACATGAATGAATAAAAGTTTTTGGCGCTCGGACCCCGGCAGAAGACGTATACGCAATGAATTGAAATAAACATGGATGGCCAGTTTAGCATGAGGATTAGGGATGTCTTCCCCCCATTGGCCGGGAACCTGTGGTGGAGTGGAGGCCGAAGGAAGGAAGAAAGGAAGGAAGGCAGGAAGGAAGGAAGCCTGATGGTGCTATGAGAGAACAAAGGTGGAGAAGGGGAGGAGGCGGATTGTAGCTCAACTGGGGAGCAGATGGAACCATGGATGGAGAGCCTTATAAGCGGAGACTTCCACGATGATTGGCTATGATGAGGCATGGCCTGAAGCTGATGGGCTAGGCATTACACAGTGATTAGATGATGCGGGTAAGGCTGGGAAGAGTCTTCCAGTTTAAATTTATGCCTAGGCTTCATAACATCACATTTCTCATTGAGGTGACTGCTATCTTGCAAGCACTAACCATATGCAGTCAGAATGGTTTCACCTGATGAAGTTGTAATAAAAGCTTCCCCTACTACTATTAAATCATTTGTTTGGCAGCATTTGGATTTCCAGTAGAACCAATAAATGGTGACAGAGTGACAAACAAGACAGAAACAACATGTAAGCATTGCAAGTTGTTCAGACACTGAAGGAGGCAGAAAGCATTGCTAAAACAGCCAATGGCTGGATGTCCAGGGGGGCAACGTTGAGCTATATCACAATTGCAGAGCATGCTTTCAATAACAACTCGGAAATGTTAAAAGTTGTACTGCAGACTATGCATAGTTGAAGCATTGTTCTAAGGTCTGAAGAGATTCAATAAATCAGAAAAAGAAAAACAGTTTGTTGAGTTTGAGGCAAAATCTATAAAAATGCAGAATAAAGGCGTTTTTGCAGAAAAAAAAATTATCTTTGAAGTTTCTTTTAAAATAATATTAAAATCTCATCCCGACTCAGTCTTGTGAACACCATATTGTGTCTTGTCTCATCTTTTATCTATTGTTACACCCCTAATGCTGACAAAAAAATAGTGTCTTAAAAAGTGCACTGGTGGGTCCCACATGGCTCAGTGGCAGAACAGGCACACCATATACAGAGGCTGTAGTCCTGAGTGCGGTTGTCCCTGGTTCAAAACCCTCTCCATGACTTTCAGTTCAGTTCAGTTGCTACTGAATAAAAGACACTAGTTCCACAAAAATCTTTAAAAAAAAAAAGTGCACTGGCAAGGTCTGATTATATTATAAAATATTATAATAAAATATTATGAAACCCAATTACATTTGAAAATCACATTTGAAAATCATTTTTTTGTGTCATAAAGTTCCTTGCTGTAGATTTTGCATTGGTACATGCTCTTGAAAGAGAGAAATAAATTAAGATGCAACTTTTTTTTAGTTTATGCAAATTGTGTTGTTTATAAACATCCATTGTGTTCAAAATGTACACAAAATAAAGGTAACAATCTCCTACAACTTTGGCCCAGCTTTGAAAACCATATTGCTAGTGTGGATGCAGAAAGCCTTATGGCTACCACTTGTTGCATGTGGATATAAAAGTAATAAAATCTGTGTTGGTTCATTTCTCACCATCTCCTTTATCTGTATTACTATCCCTGCACGACACCACCCACCAAACTGCAATAATTACTCCTGCATGTGTTTGAGCTCCAATATACCCGACTACAGTATATATAACACTTTATATTGGATTCATAATTGCATAATTAGATATAATTGCAGGCACTATGGGTTTGCCTGACAATCTAATGAGGCAGCTGTAAAATAGCTGGTGGTTCCACTTGTAAGAAAATAATCAAAGACTACAAGATAAAAGGGCATAGACAAATAAACACAGCCAACCAGTAAAACAGATCCTGGGCTACAACCAAGCACAAAAAAGGGAAAATTATTTAAAAAAAGACACAGTTAGAGATAGTTTACAACAATCTCTATACTCTGTATTGTCTGGGTTCATTGGTGACTAGAAATGAACAGAAACTGACTGGTGACCGGAATCAGCAAATTTGCAGCTTGATTGGTCCTGGATGGCGACTGGTTGTTTGGAAAGTAAATGATCAGCTCTTTATCTAAACAGTGAATACACCATTAAACTCTACCAGGTTGCTTTGACAGCAACACTATTTGGTGTGGATGCTGCTGATGAGGGAAAAACACTCTAATGTAATTATTTTTAATATCAGTGAAGTGCTTAAAAAAGGAAGAACAGAGATGTACAACGCTCTTAATTATGAAACTTTCAAGACAAGTCTTTGGTTCACTGAGCCTATAAAAAAAATCAAGAGAGGAAGGCTTTCACCAGATAACAAGAGGGCTGAACATACTACAGCAAACTTGCTCTGTTTTATTCTTTTAGGCTTTCAGTTTCTGTCAATCAAGGAATATATTGGATTTGGAAGTGCTGGCAGCTTTGTGGAAATCTCAAGAGTTAAGGTAAAGCTCTAACTACTATAGAGAATCTGGACTCACCAGCAACTTCCTGAGGCACACATGTTCAAGTACTCATTAATACAAAAAGTTAGTCAGCTAATTACTGTGTACCAATGGCTGCTTCCAGTAGAATAATGTACCAAGCCACTAAACTCAGGTTATCTCAATTTGGTTTATCCCTGTAAAAACCTGAGACTCAAAATGTCCATCTGGCTATTTTTGCCTATTCTATTTTAGCTGTAAAGAGAGAGTCCTGGTGGAACTGCCAGTTACAGTTCCTGTCTGGCTGCAAATACAGGCCCACATCACAGTCCTCACCTTACCATGCAGTGCACTGGTTGCGAAGTTTACAATACAGCACCTCAAGTTGGCTGTCTGAGCTTGGGTCTGTCCACTGCTAGTGAGGGCATGTAGGTGTTTACCATCTGAGAGCCAAGGAAGTGTGTAACAGAGCAGCCTTGAAAAGGTTGACATGTCATAGTCTTCTGCTGCATGCTCACAAACCATGACATGGATGACATAGGAGTTTGTCACAGCAATGGCAACTAGATTCTGGAAAACATTGGTGGACCATCTCCTGGTTTTCAAATGAACAGAATTTTTTTCAGTCAGCCTGGAAACAGCGATCTTTGTTGTGACCCATCATCTGTCCTTGGCCAGTGCTGCATGGTGCTCCAACTGTGCACTAGGTGGATGGTGGTGCACACCAAGACTTCTCTGCTCTTCCTGACAAGAGAAACAGAAAGAATAACATTCAGACAAATATCTAGAATTTTTTTTCAGCAAGTCTCATACACTATATAGAACAAATAATCATGCTACAGCCACCAAACATATAGGTATAGATAAAAATGGAGCTAAACTATCTAGTAAAGTTACAGACAGTATACTAAATGTGACCAAAGAGATGGCATTTTTGCATCCACAGTGTAAATGAACTTACATTATGCACACTTACTGAGTGGGTACACTGTTCAAAGATGATACTACATACCAAAAACCTCAATTTACATTAACAATAACCTATAAAATGTAAAAACTAGACACTATCAAGCTTCAATATCCAGAAATTCAACCCGAAAGTCAACAGGTTTAACATTACCTCTTTTCATCAGACGTTCATTCTTCAGCTGCTCCTTTGGTCTCAAAATTATCAAGAAATCCAAGTGGTCATCTTAGCACTAGGAAGGAAGATTTTTCATACATTTTCATGGTAAAATTCTTGTTTCTGCTTAATTTCTACACTCAATTTGTTTTTTTCAACCACTCTTTCTCGCTCTGTCTGTATGTGTGGGAGGTAGCAAAAAAAGAGGCTGCTTTGCGGGCTTCCTGCGACAATGGGAGTGAATTTACCATAATAACCACATGTTGACTGTAAAGTGCAACTCTTTAGCTTTCAGAAACTATTGGAATTTTTCAAATAGCACAAACTGTCACATAGTTACCATAATTTAAAGTACACTTTCAGACTTGATGTACTGTGTTGACACAATAACCTTAAAGGTTATTAAATGTGACATTGGTGACTGTGGTCTCCACAGTCACCAGATCTAACTCCAGAAGAGCAGCTTTCGTGGAACAAGAGTTTTGCATCAAGGATGTGCAGTGCAGATCTGCAGTAACTGCCTGATACCATCATGTTAATATGGACCTCCTTCTCTGACGAATGTTTTTACGCCTTATTGAGTTTATGCCATGAAGAATTAACACAGTTCTGGAGTCAAAAGGAGGATCAACCTGATATTAGCACAAAGTGCCTTATAAAGTGGCTAGTGAGTGTAGATTGTTGAATTAGTAATGCTTGATGTATCTTGTTTTCAAATAGTCTCTTTCTCTCTCTCCCTCTAAATCTGAAAGATGTATGAATAATTTTGGGCTCAAGTCTAACTTCCTCTGCTTCTCAAAATCACCACAGAGCTCAACAGGAGTTCCCTACAAACCAAATAAAAGTGCAGACAGGATATGCACAGAGACATAAAAACAAAAAGTGAGCCCCTAAATTGCTAGCCTAATGGCCACAGTGATTGATGTGTGGTTAATGATGAAGAAAGCAGCGCAATTGATTCATGTGTGACATAGCTCTGACTACTGGTTAACAGCTCCTTATTGCCATCAGCCATAATGAGTCAGAGCTGACACTGCCAAAGATACAGTGCCTGCATTGCTTTGTTTATAAAGGCAGCTGAAAGCAGGACCACCTCTCAGCTGACAAACTGGCAGAGAGTTCTGTCACTGCAGAGTCATTAGCAAAACCTATGGCCGCGCCAAAATCTACAAATCGAATTGCTTTCCTAATAAGCCACAATATGTCACAGCAAGTGGGCTGATATAATAGCAATGATAGCTCACCTGAACACCATGAATCTACCTACCATGGAACAGCTGCATTCACTGCTGTTTCTGGAATGTGGCCAGTAATCTGTCACTGAGCACTGGTATTAAACCAAACACATCCTTATAATGAAAAATACCACTGAAATTATCACTATCACACAAAGAAAAAAAAACAAAACAAAAAATTCAGAGAATGTCTTCAGCTTACTTCTTTAAAGATTTAACATGTTGATTTAGAATAAAGCAACGTTTGTTTATGCCTATATCAACAACCAGGCTGTACCATGCTGTTCATTTTCAATTGTCTTGAGATTTATTTTCTTGAAAAAGAAACACAGTAGCTTTAAAGTGGATATTCAGTCTCATTTGAGTCTATTATTCTGCAGAGCTAATTTTTTGGGGCAGACATCATCAAATTACCATCAAAATTAACATGACAAAATGTGTGTTCCAGTATATGAACATATTGTTTACAACTGACAGAATCAGAAGATTTGACCAGGAGAGCTCCCCCCACTGGCGATTTAGAGTGTGAGTCAAAGTGTGTTTCTTTCCAGTCTAAAGCTTATTGATATTCTCCAAAAACCACACATTCATTACATGGTAACCTGATCATAAATAATTCAGTGCTGTGCTATTAACCTTCTAAACAAAGCTTGCACATGCCTTGTTTTTGCACCAAACTGAATGTAATGGGCTGAATAAGCAACAAAATGTAATCCTGCACCTGTAGTGTTTCTTGAATTTCTCAGCAATGCATTCAGTGATTATTTTTTTTATTATTTATTTATTTATTGTCGGGGGGGGGGGGGGGTCAGATAGTGAGACAGTGCAGATTTTGACCAGGAGAGATGGCTATTAACAGTATAAATGAAGGGAAACATGTAATGACAGGACCCCTGAGTTACTAACGAGGGTGATGGATGATGTTCAGTTCAGACACAAGGCAGTTCATCACTCACCTCAGATTTAAACAAACATAAACACAGTCTTACAGCTTTTCTGCACGCACTAAATTACACTCCTTTTTCTCCCTTATTAACCTTCTACATAGCCACTTCTATTGTAGCCACAAGACATTCAGCATTGTAATGTGTGCAGCTCAAACACACGGGCCTCACAACACTTGCAGTCAACAAATGCACCATTATACTTCAGTCACTTACAGAACAGACTGGGTTTTCAATATTCCACAGTATATTAAGGCATACCAGATAGCGATTCCAGATAGAGTAGCACTTACCCTCCAGCTCCAACTGCTATGAAAAAAAGAATGGTATCAATGGTTCAGGCTGCTGTTGGTAGAGTAATGTTGTTGGGGATATTTTCTTGACACTCTTTGGGCCCTTTAGTACCAACTGTGCATTCTTTACACAGCACACAGCCTACCTGAGTAATGTTGCTTACTGCTTCCATAACTTTATGACCAGTTTATCTGTCTTGTAATGCCTACTTCCAGCAGGATAATGCCCCATATTACAAAGGTCAAACCATCTCAAACTGGTTTCTGGTTGACAATGAGTTCACTGTACTTCAGCAGCAGTAGCACAGTTTCACCAGATCTCAGTCAGAGATCTGGTGAAACTTAGGATATGGCGGAATCAGCGATTTGCTTTGTGAATGTACAGCTGAGAAATATGGACCAGCTGAGTGATGCTATTATGTCAATTTGGTCATAAATCTTGAGTCTACACCACAAAAAATAAGGCAGTTTTGAAGGCAAAATGGGGTCCAATCTGGTACTAGCAAGGCGTACCTGATAAAATGACTGTTAAGTGTTTATTTAGAAAAAGCAATCCCTCTCAACCAGGAAGTCAAAGATTGAACATCAAGTATTAGAGAAAAAAAGTTTTATTGTTTATTTTTATTTTTTTAAACAGTGCACTCTTGGAAGACTCTCTATTTATGCAAAGTGAACATTTTAGTGTCTTTATACTCACTCTTTGATGGCCCACTCTGGTATGAATGGTCAGTTGAGTGATCATAAGGAGCAGCTGTTCATTCTTTGAAATTAACCGGTGGACACAAGAGACAGTGGGGAGGTGTTAGGGTTTGGGTTATGGGAGCCTGGACCACAAACAAAGTTTCCAAAAAAGTGTGATTTATTCAGAAGAGATAGTGAGGATTTCTGGCTTTATAAATGTGGAGAGATGGTGAGGACTTATGGCTTAATAAATCTGGAGACTTTTCATGCAGGAAATAAAAACACTATGTAAGGCATAGAAGGGAAAAAAAAGTTACCAATCATTACAGAATCTTTGAAATTCACTAAGAGTAAAATAGGAAATTAATAAATGGAATTCAAATTTAACCACCAATGGTTTATTTTATTCTTCGACATCTTTAATTCAGTTCAAAAATAATTCATTATTCTCAAAGGGAAATTAAATTGAATATAACAAATTGGCTTTTCCCAAAATTTTATATCTTTATGCACATAAATCCACTTTTTTTGCATTTCTTTGCTTTGTTTTAACACTTTTACAAAGGAGAACCTTAGAACTGTCAAACAGAAACTGTGGTGCCAACTAATAACTTCATTTATTAATAGTTTATTTCATATCACTCCACCTGATAAACCACTAAATAGTGTCTCTGGACATTGTAACATTGAAAACACTGTACTGTGTTAAATTAAAGCTTTATTTCTCCCCTATGCTGCGCTGCTCTCCCCTCTGGTCTTCACTCTGTCACTGCTATGCTAGCCGATGGAAGTGGTATAAGCCCTAGAGGTGCTGGGTAAACATTAGATCTGCAAAGTGCTTTTCCCCCAGTCTGTGTATACCTGGGTAATAGATGCAGTAATGGAGTTTGTTCAGGTTAAGGTAATCCTGGAGTTGTAAGCGCAGCATCTGATGCTGTTTCTCTCTTCTGATGTCCTGTTCCACAGCAGGCACTGATGCTGTTGCAGCTGTCACTGTTACTGAGCCACACAAGTCATTTTGGAGCAAAGCAAAAGAGTGCATTTTATTGTGCAAAAGTGAATTTCCTGATGGAAATATTGGGTGCAAAAACATGCATGTGTGTGTGTGTGTGTGTGTGTGTGTGTGTGTGTGTGTGTGTGTGTGTGTGTCTTTGTAGTTAAAGTGAGAAAAGGATGTAACAATATAAAGCTGCTTGGATGTTATAAGTTACCTTTGGGAGGAAGGATAAGAACAGGGCTGGGGGCTAAGAATGAATTTACGGGGCCCGATCTCCCAGAAACAATTTCTTTATGTGAGTTACACACATTTAGAGTGGCTACTCGTCTCTGATGGGCCTCAACTGACCACAAACAGCTTCTGGTGATGGCCAATGAAATACAGCACAACCTTTTATGGGACTTGCTTTTTATTTCTTTCTATTTATCCCTTGTAGACTCACTCTTCTGCTTCTTGTCTTTTATGTCAGGTCTCTCTGTTCTCTTTCTCAGTCTTGTTTTATTCTTAACTCCAGTTCTCTTTTAATTAAGCAGAGGTTAATTTATTTAAGTGGGCAAAGAGAGACGTCTCCATTTATAAGACACAAGTTCCACTTATCCGCTTCTGTTGGATCTTTTTTTCTCACCCTTCTCCTTCTCTTTTAATATATTTCCTTATTTTTGTTGTCTTCCTTCGGACTGGAGCCTTGACATTACTCTTAGGGCCCAAAAGGCTTATGTGTAGAAAAGATGGATAAAGAAAAGAGTTACAGAAGCGCTGCAGAGGGAGCTGTGTGTGTGTTAAAGGTACATAGAAAGATATAAAGTTGTAAAATACAAAAGCATGTGTTTTAAAAAGGACAGCTAATAACAAGACATAACATAATGTTGGACGACGAGACAAAAATTAAAATTTTTGCGACAACTAACAATCACCGTTTGTTTTTTGTTTTGCTTGTTTTGGAAATTAGAGAAAATATTTTATAAATCACTAACTGTGTTTTAAAGAATCTGTTATCAGGGTGGAATAACTATGTCAAGGTTTGACAAAGCCATATTTTTTAGTGTCTATGCTTATCTGATTCTAAGGTGGTTCTAATACTTAAACTTTATTGGAAATATTCTGTTTTGTGGTCTTAGAAATAGAATAAAGGTTACAAAAATTTTAAACCAGATTTAAAAAAAAATCTCTATTCAACACAGATTAATCCATCAAAGATTTGATCAATCCAAGTATTTAGGATTTTGAAAGAGATGAATAAATGCAGTCCAGACTAATTAAAACCTGTGAAGCATCTCTTTGGTTTATCAGCGTTCAGAAGCTTGAAAGCAGATGCTAACTCATTAGAAGTTATCATTATTATCATTATTAGCAGTTAAGAGTTAGGCAGTCATTGTGATTGTACAGTGCTTAAAAATATTTGTGTCTTGTCTGTCACTCTGTCAGTGTTTCTCTTTTCTACCAAGTATGCCAAATCCTGCCAAAAAACAGGTTAACAATGGTTAAGGATTCTTAAATGCTTTTTGTGTTTTCCCAGTCAGCACTCTTTATTTGCAAACTCTTGTAAAACTCTAATTAAATCATTTCTTACTTCAAAACAAACGTCTCAAACATAAATCATAAGTAACTTTGTGAGACAGACTATAATTTCACTGGATACATTTTACCTCACTGAACCAGATCTTGTTACAGAGAGATTATTTAGGCTTGTTTTACAAGAAAAGACCTGGAACATCTGCAGACATTAAGTACCAAATCAACTCCTCTGTAAACCACAGTATTTTGGAGAAAAACCTGAAATCATCTGTCTAACCTTAAACTGGCTGATGATCCTGGAGTAGATGCTTCATCAAACCATCTACTGCAGATGGTAGATTTTATGAGTTTATGGGCCTATATAACTATAGGCTGTGTAGTTTTTATAAATGTAAATAAAATACTGTCACACGGACATCACCATATTGTTTATGCTCCAACGTATTCTGGGTAAATTACGTATACTAGGTCCTACAGCACTAGCTCCATCCAGCTAGAATAGTAATTTTTATGAAATAAGTAACATTCAGCCCTCTCAATTTGAACCGGAACGCGTTGAAATAAAAGGAACTGAAGGGATGACAAGAGGAGATTAAAGCTACAAGAAGCATTAGCGGCCCTCGCAGCTCAACACTCCTCAGCCTTGCAGCGACCACAAGTGCTCCAGCAATGCCACCCTGTTGCCGTCATAACCACTCTCATGCCGTTCCCACACTCATCCACTAGACGGCGCATTTGGTGAATCTCCCAAATTCCCATTGGTCCAGATCAGTACAAGTCCAGCAACTAGTCTTAACCATTTCGACAAAATCTGACCTTCCAGACAGGAGTTATTGTCACTTCCTGTTTTTTGGTGAATGATTGGTGAGGATTTCCTGTACAATGTTTAACTTGTCATGTGAGCTTATCAAAAGTTAGTGGTTATGGTTTCTATCAATGTAAATCTGTATGAATAAAAAGTAAAATGAAGACAACCAGCAGCAAAACAGCTCACTTCCTGTTCAAAGGGGGCAGAATTAAGGTGAAGTCATCAAATGATGATGAGAATGTGATTAGTGTTTGTCTGTTATGACGCAAGTTTCATTAAGCCACGACCTTGTATGTGGAAGTTTTTCCACCTTGATGTTTTATGGCAAAGGGTCAGACTTTGAGGTTTGACCACGCCCGCATGCTTTGATGTAGAAAAGGTTTTTGATAACTTTTGCCCTTCGATGCTTCAAGACTCTGCAGAGTCATTGTGAAGTTTCCATGTTAAAAGCTGTAGGAGGAGTTTGCTCAGATACAACATGTGTAAAAGAGATAAAATGGCAGCTTTGATCCAAAGTGACCGACTTCCTGTGGGGTTTGGACCAGGGCTCCAAGAGACTTTTTAGTAAGTCTTGACACGACACACACGTGTGCCAAATTTCATGATTGTCGGTCAAAGCATGGTTTGTGGCTGATTTTTTTAAAGATTTTTAGGTGGCGCTGTAGAGGGAATAGGCCACGCCCAGCAACTATTGAACTGCATTCCTGTTGGGGAGTGGATTGGGATCGATCAAAGCGAGTTTAGTGCAGATCGGCTGAAAAATGTAGAATTCAGCACCAAACGTATGGCAAGGGCGTGATGTCTGACTTTGTCATGGAGCCACGGCCATGCCCTCCACTGAAAACTCTTATTGCTTTAAAGCAAATGAGCAAGTGTTATCTGTCTTCTGACATAACATCATGTTGATTAGGTCAAGGGGGTCATAGATGGAGCTTTCCAAGAAAAAAAAAGTGACTTTCTGTTCTGAGGGGGTGGGACTTAGATGACATCAACATATGCATAGATAGGATGGTTGGGCTTCCAACATGGATGACTCATGGTGCAAATTGACCTTTTTATGTGAAAGTTACAGCGGTTCGAAATTCATGGCTAATAGTCCAACTTTGAGGCCTTGCCGCGCCCCTTTTACATGCTCAAAAACTCAAGATTTTGATAACTTTCACTCCCCCATCCTTTAACTGCATACTGACCAAAGATGAAGCCGATAGCTCAAAATCCCTTAGAGGAGTTTGTTAAAGTTGTATATAGAAAAAGTGTATATAGAAAATGGATCTAGAAGATCTAGAAGCTTTTTTTAGATTGTTTTATCTAGACGAATACTTAAGATTTTAAATAGACTGTTTTTAGCAATATTGGTGGCCCTATTCAACTCTCATTTTATTTGTCATGGGTAATCATAAATGGACAGATCTGGTAGGGTCACTTTACACCTGGCACTGAAATGCATCTCCACGTGCATCTCCAGTGACCACATGAGATCAGAGCCACTTCCCCACTCTGTATGCAAATAAACAGATATGATATGCTAGTGTAAGTCCCACACTTCCAGTCATGAGCATTAAGCAGGACACCCACGACAGTTTCTGTAAAGTCCCACATGCCATCCAGTGACTTCTTCTGTTTTATTATTAATTTAGAGATCAAATATGTTTCCGATGTGTCTTAGTGAACAAAGGATTTTAATGAACTCTTGTGATGTTAAGGTAAATGTACTGCATGGCTGGTAAGTAAACCAAGCACAATCCAGGAAATAATATGACTGAAATAAGACAGCTAGCAACAAGAGTGTAACAATACTGGTATTTGTACCAAATTTTCACAGATTACATGTCACTCTCAGGTACATGCTGCAAATTAAGAATACATCTGTTACAGCCAATCATCATTTTCAGCAGTCATTTTAGCAGTTGCTAATTTAGGTGTTGTCACATACCCATGCAAATTTATGACCACAAAACTAAAGTAAAAGCTAGACTGTTACACCCCAACAAGTATATTTTCTTGACTTTCCAAAATTTAAACTACTGTAATAGTACCAAAGTGCCTTGCCAAGACCAAACTAGTGTCATTGTCCTAGCCCAATAGAAATGATGGTATAGCAACTTTCCTCAAGTTAACAAAACTGCAGACACTGTAAAATACCAAGGCATGTGTTTTTAAAAAGAGACTACTAATGTGTAAATCATCCATAGGTTCCTGCCAGAGGCTTTAAACCAAAGGCAACCCCTAAAAATAAAATGAAACTTGTACAAAACTTGTGAAACGTAATGTATGAAGAAACATGTACAAGGCTTAACCTCAAGATTTACTTTAAGAAAACAAGATGCAACACCAAGAGTCTGCTGGATATATAAAATTTTGGTTATGCTCTCTATCTGGTAAATGGTCACATCTTATGTAAAGGAGGGTTTGTCAAGTATATTAGGAGTATGGGAGTATGGAAGAAAATTAAAAAAAAAAAACACCAGACCAGATAATGCAAACATCCTGTTCCAGAGGAATGAAACCATGTTACCCTGCTGAAAGCCATGTGGCCATAAGAAGTTCTTTGACTACTTCTAATAACTGTTTATCAGTGTAACCTTTTCAGTTAGTGTAATAATGCCAATGACAAATCAAATGGCAGAAGAGTAAAAGTTTCAGAGCTAATGAAAATGTATAAATCATTTTGAAGCATCAAACTTTAATGTAGTAACAACTGATGCAAGAGGAGATCAGGAATTAATTTATTTTCTGAACAAAATTAATATTTCATTTTATCTTACAACTAACCAGACCATTAAGTTAACCCTTAAAACTTCTGTAGAATTCATTGGACACACTCACCCATACATTCATGTCATCAGCTTTACCTATCTTAAAGCATTTATTCAATATTAAATAATGCTTCAGCAGCAAGTGTTCTCCCCAAATGTGTCCTCAATGACAACACAGTTCTAATTACATGTAGTTTAAGTAAATTGAAAAAAATCCACAAATATTACTTTAAAACATAACATGTTTTTTCCTACTTCTGCAAGCTCTCCTTTATTCTTATTTCCCAATGCATTCGATCCCTTTCCAACCTCCACCTTCTCTCCTTGTAGCATTTATGTGCCTGTGATTAATAATGTGAGCACAAAACCAGAAACTGTTTATTGAATAAGCTTGTGACACTAACAGCATATTGTGATTTATTTTGTTCTGTGGCTGCATTAAAAATACATTTGAGCCATTTCTGAAAGCTACCAGTGAGTGGCTACATATTTCTTTCCGATAATGCTTTTGAGTATCTCTCCATAAACACCCCAGAAATCCAATCCAATCTCTGCGGCTGCTCTGCTTGCCACCTCCCTACTGCTTTTCCTTCCTGTCAGTCAAGTCTGTTATCAGTTCTCTTCCTGCTCATACACCTCTGCTCTTCAGAGAAAAAGGGGAACAGGAACATGTCCAAAAATTATATACAGTTTTGTTCAAATAGCAGCTTCAAAGCTCAGATGTCTTGGCTTTTGTGGCCTGAGCTGAAACGTAACAAGAGCGATGTTACACATTGTAAATTCTCATATTCAGCACCTTGTAAAAGCATTTATGCTATTTGAACTTTTCCACATTTTGTCAAATGACAACCAAAATATTAAATGTTTTTTGTTTGGATTTTTTTTCAACAGATTCACAAACAGTTGCATGTTTGTGAAACGATAAAGGATGTCTGGGTTTTTTTTTTTTGTTTTTTTTTAAATAAATATTTGAAGTTTATATACATTTGTAATAAGCCTCATTTAATCCAATATCCTTAAACAAAATCAATTGCCTTCAGAAGTCACCTAATTTCTAACCAGATTGAAGTTATGTGTAATTTAATCTCACTGTGGATACAGTTATTCTGTGAAGGTCTCAGAAGTTTGTTAGAAAACATTAGTGAACAAACAGCATCATCTAGACCAAGGAACACAGCAGACTGATCAGAGATAAAGTTGTGGAAAAGTTTAAAGTAGAGTTAGGTTGTAACACTTTACTATAAGCTTCAAACATTCTCACAAACCACTGTTCAAACCATTATTTAAGAACAGAAAGAGTGTGGCACACCTGCAAGAAATGATTGGACACCTACACTCATAGGCTGAGCAAGGTCAGCATCAATTAGTAAATCAGCCAAGAGGCCTATAGTGGCCTATAGTGGCACAAACAAATATAGTTCTTCTTTCTGACAAGGCTACAAGAACAAAAATGAAATCATTCTTTTCTGGCAGCTCTGGTTTGGTAGTTCTTGCAGCTTATTCTTGACACATCATCCTGACAGAGTTTTTCTTGTGTGATGTCCTATAATTACCATGTGATAAGAAAGTGGGTTATTAAACTGCTGCAGTCAGAGTTCCCTATGAGGTTCTTCCAGGAGTTCTGCACATACATTTCTTGAGAAGTATGGAATGCTCCAGCCAGAAATAACGTTGTTCTTTTTCTCACCACCTCAAGTAAAAAAAAATCTCTGGTCTTGCACAGGCCTTAATTTTGGAAAGGGCTGCAGAGATCCATAAACTAGGTGAGAGAATATGTTTCAGTTATGCACTCCACAACTCTGTACTTTATGGAAAAGTGGCAAGAAAAAACGACATTGTCGACAGAAAGCCAAAAGAGATACCATTTGAAGTTTGCCTCATGGGGTACACTATCAATCTTCACATGTGGAAGAAGGTAGCCTAATCAGATGAGACCAAAATTGAACTTGGCCTCCATGCAAAATGCTGTGTGTAGAGAGAACTGGCAGTGCACATCATCCTGAAAACGCCAAGAATGATGAAAGTAGCATCATCATGTGGGGACAAGCTGGTCACGGTTGATGGAAAGATGGATGGAGATAATTAAAGGGCAGTCCTTTAAGTAAACATGTTAGAGGCTGCAAAAGACTTCAGACAAGGCAGAGGTTCATCTTCCAGGGGGACATTAACTCTACACATACAACCAGAACTACTATGGAATGGTTTAGATCAAAGCATATTCATGTGTTAGAATTAACTAGTCAAAGCGAAGGCCTCTTAAATTATATCCCAACAAAGTTATTTACGTTTGTATTTGTACTGTGACAAAAATGTGGGAAAATTCAATAGTGGAAATAATACTTTGCATGGTAATTCAATATCTACAAGGAAAAAAGTATTTGTTTCATGAGGTTCAGTTTCAGTTATAAGTGAGAGTGCGTCAAAGAAAGACAACGCAAAAAAGATGCATAATTACTCAGTTCCATCTTTTCATAAAGCTTCAACGAGATACAAATATCTATGGAACGAATCAACCAAAGTGATAAAGAACCGAGACAGCGGCTCCGCCAATAAATACACACCACGTGCCCACAGACATCATGCAGCTACCTGTGTGGCAATCCGAGTGAATGCGCGCGCTCAGTTGTGTGTGCGTGTGCGTCTGAAAAAGAAGGAAAGAGCGAGGGATGCCTTCCGACAAGATGTGCAACACCTGAAACAACCGCAATCATTTGTCTTCTCTATAAAATCACCACCGCCTAAATGGAACTGATTTCAGACCAGGCTAAAGAATGCTTTTTCTTCTTCTTTTTTTGCGAAACTCTTCAGTAAAATCCTCTCCGTTTATATTTCCTAAAACGGTAGAAATAAGATGCAATCCGTTTCGGTCATAGACTAAATGGCTTTAAAATGAAAAGCTGTAATACAGCTGTATTCATGCAGATCAGATGTGCAGCGTTTATGACTTTTAGCACGCTCACTTTTCAGGCGGTAAATAAAACGCGCATAAAATACCCCCCGTGAAGTGTGAAGGTTATCGAGAAATCCATACCTGTTGGTGCGGTGTGGTCCTGTTCTGTTAGCTCAGCAGGTGAATCTCTTTCCTCATAGCCACTCCACTATCCGAGACGGAGAAAAGGCTCGCATGCCCTCTGCGCTTAAACCGTGAAGCGACTCCTTTCTGGCACAGAGCAGGAAAGTTACACCATACCATCCACGCGTCCGAAAATGTGGATAAGATGAAAAGACAGGAAGATCTGACCCTCCTGTCTTGAAACCAAGCCTGCTGCCCCCTGCGACTGATCCGCTGCAAAAGAAGAAGGATCCCTCAAAGTTCCGTTTGTCCTCTCCTCTTTTACGCAGAAAGTTTCTAAGCCATGTCAATATGAAGGAAACGCCCGAAATGGGCTTTTGTTTTGCGTGGGGAATTTTCTTTTTATTCCCCGAGAAGAAAGTGAAGAGACCTCAGCCGGTGGCGGGACAGAGGCGCGATTGTGTCGGGGCGTCACGCAGACTGTTGGTGCGCTCCTGTTTGTCCTGCCTGGAAAATGTGGAGCGTTTGTTGTAATCTGCGATAGTGGTGCACCGCCCCCTAGAGGCCGGATGTGGAAATATATGCCCAAAGAGGCAAGGCTCATGCAGCAAACCTAAACGAATACTGTACAGTAATGTGACGAGGGCCAGATGGGCTGCGGAAGGACGTGTGGGATACATGATATTATTCATCATCTGTCAGTGTAGCCTGGTAGTCTGACAGAAAGAGGCATGGGCTAATGTCGAAATACAATACAAACACACACACTCTCAAACTAATTTAGATGCATCAGGAATGCCCCGAGGAGTTTGAATGCTGGATACAGTGGGGGTTCTTACAAGAATCGCGCCCTGGGCTCGTTCCTCCTTTTGCTACCCAACACATAACCAAGCTCACTCCCTAATAACTAAATAAAGAGCCTAATAAAATTATGTACCCATAATAAAATTATGTAAATTATCAGATGCATGTATCTCTTAAAGCCTGATACAAAAAGGAATGAGCACAAAATTCAGATTTTTTTTTTTTTTAATGGGACTGTTTATTGAATGCCTTCAGAAAGAAATCTTCTTAAACATTGCATATTTTTCTCTTATTTTTAAACCACAAATGGCGCATAAAGCTGCAGTCATGAAACCATACAATGTATCATAAAAATACATTACTTCCTTTCCTTTTGCAATTTCATGGAGAATATTTTTGCCAGAGACTGCAGGTTTTTGAGGAAAGTTCTAAGTCTAAGAAATACTCCTATCAACAATTAAAATTTTTAAGGAGCAAAAATATTGATCTGCTATTAACTGAGATTTATGTATTAGATAAACATAGATTTTAACAATATTTTTTTAAGAAAACCAAGTCACCTTATTTCAGACATAGATATACAAACTTTATTTTAAACCACCAATAATCATTGCAGAAAAACTCACTCCAGGTTGACCAGTGTATGTATTGTTCTTTTCTCCATCTAATATGGTACTAAAGCATTGAAAATTCTATTTTTGTGTATTTTCAAGATGAGAATTAAGATATCATAAATTCCAAATTGTTCTAATTAAGAAATCTCTGTTCGGGGAATAACTAAACAGTTAATTAGTATATACTTATAACAAAAAACCAACTAAATACCTTTTAAATTTAGCATGGTCTGCAACTACTACACTTGTCTGCAAGTCTTATGCAAATTTCAGTGTCACTGCCTCAATATTTTCCTACAGTGCTTATATGAAGTTACAAGGGCATTTATAAAAGTTCCATGACAGCTTAATGAAAGTACCTGGTTAGTTTCATGAAGATCCTGGTAGATTCCTGGAACGTACCAGATACAAGTTCAATGACAGATCCATTAAATACCAGGTAACTTGCATGAAAAGACCTGGTAAGTTCTAAGAATGCATCTGGCAATTCTAATGAAACTACCTTTAGAATACCTTTCCAATTCTACAAAAGTACCTGGTAGGTTTCATGGTAATATCTAGTATAGGATCAACAGAAGATCGATGAAAATACGTGGCCAGTTCCCTAAATGTTTTGTAAAGTAAGCATCAAGAGCTGTAAAAATAAGCTCTATGTTCTAAAAAAAAAATATGTATCATGTAGTTCTACCATAGAAAGTTAATTTGGGGCTCATTTTTTGCCATCTGGCACACCTTGGCTGTGCTGTCCTGGGCAGAAAGCCCTGTCTCCCATATCAAAAAGTCCCACTAGCTGGTCAAAAGAAAAATCATAAAATCTGTGTCCCATTAAGATATGTGTGAGATCTGTGTGAGATCTGTGTGAATGAGTTCCTCTCAGCTGGGAGAAGTTCAAATTTAACTGAACTCAGTCTAACTGAGCTATCAGCATTTCCCAGTAGACTACACCAACAGGAGCAGAGTGGATGATTGACACCATGCAAACAGAAGTGACCCATCTCACAGGCTCCTTGTTTTCGTGTGTGTGTGTGTGTGTGTGTGTGTGTGTGTGTGTGTGTGTGTGTGTGTGTGTGTGTGTGTGTGTGTGTGTGTGTGTGTTTTCCACTGACTGAAATGATCTGAGCTGCCCAAAGAGGTTTACTCACAACAAATGACTTTCTCCAGACTCTGGCCACTGCAGTTTATTTAAGGAAGTGGAGGCCAACCAGGCTGTAAAGTGTGACTGCCTGTGTGTACAGGAGAAACAGATAGACAAGAGTCGATAAGAAATCACACACCACAGAGAGTTCTGCTTATAAAGCACTGCACAAAGAACAGCTGAAGTTCTGTATGTGAGTTTGTGTTTGAGATGTAATTGAGGTGGTGATGTATGGTTGCTCACACACACGACAGAACAATTGATCCATAGACAGGGGTGTGATTGTGCACATGTGCCAGTCATACATTATTTCACCCAGTGAGCTAATCTGTTTCTCTGACCAAGAGTTTATATCTATTATTTCACCTCTCCTTTCTGCCCTATTTCATGAACCTTCAACACCCTCCTCACTTCTCTTTTTTTTTTTTACCTTTTGATGATCTTCTTGCTGTGTTTCTTGGTTCTACTCTTTCTCGCTGAAGTAACACTGTTGGATAACCTGGATAACCCAACTAGGGGATTATTCTTCTGTTCTGTTCCTTGGCAGCATAGCTAAAAGTCAGCATGTGGACTGGGAGATAACAAACAAGCGACTCACATGCAGCATCCCAGAGCTGCTTGGAAACCCTCAAAAAATCATCCTAATTCACTTGGGATCTGTGGCATTTACTCACATGCAACCTTTCCCTCACATGTACTCACACACTCAAAGACACTACAGTTGATGGCCTCCCAGTGACGGGAAAAGGGATTTAAATGTGTGCCAGTCAGAGACCTTTGTGCATTTCTGTTTCAGAATAGATAGTCAATTCTCTTAGAGAGAGGCTTTGCTGATCACATGACAGCCTTGGAGCGACATGCTGTGCACTCACACACACACACACACACACACACACACACACACACACACACACACACACACACACAAACACACACAGAGCCATGTGAACATAATAATGGAGCAGCTCAGAATAGTCCAATCGAATTCATTTGTCATACATTTCCTTCAGTCAGCTCACTAAGTCAGCTGAAATAGAGACAAATGCTGCAGGACCAGGAGATAATCTGCAGAGACATGCAGCTTTTACCACATGGCTCTGTGCTAATACTCATAATCATCAGAGCAATTAATTATAATAGACAGTGCATTGTTTGGCAGCTGTCAAAACCTCAGAGGGAGAAAGTTTTTTTAATAACATTTTACATAATGAAAGACTGATTTTCTGTTTTGTTCATGCCCATAAACCTCCAAAAAGATTAAAATGCTCAATGCCCACCAGTACTATTCTGAAAACATGAATGTTAGTTGTCACTGAGCTGCTCAGTTGAAGGCTTTGCTATTTTTGCTGACTGTCATATTGTACAACTCCAAGAAAAGATATGTAGTCACTTCTCTTTATGAGTATTTAATTTGTTCACATTTTGCTCATTACAGCCTCAAACCTCAATGTATTTTATTGGAAAAAATTTTTAAATAAAAGAATTAGGATACATGGCTTTGAAACGTTTTTGCAAATAAAAATCTGGCAAGTGTGACATGCATATCTATTTAATCTCATCCCGCTAAATGAAACCTAGGACAATCTGTTGTCTTCCAAAGCCAAAAACTTTGTAAACAGAGTCCAAATGTGTTCAATTTATTGTCTGCAAGAAGTCAAAGAAGAATGGGCAAAATATAAATCTGCAGATGCCCAAAGCTGGTAGAGACATACCCAAAAGTCTTACAGCTGTAACTGCAGTGAAAAGGTGGTTCATGAAACTTTATTTGCAACCCCCCCACAAAAAAAAAAACAAAAAAAAAACCTCAACAAAACAAAAAGAAAACCATGTGTTATTTTTCTTGTATGTCACAATTAAGCACTAATTTGACTTGGTCTATTCCAAAAAATCCCAATCAAAAAATAATACATTTTGAGATTGCAATATGTCAAAATATAAAAAATACTCAAGGGGTATGGAAACTTTTGCAAGGAACCATAAGTGCATACAGAATGGACACTTTTTATGGTCAATTCTGAAAAATGTGATGCCGATTGAAGTTTATTTCTTAAAACCATTCCCTTTACTTCCTAATTACATTGAACCTACTGTAGAAACCATTTTCAGAGCTCAAATTCTGCAACATTATATGTTTAAAACAAGAAATGCCAGCAGATTTTTTTTCATAGTAGATCACATAATTTGAGTTTGGTGTAAAGACAGAGCTGCCCTCAGCAGAAAACACTTTATCTCAGATAGCAGCAGGGAGCATCGAGCTTAACTCTTTCTCTCCTGTGCTCTGTTTGACTCATTTCACTCAAAGATGTGAAATGTTCAAACAAAGTAATTCCTTCAAAGCCTTGATGAGCATGAAAGGCCACTCTTCACCCTCATTCTTAATTGATGGTCTTGCATCGCAGTATGAAAGCTGCTAAGTCTTGCTTGAGACCCTCATTAGCAATAACTGCACTACAGATAGCGCTATTAAAATTACATCACAATTTTCAGACACACCTTTCACTCACTCTTTCAACCTCATTCATTCACTTTTTACATGTCATCTACAAAATGAGATCCTTTCATGAAACAGCCCCCTTTCTTTTTTTTCTTTTCAAATGTTATCTGACAACTGTGTGGAAGTATTAACAGCATGATCATCTTCATCTCTTTTCTTCTCTTGTCTTTTTTCAAAAAGCATCAAGCCACACCTCCTACCTTATTGTGACTGTTCAAACCACAGCTGAGTGCCTTTCTCCGGGGGAAGCCACTCCACGTTAGCTTGTGGCCTGCAGGCAATTGTCAAACCTGAGTCTCCAGAACCACATGACAGCTTGATTGACAAGATGAAACAGACGTGATGGCAGCACCTGACGATCATCAGGAAGACCTGCATGGTGGTGCTGGAGAAAAGGACACCTGTGATGCTCTGCTTGCAGTCTTCAGACAACAGCTCTATTTCCTTCATGTCATGTCTGTCTCTTTCACTACATTATGTTTACCATCTCACTTAGCTTTTTACAAAAAACAGCTGCAGAGATCCAAATTTTAAGTTTGCTAATATGGTGCTTTATCCACTGCCTTCAGCTTTTTAAAACACTTTCCTTACAATGTACAATATACTCAGGTTCCTCAGATAAACCTTATAGAAACCAGAAGTGGGCCAAATATTTTGCAATTCACAGGTAAGTTCCAGGTTTTTCCATTCAACTTCGCTTATCAAGTCCCAAGTCAAAATATGCAGTTCCCAAAGTTCAAAGTCTCAAACAAGTAATTGGACCAAATAATGTAATCTTACTGCAAAAAATAATAATCGCTTCCAAAATTATATTTGTGACTTCATAGACATACCTGAATATTATTATAGTACTAAAACATAAGGATTTTTGTTTTTTTTAACTGTTCCCATGCCTGTCTATTATTGAAACAAAGTCTTTCAAAAAAAGATATGTTGTCAGATTACTGTTACTTTAAAATGATGTAAAGTCACTTCCTAAAGTTATAGGAACTTAAACATATAAAGACACCTTCAATAATTGGTTACTTGACAAATTAATTATTTTATAGGCTGACTTATTACATAAATTATATGGTATTTGCATTAAAATAACTTTTGGTTAAAAAATATTTTATTGCATAATGCCAAGTGTAGCGTTTGCAGTAGAGGGGATCATGGTGTGATACTGTTTTTCAGGAGCTGGGTTACACCCATCACTTTCACAGAAAGGAACTCTGGATGCTTCCAAGATATTTTAAATGGTTTTATGTTCCCAGCTTTGTGTGGACAGGGTGAGGATTTCCCCTTCCTTTTCTAACATGACTTCACACCAGTCCACAAAGCATTGTCCATTGATGAGCTGGTTTAGTGTGAATCAACTTGACTGGTCTCAACCTGACAGAGCACATCTGAGATTAAGACACAGAGACTGAGAGTCAGTTCTACTGGTCCAACATTATTGTCTGACCTCACCAATGTGCTTCTGGAGAAAATAGTCTGATATTAACATGAACACAGTTCTAAATCTTGTGGAAGGCCTGGAAACCTCTAACTGCCTCTAAAATGAAAGACTGTAATTATGTATCAGGTATATTACATGAATGGGTTTGTGTATTATTTCATCTCTTTCTGTTTTACCAAAAATGTAACCTAAGAAACATTTTTCTTCATTATATTGTTGTAGTTTAAAATAAACAAATCCAATTTTTGATGAAAATTAAAAAGAGAGATCATATTTCTCCTATTTTAGCTTCCCTTCATTGGGTCCCCCGTTAAATCCAGAATAGAATTCTCCTTCTCACATATAAAGCCCTTAATAATCAAGCTATGTCATCCATTAGAGATCTGATCATTCCAGATGGTCCTAACAGAGTACTTTGCCCTCAGACTGCAGGTTTACTGCTGGTTCCTAGAATTTCTAAAAGTAGAATGGGAGGCAGATCCTTTAGATATCAGGCTTCTCTCCTGTGGAACCAGCTCCCAGTTTTAGTCCGTGAGGCAGACACCCTGTCTACTTTTAAGACTAGGCTTAAAACTTTCCTTTTTGATAAAGCTTATAGTTAGGCTGGCTTAAGTTATCCTGAGCTATTTCTGTTGCTATGCTGCCATAGGCTTAGGCTACTGGAGGACAAACTGACCACTTTTTTTCACTTTCTTCTTCTACTATTCTCCGATTTGCATTATTTACTTTTATTTCAACTGTTAACTTTTTGTTTTCTCAGTTATTTTTCTCTCCATAGAAGCTACACCTGGTCTGGCATTCTGTTTGGCTGTGATGCCTTCCTGGAGGAGAGCTTCAGCTGAGATAATGCTGCCATCAACTAATCGTTGTCCTTCTCCTGCTATTAACTTTTTACTTTCATAAACATCGAAAATAATCCTACATCAGTTCATCTGTTCCTTCTTGTGCATTCTGCTCTGTCTTCTCAAATCCCCAGCTGGTTATGGCAGATGACCACTTGTACTGAGCCAGGTTCTGCTGGAGGTTTCTTCCTGTTAAAGGGGAGTTTTTCCTCTCCTCTGTTGCTACATGCATGCTTCGTATGAGGGATTGCTGTAAAGTCAAGGACACAACTCAAACAATTTTCTGATGTCACTACATGCTTGTCCAGGAGGAGTGAAGGCTGTCAGTGACTGGAGGTAATCTGCTGGGTTTCCTTACATAGAAACTTTTTAAATGACTTGGAATAATTAATTGAGCTCACTGTACTGTGTGATAACTAGGATCAATTGGAATATATGTATAATTGAATTGAAATTATTATTTTATTTGTAAAGTGCCTCGAGACGATATTTGTTGTGAATTGGCGCTATATAAATAAATGGAATTCAGCTGAGTTGAATTCAAAACATTTTCTGCAATTTTCAAGCACATGAGTATAGTGAGTGAAAAGAAAAAAGACAGGCAAGATATTAAAATGGCCTGCTTAATTTATGTTTGAGCTCTCATTCAGAATACTGATCAGTGCTTCAGTTTAATCCTCCTCGAGGCCTCTGCTATTGTTCACAAAGTAATTAAAGTAATTTAAAAGATTAGACATGACCTTCCAAAGTTTATGCCCATTTCATCAAAGTGTCTTATTTCTGTTATCCCAAAATGTATCACCAGTGAAGCCACAGCACAATGTGGCAACAATCCAAAGTTAATGTGTTTTCTGCTGTGATGAAATACATGGGTACTGTCTGTACAAGTGCCTTCTATCATGGACCTGACTTTAGCAGACATGCTCTGGATCTGAGAGGAAAAAGTAAAAAGAGGTAAAGAGCACTCAGTGTTACTTCTTCTGTTTCTAAAATGGCACTTCATTCTGCCTCTTTGTCAAGCTGTTCACTAAAATACATGCAGCAGGAGAGTAATAGGGACACCTTTGCAGGAACAGATTGTCCTCTACAGAAATACACCAACTTAGGTTTCTAGTGCTTATACTCAAAATTGTTTTCCCATGATTTACACAGAGAGCTGCAAGTGAGTTAAAGTGTTTGGCAGGATGTACAGGTGTTACTTATATCAGGCCTCAATCCAACCTGTTTTGAATTTGTAGGCGTGGTTGTGAACACAGCTTTTTTTTTTTTTTATCATAAAGGGGTGACAACCCCATGAAAATGGTATAAAGTATGATTTTCATGATTTTCTCTAAAGCATCAGTGCATCATGCTTATTATTAGTTTATTGAACTATAAAGGGAGTGATGCAACAAACTTCTTTTATCAAAGATGGTACTACTGGATTTCAATCACAGAGATTCTGTTGTTGTTTTACTTTGTTTGTCAGTCAAAGGTCTACATCTCAGGTGGGAAAAGTTATAAGAAGAAAGTCTTTGCTGAAAGAAGGATGTAAGAAGTCTGATTTGTAGTTACAGTCGACATAGCAAAGAAGGTACTCTGGTCAGAAGAGACCAAAACTGAACTTTAGGATCTACACTAAAAATGCTATGTGAGGCCAAAAACTAACACAAAGATGAGTAAAACATGGTTGAGGCAGCATCATGCTGTGGAGCCATGGAGGCTAGTCATGGTTGAAGAGGATATGGATGGAGCTGAATACAAGGAAATCCTGGAAAAATATCTGCTAGAGGCTGTAATAAACATATGCATGCTGCATTTTTCAGATTGAGTTGTAAAATAAAACTGAAAATACGCATCATTTAATTTTCACTTAAGAATTATGCACTCATTTGTTTTGGCACATATTTCTGAGCAGCTAAAACAAAGGAGTAGCTGTTTGCTGAAGTCGCCAGACAGATAACTGAAATTAACTGCGAATGTCTTTGGTAAAAACTAGTAATCCTCTTTCATCTGATAAAATCTAGACTATCTTAGATTTTGGTAGAAATTAACCAAGAAGGTAATCATTAGAGGAAACCCATTATTTTTGTGTTTTTTGAATGAAATAGCATGTTTTTTGTTTTTTTTTTTTAATTGAGCTGCTTTTGGAACAAGAAGACACCCCATGGTGATAGTATCAGTTATCTTGCATGTGGAGAAAGATACGCAAGCCAGCTGGAAGGCTGTCATTGTGCCATATGAGAGGGTGTGAGAAGACCTGTTCCCAAAGCTTTTTTAAAGCTTTTTAAATATTCAGTGGTGAAAGCACCAAGACCAAAAAAGTATCGAGTGACATCCATTGTTTTTTGTAGTTCTTTAAATACAAAACAAGCATCTTTATCTACTTTTTTCTCTCCTCCTGTCTTATATCTTGTCGACTCAGCACCACTAATATGAGCAGCAGGACAACAAGGTCATGTGTACAATCTGCTGAGATACATGCCTTGTAATGCAACAGCCGCTTCAAATGCAAAAGCCTTTTAGGAAAAATAAGCTCCCACCCCTCTTCAAAAAAAAAAAAAAAAAAATCCTGGATTACTTCGTTCCACACTGCCTGTTTAGGGATAGGAATATCTCTGACTCCTTCTCTAAATCTTTTTTAATCCTCTCTCATTCTCAGTTTTTCTGTTTTTCCCTCTTTTCTTCTCTAAATCTCATAAACAGCTTTAGTTCTTATCGGGATAGGATCAGACTAGGGAAAAAATGGTGAAGGAAAAAGGTTTTCTGCTGATACATTTGTCAAGTTTATGCTGAACTTAAGAACAGAAAGTGGAGTCATGGGAGACCATAAATAACAAGGAACTGTAGAAATATCTATTTCCAAATAGGGGGCATTGAGAAGTATTATCAATGCCCTTAACCCATGCCTGCATCTATGGATCAGCATATATAAACAGGATTAGACAAACACAAGCAAATATCCACGCATTTAGCTTTGCATATTAAAGCAGCAGTCTGACTCCCACAGAATGTAATAAAACTTATACTGTCTCTTAAATTCTGTTCGTTCTGTCCTTTTTAGTGGTGTTTTTAAAAAGCCTTGCAAACAAAGTCATTCAAATTTAAATTGTCTTATAGCTACGATTCATCCCATCCATACAGATGTATGTCTATAGAGACATCACTGTGGAAAACACAGTCACTGAAACTGCTTCAGTCTACTGCTTGAGGAGACTACACTGCATCCATTCATCTTTCCTCCTCACCCTCCTAGTATCATACTCTCCCACCTGCTTCCCGACCTCCTCACTCCCCCCTCCGCCCTCATGACAACACCCCCTAGTGATTAATGGCAAATCTGCACTGACCACTGACAGCACATTTGGGGGTATTTTAAATGAGCGGCAGCAGGGGGACTTTCCAAAGATTTTTCTCTCCTTTCCCAACAGTCTCTTTTACTCAACCGACTTCAGCTTACTGAAGAAAAAGACACCAGAGGGAGCCAAGATAAAAGACACTTTAGAGACAAGAGAAACAGGAAGCCCACATTCTCTGTTACTAATAGCAGTGTTTTGAAGAAAAATCAGCTTCAAGCGTGAGTAGGAGCTAGAAGACAAGGTCGATGGTTATAAATGCCATGATGTGGAGGAATGTGATTCTTTTAACTTGAAAATAACCCCCCCCCCCCAAAAAAAAGAACTTCTTATGTTCTGAAGAAATAAATAAGCATGTAGCAAGTGGAGAATAACTTGGAGTAAATTAAAACTCGTCTTGTTCAAAGTATAATATTATGTAAGACACACATTTTTTTTTTACCCCCATGAAAGATAAACACAAACACATGAGTATGGTACTTGATAGATAGATCTCTGTCTGTGACATATGCTGGCCCTCTAGTGGTCAGATATGTCCTTACTTTTATTTTCAGATATGTAGTGCAGTAGTTTCCAAAGTTTTCATCTTCTGACCCAAAAAATAAAAAAGTAAGTGGCTTGTGAACCCAACTCTTGGTTGAGCATACAATAATTTTTACTAAGTTAGCTAAAACGTGGCACAATGACAACACAATCAGTATCAACAGCTAACACATGTTGCTTTTATTGACATTCAAGTTCTGTTTTATATTTTACAACTTTTATAGAATACATACACTTTGTAATTGTCATTTTGATATTAAGGTTAGAAGAGGAAGACACTTACATATTCATGATCCTAAGTGGGGTGTAACCATAAATAACTTGCAAGTCTTTATGATAATGAATCTTTTACATCACTGTGAAAGAATTTCCAAGCAGGAACAACCTGTTTAAGGTCATACCATAGCATCCCAAATGTATTTAGACCACACTTTGCTTTGGCCATTTCAAAACCTTTGTTATTATAACTTTTTCATCCATTAAGAGCTGGACTTGCTGGTGGGCTTCAGATCCTTGTCCTCCAGTAAAATCCCTGTATTCTTCATCTTAAAGTGACAAACACTGATCGGGCATTCTCCTTCAGGATTTTCTGATAGAGAGCAGAATTTATGGTTCTATTACTTAGAGCAAAGCGTCCAGGTCCAGAAGCAGCAAGGCAGCCCTAGACCATCACAGTACCACCATGTTTAACTATCAGTATGATGTTCTTTTCTGAAATGCAACACTAGTTTTAAAACAGATGTAACAAGCTTCACATTATCTAAAAATTCCCACTTCCTAAAAATCTAGGGGATCATCAAGATATTTCTTGGCAAATGTGAAACAGCCCCTGGTGTTTTTTAAATTAGCATTGTTTTTTTCCTTAGAACTCTTCCGTGCATACCAGTTTTTCCGGTCTCACTCTTATTGCTGAATCATGGACTGCAGTTCTTCAGATGTTCTGCGTTCTTTTGTGAGAGTCATCAATACGATCTTGGAATCATTTTGGTAGGATAGTCACTCCTGAGAAGCTTTGCCACTATTCCATTTTGATAATGGCTCTCATTGTGGTTCTCTGCAGTTCCAAAGCATAAACAATGGCTTTATGACCCTTTCCAGATTAATAGAGCTCAGTAACTTTCTTTCTCATCTGTTTTTGAATTTTCTAAGTGGAGCACAATTGTGCAGCTGAAGAAAATGGATACAAGTTTTTGTTGTTTCTTTTTTTTTAACACAAACATTTTTTGCTAGTTCTTCTTTGCCAATTTCCTCAAATTCAGTTAGATTAGAAAGAGCGAACAACCTATTGGCCTGTCCTTGCTGAAGAAATGCATAACCACTGCATGGTTCTTATGCCACCCTGTTTCTTGGTGGGATGGGGTCTTCATATGTTTCTTGGTTTCAAGTTAGTGGACTTGTTACGGAATAGTAACAGCTACCTTTTTCAGAAATAATTTTCTTATTCCACAAATGGCAGATTTAGTGAGTGCAAGACTATTAAATGTCATGTCAACAGATTCTGCCACCTGAGCAGTGGCTCTCTGCAGCCCCCAAGAGTTACCATGGGTCTGTTGACTGCTTCTCTGATTGATGCTTTTTCTGCATCAATCAAAGATTAAGATCCCTTTCTACTGATTGTGATATAAAATTTATACTTTATTTCTGGGGATGTATGAAATAGAATGTTTTCAGTATCTATATTGTTGCTGCTGTGCACTTTAACAATGAATACATGTCTCCAGATAAATGCATGAGAGCAGTAGTTTTGTCCTTTGGTCAGTTTAAGCTGCTACTTCAGCTGCCTTCAGTTTCTCTACTTGTCAGTCATGCCACAGTTTAAAATCCTGATAATAACAAAGGTAAATTTTACATTGCACTTTTTTCAGTGTTCTTTTTGACCAGTGACATTTGTTATCATGAGATCTGATATTTATGACAAACATTCTGTAGAAAATGGGGTGGTTTACTTTACCCTTATGCAACAAAAGCTGCTCCTACTTTGGTGAATAATTTTTTACCGGAAGGTTATTGTTGAGCTCAACAGAAAACAGACAAAGACTTCATGAAAAACAATTGAAGACTTTAAAATTACTGTTCCAGGATTTAATTTAACAACTGAAACAACTTCCAACAAAACATTAAACAGACTTGTTCTCCTACAATAATAAATTCCTAATGGAATGCAACCCCGGTCCTTATGCATTTTGTTGACGTCATTAAATTGCAATTCATGAAACGTTTTTTGTACACACTGACAGTTATATTTTCCAGATAACACATTCCTATCTGGTGTTCAACTTTCTGGCTCCAGACAAGGTGGATTTTGTTCAGGTACATCTGATGGAAGGTTGAATCTTCAGTTGACATCTGAATAACCCAATATCTGATAATCCAAGGAAGCCAGCCAAGCAAATTGGGTTCTTTTCAGAAAGTTGTTGCTGCCGCTCTTAGAATCAAATTCTGATACAGTATGCTGCTGAAATGACATTTTCTATCAAAGTAAATTAAATTTTACTAGACTAAGATATAATTTGGATTGTTCTGATAAAATCATGTCAGATTAAAAAGCAATACCAGAAACCTTGCTGTCCTCCATTTTATTGTGTTAGCTGTAGTGTTCATGTAACACCACTAAGTGTCAGCATTTCTGCACAGTTCAGCTGTGTTACTGATGTAAGGGTGAGCTGAGGACATCAAGTAAAACTCCTAGGTAAACTTCCTCCAGGACTCAGTGGTCCACATAAGCCTTGAGCATGTTCCTTTGTTTTCTGTGTTCACTGATCCATTGAAGTCCAATGAGTTCATTCATGCCAAGTTTGGTTTTCACAAAGATTTTATTGATATTTTCATCTGACCTGAGTTATAAAGCAGAGTATGGCCACAGAATTACAGCAAATTGAGCTTTAAAAATCAATTAAAACTTTCAGGCATTGTGCAGAAAGTCTTTTTGCATCACTGGTTTATTATTCTTTCAGTTAAATGTTTATGTTAGGAATAAATTACCAAAACAAATTGTGAAGGGTATGTCTTAACAGATATAAATAAAATAAGAATCAGATATTTCCATCAGGATTTGTTGGGAAAATTTCATTACTTATGCAGATAACGTTCAATTATATTTATCCACAAATCCCGATCGATCCAATCAGTTTATTGGACTACAAGCATGCCCTGAAGACACAAAAGGCAGGATAACTTTTAATTCCCTGCTTTTAAACTGAGACAAGACAGAAAATGTCATCTTTTGACAAAAACAAACTGTCTAATCACTCATTTACTCTGGCTGGCATTAATTAGCCTCCAGTAATAATGTAAAACAACTTAGGGGTTAAATTTAACAAGGAAATGTCCTTTAAATTTCACATTAAAAGAGGTTTCTAGGACATCCTTCTTTCACCTTTGTAATATTGCTAAAATTAGAAAGATCCTGTTCCAAAGTGACACAGAAAAACTACTCTTTGCATTTGTTACTTCAAGGATGGTTTACTGCAATTCTTCATTATTAGGAAATCACCCCAAAAATCTAGAAAAAGCCTTCAGCTGATCTAAAATGCTGCATTGAACAGAATAAAAATGAGCCATATATTTCTCAAATGTTAGCTTTTTTCCCATTATTTCCATAGAAAAGAACATATAACTCTTCTTCTGACATTAAGCCTATTATAATCAAGTATAATATTCAAGTTTCATGTTACATTAAAAATTTGATTGGTCCAGATGTTCAGTTGCACGTCAGTCAAACTGCAGGTTTTCTGGTAGTTCCTACAGTTTCTAAAAGCAGAATGAGAGGAATATCTTGTAATCATCAGGCTGCTCTCATATGAAAACCTTTCCTTTAGCATGCCTATAGTTATACTTCTCTAGATCTAGGCGGACATACTGATCACTGTGCTACCTTTTCCTACTGTTCTTCATTTATGCCTTACCTGGTGTTTCTTTATTTGACCATGTCTCTTTCTTGGAGAGGGCCATCGGCTGAGCTATTGCTGCCAACACTTTTTATGTTCTCGCTTTGGAGATAATATTTGTCTTTTTGTGTTTTACCTCGTTTCTTTCTTTGACAAAGCCAGTAAAGAAAGTACTTCTGCCCTGCTGCCTCTCCTTTCTATCATTAATGGCCTGTACTTATATAACGCTTTATCTAGCCCAGAAGACTCCTCAGCTCTTTACACTACATTCCGTCATTCTCCCATTCAAATTCAAATTCAATTCAAAAATACTTTATTAATCCCAAAGGAAAATCAAATGTTGATGTAACTCATTTAATTAAGGAGTGATTATAGATTGTGATGGCTGTGGGCAGGAAAGATCTCCTGTAACGGTCCGTTTTACAACCAATCTGAAGAAGTTTCTGACTGAAGAGACTCTGTTTTCCAATGAAGAGGATGGTCAGGGTTGTCCATAATTTTCTTGATTTTATGCAAAATCCTTCATCATTCAAGCACACATTCACATGCTGATGGTGGTAAACTACTACACTGTAACCACAGCTGCCCTGCAGTCTGACAGAAGCGAGGCTGCCATGCACGGGCTTCACCAGCCCCTCTGACCACCATCACCAGGCAGTGAACTGTCTTGCCCAAGGACACAATGACTGAGACAGACTGGTTATTCAAACCGGCATCCCACCGTTTACAGGACAAACTCCTGCCATCGTCACTCCATCTCAAAAATAGTACGACAGACTCAGTGCCTACCAGTTTAGCTGTATTTCTCTTCCAGACAAAGAAACTAACCAAGCTAGTACTGCCATCAACTCTGTGTGCCCAGGTTTTTCTCATTACATAGAAAGTACGCTTGGAGCATTGCTTTTGAGTTTTTCTTGTGTGCCTACTCTGTCCTCTAAAGTCCTAGCTGGTTACTACAGAAGGCTTCTCATACTAGGAAGGGTTTTGCTGGGAATTTCTTTCCAGCAGAAGCCTGAAACACTGGAAACACCCAGGAGCACCAAGTGCTTGCATGGTATTGCGTGCTGTAATATTAGCAATTCAAGGCACTCAACAGTCCATTGTCACCACATGGTTTCTAGAGATTTGACTTTGTAAACTCAATAACATGATGCAATCTTTTGGGGTTTATAAGATAACTTTGTACCAACTGAATTTAACCACATATTAGGCTCAAACAGCAACTGATATAATTCAATTTTAATCTGTCCATATGATTGAACTGATCTGATAATGTATCTTATGAAATGGGTCAGTTTGTTTTGTAAAGGACCTTGAGATGAGATTTGTTGTGAACTTTAAATGTATAAACAAACTGAACTGAATTGAAACTCTTTAACGGATTTTACATAAAGTAAAAATGTTGCACAACTAAGTAAGAGTACAGAAAATGTAACATTTAGCAATGAGTTTAAACTTTAAATGAGAAATGCATATTTTAACATAGAGCAAGACTCCTTCAAACAAATTGCATCTGACTCATTGATATATTTTAAGCTATTTGATTTTCTATCGTGTCCATAAACTGATGAAATAACTGAGAGCAGGTCAGATTTAGTTCAGTTCACAGTGAGGCTGTTGTTCAAATGCAGGATTAGTCGTTTAATCTCTGGCCCAGGCATCTCCCACCAGCAATTTCACTTGAAAAATACATCTCTCAAATCTATTTTCCAAATGCATTGTCATGCCTTTAATTCTTTGGACCAATATTTATGAAATGAATGCAGCTCCAATGAGTTTTTCTAAAACATGTATTTGCTGTTTACTGATGGTGTAACCTTGGCATGAAACTGCTAACCAGACACTAAGTGCAACAACTTTTATTAGGGAAACATGACATCCAGCCATTCTGCACAAAAGACCACAGAATGCAGGACATCAAGGAAGGAGGATTCAAAGATTTGCATAACTCTCTTGATTCTTCTACAGACAATTACAAATGTTTTTTTAAGCTTAGACTACAAAACATATTTTTAGACACAGCACCAACACCATTGTTTTCTTGTTTTTACAATTCCATTTCATAAAACTCTCATACTATTACCTCTGTGAGACTCTGTGTTTTTCTCTCCCTGTTAGGGTTTTTTTTCTACAACGAACCAAATGATTCAGAACTTCATCCCTTTTATGATTTTATAAGCCAGTTTTGACAGTGCAGGAAAGAGTGTAAAACATGAGTTTTTGGCTTGCTGAAAAGTGCTCACATGTTTTTTTTTTTTTTTTTTTTTTTCCAGCTGACATATTGAACAAAAGCTGTTTTCAAATCTTATACCTGGAGTTATTTAGCAGAATATGTGGACAATTTGCACAGATCCTTTACTGTTGCTGCTTAGACGCACTTCACAGCAGGATGTATTCTGCAAGAGATGTGTTTTTAGAGTATGAAATATGAGGAAGAGGAGTTTTTTTTTATCTGGCCTTGAGAATCCAGGGAAAAGGCAAAAATGGGCTATGGAATTTTCCATGTTTTCTTTACGTTTCATCAAAACTGTGATAGAGATCCTTCATGATATTTGTTGTGTTTTATCAATGTGTTTCAAACAATCCACAAAAGCAAGGCAGCAAGTAAAAAGCATAACAGAAAGTACCCAGATAGGGTATTTTATTAGGAGGACTTCAATGGAAAACCCCTGCAAGAACCAGAGCAAATTGCTGTAAGCGTTTGTATTCACAAATTCAGTGTCTCTAGAACAGCTCTTAAACTGCATAGGACTAAAATTAGTGCTTAGAAATAGCTTAATAGCAATAGAACCTGTTTGGTGGAAGGGGAAGTAACACTTCTTCCTTCAGATACAAGGAATAAATTTAGGACAAGTGGGTCAGAACGACCTAATCTTTAGAAAAACTGTTCTGTATTGTGGAGGACGTCACAGAGAGGAATGCTTCAAACTATGTAATTAAGCGCAGTTAATGTCACATCTTTGCATTTAGCTCTCCAGCGAGGATGAGCTATTATTGGTTGAAAACAACAACAAGCAAGCTTATAAAACTCCTGGTCAAATTTAAGTTTCCCTGCATAACAGATGGAGTCACTAAATAGTTTGTAAAAATAAAAAAAATCTCTAGTGGCACTATTGACGTGACTCCTGCTGTTAATGCTTTATACAACCCCTTTTGCGAGTGGGACAGCTCTAAAGTCTTCTCCGACAACATTTCATGAGGTTTGAGCAAACAAGGCAGATCTTTGGCCATTTATCTTTGCACAACCCTTCTCAATTGTCCTGGGTCCTTTCTATTGCTTCCTTCTCTTCTGGTCATCACATATCCTTTCAATCAGATTCAGGTCTGAGGACTAAAATGGCCACATCATTTTGTTTTCTCTGATGAAAAATGTTGACCTAACCATATGTTTCGATCATTATCCTGTTGAAAGACCAAATAATAACTGTTTTTAGTTTACTGAAGAATTTCATCATAATCTTATTTAAAATCTCTTGGTATTTCAAAGAGTTAATGCTACCATAGACTGAGGAAAGGTTCCCAGGGTCTTTGGAAGAGAAACAGGCCCATAATATTCACCATACTTGACAGCCGGCATCTTTCCAGCTATTCAGTTTTTGATTCAGGCCAAACCAAACCAATGTCTACGGTTGAAAAGTCCAATCTTAGCAGAGTCATCTGACCAAAACAAACCATTCCAATTTAAGTCCAAGTAGAGTTTAGCAAACTTTAGAAATTTACACTTGTGGTAGTGTTACAGAAAATGCTTTTTTCTAGACATGTCCTCCAAACAACTGATTGGCGTGTTGATATTATCTTATGATTGTTTTGGAGACCAGGTGACCCCAAGATGTCACTCTTCTCTAACAGTGAGATTTGGAGATTGTTTTCTCCCTTTCCATCTTTCTTACTGTGTGTGGTCCTTGTCCACCCTTAGCAGTCAGTGGCTCAAAGAAATCGGCCTCTGTTATGTCACATTCACCTTCAAAAAGTAAAGTAATAATAACAGAAACATTCGGCTATGTTTATTTTATTAGCATACTACGTACATACTACTATTATTTGTTAGCATAGGGTTTTTGGATTGGGATGTTCAGATTGTTAATTTTTCATGTGGGGTAATATGACTATTATAGATGAAATAATTTAAAGGCTTTTTACACATCATTACCAGAGGTGCCAAAAAAAATATGTCCATGACCATGTCTGTAGATCAAAAGGTGAGCCAATGTAAGCTTTTGTGCCAAACGCAGCAACAACTGGGAACTGCTGAAAATCCACATGCACATTTTTCCCTCAAACTCTTGTGCCACCTCAAGCGCTTTTTAAAATCTGCTTATTCAAAAGGTCCAGTCCAAGATTATCCACAGAAATAGCATTGGCATCTTGTAGCACTGGGGCTGGGAGAGGGGGGTTATGTAACTACGAAACTCATATATTACTATAGAAAATGTAAAGGACTGTCCAGTTCACTAGCAAAGCATCAGGATAAAGTAAATCCACAGATTCAACATTATGAGGAAGATTTTGATCCTAATCTTACAAGGCTTAGTTTTGACACCAATGCTCCAGGGAATCTTGTACGACTTTTTTTTTTTTTTTTTTTTTTTTCAGTCTAATAAAACTTCCTGAACTGACTTTATAATAACTAAGTTCTGATATAGGAGTGCCTGTGGTAAACCAGTGTGGTTTAATAATGTCCCTACTGTTAGTGGAAATGTTCCTCTTACCCTGAAGCCAATGCTGCTGTATTACAACAGTGTGCCGCAGTGTACTGAGAGGGGGACTGAACTTACGACCTCACTGGGAGAATGGCATGTTAAAAAGCTCAAATCCCTGTTGCGTGGTTTCCTGTTGCTCTGTGGGAGAAAAGTACTCGAGTCAGAGTCAATTTCCTTACACAAGAAAACATAAAACAATAACAACAATAATGATAATGTGAATATTAAGCTGACGAAAATGCTAATAAAAATGAAAGTTCATGGTAAATTAGGAATAATTAAAATATACAATCTTGTAAATAAATGATGTCATTCTACTTTAACCGTAAAGAGGAGGAGACATTTAGGTTTCGGCCAATAGAGAGCAGGCGCGTGAATATGAAATAATCAAGATTTTGTGCTGTATTTGTGTGCAGTTAGGAATTTGGAGTGTTCTAATTAAAGAACGTGGTACGTTGTTTGATCTGTCGCAAAACAGCTCTGCTTCACCATGTCAAAATAATTTAAA
Organism: Anableps anableps; assembly: GCA_014839685.1. Classification (NCBI taxonomy): domain Eukaryota; kingdom Metazoa; phylum Chordata; class Actinopteri; order Cyprinodontiformes; family Anablepidae; genus Anableps; species Anableps anableps. Next base: position 21,057,144 of record CM026071.1, read on the forward strand.
ATAAATACCACCTGGTTAAATTTGATCGTGCTATTTATGTATTCAATGTTTGTTTACTTGTTTCTCAATGAGAGTGGTGAATTTACGAGTAAATTCCGAACGCAGCTCAATGGGAGGGTCCAAAAGGAGTATCAGTTTGACTACTGCTCGGCCAGTCACACTGATTAGCTTCGAGGATATTAGGACAACAGTCAAACGGGGAAACACGGAGGTATCTGGTTAGTTGAAGGCACAACCTTTTGGGAAAGGTAAGGTTTAAATGTTCATTTTTGCTGCGTTATCGAGCCGAGGCAATGAGAGAGTGGTGTGTGGTCTTTAAGGTCGGTTTGTTGGTTCGGGGAAAGTGTTTGGTTTAAACGGAACCGCTCCAGTAGACACGTTAGAGCCGAAATACTAGCAGCAGCTTGGCGAGTTGAAACCTGTTACTTGGTGAGAAGTTTTTTCAGACGGATTCCAAGGTTTGATCGGCAGGCTTAAAAAAATAACAGGGTAAAGGAGAGACGCCGTAAGCGGGGGACACACCTGTTTATTTACGCGAAGGAAACGGACTTTATCCATATTCCTAGCTTCTTACCGAGCTTTACTCGGTTTCTACATGGCTTACTTCATTGCGTACTTTAATTATCTGGAGGAAGTTCAGCTGTGAACGTAAATTGGCCCAGTTTTACGCCGTGGAAAAAACGGGGAACTTTATTTTCGGTTTCTCATTGAAAACCTGTTTTACAAGTCGGCAAGGATTGGGAACTATGCGTTTTTCTCTTTCTTTGCCACAATAATTCCTGGAAAGCAAGATTGTTTCGACAATCTTCAAAATACTCGACTTTTTTTTTTTTTTTTTTTTCTTATTTGGTAATGCGGTCAAAGTCTGTCCTGTTCGTCTGTTGTAGATAAATGATAAAACATTAGTCTGTCCCGAGGAAATTCCTTTCTCTGAGCCACCACACCCTTGTTATGCTGCTCAGCTCCAGTAGCGCAGACCCTCATCTTTCTCAGAGCAGCTTGTTCCCTTGTCTTGGCATGTTCTCCATAACAAAACTGCACTCCTGGTGTTTGTCATGAACCAAAGTGAAACCTGCAGAACTGCTGATGTGCTTCGGCTGGGTTACTCCCATGTTTGTTCCCAGGCTGATCCTCATGAATGCGTCGGATGTTATCCTACCTAGTGCTCCTGGCTTGTTTTTGATTAGATGTTTGCATGATGCTCTGTCCGTGAAAGTATGTCATTACATTTTAACCAACAGAACTTGGACAGAAGGACCTATCCAGTGGTATGCAGACAAGTAAAGCAAAATCAGAGCTCACTCAGTGAAGGAAATGCCATTTCCAATTTTTAGAGGACAAAATTAAATGCTTTGGACTATGGTGTAAATTTTAGTGGGAGTATGCAGGCTCTGTCTTGTGATTTCTTTGAATATAACGTTTTATAAAAAATACCACAATTTAGTGGTATTTGCACAACAATTTAGAATGTAGTGGTACAATTTCACAGATTTAATGTAATACAAGAAAGGGAAAAATTGTACTTCTGCTAAAGTCGATTTATTACAGTAATGGTTTATACTGATTCCGTTTTTCTTTTGAGCTCTGACCTACTATTTTTTTTTTTTATTTTTATTATTTTTTTTTTAATTTTTTGTTTTTAGGTTGTATGGACTATAATGCATTAGTAAAGGATAAAGGCTGCAGGTTTTTTGGCTGTAGTAGTTTTGTATCCAACAAAATCTTATGGAATTACAAGATTATCCCCATTCATGCTTTAAAGCATGTTGCTTACTTTTGTGATTTTTTTTTTTTTTTTTTTTTTTTTTTCCCCTCGCACACATGCGAAAATGTGGACTCTGACCTTTTCTATTTCATGTTGACAGTGTTTGAGCACTTGCCTGTTAACCAACTGACATGCCCTAAACTTGAACTATATTTAACATGAAATAATTGTATTTTGTTTAAATGGTTAAAATTCAGTTTAAGGAATAATGTCTAAACAATGGTTAAAATTTGTTACAGACTCTTACTCTAAATTCCTTCTGCATTTTTGAAGTCAGACATACCTGAAAGAGTCTGTAAAAGGCTTTAAATGACTACTGTGGATCAGAATGTGCACCTATGAAATTTTTACCAGAAGCAATTTGACTTTGGCATGTCATTTCTTTTACATCATATGTGCCTACCAGTGCAATTTTTTTTTAAATGCTGAGGAGCTTAGGAAGTATACTAAAAGCTCTCAATTCTTAGCAACATGCAGAGATTTACCAAGTCATGCACTGACAGAAGAGTGATTGTTCAGTCTTTTTTTTTCCCCCCTTCCTGTACAGCTTAGTTGTAGTCTGTGGAGTGCTACAAGTCTGCGCATTGTTAAGTCATAGATGTTTATCAGACAAGGTGTTCAAAAACAATTCACCACAGTATCCTGTCCCAGATTTGCGTAGGCAGCTTTCCATCAGACCAGATTTCCAGGGAGCACTGTGTTCTTTTAAGGAGCTGATGCAACTGAAGCGTGTTTTACAGTAAAAATATGGAGCTCCTGAAAATATCATCTCTACTCCTTAAACACAATTCTTGAACCAGTCCTTTAAGGGTGGCTCTAGACCAGGGGTCTCAAACTGCATTCCTCAAGGGCCGGTGTCCTGCAACTTTTGGATGTCTCCCTGCTTTAGCACACCTGGTTCCAATGTAAGCTCATTAGCGGAGCTCTGTAGAGCTTGATTGCATGCTAGTGAGGCAGTTTCACCTTGTAGGACAAGGGACACATCTAAAAGTTGCAGGACTCTGGCCCTCGAGGACTGAAGTTTGAGACTACTGCTCTAAACAGTCTGGAATTAGGATGTCATGAATAAGCTGAGGCTGCACTCAGATGTTGGCTTTCGTTTGTGCTGTATCTTATAATTTTTAGTTTTTTGTAATAAGGAATGGAACTACCTAAAGATACCTAACATTATCCCCCAGATGGTGACAGCATGGTGCAAACAGAGCAGAGAACAGGGTGAAGTACAGTTAGCTGTTTCAATTTCTCTAGCTAAGTCTGTGTAGTCATATCTTTTTAGTTAACGGGCAAACTGTGCATAATTTATTTCTCATTTGGTTCATGTCATCATGTTTCCCTTTCCATCATGCAAATTTAACCACTTGTTTATGCATACTCAAGTAATATTAGAGGCATGCATATTGCATTTTTGTTGCCCTTAAACAGCTAGTACTGCAGTGTTCGATGTTTTACTTTAGACCACCTCCCTTCTGCTTCATTCCCCCAAAATGTAGGACTTTTCGTTTGTTTGAACTAAAACCAGAACTCTGAGTGGCAGCTGAAGGGATAATTCTGTGATAGTTTTTTTTCTCTGTATACTTTGAGCTGAGCAGTGTGCTCTGTGATGAATTTGTCGAGGGGAGTCTCAGTGGCTCTGTCCTATTTGGAGCTCCAACTTGGTTCTTTGACTTTAACCTCCATGCCCTGGCTCTTGAATAGTTTAAGGTGGTCTAGAATTAGATTCAACTTTGAAAATGTGAGTTTGAATCCTCTCATTGCTCGAAATTTAAAATGGATACCAACTATGTTTGCCAATTAAACTACTTTACAGTAAGCCTGGATAGTTTGAGGGAAATTACAAAAAGAATTCTTACTTAATTTTAAAAAAAGTCAAACTGATGTTAGTAAAATTGTTTTTCCAAGTGTACAATCACTTTGGAAGAGACTGAAGCACAGTAGACCTTCAGTATTTGCAGAGAGTAGGAATCACAACCGCCTGTGAATAGCTAAAATCTACGAATACTTGAGACCCCCTTTAAAAATGCTTATAACTTGGGGTGCACCGATTGCCGTTTTCTGGCTGATCATCGATCTTTTAAAAGCCTGATCTGGTGATTCAGATTTTTGTGTTTAAACAGACACTGTCAAGTGTTATAAGATCATAGTTAACCTACAATATGCCAATCTTATTTTATTGAAAACATTGAACAATACTCATGAAATGATGCAAACTTGTTTTAACTGCACATGAGGTAGTGCAGTTTAGAGCATTGCTGTCCAAACTACTAAATTAACTAAATTTAAAAAAAAAAAAAAAATCAGTTTTTTTTGTTTTCCCCCTTTTTAATTTCACATTTTAAAAACAAACAAAACTTGCACAACAGGTTAGACTACATGCCTGTTTTGAGCCTCTCACCAAAAATACACTGCTCACGAAATTAAAGGGAACACTAAAATAACACATCCTATATCTCAATTAATGAAATATTCTCATTGAAAAACTTTAACAGTGGAATTGGTTGAGAAGACAATAACACAAAAATTATCATTGTAAATCAAAATTATTACACCATGGAGATCTGGATTTTTATTCATATTCATTATGAAAGTGGAAAATAACATGGCAAGATAATTCAATGTCAGTGAATATTCCTCAAGACAAGTCTAAATAAAGCTCAGTAGTGTGTGTGGCCTCCTATGGCCTCCTCCACGTCTCCTGGTGTACTGGCCTATATACTAGTACCTGTTCCATGCTCTGGACACTGTGCTGAGAGACACAGCAAATCTTCTTGCCACCGCTCGCATTGATGTTCCGTCTTGGATTAGCTGCACTACTTGAGCAACTTCAGTGGGCTGTAAAAGAACGTCTCATAATGCCTCTGTGTGACAACACTGACAAAATAAAAAAGTGACTAAAAGGTCAACCAGAAAGGACGAGAACAGAGAAATGATCTGTGGTCACCACCTGCAGAATCACTCTTTTATACGGGTTATCTTGCCAGTTGCCTCTCATTTCCACCTGTTGTATGTTCCATTTGCACAGCAGCAGGTGAAATTGATTCACAATAAGTATTACTACCTAACTGGTGACTTTGATTCCACAAAGGTGTGACTAATTTGGAGTTACATTGTTTTGTTTAGGTGTTGCCTTTATTTTTTGAGCAATGTATTTTGCTTTTACAAAATCACAAGATTTAAGCTCAGTTGAGCACAAACTAACAAATGCAAATGGCCAAATGCAGCAACTTTGTGGCTATTTCAATGGAAAAACAATCTAAAAATAAGCTGCAACAGATTACAGCCCTCATGGACAGTGGCTGATTTTCAGACCTTTGCAGCGGTAGGTAAGTATAATTAAAGAAATCGGGGAATCCCTTCTTATTACTGTTGTAATAATTTGAACACCAAATAAGTCTTAATATGCACTGTAGAAACTAACATCTACAGTCTTCCTTATCTTTGTTGTTGGGGGTTACAGCCAGTCTGCACCAAACAAAATGAATGGCACTCCTAGATTGGCTTCTTTGGGAACAGCAGCCTGCAGCATATCAAGTAGCATTGTGCCTTGGTATTTCAGCTTGCCAAGCTGCATTTTTTTTTTTTTTTTTTTTTTTTTTTTTTTTTTTAATATTTTAGATATGCCCTGAAATACAAATCTTTCGCGAATAACTTGGAGTTGCATTCCAACAAAAAGCTCACAAAAGGCTTTTGAAGTCAAAAATATTTACAACCACACAATACATAAATCGGCCATTATGCAACATTTAACCCTTCTGTTTTTACCTCCCAATAGGTGGTTGTCAGAACAACATCACAGAACTGTGATCATTTATCCATGAAACCTGTTTTTTTTTTTTTTTTTTTTTTTTTTTTTTTGCACTGTTCTTAAATGAAACATGCAAATTTCAAAAAAATTACTTAAATGCTCTAAATGTGTTATTAACTTTGTGTCGTCCGCCCCTTCTTGCCAACCCCCCCCTCTCCATGCGAAACTACTGTGATTGGTCTGTATTTCGTGGGTGGGTTTTATTTGTGGAACACAGCCTCAATTTCTCAGCTTCCAGAAGCCAGTTTTTCAGCCACAGAGCAAGATGGATAGTTTTGAGGAGCAATTGTCCAAAGCCATGAGGAATTATGAACTGAAACATTAAAAAAAATAAATAAATAAAATAAAACGCTGCTGGTCTGATGCAGCAGGAGAACATCCCACCGAAACCTTCCGTTCTTTTTTTGATAACATGGAAAATAAAACGAGATTCTCCAGCTCAATCATTAGTCATCCGAATTGGTGTTATGGATATTAATAGTCGATCCTGTCTGCCATGATCGCTGTGTTTACTGTACTGTTGTAAACCACACAGATGGCAATACACCATGACCTTACACTGCAGCGAGAGGGGTTTCACAGGAGTTCAGCTTGGTGCGTCTTGTGGACCGTGAAGGGTCTATACCAAAATGGATATCTGAAAACCACGTGACCATGCATCGACAGTTCGACTTCGACTCAACCGTGCAGAGAGCCGCCGTGAGCACTTCCCGCTTCCTGAGCACTGCAGTCAATCTGGCAGGCGTCCGTCCTGCAGTATACCATCGCCAATAATCAGAGCAGAGGAGACCCTTTCCACTCTGTGTACGCATTATAAATAAATCACACAGTTGCTAAGTTGAGTAACGATGTCAATCAGTGCTTGCTGTAGTCACACCCAGCTCCAACTCCTGACTTGCCACCAGGCGGGCGGGGCTGTGTGTCTGAGTGAGATGGTTTTATACCCAACCGTGGGGCAGTGACGTAGTTTACTGGCTATACTGCTGCGACCAGTCGGAAAATTCAACTGTCTGAGCAAAATATAGCCGAACTAAACACATGTACACAAAAATGTACAAATTTGCACAGAAACATAAATATAGAACCCTAATTAACCTATTTAGACAATTTGTCAGCAAAAAAAAAGTTGATTTAGTTAGTTGCGCTTTAAAGATTTTAAGACTTATATAAGCTAAAATATTTGAAAGATATGGTTAACAAACAAAAGTGGAATGTCAGGATTACAAGGTTATGGTCAGAGATTGGCAAGCATTCTGAGGAAAAGAAATCTGGATGATCTGAGCTGATTTTATGTATTTATTTATTTTTGCAGAGTTGGGTTTTCACTTGTTTTAAGTTCCAGGCTGGCAGGTTGATTTGGAGCTCAAAAAAGAAGGAAGTATTTATTTGATGTTTTGTAGTCGTCCATAGCTAGTTTTGTGCTGTTTTTGACCCTTGTTAACTCCGGTGAGCAAGGCTGGTTAATATGTTACTACCTGTGGCAGTTAACGACCTGTCATTGTTGAGAAATGAGGAATCTATGCCGCATGTACTGGGAAAGATGACTTTGCCCCTTGCTCCCTTTCTGTTCCACAAATGTACAAGAGTTATGCAACAGTCATGAGAACATGCGTTTTTCTAATCGGCATCTCGTTTTGTATTTTGGAAGCTATTGTACAGATGTTAAGTCTATGCTTGCAAATTACAGCTCATTCAGAATGTATATTAATGTCAATTTTGGTTTCTTGAGTTAGACACTTGTTCTATTAACTTAGTGGTTTTCACCTCCACAGCTATTTGGTAATCTACAGTTAAATTGTTCAGACATGTTAATATTTTTATTTTTCTACACAACTGTATATAAACCGAGGCTTTGCTTTTAGTATGCCTTTTATTTGTGGTCTTCTACCATAAGTTGGGCTGATCATTGGAGCTGATGTTTAGAGTTCACTATTTTAAGCGTGTAGTTGAACATTTTTGTAAATGTTGTGGCCCCATTATAGTTTACTACAATTTGATGGTTTTTTTTTTACTTAAAATGACAAACTTGTGTGGCATTATCTTGGTCCACAAAAACTAAACACTTGGAGCTGTAATTACTGAATTCTCTTGAAAATTGTGGCTTTTTAATATCTTGAAATCTTACTTTCTAAAACTAGCCTTAAATGGCTGAGTTAAACAAAAACACATTTGTTCCTAAGGGCCAAAATATCCCATTGGAAGCTACTGAAAATGTCAATTTTTGTCCCCAGATACACAACAGTTGTTCACTTGCACATGCAAACATCCAACCATAGATGTCTAAGTTATATTTAATAAAACTGAATGATGCATAGACAAGATATTGAATGTGCATACTAAAGAGTATTTAAAAGAGGGGAATTATGCAAAATTTACTTTTTTTTTTTTTTTTTTTCCCCCCCTAGCTTAATGTTTTATATTTACTCAGCAAAAACAAACCTGGAGTGTTGCCTTAATTCATTCATTCATGGATGATTGAGAAATCCTTGACTCTCCCATGGCAGCTATTCGGGGGTGCCTAAATACTTAATCATACGATGTGCTGCCTATTTACCTAAAGCTCCACCTTGGCTCTTCAGCCGAGCTGAGCTCCCACCCTACACTGCTCAGTTCCATCAGGCAAGTGGCAGCAGCAATTAGCAAACACCTGGTGAAACTGCATGTCTGCTGAGCTTATCATATGAACTACTTCTCAGTCAAATGCTCCTAAGAATGGTTGTGATGATGTGCTGAAGAGGGATTGACAGAAAGGGTAGGCGCTTCTTTAAGAGATGGAGGCCAATTTCAAGGTGACGGCTATGATGCGAAGTTAAATTTTGTTTGTTTGAAGAACATAACTTGAACAGAAACAGTTTTTTGGTGATGACTAACATCTTTAAGATGCCTCCTGTATGAAGAACTAGTCACATGCATTGCTCTGAGATTTTTGGACTATTTTTTTTCCACACAAACTGAAGTTTCTTTAGGCCAAGACTTCAGGTGGGTTATATGGTAAAATACATCTTTGTTTTTGTTTTTTTGTTTTTTGTTTTTAACATTAGAATCATGATTTTATTACAATTTCACTCCATAAAAGCATAGCTCTTAAAGAAAAAATCGTAATGCATCATAACTTGGAGCAAACGGAATATGTAACCATAATCAATTCACAAAATTTTGCCAACTTGTGTCAAACAGAATTGAGATTTAATAAATATGTTCTCCTTAAAACTGAGACGGAGTTAAGACTTGTCTAATTTGAAACAATTTTTTTAAAAAAAAATTTTAATTTTTTTTATTTCAAAACAAAACGACACTTGGGTATACATGCCTAGTACATATGTAAGGTATGGTGCATTTTGTTTTTAATATTCCTTCCTTACTTTCACTGACTTCTGCTCCCCTCTGCTGTGGGCTTGGGGTGTGAGTAGCCTGGCCATTGCCTTCCTATGCAATTCTGATCTACCTTCAGTGCTCCGTCTGGGCTTTCTCCCATTGAGCTGGATTTCTCTTGTAGAGTTTCAACTGGGCCAATCAGCTAACAGGAGAAGTTGTGAGCGACGACGTTGATTTTTCGGTGCTGTTTTAGAATTTTCTGCCTGTAGTTTTAGCAATGCAATGGCAGCGGAGGAATTGAACGAAGCCGTTCAGTCCGTGTTGGCCACGCTTCAAAATATTGAATTAATATTAACAGCCATCTCGTTCAGCCTAGGATGGTTGTTTAAAGCGCAGGTAATTTCCAGTAATCTTCATAGTGTTGAACTAGCGCATTACATGCATCACGGACAAACATTTGCAATTGGGTAAAATTTAAAACTTCAGCAGAGTACATACGTCCAGCAAGCAATCATTTCTTAATAGCCAAGGGTCCAGACCCTCTGTACGAAGCAAAGGGTAGAACAAGGGGCTGGTTTTTACCAGGTAAGGGTGTGAAACGCAGGAGAATTTTTAGTATTGGTGTCATTATTCATGCTTAAACAAGTGACAGAAGCCAGCAGAAACAGACCAGGAAATGTAATGAAGCGTACATAACACTTGGGTTTCCTGTGAATGCAAAATGTTCACTTTTCATCTCTTTTGATGAGCTAAAACAAGAAATATTGTTGCAAATTTTGCAACAAAAAAAAGTTAAATGCCTTTTTGAAAAGGAATAAGCTGATGAAGCTGAGAAGTAACCAATGTTTACAGTTTAAACAAGTTTCGAATGTTGCTGTCTAATCTGAAAAAGCACATGCCAGTGAATTATTTGATCTTTTTTCTCTTTTGAGAATCATAGACTGAGCAGTCTTGATGTTACAAATGTTATAAACTGAGTTAATAAACTGAACCTAGAACTTGTTTAAAGACTTAAAACAATAAAATGAGATGCAACAACTTAAAATGCTCATTTTTATTAATCTGTTTTGATAATCAGGTGATTGTATGCAGAATGCTGGTGCCAGTGGTTTGTACAGATAAATATAATCAGGTTCCCTTTTAATATTTCATTTTGGGGTGTGTGAAATGATGTTCCCTAAGGGGGCATGACAGGAAATGACTGAGAACCACTGCGTTAGGGGAAGCTGGAGTCTATTCAACTGGCCAAATATGCAGAACGTGCATGCTAAACACTTGAAATATTATATACTACCAAATATTGCATCCAAGCAGTTCTTTGAGATTGTAATAATGCACACACTGATATAGCAATGACAATTGTGATTTGGTATATTGTTTTGCTTACTTAAAACCTGTCAGTGTACACTTCTTTTCTACAGTTTGCACGGGGTGTTTTTTTTTTTTTTTTTTTAAATGTATTTTTATGTCTGACTCTTGTTAGTGCAGAAGTGATGTGTTCAATGCTACACAATTTTAAGGATTTTTGAACACACCTAGTGACAGACACCCCATGATGTGAAAAAATAGTACCTTGTACTTTGTTGATCCTTGTCCTGGAACAGAGGAAACACTTCAGATTTGCATTTATCCAAAGTAAAAGGGCCACTATCCCTAAAGTGTGCTTTGTGATGCCATTATAATAGTAGGGAGCCTTGTGTGACAGCTGTTGTCATCAATAATCTACATTTTGCAGAACATTACTCGGTGTGCGGGAATAGCCTAACTTTCTTTTTGAAGCTTCCAGTGTTGGTTGTTAGTCTGGATTTGTTTCTGTATGTGTAGCTTCCCTCTGGCAATGTCAGTATGATGTATGGAGCAGTAGCAGTCTGCCATCACAGAGAACAGGTGGCTCTCTCCAGTGTATCTGACAGTACACTGGCCTGTTTTTAACTTGCAGAAATAAAATGGTAACCAAGGTTGTGTGTGGGGGAGGAGGGGTTGTTGTTGGGGTTTTGGTTTTTTTTTTTTTTGTTCCCCCCCCCCAAAAAAAAAGTGAGCTGGCAGTTACAATTTGAAGCTGTACCTTTCTCTGATCTAAATCAGCATGTCGCTTCTTAGCTGCACATTTAGAAACAAGACGGATTCTTGAAAAATTAAGACAGAACGCAGGTTTGTTTTTTTTTGTATTAGGTGATGTACAGATTTCTTGACCTACAAAGCTAGACAGAAAAATAGCATAGTTAAAAGTCTGGGCTGCTTTTCCCTGGATTATAGATGTACAGTTTCATCATTAAATAAATTTATCATGGGTTTTGTTCTGTGTGATCAAAATTTACCAGTTAATATTAAAATTATTGCATTGGGAGTAGAGGCAGTTAAACAGGAAAAACCTAGTCTAAAGGCAGCAAAGATCCAGTTAAATGTAAGCTTGTTTAGCATTAGCTGCTAGTGCCTGCTGGAGATGGAGGATTACTTGTGCTGTTGGCTTCTTCAATTAGTGAAGACACAATCGTCTTTAGAAAGCCTCCCTTTAGCTGTTTTATAAAGGTTAAAATTCAGCTGCATTCAAGACTTTATGCTTTCTGCTGGTTGGAATATCTCTGCTTTACTTTTCTACTTGCTTCTGTGGCAAAACTTTGTGTGATAGACAATCCCAAAACATTTTTAATAGTTTAGTAATGAAATAAACCTGTGATGTAATTTTATTTTAAAGTGGCAATAATAACGGTAGGACATTTTTACCATTTTGATCATTAAAACCATCACCTAGACCAGGGATCCTTAAATCCAGGCCTCGATGGCCGGTGTCCTGCAGGTTTTTGAAGCATCTCTGCTTCAACACACCGGAGTCAAATAATCATGTCATTTGCAGGACTCTGGAGAACATCACTGCATACTGAGAGGGTAATTCAGCCATTTGACTGAGGTGTGTTGAACCAGGGACAAATCTAAAAGTGGGAGGACACCAGCTCTCGAAGCCTGGATTTGAGGAATCCTAACCCTAGACTCCCCCCCTTTTTTAAAAGATGGGAGTAGGGGCCTGTATTCATTGTTATGTGACAGAAAATGGGGAGAGACGCACAGCAAACGTCCCATGGTTGGTATTGCGACCGTAGGCGTAGTCACTTTTTCCTTGTAGCCCACCTCTGATTGTATTTTTCTCAAACTTCTTTCTAGTTTTAACAAGAATAGTTAGTCTAAATAGGCTGTGAAAATCAAACTATTTTAAGTGGCTATTTGTTTGATATCCTGAAGGAAATTGTGTAATCAGATTTCTTCTAACTAAGCAGCACATTGCTAAAGGTAAATCTCAAGCTTTTACAACTATATGAAAGTTACTTTAAAAGCCTGGTGGTGATGAAAACCAGCAGTAATGCTTTGATTGTTCAGGATCTTTCTTAGTCATCAGTTATTTAGCAATAACTACATGTGTGAATCAGAGTTTGAGATTTGTAGAAGATAATGTGTCTGTCTGGACAGCCAGAGCATTGCCTCCTTTTGCCTTTTCTCCATCATCAGTCTGTGGGACATGACTATTGATCCATGGTGACCATCATGGTTTCTCTGGCAAGCCACATTGACGCATTCACAAGTCTTTCATGGAATAAGAAAAAGACCTAAGGAGACAAATGTGATCGATAATGCTGTGTCAGTGGGGGCAGTTAATCCCTCATGCACTGGTATGTAGAGCTCTGAGGCTGCAGCATACTCTCCCTTTCACCCCATAGGCTGCACACAACCCAGGAAAAGGAAGAGGGTGCGGCTCTAAAACAGACTTGGGTCATCTTTTTCCTCCCCTTTTTTCCCTCTGTTCTCTCACCATTTATGGTTACATTTCTTCTCATTTTTATATTTTTTTATTTTTTTAAACTCAGTATTTCTCTATAGTTTACACTACATCAAACCTTACCCTAAAGATTAATCTCTGTTTCTAGATGGCTGCGATCAGAAAGAAGCTGGTGATAGTTGGAGATGGTGCGTGTGGGAAGACTTGCCTGCTCATCGTCTTCAGTAAGGATCAGTTCCCAGAGGTCTACGTCCCAACTGTATTTGAGAACTACATCGCTGACATCGAAGTTGATGGCAAACAGGTATTCTGCATTTTAAATTTCACAATGGAAAGGCTCTAAATTTACTGAATGTATTAGTTTTAAATTTATGTGCAGCTTAATCATATTTTTATTTATCTCTTCGAGTTTTTAAGCTGTGGCTCATGATGATTTTTAAACAGAAGTTAGTTGGGTGATTCTGTGGAAATTTAGGCTCAAGACTTTAATCATTACCCCCACGAGGGACTACCAGAGAAGCTACATAAGTGAATATTTACTCTGGCTGTGACATCATTCATGTTTATTTTTTTCTGACTTCACAAAGAACACTGTTGGGATTTAGAGGGAAAGAGTGTTTTTAGTTTTTCTTTGACCTGTGGAGAGAACCGATGTTCAGAGCAGGCGTGTTTTTTGCGACACTCCTGATGCTGTTGGTTGTGAACCACGTGCCATTTTAGTTAATTGGATAAAGGTGTGTATTGTTGGCAAAGGCCTTTCATTGTGTGTTTTTTTTTTTTTTTTTTTTTTTAAAGGTACAGATCCCCAGCCAACAGGAAGTGGCTCTGTGCCACCTTCCTGTGTAGGGTTCAGTTCCCACAAACAACTCCCTCAACCTCCTTGTAGATTATGACTAATTTCCTTTTCCCGTTTCCTGTGCTGCAAAATCTGATGTCAGTTCTCTCTTTTTTTTTTTTTTTTTTTTTTTTTGTGTGATGTAAAATTTAAGTTACATGGGGGGGAGATGCATGAAACTAAAAATACTTTCAAAATGGGTTTCAGTACTTTATCTTCATCAATTAACAAAATGCAGTGAATGAACAGCAGAGAAATCTAAATAAATTCAATATTTAGTGACAGAACCTTATGTCTTCAATATGACATCAGTTCTTCAAAAAACACTTCCAGTTTTATAGAGAACTGTGCTGGTTGGTTGTTCCAAAGATCTGTAGTTAAATGCCTCCTACTTTTGTCTTCTTGTAATCCAAGAGGGACTCTGACATCAGTGCTCTGTGGGGACTATACTGTCACTTCCACAACTTTATGTTCTCTTTTGCTCTAACATGGTAGCTTATGACATTGGCTGTATGTTTAGGGTTGTTGTCTTGCTGCTGAATAAATGTGGGACCAGTAATACTCCTTCCTGATTAGGGCTGCAACACTCTCTGTAAACTAACTTATTGGCAATGTCATCTGTGTCTTGCCAGTTGTCAAAATCTCAACCCACCAGTCCAAATCACTGATTTTTCTAAGTGTACCTATAAGAACTGATGGTGGTTTGAAGGCAGTTGCTAAATGCTATCAAATACTAATTTGTATTTTGTATTTTTTTTTTCTTTAAATAGTTTAAAATGTATTTCTGTTTTGAGAGAATTGCTACTATACATCGTTTTTTCATACCTGTCAAAAACTTTAAGAAAAGTACTATATAATCTGGCATACAGGTTTAACTTTTTTTTTTGGATCAAGTTCATAACTACAATGTAATTTTTAAAGTTGCCTTTTCGTATATTTAGATGGAAAAACATGTCTCGTAAGTCTGACTCCTGTGAGACAGGTCATGCATTAAATCTACTCCACCTATGTTGAACTAATTTTGGAACTTTGCTGAACAGTCAATAGATGTCAAAGGGAAGCAGTTTGGAAGCCAACAAGGACTTGGCAAAATGGAGCGCAGTGACGAGTTCAAAGTCGGGCCCTTTCATTTTCGGAAAACGTGGACGGAATCGTGGCATTTAACAAAAAATGCAATCCACAATAAAACACGGGATCTCACAGAATGTACTGATATTGGTAAGCAGGAAGGGCTATATAGTAGTTTCAGTAGTATTTTGGCCACTGCAGCTCCTTTATCTGATGTTGCCTGATTAGGCGGGGCTCAGGTCTCCACACGGGGGGATAAAAAAGGAGTCAGCCATGGTGCAAAAACTCACTAAAACATCGACATCCTTTTTAAAAAAACAAAACAAAAAAAAACACCCCTCTAAACTTAGCTCAGGGTTAGTGGGTTTTATGAGTTGGGAGAAAATGTTTGTCACCACACGGTTGAATGGAGGTGCAAGGATACATGTGACGACCACTTAGAGAAGAGTTGCACCAGAAACATGAAGCACACTACCGGGAGCCAGTCATACTTGCTAACTCTGGAACACTGAGATAAATGAGACGTGAGGCAAGAGTTTATTGAAGGTTTTGTTGCACTGTGTGCCAATAAAAATATTCCTTTAAGTAGAAATTAAAGAATAATTTCACTCATTTTTGGGAAAGTAATGAGGGCCAGACACAAAAACACTGACAGTCACATACTTCGATAGAGATGGCTAGAACAGATGGAAGAAATGAAAATGGACAAAGGTCCTGATTATTATGGAAGTTTGCACAAGGATTTACTGTCTATAGGTTTCTTTGAGACATATTTTGGTGTGGAGTTCAACACTAAATCATTTCAAAAGGGAGATTTTTTTTAAATGTGAAAAATGGGTTCTTTGTTTTGCACATAATGTTTTAGTTCTTTAAACAAATGATGGGGAAGTGCTTTTAGGTATTTAAAAGCATTTTCTCTGGCTATTGATTTGTTAAATTTTCATTAATTCCATGATTACACACTTTTTGGGTTAATAAATGTGGTTAGAATGGGAAAAGTGGATTTCAGAAAAGTAAAAACAGAAAAAGTGGAATTTGGGGGGGGATAAAACTGAAGTTGGAAAATAATAAAACTGATTTCATAGGACCCTACCAAACTCCAGAAGAACTGCTGAAGTACTGCACTTGTGCTCTAAGAAGCAATTAATCCAGTTTATATCCAGTTTTTAGCCTTTTAGGACCAGTTTTAGATGCTACTTAAGTCTAAGAAGTTTAATAAAACCAGCAAAATGGTGAAAAATCATTGTGGGATAAGATGCAGCTGAGGCTTGGAGAATTTTGCATGCATTGACAGTTTTAGGCTACAGTCCCCTAAAAGTGGTAGTGCTCCAGCTGAGCTTTGAAAATGATTTTTGCAGGACATTTATTTTATCAAGAGCAGGTCAGACTCTCTGGGACTGCCACCACTTTGATTAACAGCCGAAGGCCTGTGGGAACTTCCTCTACCACTGAGAAGTTGCTTTTATGGGGCTAGTGGCAAAGCAGTTTACTTCTGTTCTTGTCAGTGTTGTTTGTTGTGATTCCGCTTTCCTTATTCAGCTTCCAGTTAACTGTAATTTTTTACTAGCTTCTTATTACTCTCCCTTTCTCGCACAGGTGGAATTGGCATTGTGGGATACTGCCGGCCAGGAGGATTATGACCGACTGCGGCCTCTCTCCTACCCCGACACGGATGTAATACTTATGTGCTTCTCCATAGACAGCCCTGACAGTTTAGGTAAGGCACATAGTGACTGTCTACAAAAACCATATGCTGAAAATATAAACTGAATTAAGTTTAGGCAAATTAGTTAAGCTGAATTTTGTGCAGCAAACAATTTTATTTCCCCCAAGTTGAGAGTTGAGAGGAGACTATTTCTTTGTCATCTTTGCTCTTCTTATAGTGCCTTGCAAAAGTTTTAATAATCCAAATTTTTCACAACCACAAACTTTATTTGCAATGGACCAACAGAGTAGCACTTAATTATGACTTTGAGGGGAAAAAAAAATCTAGTTTAAAATAAATAAATAAAAAAAATAAAAAATTAAAAAAAAAAAATCTAAACTAGTATGCGAACATTTAGCTGCTTTTGCTGTTTTGACCCTAAAGACCTAGAATAAAATACTTATTTACAACGGGCTTTCTATTCAGGCTGAAAGAAAGCATTGTCTAACATGTCATTTGTTTCTTCCGCTTATTTGAGGGAATCCGTTCCAGCCCAGCTGGGAAACCCTGCAATGTATATTTAGATGGCTTAATTCCACAAGAGCTCAGGGTTCAGACTCCATAAGAAAGGTTAACAAGACAGACGTTCACAGCCTTATCGGAAAATGAAACAAAAACTGAAAACTTCTATAAATATTTATTTATAACGAGATAAGCCAAGTCAAACCTGTTGAGTAGCAGTAACGTTCACGAGCGATTTGATTGCTTTGACTGGCTTTTTGCCATGAACGGCAGGACTCGAGTCTCAATTAGTGAGAGCTGTTCTTTGTTTTGTTTTTTTTTTACAATTTAGTTTGTCTGTAATGCCCTGCACACAAATCAACAACTATTATTTTTACTTAATCTAAAATTATTTAATTGGAAATAAATACAATTTTTTTTTTTTTTTTTTATTTCAATATACATCAGTATAGCTGTGGAGAAGGTTAAAGCGTGGTTAGATTATAAATTAATATTCCCAAACTGACAATGTTACACAACACTGTTCAAGCCATAATCTGAAAATGGAGTAGGTGACAACTACAAATCTACCAAGATGCGCCTGTACATCTGAACCAGACCTGGGACTTTTACGGCCACGTCCAGCCCTCTGACGACCTTTGACCCCCGTGTGACTTTATAGTAAAAGTGTGAATCCCATTTATTTGTTATAGGTGTACAAAATACAATGATGCAGCTTTTATTTTGAAGGACGCTAATGGATTGGTAATGTCATCAGTGCGCTTATTTGCCTCAGCAAATGTGTGGAGCAGCTTTCAAGAAATTAGCTCTTGACACTTAAAAATGTCAGCTAACATGAATGCAGAGTTTTGCACGGAAGAGGATTTTTCAGTTGCCCTCCGGGTGTAACGATACCTAAAACCCACAAGACCAGACACTATAGAGTTCACAACAATGAGATGGTACGAGATTTTAATATTGCTTTCAAGGAAACTTCAAAGATCATAGTTATGCTGCAAATAGGCCTTTTAATCAGGTTTTTCTGCCAGTTACTCAACAAACTGATGCCTTTTTTTTTTCTGACTTCTTTTTATCTCTTCAGATGTTAGGACAGTGCTTCAACTATGCATGGTCTGCAGTAAAATGCTTACCATTCTCCAGTTGCTATTGGTAGCGTGTGCTGATTGATGTAGCTCAACATACACCTAGACGTCCAGCCACTGGTTGTTATAGTGACGCTTTCTGCCTCCTTCGGCATTTAAACAACCTGCAGTGCTTACATGTTGATTGTGTCTTGCCTGTCACCATTAATAGTTCCTACTGGAAACCCAAAATAATGCCAAACAAATGATTTGAGTAGTTGGGGCGTCTTCTATAACAACTTCATCAGGTGAAACCACGCTGACTGGCTGGTGTTTACGAGATGCCAGTCACCTCAACAAGTAATATTGTGAGATCTTGTATGACGAGATCTCGTTGTACCCTTTAGTGGCCCTAATCCTTTTCTGTAGTTTTTATCAAGGTATGGACTTATAAATATTTTTTGCTGAAGTCGATCATACAGCTGTGTGCTTGGCGTGTGGAGAGCAGGTATAATCGTATTTAAGGATTGTAACTTGATCCACCATTATGAGAGTAAACAGACAAGTACAAGAATCTGAATGATGCAGAGTGGTAACGAGCATCAGAAGACTGCTAGCCAAACTGGAAAAGTAACAAGGATCTTTTTTTTTTTTTTTTTTTTTTTTTCTCTCTCTAGTTTCTTTAAATGTGACTGATGTGGCTGCAAAGGTCCACAGCTCAGAAGGGAAAATCTACGTTAAACACTACAAAAACCTGGGCTTTATGGAACCGCGGCAAGATTACGGACTTGTGCATAGATAGTCATAAGAAGTCCCTTGTGTAGTTTGTCATATGTAGTATAGGAGAGACTGCAAACGTATGAATCCCAAAATTAAGCACTTTAGCCTACCTGCAAAACACACACATTCTGCGTAAGAAGAAACAGAACACCCTGAATGCATCTTCCCCACCATAAATCGTGCAGGTAGCGGCGCCTGCTGTGGTTACGCCTGTCTCTAACAGAACAGGGAAGCTGGCCAGAGTTGATGTGAAGATTGATGGAGCTGAATACAGGGTGTTCCTGGATCGAAACCTGTTAGAGGCTACAAAAGACTTGAGTTTGGGATGGAGGTTCAGCTTCCAGAATTATTCTAAACAGTCAGTTATAATAGTTCAGATCAAAACACATTCATGTTAGAATGCCCTAAAGCTAAATTTTATTCCAAATTTGAAGCAAAACTAGAATGTTGATGTTCAGATGCTCTTCATCCAATTGGTCCTAGTTTTAAGGTGTTTTGTCAAGAAGAATAGGCAAAAATTTGTTCAGCATTAGATGTCCAAAGCTGATCGAGAAATACCCCAAGACTGGGAGCTACAATTGCAGCAAAAGTTGTTTTCAAAGGTATTGAGGAGCTGAATACAAATGCACGCTACACTTCTCATATTCTTATTTGTAAAAAAACAAAGTAAAGTCTGTAATATTTCCTTCCACTTCACAACATTGCACTCTTTTCTGTTTAGTGTAAAAAAAAAAAAAAAAAAAATAAAAAAATAAAATCCCTTTACATCATTCATATATATATATATATATATATATATACATACACACACACACACACACACACACACACACACACACACACACACACAAACTTTTGATTGTTACATGTTAAACTGCGGTAAATGCTTTTGCAAGGTGCTGTATTTCTTGTAGCAGATCTTTCTCTCTGGCTTGAGGGAAGAGCCATAGAAGAGAACTTGCATAATTAACTTGAAGCTCCTTTTATAGTGTGTGATGGAACTGATATAGTTTTGAAGTATAGTTATTTTTAAAAACGTGCTTAAGAGTGTAGAGTTTTTCTCACGGTATTATAACATGGATAATGCTTTGCTTGACATAATAATATGTCCTTCCAAATAATTGCCGCATATCACCCAGGGGTCAGTGGCTTCTTGATGATTGTCAGTACAATCACAAGGGGAACTCCTCCCACTGTCCTTGTTGGGAAAAACATTTTGGCATGCACTGAGCTGGGACTGTCTACTGATGCATGAGAATTTTTTTTTTTTTTTTTTTTTTTTTTTTTTTTTTTTTTTTTTTTTTTCTGTCAGAGAACATTCCTGAGAAATGGACCCCTGAAGTAAAACACTTCTGTCCCAACGTCCCCATCATCCTTGTGGGCAACAAGAAGGACCTTAGAAACGATGAACACACACGCAGGGAGTTGGCCAAGATGAAACAGGTGTGGTAATATGCTGAGTATAACAAATAACAATTATCCCAGCATTTACCAGCTGCCATGTTTTGACATTTTCACATTCTAACTGTCCTTTTACATCTCCCCCCCGGCCAGGAACCTGTGAAGTCTGAGGAGGGCAGAGACATGGCCAACCGGATCGGTGCCTTTGGCTACCTGGAGTGCTCAGCCAAGACCAAGGACGGTGTGCGGGAAGTTTTTGAGATGGCTACCAGAGCAGCACTGCAGGTCCGCAAGCGCAAGAAGAGGGGCGGCTGCCAGTTACTGTGAGGGTTTGGTATCTGTTGGCTGATCAGCATCTGAGGGAGGACTCTCCCAGATACACAGAACAAACTTAGAGAAACCTTAAAATCAGTGGCTTCCATAGACTGTACTTACTCCACAGATGCAGGCAAATATGAGACTGCCACACCTGTTTAAAAAGCAAAACAAATCAGCTATTTTTAAATGTTTCCTTTCCAACTCAGTTATTGCTCCTATCCTGTCATTTCCTGTAACCAGCACACCAGTCTGCTTGTGTGGAGGATTGGACCCTTTTTTCTGTATGAAAGAATGTATGTTTGTATTTAAATGTGCATATTCTTTAAAAATGCCATGCCATCTGCTTGCGTGTCATGATTCTGTTTACAGAGAAGGGTCATGTGGGCTTTCTGCCCTATCACTGTTTCTCTCTCTCAGCCTTGAATGGCTGGTTTTTAGATTTGCTTTCTTCTGTTTCTGCTAAAACCTCCATGTACCACTTGGTTTCCTTTTTTACACCAGATTCCTGTGGAGGTTGTTTGTGTTGTACCACTATTAATTTTGTACACTAAAACTTGTATTTCACCAAGTGCTGTGTCTGCCGAGCTGTTTTTCACCATTTGCCATTTTGCAATAGTCTAAATTTAGAACCTGTTCACACCTAATTAAGCCTACAGAGAGTACAGTGGAACAGCGGACAGGATTTTGGAAGGAGAGGCAGCTCATCGGTCTCTCAGTAATGGTGACAGCTTAAACTGGCACAGGAGACAGTGCTGTATTGTTTAGGACAATACTAGCAGTAGCACTCCACTGGATCTGAGACATGACCAATGCTTTCCCTCCACCAGGCAAGCCTCCTCTCTGATCTCAGTACTGTTTCAGATCCAGTTTACAGTTGCCACATGTTACTGTTATGGATTTTCTGAAGATGAATGCACTCTGTTTACAGCCATTTTTATATGCAGTTTTGGTCTATTAATAGAGAAGTGCCATCTCTTGTTCAGCAGCATCAGTTCTGTTGGCCAAGTGTTTTTTGTTTTTTTTTTGGTTTTTTTTTTTTTTTTTTTTAAATAATATCCACTAACAACATAAACAAGTGTTTCTGTGTAGAACAAGAATTTAAATTCTTTAACATGTCATATGCACATGTCTAGACTTTAAATAAGTTTACTCTGCTTTTTGATCGAAAAGCACCAAAACTGTAAAGAGTCAGCCATTTAAAATCAATGAACCTCCTGTTTTGTTTTTTTTTTTTCCTTTATTAAAAGCCCATTGGTCTTGTCATCATTGCAAATTGATAATATTTCACCTGTTTTACACGTTTAGATTCAGAGATCTGAAAGTAGACAGCCAAGAATAATACCTGCACACTTGGGCCCCGTGTTAAATGCCTAACACATAGTTTAGGAGAAAATGTTGATTATGAAAACGCTTTGCAAACAGGAGAGGATTGTGTTGTCTGGATGAGACAATTGTGTTAATAAAATATTTTTGAAACTCATTACCTCGACTGGATTGGATTAATATTGGTATTCTGTTACATAAGTAATTTCAGTATAATCTCAGTTGCTCTTTTAAGGTCTCAGAAAAGACAAACACAAGAAGATAAAGCTGGGGGGAAGATTAAATGAGGGTTGGATAACAAAAGAATATCTCAAGCTTTGAACATTGCCGAGAGGACTGTTTGATAAACCAACTGACAAATGAGTATTGACGTAATCAAATGTTAGTGATTACTGCATAGTTGGTGACTTGATGCAGTCAGATGGGTTTCCTTGAAAGAATGTTTTCTTAAAAAAAAATAATGGAACTTGACTGTATAACTAACATAAAATTGGAATGTATTGAACAAGATCAGACTGAAATGACTTTGTCTTGGTGCCATGTAGCTAAACTGAATTTAATTATTGGCTAACTGCAACCAAAACATTGCCCTCCACCTAAAATGGCAGACTGGGCAAGAAAAGTTTTCAGAGTAACAGCTAAGAGAGCTGCAGTAACTAGAGTAACTGAGGTGGAGGAATCTATTGACAGGACAACTATTAGACATGTAATCCACAAATCTAGCTTTAATCTTGGGGGGAAAGCCATAAATGCAGTTTGCCACAAATCATTGAGTCTTTGTGGCAAACCTGGCAGTAGGTGTTCATAGACAAAATCTGGAAGAGTGGAGAGCTACAGAATCCATGTTGCTTGAAGTCCAGTATGAAGTTTCCAGTCAGTGATGGTTTGGGGTAACATGCCATCTGCTGGTGTTGGTCCACTGTGTTTTCCGTAGTCAATGCAGCAGTCTACCAGGAAATTTTAGGGCACTTCATGCTTCTTCTATTGGCAAGTTTTACATAGGCACTGATTTCAGTTTCCAGCAGGACTTGGAACTTACCCACACTGTCAAAGGTACCAAAAGCTGGATCAGTGACCCTGGTGTTACTGTGCTTGACTGCTCATCAAACTCACCTGACCCGAACCACATAGACTCTGGAATTTTGTGAAGAGGAAGATGAGGGACACCAGAACCAGCAATGCAGATGACCTGAAGGCCACGAGTAAAAGAACCTAGGCTTCCATTGCACCTCAGCAGAACCACAGGCTGACTGGCTCTATGACTCGCCTCATTTATGCAGTAACTGATGCAAAAGAAGGCCCAACCAATTATTGAGTGCATAGAAATGAACACATTTTTAAGAAGTCTAAGATTCATTTAAAATATCCTTTTATTGGTGTGATGGAATTATCTAATTTTCAGAAACATTGGGTTTTGGTTATCTATAGGTCTTAATATTGTCAAAATAAGAAAGAAATGCTTGAAATATTTCACTCTGTGTAATGAATCTGTATAATATGCTAGTTTCACTTTCTGAAGTGACAAAAAATATAGAATTTTCTCATATTTTTTTTAGCTTTACTTGTACAGCTAGAGCTACTCAGGGATGGTCTAGATCAAACCACATTCATGTATTAGAATTGTACAAAGTGCAGACCTGAATCTTAGTCAGGATTTGTGGCAAGGTTTAAATTGATCTTTAATATCCATCTGTCTGAGCTATTCTGCAAAGAGGAATAGGCAAAAATTTTAGTTGCTTAAGCTACTTGGAGGTGGAAGGAAAGGTGGTTGTACAAAACATTGACTCAGGCGGTCTGAATACAAATTCAAAGTTTTCTGATAATTTGTGAAAATAAGAACCACATATTTTTCTTCCTCTTCATACATAATCAGTACTTTGTGTTGGTTTGTCACATAAAATCCCAAATACACTCGAATTTGTTTGTGTAGTCATGTGAAAAAGACATTAAGTGAGCTTTCAGTTTCATGTTTCACATGTTTTTTATTAAGATATTTATAAATAATTTCATTTAATGAATATATGTAAATAAGAAGTTTATCAGTGATTTAGCAAAAACTAATCAGCATGTCAATTTTAAAAACAGCAGTAATTGATTAAAAAGAAAAAAAAAACAAGACCTGAGAAGAATGACCCTGGATTTCATTTTATAACTCTTTAGTCGCCACCATGAAGTCATAATTGGAAGCTAAGGTTTCCTTTTAAAGTACAATTTATCTCCCTTTGCCCTCTTATCTTTGGTTAAATGCTGTTGCCGATGTCCAAAATGTGCTTCTGCACCATATGTCACTTTATTGCTGGCATTGTTTCTTATCCTAAATATTGAACAGTAATTTGCACCCAAGGTAATTATAATACTATGATGCTCTTCAAGTTTCCCAGGTGGATGTCCTCTCTCTTTCTGTTGCTCACATGTCGTTCCTCCACTCAGGGTCCAGTTGCTGTTGAACAACACTCTCAGTAGTCTCAACTGGGATAGAGAAACATTAACAAGCAATCTTTATATAATAATGCAGCTCTTTAATATTTAAATTAAGAAGGGAGATGAAATGTGTTTTACTTTGAGCCTCAATGCTGATATAGAGTTCAGACAATCTGGCCACAATCTCGCTCTCGTCTTCCTCAGCATGTGTGAAACCAGTGTAACCTCCTTCATCTTTGCAGTACTCGATAAAGCTGTAGAAAAGAGACAGGGGGGGAAGCAAAACAAATGTTATTCAGTGGAATCTATGAAAGTGAGAAACCGTGTGCGTGTGAAATGTACCGGGCCCAGGTAGAATCTGCACTCAGCACCAGGGGGTTTCCCACCACGATCAGTAGAGCTTTGGCTCGAGTCACTGCCACGTTGAATCTCTGGACAAACAAAGAGAATCAGGATGATATGCGAACATACAAGGTAAGCATGTGTGTGTGTTTTATTTACCTTCTCATTCTTGATAAAGCCCAGGCTGAACTTTTTGTCTATGTCCATGTAGTTGACATTGCTTCTAACCGCAGACACCATGATTACTCTCCTCTCCTGGCCTTGGAACTCCTCCACTGAACCAACCTGCCACATGCACACGTAGAGTTGTGTTTAAATTAACAGCAATCCAACATCACAAACCAGATGAATAACTGGTTTTGATAGAAAGTATATTTTATATGCAATATTTTACTAGTAGGTGTAGTAGAGTAATAGAAAACCAACAGACCAAACAGTTGTGACATTCATACTGCTGGTTCTGTGAAACTGAATCATCAACATGAGAGCGTTCAAAGTAATAGTAGTGGACAGTTCAGTGAACGAAAATAAACATGAAAGATTGTTTAGCTGAGATGAATTATCAACTCCAAGGGGAGCAACAAAGGTCTACAGTTACCAATGGGTACTGTTTGAATAAACCTATGTGAGGCTCCTAAATTCTCATTGCTAAAGAAAATTACACTGCTTGCAATTTGCTGCCCTCCAAAGAAGTGGTGTGACTTTTAATGGAGTGAAAAAAAGCAAGATTGTTTTTTTTTTTCTGGGTCTGGGGGCTGCAGACAGTTTATCAGGCAACCCCTAAACACTGAATTCAATCCACAGAACACCTCAAAGCACAGTGGCTCATGCATCAGGATATGAGGATGTTTCTTTTATGCAGCGACCAGGAAACAGAGAACAGTTTGAATACATTTGAATACCTGGCGGGTCAAGTTGCCTTGTGCCAAAGAAAAACATCCCTAAAATGAGTGTTTCAACAAGACAACAACCCTAAGCACAACAGGAAGCAAGCAACATCTTGGTTCCTGGCCAATGAGATTAATGTAATGGGGTGACCAACCCAACCCTTGATCCTAATTCAACAGAAAACTTGTTGCATCACAAAATGTTACCTCTGAGCTAAGACCAAGTAAAGCAGAGGAGTTGTGGGCTGGAATGCTAATTCACAAGTGCCAGAAGTTGGTTGACTCCAAGCAACAAGATGGGAAGCAGTTATCAGAAAACAGTGATAAAACAAATCAATATCATTTCAGTGATAAAAAAGGAAGGCTTAATCTTTAATGTAATAAACATTTCAGCATGTGAATAATAATAGCCATGCTTCATATTTTTGTACAAGCCAATTTGGTAACACTTTCCTTCAAGTTTTGTTTTGGAATGGAGTGAGCCATGTTTCCAATACATTTGCATGTATGGAAATAAAAGCTTCACAATAATTTTGAGTTTTACCCCCTTTTATAAACACAATGCTATAATCCTGAACACACATTTAAAGCACGTGCCCCCCCATAATGCCCTGTCATTATAGAAGGAAATATTGTTACCTTCAGATTATTCATGTCGTTAATTTTGAAGTCTTTCCCAACTTTTTCCAAGGCTTTGCGGATTTTCTGAACCTATGTTATACAAAGAAAAAAAAACCAGCTGTACCATTCAATCTTCACATGACCTGATAGGCATTCATTTTAGAAGTAACAATTATATTCTGTAAAAACAAGCAATCATAAATGGTCCTCTTAGAAAAAAATTCACACCTGCTTCCTGTAGGGGGCAATGATGCCTATATCTTTGGGTGCAATTTTAGCCAGTCCTTTCTTCCCCTGTGAATCCAGCAGTTTTCTCACATAGTTCATCATCACCTCCACTTCTGCAACATTAAAGAATGAAGGGCTGCTGGACTCGCGTTCATCAATACCAGCAACCCCATGAAAGATCACTGGGAAGCCCTGAAAGACATACAGGAAATAACCTGTTAATATATTTGAATACTGCAGAGAATCAGCTTTACAGGAAGCTCAACACCACCAAGTTTCGATGTGAAAACACTTCAGTCAGTCACATACAGTATTTTGGTGGTAAGGAACTTTCTATTTTACCCCAAACTTTTGATTTATAAGACCATCTGTATCCATCCAACAAAAACAAACTTTTCATTCCACCCTTTTCAAGAAAGCTTTCTTTCTGATCAAGGTAGTTTGAATCTAACTAGGTCTGTAAAATGCAAGGAAAAACACTAAATTGATATATTAATGTTGATGACTATATCGATTGTCATCTCGTTTACATTTCATGTAAGTTGTTTTTATGCACACACGCACATGCACATTTTTTAAATTATCCTACTCAGTTCCACATTTCTTTGAATTTGATTGTGCTATTTTTGATAACCATACAGTATTTTTTTCTTATGTTACAAATTTGCTCTTAGTGTATAATATCTTCTTATGTTTTATTTTTATATTTTAACCTTTGTGTGAATCGACATGTTTCCATTTTGACTTTCACTGTGCTGCTACTATATCTGAGTTTCCCCACTGAGGGACAAATAAGGATATTTCTATTCTATTCTAGTCCTTTAGAAATCAGAGACAAACATTTTCACTGGTTCCAAGACCACCATACATGAATTTTCCTTAGCAACGGCATCATAAAAAAAAAAAAAAAAAAAAAAAAAAAAAATCAAACAACAGCTCTGTGACATCTGGGAGCAAAACTTCATCGCCAGTCTGATTTCCAATTCAACTGATTCTAAATGCAATTCGCTCTATGTGTTTGTTAAAAGCAGAAAAAGAAATACCTGCGTTGGAAGGTGTTCCCATCTGCAGTAGAAGTTGCGTGAATACTCATCTGCACAAGCCTGCAGCTCTCCTTCGTAGAACAGCTCATTGGGAATCTTGAGAATGGCAGGATGAGACCTGAAAAAGAAGCATTAGAAGGTGTATTCTGAAAACTTGAGCCCATACTTTCTGTTGGTGAGGAACGTTAAACATCATGTTTTAACTCACCTATAGTTGCGCAGCAGTTTGGTCACAAAGCAGCTGTTGTAGACGCCCTCGTTCTTCTGGTAAAGAGGGAAATCGCTCATCAAGCGCTCCAAGAGGGACATTCCTGCAGACAGTGCAGTATTTAAACCAATCAGCATACAGTGTGTTTCAAATTTAGGCAAAGCTTACATTGCATTCAGTTTTAGAGTGAAAGTCCTCTGAATTCTCATTAAAAAAACATGGCAGTACAGAGAGAGTCTGTTTCCACAGGGCATGCTCAAAGAAACGAAGTGGTAACTGGAGTCATCCAATTTCATTATTCTAATTGGTGAACTCACCATGTCTAAGTGCTAACAGAAGCTATGGTGGAAAAAGTCAAAGCTGATATTTTCATTTTAAAGAATTTTGTCAAAACTAAGATATTACTGAGATCGTCTATCTAGGTTGAAAAAGGAGTTGTAGCTTTTTAAAATCTGGGACACAAAATTTTGTGAAGGCTCAAAAAGTATGTGCTCACACATGTTATCAGTAAATGTTAAATAGGTACCTAAAAACGTTAGGTGACAGATTAGAAGGTCACTCTAAGGAAGATGAACCAGTTTTTAGCGACCTAAGTATCAAAGGTCGGACATAGCAATACATCCACAATATTCTAGAAAGGATGGCATGTCGGCTGTCTCCAGACTGCTACTTTTAAATGTGGTGAGAGTCCAATATGTATCAGGATGCAGAACATATTACAGCAAAACTGCTCGGTTTCATCCTTTTGAGTCACTGAACATGGTGGATTAGAAAATGCTGGCAATCTTTTGGAAATCTCTTAGTTAAGGTAAGGGTCCACTGATGCTACAGTGACCGATTCGTGCAGCATTATCATGCTAACTGTGCGAATCCCTAATATAAAATGATAAAGAACATCTTTGTCAACTGTATTTGTTTTGAAATGTTAGTACAATCATGTTAAACTGCAGAGCTGTGTAACACTTCTCGTTCACACTCAGTGTGGCGTTCTGTGGTCCGGATATAACATACCTTGGAGGATTTTACTTTTAGATTTTCAGTGGCACAAAAAGAAAACTGTAACTTTCAGTTGTTTTTGAAAAATCCTTTTAATTTACTATGAACATTAAATTATTAAGAATGTTAGTTTTCAATGTATGAAGAAAGTAGAAAAAAGCATTTTGTTTTTTACACATTTTAAAGAGAAATCAGTACTGATAGGGCAGGGCTTTACATAATAGATGATTAGATAATGACCACAAAATCTCTGATCGGTCCATCTCTGGTTCTTACCCATCCCATATTTTAGTGCAAAAGGAGATCTGAGGATGGGTCCGAGCTGCTTGGGGTCTCCAGCTAGAACAAGCTGTCCAGTCTCTGTGTCGAGCAATCCTATGTGACATAAAAAAGCAAAAATGTCAAACAAAAAAGTATAAATAAAATCCAGTCCCGTTATAGAAGACACTCCAGATTGTGGTCTCTCACCTGCCAGGGGGACTAAACACTCAGTCTCCACAGCGTGTCCAGCCTCATCCACGAACACATGAGTGAAATGTCCAGAGGGAAAGTCACCTGACACAAACCTGCAATATTTAAATAGGTGGGAGCAAATCACTCTGTCGAAATCCATTCGTAGTGTTATCTGGTGGTGATTTTGATTACAATATAGCAAATAATATGACATCATGCAGATTAGCAAGCTATTTAGATTTGAAAGTTGTTAACTACCTTCCAGCTGTTAGCAGGGTGGTGACTATAATTTTAAACTCCATCAGCTCCTCTTTTGGAGGAAAAATGTAAGAATCTCCTAACAGGTTAGAGCATGCCTGTGAAGCACCACAATCACAAAAATATAAGAATACAATGACATCAAAAACATACTGCATGACTGAAGTCAAAATACCCAAAACAAAACAAGTGTATTCTCCCAAACAGAAGCTGCAGTGAATAGGAAGCCAACTGGGGATCCACTACAGTAATGATTAGAACTGTGGCCATTTGACCAAGAATGAGATTTACAGTGGAAATGTTAGATGAATAATAAAGCAGTTACATTATCTAAGGCAAATGTTATGAGTTAAAATTCCAGTCACAAGTATTTAGATCTGACACCACAGACCTTTAGGTGTTCAGGGACGAGTTTTGGGTCCCGGCTGCTGGCGTACACTCGGTAGACTTTGCGCTCGTCTACATGCTCACGAATCTTGCTGCACAGCAGATCAGCAGCACTGTTGGAGGGAGCACAGGCCAGAATGTGGCAGAATGTCTGGGTCTTCTCGATCTGCTTGATGGCCTCCACCAATGTGACAGTTTTACCTTAACAGACCATGAAATACAGAATAAGGCTTTAAAACGGGTAAAAGTACAAGCTCATGCTGAAATTAAGCAGCACAACGTCAATTTCAGGATTCACACCTTTTTGTTCTCGTTTTATTTTACACTCATGAGATTCAGTTAAGTATTTTCAAGAAAAATGTACAAATAATATGATTTCTGCAGTGAAAAAGAAGCATTGGACATATTTTTCTGCAAACCTAAAAAAGACACAAGTGCTGAAAAAGCCTATTAACTACTACTTCTTACCTTTTACAGATTATTCAGGATTCATATTTCAAAATGACAACAACCACAGCAATACCATCACAAAACACAAGCTTTCTAATCCACCCATGGTTGAGCTTGCAAAAGTCTACACTCCTTGTAATCTTTTGCACTTTATAGTGTTGCAACTATAAGCTTTAATGTATTTTGGGGGGATACTGTATTAAAAACCAACACAAAATTGGGCTTAAATGTGAAATGGAGGGAAAATGATACATGGCAAAAAAAAAAAAAAATTAAAAAAATCTGAATAGTGTGACCTTGACTTTTATTTAGCCCCCTTGCTTTAATACCCCCAAATAAATTCCAGTGCAGCCAGATACCTTCAGAACTCACTTTATTTATAAATAAAGGCCACCTGTGTGCAATTTAACCACAATATCAATATAGCTGTTCTGTGAAGGCCTCAGAGGTTCCTTAGAAAACATTAGTGAATTTACAGCGCCATGAAGACCAAGGAACACAGCAGGGACAAAGTTGTGGAGAACTTTAAAGCAGATTAAGGTTATAAAAATAGAGCAATGTTCAATCTGTCATCTAAAAATGGAAATCACAAATATATACCAAAACTTGTCCGTTTCAGTAGACACATCACTCACAACATAGTGCTGGGGGGATAATTTTTTTCAGCAGGGACAAGAAATTGGGGGGAATTATGAGAAAATGGATTAAATACAGTATAACACAGGAAGAAAGCCTGCAGGCTGAAAAAATCTTCAGACTGTCCCAGTCAAAGTCCAGACCAAATTCCAAATGAGAGTCTGGCTTGGAAATGTTTTTTTTTGTTTGTTTGTTTTTTTTTTTCAGATGTTCTTCATCTAATCTGACTGAGCTTGAACCATTTTGCCAAGAAGAATGGGCAAAAGTTTCAGTATATAGAGGTCCAAAAATGGGGACATACCCATTATCTGGTTGTAATGTGACAAAAAGTAAAAGGTTCAGGGGACATAAATGCATTTGTAATGCACTACATGTCTAAGTTTATGTCTGTTCAAACGAGCTCTACTTCAGAATTTCTATTATGTATGAAAGAACCAAATAGGATAATCCCTATGGCGATGCTGAAATTTATAAATAAAAGTCTTTTAGTAAAATACTTGTCAAGTGGTAAAAGGTCAAGACTTAAAAAGTAACTTCTAACCATACCTAAGTTCTATAAAGTGCTTTACAATACAATCTTTAGTTATCCATTTATACAGTACTTCTAATTGCATGCATATTTATCATATGGAGGAGCTTCTTCTTACACATACATAGACATTATAAAAAATATCCTTTAGGGGAAATATAGCATACAGTTTATTGCCCTTAAACAATATGTGGAGAGTCAGCAGACTGAAATAATATCCTTGCAATGGGTTGACAACTGCTGTTCAGTTAACTATATGTAGGGCAGTTTCAATCTGTTTCAGGTTTTAATTAGAGAATATAAATGAATTACACAGACATCAAAGAAAACATTTCTGCACTGTACTCTGGGGCTTGTTTTACCTGTTCCTGGCGGACCAAACACGAGATATGGTGCAGGTCTGGACGAACCAGCAACAATGTGCTGGACAGCTTGATATTGCTCTGGATTTTTCTCCAGCTGATAATCAAACAGTCTACAGGGAAACAGAACAGGAAAGGAGTTGCATTCTTGGTCAAGTACAGTAAAAGCAGCTTGACTTCATTCACACAGACTGTTTTGGACCTCCTCGGTCCTGGTTTGTACAAGCAGATTGATTCTCACCTTGAGGAACACACATTCTCCCATGTTTGATATGTGTTTTGTTCAGGGAGCTCACTGATTGTTATTGTAGAATGGCTCAGCCTGTCTCAACGCTCTCATTGTTGAGACTATTCTAATGTGCCTGCATGATAGCATTGAACCAGCACCCAAATGAACTCTTTTCTGTTTTCCTCTTTTTCTCCAAAGGACATTAAATATCTTTAAAAGCCACTTTCTTCTCATGATTATTTTTATTTCAGATTTGCAGGTAGACTTGGATCATGAATATAAATTAGAATATATCATGAGGAAATTTTAAGTATGCGTGCCACTTGGTACATAGCACCCAGAACCATAAAAAAGGTTCTGTTTTTGAGTTAGAGTATTCATTAGTTGTCCAGGTATTGCGCAACTACTAAAGTGGCTCCGTAAAGTCTGTCCCCGCTTATTCCAGTAATGATCTGCAGTTGCCTTTTATTTAGTGCAATATTGTCGAGGTTGAATCTTAAGTCCACAACATACAAAAGCTGAAACTTGTGTCTTTGGTGAGCTCAAAGGGGAATAAAAGTGAGATATACATATACAG
Source organism: Anableps anableps (assembly GCA_014839685.1). Classification (NCBI taxonomy): domain Eukaryota; kingdom Metazoa; phylum Chordata; class Actinopteri; order Cyprinodontiformes; family Anablepidae; genus Anableps; species Anableps anableps. The sequence continues at coordinate 21,089,375 of CM026071.1, forward strand.
ATGCTTACTTGAGTTTGGGGAGGTCAGGCTCCTGACATGAGAATGGGGGAGCAGCAGGAAACAGCACACTGCTCAGTTCCCAGCGTTTTGCAAGTTCTGCAGCTCTGTGCTGGAGACGCACAGTCAGGCGGTTGATGGTGAACTCAACGTTGAACTTTATCCCTTCAATCAAGCTTAAGTCTTTACCTGTCATGTATCGATTCAGTAATCTGCAATTTATTGAGACAGAAATCTTAGTAAGAGTTTTGTTGCCAAATGATGGACTGTATGCCTTTGGTTGTTGCTGCTGGTGCAATAGCGTCTCAATCTTACTCTGAGGCAAAGCCCAGTCTGACGCTGTCCAGCTGCACGCTGTAAACATAACCACGGTACTTCACCCCTTTCTCTCCCTGGGGGTACACCAGTAGTGAATCCCCCCGCAGCACAGAGGGCCGGTTCTCGGAGACACCCGGTACCTGGCAGGTGAACAAAAAGAAGCAGCTCATCTTTCACCGATTTTGTTCAGTTAAATTAAATAATAAAGTTAGTTCACTAAACAACCTTTTTTTTTTTTTTTTTTTTTTTTTTTTTTTTTTTTTTTTTTTTTTTTATCAGAACATTCTCTAAGGCACATTTAGCTTAGCTTGAACAGTCATACTAATTATACACTGATTTTCAACTTTCCAATCTTCAACTATCTTATTTTAAACACTCAAACATTCCTTACAGCTTTTTAGCTTTAAATTAAGAAAAAGGTGAGAGTAACGTTCTCAGAAACCTAAGTATATTTGAACTACTGTAAAATCCTAGGAATTTGGAGATCTCTGAAGTTTTTATTTAAAAGTCATTCAAGTTGTTAGTTGCTATTTACACACTTAAAGCTTAAGGATTGCCTTATTGTCCTTGTTGATGCTGATGCTACATTGTTACTGCAAGGTATTATTTATAATATTATAAATAACAGTTAAAAACATAACAAAAAAGAATCGTAGTTCATTTAAGGAGTCGATTTTTACAAAGTGTCATATTCTTTTTTTTTTTTTGTGAAAAGCCAGTTTACTTTACTTTCTTCTAAGTGCAGCATCAAAGAACCCGAGTCTATCAAAAATGGTTGTGCTGTCTCTTTTAAACTCCTCTAAACATAACGAAGGCACAAATCAACTTTTTAGGGTATGCTCAAGCAACTGGTTACCTCATGCTTCGGTGCACAGCTTTTATTTATAGCATACTTTGACATCATGTGTAATACATGATGCTTTTGTTGCTTGATCAAATGGTGAACAAAGCAGTCTACAAAAATAGGCTTCTTAAAAGTCTATTTTCACAAGGCTTTTAGCAAGCCTTGTTAAAAGTTAGATCAATTTTAACAGCATGATTCAAAAGGGGTTTGAATCGTGTTACAAACATTTTCTTACTTATGCACCGTAAATAATGACACTCTCTCACATTTTTCTAACAATAGAACACTGCATTTCATTTGATTGCAAATGAAGTGAAATGTAGTGATGTCAGTTCTTCAGGGGACAGTCTGCCTGCAATGTTTTCACACAGACTGAAGTCTGAGTTTAGGACTGTTCAAGTCTCCAACACAGTCACACTCAGCTACTTTGCTGAGATATACAATTTAAAAGACTTACATTAAAAATACAAAAAGGATTTCTTCCAGACTTTGAAGTTCAAACGTACAAAAGACAAACCTTTTCTTCAGCAGCAAAAGAAATTGCATAATTTCCTATTATATCTGCTTGACTGGATTGGATTGGGATTGGATCACAGTCGTACCTCCAGAATAAGAAGTCTAGAGTTGTTTGGGTCTCTTTTTAGTTCAGCGTACTTTCTCTCATCATTGGGAATGTTGTATCTCCTGATGTCAAACTCCATCTGATGTTCCTCCAAATAGAGCAGCAGCTGGAACTTCTCGGTGTAGTTCTCCCAACACAAAGGGCTCTCCAACACCTTTCTTCAAAAAATAAAAAAAGAAAATAGTTCGGCAAAGTATAGTACACATCAGAACAAATTATCTGAGCTTACCTTTTTAATGTTGAATCTCTTGTCAATTTACCTTTTCTCGTCCAAGACAGAATGTTGCTTCAGCACCTTGATGAGCTGGTTCATGTATGGCGGTATTTGATACTGTTTTAACTTAGCCACATACTTCAGCTGCATGACAGCGAGCCTGTTAAGGGAAACAAAGAAAAAAAAGTTGGACACAATGCAAACCCCCCCTGTGATAAACTTGAGACTGAAACGGAAATGCTATTTTAAAAAAGGAGGATTTCTTACGTCTCCTCCTACTTTTTTGCATCTTAGTCAGTATGGACACACAATGTTCCATGACTTTTCATGATGTACTTTCTATAACAATATTTTTTCTCTACATTTGAGGTACAACACAAACCATAATATGCACCTTTTTAGTAATGGTAATCCTTATTACAACCCTCAACTTTTGACCTTGCACTGAAATATGCAAACATAATGCAATCATTTTAGGTGTTATTTTCTCCCTGCAAGGACATCACATGTAAATACAATTTTTTTTTTTAGTTTTAAGATTCTTACAAATTCTCTATTCAAACAGAGTGTGACTCATCTCAGCAGAGCCAGTGCCAACACCACCTTCTTCCTCAGCCTTACTTTAACAAGATGTCCTGAAAGTAGATCTTACAAAGAATACATCTAGCAAAAAATTTTGGGTGTGCATATAAATATAAATTTACTGAGAGTGTGTTGGGTAAAGGTTCGTACCCCTCGGGTGGCTGCCCATCAATGATCCTGCAATCAGATTCAGGGATAAAGGCCAGGAGGGAGCGAGGCTTGTAGGGAGCTACAGGTGCAAGCTCCATTCCTAACGAAGTTATACACTGAGCCTCGAAGATGCGCACAATATGGAAAGCAGTGGTGGTGGGCTCCAGATCTGGTTTGAATTCAAATGCCAGCGTAGCCGGAAAAAATCCGACCAGATCACAGCGGAAACTGACCTCTACTTCATAGCGGTCACCTGAGAACAGAACAAAATAGATTACTGGTTTTGCTACATCATTTTTATGACTTTTAGAAAATCATCTGTTTAAAAACAAATTTGTTTGTAAAATTTGCATCACCTGGACTTAGAAGTAGGGGGTTCCGTTTGGTTACACTTTTTTTATCAGACAGACTCAGGTACCGAAGCCAGTGCAGTGGAGTATAGTAAGTGAAATACACAGGCTGAGTTCCAGTGTTTTCCACATTCATCTTGACTGTATACTGGTGAGAAAGAAAGAGATTCAAGGGCTCTACAGTTGTGAAATGTCAATAGATGCTAGCCAGAGAAGCATTAACAGCAAAGAGCATTCTTACCTCGTATGTGTTTTGTACACACAGGACAAGTTTGCCATTTTCGAAAGGATAGTCAGAGGTGATGCTGACACCATGTTTATCAGTGATTAACATGGAAAGATACCTAAATGTCCAAAAAGAGCAAAGGTTAGAAAATAACTGTATAACAGACAGCTGGGCGTTTATTAGATCAGAGTCAGAATTTAGTAAGTAAATAATGCAGCAAGCTGAGGACATCTTCTCTGAGACCAGGATTTTGTTTTGCTTTGTTTCCTCATTTGTTGAAGTTAACCAGGCATCTCAGGTGGATCAGGCCGCTCAACAATGTAATAAAATGTTTTGTGTGGACTGAGGTGTGGAAAGTATTAGAAATAAAGCAGAAGAAAAACAAACATTCACAGAAACGTAAGAGGAGAACTCTGTCCTGTTACCGTTTCAGTTTCAGTTTGCTTATCAGCTCACTGGCCAGTTTTCTCCGAGCTCTGACTCCCGTCACCGCCTCATCTGCAGAGCTGAAGTTGCATAAGGCCTCATGGCTTTCTGACATGTTTGGGCTTAGGATGGGCTGTGGCTGCTGGGTCCTGGATGAGCGCCACTGGTCCAGGTACTGAGCTCTGACCTGCAGAAGGTCAATCAGTCAGCTGTTTATTATGATACAAAATGTGACACAGCTCTTTATTACTTATAGTCTCTGAGGGAGACAGTACAGTGGTCCAATGTTATGATTTTTCTTGAGAGGTCACTGTGAGTGAATTGCCATGTAATTATGTTTTATTTTTCATGTGAACAAAATATATTTCCTTATATACTGTAGTTCTGTTTTGATTAGCTGCTAGCTTGGCCAAGTCTCTCTTTTAATGTAGATTTCTGATTTGAATGGTGTTTCCTGTTTAAATGAAAGTAAATACAAATTGAAAATCCTGTCCTTATTTATCACAATATTGAAAAGGAAAAGTTGTAAAAATTAAACTTTAAAAAATTTCACCACTGAAATTAGGTGATATGCAAAAGTTTAGAGGAAGTTAAATAAATAATATCCTATTGGATGTTATTCAGTACCTGTGACTGTTTCTTGTTCATATTGTAGATATAAATAATTTTCATCTCTAGTATTGTGATTTATCGTAGAATGCCATTAGCTTGTAAATAACAGTTATAATTAAACTTATTTAAATGTTTCATTTTTAACTGGTTTAAGCCAACAAGGAAGACAGATATTTACAAACCGAGGAGGTGAAGCGTATGTTGTCTTTCCGTCTTGTTATTTTGTTACACACTTTGAGGGCGTGAAGCACTGAACCAAAGTTTGGATCTTTGGCTCCTGGGTTTCTACGATGGAAAAGTATTACAATAAAATAAAATACGTGTCTAATGTTTTTGTACAAACAGAACACGCTTTTTTTTTTATGGGTTTATGTACTCACCTGCTCCTGAACTCAACATTATAAATGTCTCTCAGCTGGAGTCTGTCCGTGATGGAGGTTCGCTCGGTCTCGTTCAAAAACTCAAAAAAGTCCAGTCCGATTTGGCAAAGTGCACGCAAACTCATTTTAACCATGATTGCTAATCAAGATGCTACAAAATGTATCAAGAACGTCCGCTGGATCTGTCTGTATATGAATTTATGATGAACTCATTTACTTGCGGAGAGGATTGCTCGCTCTGTTGTTCTTGACAGTCAACACGGGCGGTGCCTTGGTGGTTTCAATGGCACAAGAACAACTGTTAAGAAAAAGACGAGTCCGATTGTTAAAACCGGCACACCCAAACACTTGGAGCGTCCGGAGAAACGAAACTTAACTTTATAACCCGTAAAAGTAAAACAGCAGTGTTAAAGAGCTTGATAACACTCATAAAGCAATAAATTAAACGCCACCGAACACGTCAGCAACAATGATCTAATCTATCTATGTTAAATGACTTATAAGGCGTTTTAAAAATCCAAAATTCTGTTTTTCTGAATACAACAGTTCAGAAAAACGGGGGGGGGGGGGGGGGGGGGGGGGGGGGCGTTGCCCAGTGGCCGGAAAGTTTTGTTTTCAAAATGCAAAACAACAACATAAAAAAAAAAATAATAATAATAAAAATAAAAAAAAAATAAAAATAAAAAAACCCTATCAAGTATCAAGTAAAGTCCAACTTTAGTGGTAACAGTGTACACATAGTGAATGGATCTGGTTGATTTCACTTTTGTTAATGCTCTATATCCCATCTGAGGCAAATAATCTTTCTTCAATTAACTGTACCCATGAATAACTTCATAACAAGACAAAAACTGTGTAAAACTGAAAAACACCCTGACTGTACATCTACTCCACTCCTATGTTATAACAAAGTTTGGAGTATTATTAAGTTATTGTCAGAAACTCTGATATAATTCAGACACAAGCAGCGCAAAAATATCAGTCAGCTTCTAAACTCAGAGCATCTTTGGATTATCTGAAAGTAACCCCCCAGTATTTTCAGTAAAACCCATGTGGGGTCTGATAGTTACAATAGAGACCAAATAAACTTGTCTTTGCTTTATTTCCATAAGACCACTGTGATATGCTTATCAATACAATCTTTCCTTGAGACATAAATGTATGGGATTGCACATCCACTGCTTCAGAGTAAAATAAAGATCAATAATACCCATATCACAGCAGTCATTGTGACTAGAAATAATATGATGAGGCCAGATCTATTAATAAGGGCTATGTTCCTCTTTAGGAAAGTTTAAACAGAACAGTTTGACCAAGAGCAGAAGTGGACTGTTGGCCTTGTTAATAAACCTGGACTTTTCCCACTGTTTTAAGTCAAATATTGATGGGTAAGAAAAGTAAAACAGCATTAAAGAAACCAGTGAACACCGTTTAACTAAAGGTGAGATTTTTAAATATTCTCATATGTTTCTGAATGGAGATTAAAATAGTTTTAATCAAAAAATACATATCCATCTTATTTTTCTATACCTATTTTACTTTCACTTTAGGCTGATGTAAAATAAAATTTGTGTAGATATTAAGGTATTAAAATATATAATCTGGATTTTGTGGTTACAGTTTTAACTTTAGATAAATGTATTCCTAAGAATAATCTTCCAACATTGTGCACAATTTAAACTAAAGGTTTTTAAATTTTTCATTCATGTTTGTCTATTGTGTATAAAAAATTTGAGAAGCTAAATATGAAGCCAAATCTGTCACAGTCTTTGAGTCACTCGTGCTATGTGTCAAAAAATAGACAAGGGAAAAACAGCTTTGGCACAAGATTTCCTCTTAGCATTCAAAACTGCAGTTTGACTCCATTTTGCCACTAGAGGGAAACACAGACTCATTTTTATTCAGTATGTACAGCAGAAGCCCTGTTGCTGATTTGTGAGCCATTGTGATGGGAGTCCTCTTCGTCAGATGAAGTTACTTGCTTTGCGCTGTGAATGCAGTAAGGTAAGAGAAGCTCTAATGGTCACTTATATCAGTTTTTGGAGTTCAGGAGGTCTTGATTGTTCTTCTGGACAACAATTGGGCCACAGGACAAAAATATCATGTTTTTTATTATGTTTTTTTTTACATCAACATCACAGTTTTATACTTTCAAAAAAATAAAGCTACCTAAAAACGGATACCTGAGCAAACAGGCCAAAAAACATTTCGAGACAGATTTTACAGTTATGGTTAACATCATGAACACCTGTCTCAAACTAGTTTGCTTAACTCAGAAAACAAATTTAACTTTAAAGGGAACCCAAATCTCAGATAAAATGCACACTGGTTTCATAATAGAGAAGTTTCATGAAAATGTTGTATGTTTATGTCCAAATTCATCACAATCTTCAGTTTAGCTTCAGCATAATAATTATTAACAGTATTAGTAGAAGCAGTAGTAATAATATGTCACAGAGAATCTACATTGTATCTATCAGCTACAAACTGCTGACTGCAGCCCAAACACACAATGCTTAAAGATACAAATGTTGATTTTATACCAAAATTTGAAATATTTCCGTTTAACATCAGCTCTCAAAGCAAAATGTGTTATTTGGAGTTCAGAGTGAATATCAGAAGTGTACACACTCCTGTAAAATCACCAAGTTTTCTTGTGATATAAGACATCAGTTTATAAAAATTAATTTCAAACTTTTTTTCACCTTTAATGAGACTCATACCTTGTACAAATCAATTGAAAAACAAACAAATGTGTTTGAGAGAAAAATGTTAATAAATAGAAAAAGATGCAACAACCAGGTTGCATACATACATTTGGACCCGCTTGTTTTATGTACCTTTTTACCCATTTTCAACATTCATTCTTATTTGGCTCCCCACCCAACATCAGTTATAGTGAATCTGGTTTATCCCAAAATTAACTTCACCTGTGGGAGTGTCACACAGTGGTGCAGTTAGTAGCACTGTTTCCTGGCAACATAAAGGTTTATCCCAGCCTGTGGTCTTTCTGCATGGTTTTTGCATGTTCTCGTCGTGGGTTCTCTCCAGGTACTCTCTTGCCCTACTGACTGTTCGAGATTGGCACCAGCCCCCCACAACCTTGCAAGTATAAGCAGGCAAGATGATGGATGTCCTCCTACTGATAGATTTCCTTGATTTTAGCTAAAGCTGTAGTCTACTCAGTTACAAGGGATAAAAAAAAAAAAAAAATCTTATTGTACAAAGGTATCAGTCAGGAGAATGGTACAAAAACGTCACAGTATTAATAATTTACTGTGGCACAGGGAGAACAGTCATGAATGATCAGAAGAAATATGAAACAGTGGTGAAATTAACAGAACTTGATGTTTCTCCAAAACCGATGAAAAAAAACAGGACTGAAACTAATGCCAAAAGGCACAGTCCAGAACTTCACAAAGGTGAGTTTGGCACAAAGTCAGCATTGTGCATCACCAAAAGAACAACGTGTACACCAGTTCCCAGTGAGCAGCTGACAAGGACTCCTGAACAAAGCAATAGTTAAACAGTGTCTAATTATGCAAGATTATCTTTCAACATAGGCTAATATTTTAAGCAACAAGACCTTATTCTTATTAATGATCTACCCACAACAAGCACTGACATAACAGTCCTGTTGAATCAGTGGTTTCACTGAACAAGACTAGTGTCTTACTCAAACTTAGGGTGCACAGCTGAGCCTAAGATTATTCATACCCTTGGCAGATTTAGGTTTAAAGTAATCCTTTTCTTTTACCAACATGCTTCTTTGGATGTTTTTTAGTGGCTCAACCAAAGTCCTGACTTAATTCTGACAGAGAATTTGGGAAGGGAGCAAAATACTTGGAGCTCAATGCAAAAGATAAATCATCAAAATACCTCTGGGAAAAAGCAAAAAAGCTGGTCAGCAATTAAAAGAAAGGTTTGATTGGAGTAATAAATATTGCAATAAAATTTTCAATTAATAAGTATAATTAATCTGACATTTTAAAAACAAAATATAAATAAAAAGGAAAACAAATATTTATGTTTTCAAATGCACATGCCTTTCACATTATTTTATTAACTTTTGAGAACTGATTGTCTCATTTCCCATCAGAAACAAACTTCTTAGTGAAATGAAAACATTTGTAAATGCAAATATACCAAAGGTGATAATAATTTAAGGCTTAGCTTCAAGAAATCCTTCCAGATTTATCCCCAAAGGTGACACAGTGTAAACTGAGAAATCATATGATCATATAAGGGCCCTTATAGCCACTTCACTTTTAATTGCACCAGGTGGGGGAGTTATAGCTGGTTATTCACCCTTGATAAACCACAGTGTTATATTTCGGTAGTATCATAGTTATGGATTTGCTTTTTTCAGTGGAAAATGGGTTTTTTTTTCAAGGTGAATGAAATTATGAATACTTCAACCCAACAGTTAGTTTTGACCCAAAACCTTCAGGTGTCTGCTTACAAGAAGGGTTACATTTATCAGAATCACAGTGAGTCTAAGCTTACTTCCAAATCCACAAAAGAAAGGGTTGACCTCTGCTAACATAGTTTTAAAAGACTATCATGTCTAAAGTGGAAAATTACCAATAAATGATATGTCGATGACAAAAACTCTTCATGCTTAGGGACAAATGTGTTATGATTTTTTTAATGTCAGGGTCAATGTCAACTTTATTTACATCACTCTTCAAAGAAACAGGAGTTACATCAAATGTTGCACAGCAATAGTATGCCACAACTGTCATCAATAGAATATAGAAACGAGAAACAGATAGGATCAAATAAAATCCGAGTCACATTATTCAAGCATAATTCATAAAAACATAATAAATTACAGTTGTAAAGATTTAGAAAAAAACAAAATGAACACAAATTTGATTTTATTGAACATCTCCGGGTGCATGATGCACTAAAGTCTGGGTGAGTGAAAACCATGTTTGGTATGTTTCTCGTCACAGTTTGTAAGCCTGTAAGGTTCTGGCTTTCAGTCGGTGTGTGGGGTGTTATGTATTACCTAAAGAAGACATAATAAGTCTTACTGGCCAAGTGGATTCAAAAATCTTTGGGCTGAGTTTGTTTGACAGAAAATCTACCGAACAAGCAGAGGTGTTTGTTTTTTCTGATTAGTGTTTATGCGGTATTTGGATCTGTTTGTGTGTTTCTGTCTTCCTGTCAATGTGTTTGACTATATCTGAGGTTAAAGCTAAACTCTGTCCACCGGCTAATTTATTAAGATTTCCTTACTGTATCTAATGTGTCTCAGGCACAACCTCAGACCCCACATGACCACCCGCAAGCGAAGCTTGTGTGTAGCTTTGATAGCACTGTACATATGTAAATATTCATCTAATAACACATCCATGTGTTTGTGTGTTTATGTGCATGTGCATCAGCGATCCACAGGGACAGAGGGACCAATAAATGACTTAAACGGCCGCAGCTGCAGCACCATGGAAACAGGGTGTTTAAATGGAGGTGCATTACGGGCTAAAGCACAGGGTAATGACCGCTTTGGCTGTCGGAATGCCTTGATCTTATCACCATAGCAAGAGGGGATGCTCCCACTTTCTGATGGTCTAATAGCCCCAACTCTCTATTAGATAGGCTGCCTGGGCTGCTGAGGTCATCCGGAAATACACAGACTTTGCCATACACAAACACAGTTTTCTAAAAGTATCTGGAGCAGAAGCTCACCATAAGTGAAAGCAATTCTACGGTTCATTGTGCGAAAATATCCAGGTAAGGAGAGGTAATGGCTTTTTTTGTTGTTGTTATTTTTTTTTTTTTTTTGCTATATGAATACCACAGACATCTTCTTTTTCTTTTCTTTTTTGTTTGAAAATGTTAATGCATGTGTACGTTTTAACTCAGGCTCAGGCCTATTTGTTCATGTTGAGGGTTCAGTTAATTTTTTCCAAGACTATTTTGGCGATCTTTGATAGTGTGTGCATGTGTAGGTGAGTGAGTGAATGAGTGCTCTTTATCTCAGTCAATGAGTGAGTGCAGGCTGGTTATAAGGCCATCTGTCCCTCTCAGACACCTCATCTGTCTCTGTCACTGCTAGTGCAAGCACTGCACACACAAATACGCACTGAAGTGATCTCCTTATTTTGCTGAATACAGTATCTCAGGTCTAAATTGTTCTACTTCACATGAAGATGACTGACTTAGATTAGTACATTTGCATCAAATGCAGTTTTGTTATGTTATCTTTCAGCTAAGATAGGCCACCAGACAGCTTGCGTGTACTGAAGTGTCCCATTGAGTTTGCTGAAGTGGACTTGTCTCCTCCAATCATGAGCCAGATGCCTCTCACATCTCACTCATGGTTGAATCAAAACACAAGTGAAACTACTAAGCAACCACCCTTCTCACACCACAGAGACCTATTTCCCAGATCATTCTTGAGCAAATTTTGTCTCCTTCATGTGTCAAAAAACCATTTATAGTAATAGTCTTGTCAGAAAAGCCTGTTTAGCTGATAATCATTATGGTGATTTCCCCAAATGCTGCTGCTAAAGCTGGATCCAAACTCATGATGGACTAGAGGGATGGACATGACACAAGCTTGTGTACACCAACCAAAGCATGTACATGAGCAGTGCATACACGGGCAGCACATACACAAGCGTGACTGTCACTGCTACATTCTTCCTGGCTCTGATTGGTTGTTTCTGACCGGGAGCGTTGTATTTCTGCAGATGGCAGTAGGACAATAGGGAGGAGGCAGAGGAGCTAAATTTTTTTCACAGATTATCTGCCTCATATTACAGTCAGCACATCGTGGTAGTAACTGTAACAAATATGTAAAAAACATATTTTTTTATCAAATTTACTTGCTGCAGCTTTAAAACATGCAATATTTGCATGCTATGTCATGTTAGGAAATTATTACTTTCCTAGTTGAGTTGTATAGTTTCACACATAAGATAGAGTTTAAACAATTCTGTTCTCTACTAGAAAACCCTATAATGAGAATGTCCAGCCATCAGGTCTGAAGCTTAAGTGCATTTGGGTTACACAGCAGAACAATGATCCAAACCACACAAACAAGTCCTTCCAGGTTTGAAGTGGCCAAGTCAAAGTCAAAACTTAAATCTTTTTGCGATACTGTGGCATGATCTTAAACTAGTTGTGTATGCTCAAAATCCCTCTAATGTGGCTGAATTAAAAATTATTTTGCAAAGAGGAGCGGATTAAAACTCCTCCAAATTAACTTGTCAGTCACTGCAAATGCCCAATAGCAGCTGTTACCATCACAGGTGACACAACCAGTTATATAGTTTAGGAGACAATTGCTTTTCCATAAAGGGTCGGGTTTGTTTGAATTGCTTTTTATTCCTAAAAAAATATGAAATCATCATTTGAAAATTGCTTTTTATGTTATCTTTGCCTGATATTAAAATTAATGATGATACGAAACATTTAAGTAAGACTATGAATTGATGTGGAAAATTACTTTAAGTCATCAGATGTCAAAGCACATATGAACTGACACGTGGTCTGTATGCAGTGTAACGTGACTTATGGGATCAGTTTGTCCACATAAAGGTTGGTGAAGAAAAAAAGCATAACTGCAACTATAAGGGCATGATGGGTGAAATGACCACTGAAACACATAAGAAGAACAAAACACAAACAGTGAACACAAGGCTGAGTGTAACCAAAAACACAGAGGAAAAGAAATAGAGATCTTAGACCAACACATACACAATTACTGATGTATGTGTGGCAGATGTATAGACGAGAGGTGAAGGAAGAAAGATGGAGACCAGGATGCAGATGGTAAAGATGTATGTTTGCCTCTCTGATGGTACATATTTGCATTTTTTGGCAGGACACGCAGATCACTGAAAGTGAGGATGATGAAACCAAAGAGTTTGTGTTAAGTCTAACAGCTGTAACTTATAAAATCTGGCAGGGCATGTTCCTGAAGCTCCTCGCTAAGTTTGTGTGAGGACAAAGACACGTTTTCCGTCTGTTTGAGTTGGAAAGCACTTCTTTCAAAACCCCTTGCAATTGTACTTTTTTTCTTCTTTTTAGTGAACTACTGTCAATATTACCTCACTTAAGCAGCAGCAGGATTAGATAACAGAGAAAAATGTCTTTTTTGTGTGAATCTGCAAAGGTTCTTTTTCTCAGTTTGCAGCTATATGTAGCTTTGTCAAACGTCTGCTATTGAAGAATTGAGTTCATTTTTAAAAAAAAATAAAGAGCAAGAAATCTTTCAAGTATGCCTTTCACTTCATCACTCTCTTTTTCAGTCTATACTAGAGAATTGGAAACTATTCTACAGCAGCTGGATGGTACTGCCAGAATCCCCCCAACACACACACACACACACACACACACACACACACACACACACACACACCAAACAATAATGAAAAAAAACACTTTCAAAATCACCCTCCCTTACAATGTTTGGCTCCATCAGATTGCATGTTCTTCTGGCTGTTGTTGTTGTTGTTGTTGTATGTGATTGGGTTCTCTGTTGGATAAACAGCTGTTGGTGTGTGCTTTGGTGTCTGATAAACACATTAGACTGTTGTTTATTCTCATCCAAACTATCCCGTTTCAAACACTTGACAGATGCGGCGCTCCGAGCCAGTAATAAAAATGGGAGCCTTGCTTTAGAACAGTGAAAGACCTCAGCAACAAGAAAATCTAAGCAACCACATTTAATGCTACATATCACTTGTGAAAAAAAATTAGGAAACACCATTAAATAGTAAAAAAAAAAAAAAAAAGTCCAGATGTCTAATCCCACTTTTTATTGTCGGGAAAAGAAAATGATTTACAAGCAACAAAATTAAATAAAATTCTCGCTGAGCAAAAAATTAGAAGACACTACCCTTTAAAAGCTGGTCTTACCCACTTTGGCCTGTATTTGACATCAGAGTAAGAAAGTTTATCACACTTCTCATTTTCAGCTTTTTGGTGTGTGAGGAGTTTCCTTCATGTACAGCCCACTCAGGACGCCCCACAACATCTTGGTGAGGTCAAATCTGGGTTTTTATCCAACACAGGATTTCATTTCTTACTTTTTAACCAGTAATGGTGAATTCACAAGCATGTTTTGGGTCATTGTCATGTTGCAGAGTCAAGTTCTGCATCACCTGTAATATTTTTTAAAAGATGGTCTTATATTTCCCTCAGGAACCCTCTGATACTCTCTGGTAGAATTCATGGCAGATTCTGTGGTGGTGAGCTAACTAGGTGTTGCTGCAGCAAAGCATTACCAAACCATGACTCTTGGTGCCTGTACAGCTGTTCCACATTCAGTTAATCAGACTCACCTGTTCCTTAGTAATCACCCTTTTCAGTATTTATGCTCCCTCTTTTCATTCATTCCTCACTGAATTCTCTTATTGATTTATCACCATGTGGCCATGCTCCTAATCCCTCTTGTGGTCCATGAGTTGCCATATGTTTCAATTCTTTTTCTGACTTTGTTATTTATTTATGTAAGTTTTGGGCTCTTTATTTTATTAATTCAACACTTTACGTATGATTTTATGTTTCTCCTGCCTGTGTTTGGGTCCTCTACAATCTCTCTCTAGGTGGGTTTCCTCTGGAGTTCTTCTGCTGAAATTTCCACTGCATGAACCAGGACTAAATCAGACAAAAGCTGGTTTAAATCTAGTGAAAGGTGCCTTGGTAGAGCGTGTAGGACCTTTTTTATGGACTCTAAGCTAAAAATGGAGCTTTGAAGCAGGAGGATGCAAAACATTTCTTATTGCTTCAATATCCTCAGTTTTTTTTCAGTCATCTGCCAGTTTATTCCCCTCCTCTGCAGTTCATGTTTTCTGTTAGATTTAAATTACAAAGCAGGAGGTTTGTATTTCTTTTTGCAACCGTAATATATAAATCCAACCACCCATGCTGAATAACAACGTGTTTGACAGAAAACGCATTTAAATACACTGGACAATCCAGCAACCTTAGTGAAAATACTCAGTTGAAGGAAGCTCAGACTTTTGCTTTCAGTGTCTCCATGGAGATATATATATATATATATATATATATATATATATATATATATATATATATATATATATATATATATATAAAGAGAGAGAGAGAGATGTAGTGCTCTCATCAAAGTCTTTTTGTAAGAGATTTTAAAGTTACAATATTTTTCAGTGTCTGTATACTGAGATGCAGATTAAAGCAGACTCAGCTGCCCAGGATTGTTAATGTGGAGCATCCATGCTGCAGCTGCTGTGTCTGTGTGAATTGTTAAAGATCTGTGGCTCATTACAAATTTCTTCTGAAGAGGTGATTTTAATTCAGTTTCAGAGCTTAGCTGTTCTGAAAGAGTCATAAATTATGTCAGTAGACAGCTGACTGTAATCCTGTTTGGAGTGCTGCTTTTTCCCTCCTGCAGTTGGGAATCTGGGTCAACACAGTTCATTTAAGCTAAGATCCTTCAAGGTTTGCAGCAAGATGTTGCAGATCTTCTATAAGTCTGTTGTTGAGAATGCCATCTCCTCTGCCATCATCTGTTGGGGCAGCAGCATCAGAGCAAGAGACCTAAAAAGCTTCTGGAGATGATTATACAAAGAAGGATTTTTCATAAAATTAAGAAAATTATGGACAACCCTGACCTTCCTCTTCATGAGACTGTCATTGGAAAACAGAGACTCTTCAGTCAGAAGCTTCTTCAGATTGGTTGTAAAACGGACCACTACAGGAGATCATTCCTGCCCACAGCCATCACAATCTATAATAACTCCTTAATTAAATGAGTTACAT
The DNA here is from genome assembly GCA_014839685.1 of Anableps anableps. NCBI lineage: Eukaryota > Metazoa > Chordata > Actinopteri > Cyprinodontiformes > Anablepidae > Anableps > Anableps anableps. The sequence continues at coordinate 21,104,854 of CM026071.1, forward strand.
CAACATTTAATTTTGCTCTGGGATAAATAAAGTATTTTTTAATTGAATTTAAACTCCATGCTACCTTTATATTTCCACCGAGTTTGGTGTGGCACTCTGGGGTTTTTAAAGTATACCAATCTGCCACAGTTTTGTTTTCTGTATTAAACTTCAAAGGTACTAGGCAGATACCTTCAATCTAATATCTCAAACTCTTCACATACAGCTAAAATCTGACCCATTAGCAATTATTTTGGGCACTTCTGATGACATTGTGGGACTGAACAATACTGTAAATATTTTGTATTATTACCACGAAGAAACTTCTCCTAAATTACTGGAAAAAGTAGCTGGGGCCGGGTGTGTTGGGAGGGTATTCTGTGGTGTTATAGTATGTTGTGTGATATGTTTTATCTGAGTTATTAGTAACATATGAAACGAGCAATACTTGAATACTGTAAGTAATGTCTTGTGAATTGCTCAATTAAAATATATCTGAGAAAATAAAGTGCACCAATCTGAATTAATGCTATATCATTTTGATTTTAACATTTTTAATCACATTCTAGACTCTGTTATTGCAGTGGGCAGAAATCAGATTGAAGTCATACTTCAGGATCAGGGGAAATTATCTACAAAAATGGCACAGTAATGTGAAAACCCACACAAAAACCAACCTAGAAGACAAGAAGGTTATGGGAAGTTAAATTTTAAAGAAAAACACATCCAGGAACCAATAATCAAAATAGACCTTCTGTTGCATGGCACTGCGCTGCCTCGCCCACAGCGTCCACCGTGGCTCCAGCCCATACACCCATGACCTAAGTTCCAGCTATTCCAGGTCCTTGGTGTGACAACATTGTGGTTCCCACCGCTGTCTCCTACATCGTCATCACTAGAACCATAATTTTCTCCTACATCACAATCATCATTATTATCATACACTTCTGTGCTTCCATTTGCCTCCAGTGATCAGAGCCCCATTCTAGCTTCCAGTTTTCAGAGCTATGCCGACTCCTCTAGTCTTCAATGTTTTATTTAAGTGGAAGTGTTGGGAGAATTATCTACTGTATGTCACCTTAGATATTGATTGTTCATGACCTCTCAGCAGAGCCCTGCTTCAAATAGTCTAAGATATTCATTTAACTTTGAAGTGTCTGTTTGAATGGAGATATTTTTGAATCAGCCTGAACAGTCCACAAACAGGGCTTTAAAACCATGCAACACATATTGTATGAGTGATTTATAGTACTTTAGCGCCATATATGTGCAATCTGGCAAGTACACCTACCCTTTTCCCTCCTCCACATTCTCTGTACAAGAGGAGCAAATCTCCCTTCTGAGGTGGATCAAAACATTGTCAAAAGTTGGCTGTAGTAACTGAAAGAAACTTGGATGCAAAATGTTATTGTCAAAACAATGCGTGTCTCCACTTTTCAGTTTAACTCCATAAAATTGAAATACCACAGTTCATTCAGACATTGGGACATAACTGCAGTTCATTTGCTTCCCTTTTCCACTAATCTCTTCTCTGTGCTGTTTGTTTTGCATTACTGTCTATTTACATGGTTGTGTCATCTTTTCTTTTAATATATTAGGAGTTGTTACACCCTTTGTATTTTCCTTTGAAATTTTGTTTTGAATCTAGCCTAATTGGTGCATCTCTTCATAATGTTTATCTTGGGTTTTCAAGATGAAAAGAAAATCTCTGGTAACTACCTCCAGATTTTAGTACAGTGCAAATGCATTTACACCTGTGTTTCACATATTACCAAGTGAAAACTGTAATGTGATAAACTAACACAAACTAAATTGTGGAGGAAAATAATGCATGCTCTTCAACATTTTCTAAAATATACATGTATCAGTCTTGCACATCTTCAAATTTAGTTTTCACTCTGGGCTTTGACTATGCCATTCCTAGATAGTCCTTGACTAAACAATTCCATTGTAGCTGTGGCTATATGTTTGAGGTGTTTGTCCTGCAGAAAGGTGAACCTCCACCCTATTTTCAATTCTTCCAGGTTTGCCCTGCATTTAGAGCCATTCAGTCTCCTAGCTTCCCTGTTCCTGTTGAAGAGTGTCCATAAATGGTGTTTTGCATGTTGACCAAAGAGTCCAGTTTTATGAGCATCTTCTTCCATGTTTTTACATCTTCTGGAATTATCTCGGGATTATTTCAACAATGGCTTTATTCTTGCACTCTTCTATAAAGTGTCATAATGATGGATGTGAAGGACCAAAGGACAGACTAAAACTAGATTAAAAGCTTTCTTTAATGAAAGAATAATAATCATACTTACAATGAAGAAATTGCAGGAACAACAGGGAACATGGAGAATATGATGGAGTGTGACGGAAGGAGCCAGTGGAGAATAATGAGACCGGAAAAGTTAATATACTGAGGAGGGAGTGGAATTAACAAAATGATTAACTGAAGGTAAATGAATGCAGCTGGGAAGGAGAGCAAATGAAAGGCTGAGTATGAGATCCATAACAAAGAATGGAAGGGGAAAGAAAACCTAAACAGTAACAGAAATAAATACTGAATCTAAAGATCTAAGAATCTAAAAATCACCAACAATAAGAATAGCTGAACTAACACAAAGAATAAACTAAAATGGCAACATATAATGAAAATAACAGAAAAAAGTCCCATACACATAGAGATTACAACATGAAGGCCAGATTGGGAAAGTGCATTCCTAATGGTTCTAATACCAATGTGTTCCTTAGTCTTGCTGATGCTTTATCAGTAATGTTCGCTAACAAATCTCTGAGGCATTCACAGAACAGTTGTACATACACTAGGATTAAATTACATGCATGGAGCCTGTTTACTAATTAGGTGACTGCTGGAGGTGAATTGTGCCACTGGATTTACTTACGGGTATCAGAGTAAAGGGTCTGAATACAAATGGAGACAACAAATTTCAGATTTTCCATGCTTCATTTTTCCTCCACTTCACATTTATGCACCACTTCGTGTTGGTATATCACATAAAATACGATACAAATACAAAGAATTTTTTGTGATTTGTCATTTGAGAAAATATGAAAACATTCACGCAACTATGACTTCTTTTGCAAGGCACTGTAAGAGTTAAACCACTCATCTGTTAAACCTGGAAAAAAATTGGAATCACTGAGATCTGGGCTCCACATTAGGTTCTTAGAGCCTCTTTTTTCAAACTCGACTAAACTTCTATGAAAGCACAATTATACATGATTGAATTATCTTTTCTAAAGATAGTGAGAGGCTAAAGCATAAACAAGAGACTCTGAACACACAGAGGGACATATGAGTTCCCTTCTGTTGTTTTAGTTAGCGCAGTACTTCATTGTAAAACTGAAATGATATTGTTCCAGTGGCAGCTCAGTGTAAATGTTTTCCACATGGTATTCAGCCATATCATTCCGTGCACTCGCTGTGTTTACCACTGTTTACTGAGCGACTCAGGCTACTGTACTGTGTCCCTTCTCATGATGTACAGCCTCGCTGCTGTTAAGACATGAAGCCGAGTCAAAGGAAACAATTACTGCTCTTGGCTGTACATGAAAACATAGGAAGAGATAAAGACAATCTTGAGTTTTTTTATTCCAAATTTGGGCTCTGAAGCAATAAAAACTGGAGAAAGCTGCACCTCGAAACACAAACAAAACAGCCTCCCACATTCCACATGGAGTGTGTTTGTTTGTGGGATGAGTTTGAGATCTATCGTACAAGTGAGCCTATGTGTATCTTTGGTTGGTTTGTGTTTTCAAAGGTGAGGAGTCTCAGAGACTGAGAGTGGTATACTGGCTCCGGGGATGTGATAAACACATTTAATCTACTTGAAGCAACAACAAATACACAATTGTGAATTATGTCTGGATGCAGGTAGACATTACAGAAGAAGCTTTTACTTATTTGCCACACACAGGGCTTGATGTTTAAGTGTTTTTAACATTTTTTTTTAAAACAAAAAATGTTTTTTTTTCCCACTAGCAGAAGATTGAAGAACAATTCAGGACATCATTATTGCTTTCTAAAATTCATAAGAATTAGTTCTGACTTGATTGTGCGCTCTGTAGTGTGGGATGGCTCTGCACTATCTATCAGTGTCACTCAGGTAGCCATGGTATCACTGTTAGTGTCAGCATCAGAACGTGTCAGCTGGTATCACTCACTGGTATCTGCGTCTGTGAGGCCTACACAAGCTGACCCTGACCCTCTATCTCCCCTGTTTCCCACACCTCTGCCTCGCGTCTGTATTGTCAGCAGAAACCCCTAGATTCCCTGGTATGTTGCTGGAATTTCGGCTATTTTTCTAGGTCACCGTTGTTTGTGCCTTTGTGAGGTTTGTCTGTAAATTCCCACACAGGGAGTTAGATAAACACGCTAGCACCATCACATGCATATATAAGCCTTGCCACATAGCAGCTCCCCACCTTGTACAGCAGAGGATCCACAGCAAATTACCTAACACGTTTGTCTAAGCAGCAAACGTCTTATGCTAGAGTGATGCTTTAAAACTAGTCCATGCATTTGCTTTTCTAGAGTGGATGGTTGCAATTCTTTATTATCAGGATTCATGACATTGTTTTCTTACAAGCCTTCAGCTAATCCTTTGTCCTTTATAATCAAGCTCTATTTTACAGTCGGGGAAATATTATACTATTATTTTCTGTGAAATTTATTTTATATAATACAATATCTGGTGTGCAATAAATTAGGACACATTCACATTTATTCTCACTTAAATTGGCTAAAATCATACACAGTGATATCACATCAGGAACATATGATCAGAATATCATTGCTCTGTATTTTAAAGGAGGTTTGACCTGTTTAAACCTCAGACATTTAGATCTGTGAGCTCCTGACTGCTTAAGTGAGGGTGAACACCATGGAACATTGACATAGCTATCTCAGGCCTTCAGAGAGATAGATTGTAGTAGCGTCTGAGTCTGGCAAAAGTTTAAAGAGGTCTCAAATGAATCTGAAACTCCTAGGTCTGGCCGTCCACACAAGTTCACCCTGAAAGCAAACTGCAAAAAGCTTAATGAAGCCTCCAAAAACCGTTAAATGTCATCACAGGCCTACAGCAGGCTTTTGTTATAGCTGGTATGAAATGCATCCTGTACAGTCGGACAGGGATTACACAGACTTAACATTCATTGAAGCTCTAAGTGTAAAATTCATTTTTGGGATTGTTCTTGGACACCAGAACAGAGAATTTGTTTGGCATAAATCTTTGGAATATTTCAGGAAAACAACTTCACCTGTGAATTTGGAACTGGAAGTGTCCTGGCTTATTGATGATACAATGCAACAGTAACCTGTCCATCTCACCATCATAGAATCCACCATATTATCTACCATGTATAACAGGTTGCTTAAGGAAACTGACAAGTTTTGAAAAGTGTGAAGTTAAATGTCATATAGTGATCCTGTAAAACAAAACAGCAGCAGGATTCCAATACAGTACTCCAATGGAGAAAATTGGATAACTATGCTGCTGGGAAAAGAAAATATATCCATATTTTCAGCCTATCTGTGCAGCTCTTGCATCGCCATTTCTCATTGCTCTTTAATCTTCTTGGATCCTTTCTGTTTGACAGAACCACACTTCCAGCTCCAACATTACGAGAAAGGTTGACTCATTGCATGCCAGATTTAAACCTAGCCAAGCAGGTGCTCTTCTAAATCACTGCACCTCACTGCCAGCCAGCCAGCCAGCCAGAGAGCAACTGTGGGTGTTTAGGAGGTGTCAACAGGCACCGGATCAGTGATGGTCATTCATACTGCAGCTGAAGGCTCTCTGCAGATACACCTAAACTCTATGACCCCTGACCTCACTGGCCTACCTCCCTCCAACTTTACTCCACAAAAAAACACAGGAAGACAAAGGTTGTGCTAGGCCCGAGGGGTAAACTAACCCAAATGCACACATGCACGCACAGACTTATGTATTTGTATGCTATCTGGTCATGAACAGTGAGTGACAGAGCAGAAACACTTTTAACATTCTGAAGCTTTGACCAGACAAGTGATAGGTGAGGGTTTTTTTTCTTGGGGGTGCTGTCTTAGCCTGCAGGTGTATACATGTGACTGTGTGTGCAAAACAGATCGCTTGGCTGACAGTCCGACCACCTAGAGGAGGCCGTTTAGCTTGATTCCTGCTGACAAATGCCTGCATCAGAGGCAGGAAGGAGGAAAGAGGTGGTAAGAGGGATGTGTGCCAGATGGAGCCAGTAATGATGATGAATCATGGGGAATCAGGTTCAGCTCAGATTAGCATCTGCTGCAAAGAAGGCTCACTAAGTAAAACTACTGTGCTTTCTTCCCTACATAAACCAGTTTGACTTATTGCATTTCCTATCACTGTGTAATACTCCTTGCGAAGCAACTAAACATTATAGTCTGCTTCTTTGGCCAAGTTCTGTGTTGGACATCAAGTATATGTGTGCATGCATGGATGTAGACGTAATGCTAAAGTCCAGTCTCTATTCTCAGACTTGTCATTTGGCAAAGACTGCTCAGACTGACATGCATTGCAGCCTTGACGTAAGTTTCATAAATCTTTTTTTTACTGTCAGATTTAAGACACCAAGGGAGCCAAGAGTGAGAACAAAACCAAGAACAAAAAAAGAAGACTGGCAAAGCTCAAAATAATTTTGATAATGTTGAACAAATGTTTGCTCCATCTGCATTATGAATAGCCAAACGGGAATGAAGCAACACATTTATCTGTACCGTTGATATGAGCTGCTTTTGCATCATGACACAATGGCAGGTGTAATGAAAGATCTGGAAATTATGCAACCTTGTAGCCTGGAAGTTAGAGTGGAAATCAAAACAGTTCAAACCCCTGTAAAAAGGCCATTATTGTGATGTAAAAATGGGCTGAAGACAATTTCAAATAAATCTGTTTGGAAGGGGGGAAAACACTAAAAAAACAAATACAATAAGTGCAATAACTTAGTTGCACAAGTCTTCAGCATGTTTCACTTTTCATTTCTCTTGGTTTATCGCCTAAAGTGAATTTAGTTAATCTGAAACTTAAGGAACTTTTCAATTGTGGTGTGGCCAAATATTGCAAAATTAAGCTCTGGTGGTGAAATTCAGTCAAAAGCTGTTTCAACAAAGTATGAATTTTAGGGTGTGAGCAACCATAGAACAAGGTTATGGCACATTTTTTTTTATTTTTGACAATTTTTCCCAAAACAAATTTGTCTGTTTATCAGTTAATATATATATATATATATATATATATATATATATATATATATATATATATATATATATATATATATATATATATATATATATATATATATATATATATATGTGTGTGTGTGTGTGTGTGTGTGTGTGTGTGTGTGTGTGTGTGTGAAAATAAATGTGGAAAAAAAAGTTTTAAATCAATATATTACATCACAAAAGCATGTCATTTTAAAACAAGGTCATGTACCTTGCAATCAACTGTGTTTGTTTTATGAAAATGTCCCGACATGTTCCACTTTATTTTTAGGCTAAATAAGTTGGTACACCTTTTTATGTAATGATCCCTCTCTGCAATGGAAAACAAACAAATAAGATGTATGATGCCACTCCTGTGTCCCTATTTAGTCTGTTCTTACTCTCCTCCACCTCGTTGTTGCCTTAACATTGTCTGCGGGTTGCAAAGACTAATGGTTTGTCTGCAACAGGAATGCTTTCAGCTTGGCATTCAGGACACAGATAGAAATTACCAGGATACTGGCACTAGTCTCAGTCTGGGTGTGGCTTGGTAATATTACTCTTGGAAAAGGCAATAAAGCTTATCTAATGATACTGACCTCTTGTAGCTATTAAAGGACCACTTCAAGGGTGTTGATAGCTCTTTTTAGAGCAAATAAGGCTTGTAGGATGACAGGTAAGTCATAAGCCATGTTAGGGGTTTTTTCTTACTATGGAGAAGTATTAAAATAACCAACTTACAATAAAACTTTCTACTTAAGAAAACATTTCTTGTGGCTCTTTTGAACCACTTGCTTCAAATATCCTGTTCTAAGGCTCCACAAGGAGAGAAGATTTTATCATCTGAATTCACCAAGCCATTAGAAATGCCATTGTTCAGTAAAAAGATGATCAATGTAATGTGTAAGTCCAATGACATAAAAAAAGAATTCCTTTAATGCTTGCTTTCAGAGCTTGTGTGTAAGATATCTTCTAGACCAGGGATCTTTGGACTCAAATGCAGAAAAGACTCAACTGGTGTCTGGGAAGCAGAGGGGGCTGAGACTGAGAAGATTGCTGGAAAGTATTCCCTGTGATAAGCCGCCCAAGAAGCCTTTGATTAAATGTGGTCCCAGCAGGAGCCCACACTAGGCCCTCTGTGGCACGACCATGTCCCATCTCCAGCTATCAACAGCCCTGGGTAATTACAGCCATCTAGTCATTAGCCTGGGACCCACCTGGAATTCCACACAGGGAGGTGGGTGGGGGTGGGGGTAGCAAAGGGTTAGGAGGGGTTGGGGTTTTAGGCTGGGTCTTTAATAAAACACTTCCCTCTCCTCTACTGACACAACACCCCTCACCCTGATCCACACAGAATCGACCTTTTGTTACTAAAATACAGTTTTGTGTAATGGTCTTGGGTTATCTCTCTCTCTTTTTTAATATTGTGTTGCCAAAAAGGCAAAGTTCCTTATAATATTTTGTAATAGGTTTAAGCAATACATCAAGTTTTTTTCTTAAGTTTTTGACTCTTCTCAGTCATTAACAGTTCAGTTTCTTAACTTTTGGGGGGAAATGTTTTTTTTCTTTTTCATTTGCATCTTTTTCAGTTTCATTCATGTATCAACTTGCCTCTACAGTCAAGGGGTGGACTGATGGCTCAGTTTATACACACAACTTAGCAAAGAAACTATTCTAAGTTTAACATTTAGTTATATGTTACCAACAACTTCTTGCTAAGATTCAATTGATTCCCATATATTGTTAAATCTTTGAAAAATACTCAAACTGCTGTCATACAGTTTCTTATCTTCCCACATATGTAGAAAGAGGGACTAAACATGAAGCAATAAAGCACATTTTGTGAAACATCAAGTCCTGTCACATTTATGAAGTATGCGTGTCATCTGTAATGAACTCCTGTTTTACATGGTGCATGTATATTGATGATGTTGAACTCATTGGATGTTGAACTCATTGTGCTCCATAATCTGGATAAAGAAAGTTATGTTTGGAGCTACTTTAGGCATTTAGCATGCCAAGGATAGTAAATCCTAATCTGTGTAGACCGATTGTCTGCATAGTGTTGCAAGAAAATAATTAATGTTAGCATCAGGTCATTATGTTGACATTTGAGTACCACTTGCTTACATATGCAGTGGCTCATGGTGAAACAGAATGTTTCTTACACTCTGTTCAGTACCCAAAAGGTGCTTCCTGAAGGGATGTTAACCAAAAATGTGGAACAAAATAAATGAATGAATTGAAAGTAGTTGAGTTTCTTAGATCCTTAGTCTTAGTTAATTTTCTTTTGTATTTACTGAAAAGTACAAGACAGAAAATGCATGAAAACTCTGAAAAACCTTCAGTCAGGCTGGAAAAGCCTTGCTCAATATCACTTTAAAAGACTAAAAGAAAGCCCAGCACCTTGGAGGAAAATTGGAAAACAATAAGGTGTAGTTTAAAATGTTTGCATAATACTGTAGTGTGTAATATTAGTACTTTCCATTTAATATGTTCGCAGTAAAACTTTGCATATTGTTAGCTTTAAAAAACATTGTTACTCTTTGTACTGTTTCATCAAGATTGATTCACTTCACTTACTCTTCTTTACCAAAAACTTTGATCCATGTGATTGAACAACAACAAAACCAACCAGCAACAAACTAATTCACCATATATTTTATATGAACTTCTGTTTAGATAGAGCGTTATACAAAATGTTATACAAGCAAGCTCGAGAGAAAAGGGAAGTCTGTGGATGTCATGGATGATGTGTGACCCATAAATGCCTCAGTTTTCTTTGTCTTCTTCTTCTCAGCAGCAGGTTTTTCAAATCACACACAAAATTAAAACTCGCTGTATAATCACAGTAATGCAAGTACTCTTCTCTCCTTGCATCAGCCAATGTAGTGCAGTCTCATCAACAGATGAGGAATGAAACAACACTTTACAACTTAAATAATCCACTTTAAACAGTTTTTGTTCTCATTTTCCTCTTTTTTTTCTGTCCTTTACACAGTGTCACTCTATGCTCCAGTGATACATTTGTCCATAATTTTAAAAATCATCTGGTGTCCATCTCTTTTTCCCTCTAGCAGTCCTCCTCCTGGACACTTGTCTGGCAATGTGTTGCCATGTTTAGACATCTTGAATTGCACTTTCCAAGGTACTGTCCACAGTCCAAACAAGTATGCTTTGTGTTTTGTTTTTTTCCCAATAGATAATCAGTGTTACCCCCCCCTCCAATAACAAACAAACAAACAAACATAATCAAAGCAAAGTTATGTGAGTATATGATATGATGCTGTTAATAATACTGGATATGTTTTTAGGCTCAAGTAACATCTGTCTTTGAAGCATCATGAAAGCAGCAAACCATTTTAAAAGCAGTACCACACACCAGAAATAAGCCATCTGTGATTAAAGCCAAAATTGTTATCACTGACTGTTACAGTTCATCTGATCCCAGCAGTTTAATCACAGAGACATTCACAAATAGGAGCTAATGTGTGTTGACTCATTGCAATGGATAATGGAGTCTAGTGCTTTCACAACAAGTAAAAAAAAAGAAAAAAAAAGCCATGCAATGATGAGACAAGGTTGGGGCGGAGATGCAGAGCATTTTTGGACAGACATTTCCAGAATGCCGCTTTCTACATGATGTCCTGCAACGGGGTGTTGGGTAGGGCTGCATTTGATGGGAACAAAGGACAGCATGTCCTCAGGTCTTGTCTAACCACTCTGCTCGTTTAGGGGCCTTGCATGTGTGTATGTCCACAGCCTCCTCGCAGTCCTTACACTCCACAGCGCAGCACCATTTGAACTTGCACTCACACTTAGTGATTTGCATGACTCTGGTGGTGTCGTAGCCTCTTCCACAGCACATGACCTCACAGCCATCTGTGCCCCGTGATGTCTTGTTGCAGACCCTTCCGGCAGTACCCAGAGAACCTGTGCAGAAAGTTTAAGCGTTTACTAATGTACGCTTACAAACTTTTATATTTTTGTTTAATTTCTATACAAGTTCTTTTTTATTTATAGAATAAATAAATAAAATAACTGTTTTCGTAAGAAGCTGATGCTTAGAGTAGTATGTTCAGTGTATATTTCTTTTTGAAGAAAGAAACTACAGCTCCTACAATTAAGGACATAAAGAAAAACAGTGGCTTGCAAAAATATTCATACCCCTTGAGATTTTTCACATTTTGTCAGGTTATAAACACAAAATTCAATGTACTTTAATGTACTTTATCAGGAACTTTCCCTGACTCATAATGTTGAACCACCTTTTCTTGCAGTAACATCTGCAATGCTTATGAGATATTGTATGTCTCTCCAAATTTAAGATATGGTAGCATTCGAGTTTATTTAGAGGTATCATAGTAAAAACACTTATGCAAGGCCCTGTAATGTGTTCATGATAAAAATATAAATTTTGCTGAATATTCATAAGGACTAGCCAAAGTTTTACTTCTATTTTTCAGTCATTAACATGTCTTATGCTTACTAACGGAATAAAATCGCTGTGTATTTCCCAGATCTGCTACTCATTTATCTTTTTTTATTCCTAGCCACTAAACATCTCCACATTGCATGTTTCTTTTTGTTAATTCTTTTTGCCCAGATCTTATCGGTCTTGTCTGCAAAGATAGTAACCTTCATGTTGCATGTCAGAAATCCTGGGAGAATTCATTAGTCTGGCCTGAGAGAATTTAAGAATCAACCTTTTAAGAGTCACACTACTAAAAATGTGAAGTATTTGATATTTACAATATCAAATACAAACAAAACAGTTTATTGACACTTCAGTAACCACAGTAAAGGATCTCAATCTAAAGACAGATTTAAACAGCTTTTCCTTGTCTAGAGTTAGATGTAAACCATAAAAGATGGCTTAGGACATGTTTGGCTTAGTGGAATGTGATGCTAACTGAGCAGTTAAAAGTAAGTAGAACACTGCAGCTGAAACATTTACCATTTCTGGAAGAGTGGGTGAATTGGACGTAGTTTAGGTGCTTTGAGTTTCAGTATGTGTGGTTATGATGCCAAATCAATTTAAAACGCTTGTCAATGGTGATGAATGCCTTGTAGAACTTAGCAGTCAGGCTACCACTCAGTGCAATGGCACATTGTCCATGTCTTATGTGAATGTCATCCCCACAGAGATTAGTGTTAATGTTTGGTGTGAGAAGCTCCCTGTTTGAACTGCTACCTATCACAACAAGCGGCCTGTACAACAACAGACCCACACACATAACTATGCGGTGTTGGTAGAGCGGCCTGTAGTTACACTGCTTTTCCCAAGCCACTGCTCCCTTTGAAGCACCTCTGTGTGTGTGTGTGAGGGTTAAATGGACAGTGGAGCGTGACAGACAGACAGGCTCTCACACTCGGAGGCCCACTCTGCCCTCCAGCTACGCTTAGCTCAGACAGACAGAGAGGGAGAAAGATTGTGACAGACACAGAAGTGACTTTTTTTTTTTTTTAAATTAGCTGCTTGTGTCCCTAGGCTGTGGATTCCACGGAGAAGGTGAGAATGACAGGGGGAGGGTGGCTGAAGGGGCAGAGTGACAGGCAGACAAAATGAGAGACCGGATGGAAAAGCTGGAAAAGGCTTTAACGTCATGTCAGCTAACGGCAGAATTCTGTCCGACAGTTCTTCATCTATTATACAGCCAGTTTGAAACAGTCATATGTGATCAGGTACATTGTTTGAAGAGGGTTTAAGACATCTTCTCATCCCAGTGTATGTGTGTGTGTGTGTGTGTGTGTGTGTGTGTGTGTGTGTGTGTGTGTGTGTGTGTGTGTGTGTGTGTGTGTGTGTGTGTGGGTATGTGTGTGAATTGACAGACTGACAGAGGTCAGGTGGTCACAGAACAACCATGTCCTCAGGGTACAAGGATATTAGCTTCCACCAACATCACAGGGGAGGCCTGCTGTGTTATCTGACTACTATTACACACTCACACACACACACACACACACACTAACATTCATGACCACAAAACGCACTAGTCATGCATGAGCATACACAAAACACATAAATAGTACCCCTAAAACATAAGTCTGGGCAATCCATCAACATCCATGAGAGACTACACCTCTGTCTTTTAGTCCCCCTTTGCAATCTTACCTGCTGCTTTGTCTTGGAGGCAATAATCCGGAGAGTTCTCAAAGTACACCAAGTCGGTCTTGGTGGCCTTCCTGAAGGCTTTGTTGGCTACAGTAAAACCTGTTCCGTCCTGATTCATTATCACCTCAACTGCCCCGTTATACTTCCTCCGCAGGTAGTCACCAGTCTTTCTGAAGTCTGACAAGGCCATCCAGCATGTCCGCAGCGTGCAGGAGCCGCTCACACCGTGACATTTACACTCCATGTTCATGAAGCGCTTCACTGCCTGCATGAAAAAGTTTCGATTGGTATTGTTTCAATCAGAATTACATTTGATTTAATCCCATACAACATTTTTAAGGTCTTCTGCTAGTTGGCCTTACCCATTTAACCAAAACAAAACAAAAAAAAAAAAAAAATAAAAAAAAAATAAAAAAAAAAAAAATATATATATATATATATATATATATATATATATATATATATATATATATATATATATATATATATATATATATATATATATATATGTGTGTGTGTATACACATATATACATACACACACACACACACACACACACATATATATATATATATATATATATATATAGATATATATATATATATATATATATATATATATATATATATATATATATATATATATATAGCGAGAGAGAGAGAGAGAGAGAGAGAGAGAGATAGATAGGTATATCTATCTATATATATATTCTTTTTCATTGCTTCCTGTTGTGGGTCTTCTGAACCTTAAGATTTATGTAAAACGCCAATTACAGTTTTTAGATTTAAACTTCACTTTAGATGTTTATAGTTTTCACCAAAACTACCCAAAGAAAATTACTGTCCTAGGCTTATAAATACTGAAACAATCCAGAAAATCATGACTAAGACACATTTGCACAAGAATTTTCAGAAGTATTTTTATATCTGTTGTATTTTGATATTATTGGATGCACTCAATGTGAAAACACAATGAGCAAAATTCACGAACCAATCCAACTTGCTAATGTTTTGTTTTGTTTTTTTTTTGCATGTTTTGCACACATGACTTGCTTCATCTCTGAAGTGCATTCCCAGTGCAGATTATTCTGGACACAAACAATGATTAAGTCTAGCACTTGCAAGCAATTTGCACCAAATTCCTCAAAGCTAGCTCCAGGAACTGAAACTTTTACAAATAAGGAAAGAGAAATTCTGTTTGGAATGGGGTGTTTTTTCACAAAACTATTCCTAAAGTCTCATCTCACTCTTGTGAACTCAGTCTCTCGTATCATCTAGTCTCACCTGTGTATATAAAGTCATTGGTACTGAATATTTTCCTATTCTTTTCTTCCTTGTGAAAATATGCACCAGCTTTCAGCAGACACTATTTTTTATAAATCTGAGTGTGAGATAGCACTAGTGTTGGTAACATCTCTGGGTATAATTTACATGAATATAAATCGACATGGGCAGATTTTCCCCTATATTCAGTAAAGGTGATGACAGATGAAATGCTCGGCTTGGAAGGGCTGTTTTAGGAACACATCCTCTTCTGCTTGCAGTTTAAGAATAAGATGGGCATGCACACTCAAAATAAAGTAATTTTTCCTATGTGTAATAATTGTAGATGTTCAAAGGAAACAAAAAACATATCAATGCTGAATATGCATGTTTATTCCTGATTTAATTTGGGTACAGTGTTACCAAAGATCTCCCCAAAAGAAGAAACAAGAATGTGGCCCTTTTAACTGCTGTACTAATACCAAAGAAGAAATATCCTGTTAAAATGTTTACAAAAGTAAATCTATAACCCATTTTTATTTAAAATTTTTCAACAAAAACAAATTTTGTTGCTTTTTTAGTAAAAGTTTCTGTCGTGTTTTGTATATATGGTGTGTTTAATTGGTTAATGATGTCATATGCACAGTAATTTGGCACTGCATTGTTTAAATGATCAAGGCCTTTTCTGAGAAAGACACTGTAATTGACAGCACAGGTTTGTTGTATATTCTTAAACAATAACACAGCCATAAACAAATATAGTGCATGAGCCCAAAGTGCCCAAAGTAAATGGCAGTTATTGACATTTTATTTATTTATTTATTTATTTATTTATTGAATGGTTTATTTATTGAATGGTTTATTTAAACCATTCAATAAATCAAAAGCATATGATGTGCACTTGTATGTCCACAATTATATGGAAATCATCCACTTACTATTCTGCCGCAGCGGTTGTTGTGGAGGTTCATGAGGGCCCTACCATCGCGGATAGGTCTCTCTTTGGCATCAATGAAGGCTTTGGCAAATTTGATCCCATAGTTGACGTTATCGCTGCATCCACCCCAGTCAAATTCGCCTTTTTCATCATTAGCTCGTCCCCGTTTGTGAGGGTCGCAGTTACACATCTTCAGCTCCCCCTGGCTGCATGCACGAGTCAGTGCGTACACAACTCCCGCTGAAGAGATGGCGTAGACGAAAGCTGCTTCACGACTGCCTGAGTGTTAAAGATATAAATATAGAAGTTTCTGAATACAGGTGACACAGTCACTCAGCATATAATAAATCTTGTACAAACCAAAAACAGCATTGCAGCCCACATGCTATGCATCCAAAGATGCACATACTACTACAACCTGGATATCAGCCATGAGGACATGAAGGTGCAGCTGACAGAGTAAATCAGCCTTGATGTGGAGTAAAGAGCAGGTCTGTTTAAATATTATCATGGAAATAATCCTCGCTGTGGGGCTCTCCCCTGCTCACATAAATTGTTTAAATACAGACACAGTGATACCCCATTTATCAGCACCAGGGTGATGTCATGAGAACATTATCTACCATTGCACTGCTCATCTGTTCTTTGCCGGTTCCCCAGAACATGACTCATGCACCATGTGGCCAAACACAAAAGGAAATTTTTATGATGTGATTGGTCACGGTTGCTTTTTGTAGTGTCTCTGTGAGCAAAGTGACTTAAAATGCAACACAGGGATCAAACTTTACCTTTAGTCTTTTAAACACAAACACAATAAACTTGCATTTAAAGCTGGTTTCTGTGATGAAATAAAAATTCCAGACCCTGAATAAGGCTGCATATGTTTCTCTGTTAACACAGCAAGTTCAGATGTTGAAGAAAAGTTTGTCCATACAGGTCGTTACATATATAATGAAACAGCAATTAAACATGATATTTAAAAATGAAATTTTGTGGCCCGATGCCAGAGTGCTAATCTCTGAGTTTTCAGCTGTTTGTTTTAAAATTGCTTTTAATTTTCATGCATATGTGTCCTGATCCACTGTCATCGCACAGTTTTTCCTCTTGCCCCGCTCGTAAGCTATTAGTGTGCAATGAAGAAAAATCAACACTTAATATTTACACAGGAATTTGTTTCAAGCACCCCACTTCCTTTAGCACAACTCCCAGGGGTTCATGTAATTTTATCATATACAGATGTGTAATAAATAGATTTGTGGGTCATTTCCAAAACACATTCAGCTCCCAAGGGTTTAAGCTTTCATTTGCCGTTGTTGACTTGCAATGTATCTCAGCTACATTTTTGTCCTATCTATCATCTTCTTATCTAACATCCCCAGTTCAAATAAGATAAGTGGTTGAATTTTTTTGGCCCCATGAGCCTATATTCCAACCTATACAGCTGTTTATACTGGCTGCATACCCAAACATATTTGTATTTTTAAATATCTGACCAACAGTGTAATTTGTCGATGTGTGTCTCTTTCACTTTTGGTGTTTTTGTCTTTTAAATTCATGTTCCATATTTTAAAGACCTAAAAAAATGTGAGTATTTATTAATGTTTTAAGAAAAAAACAAAAATAACACTCAAGCATCAAGCCAAAATTGTAGCGTGGTCTCTAGTGAGTATACCGCATGTACTGTATATTCACCAAAGTGTCCCGTTTACTCTTGGAGGTGAGGAGTTGGGGGCAGAGGATGCAGATGGGATGTATGTGGGAGAGTGGTGACGAGGGCATCGCTGGTCATCTTTCAAAACTGGACTGTTTGCCTGACAGTGAGAATATCTCTCTAAATATTTACATCTACATTACTGTTTATTCCTCTCACCCCTTCCTTCCCCCCTGCTTCACACACAGCTATACAGGCAGGGTGAGTGTCTTCATATCTTTCACTTTCGTCCATGCTTCAACGACCCCCACATATGCTTGGTATGGCTGGACCAGGCCCAAAAACAATCCGCAGGAAGTCACTGACGTCAAAATCTAGATATAAGGTGACTAACACATTTTTATTCCACCTGAATCTAATATCTTAAAGAGCTGCAAAGGTACTTGTTGGATAACACACTGGTGTGCACAATACTAAATACTTTGTTAATACATATTCTATTGTAACTCCTAATGATGCTTGCTCTGTTCAAAAGACAGTCCATGTTCTGACATAATGAAGTATAATAGATCATCGACTCAAAGTCTATTCACGCATTTGCGAATTTCACGCCTTCCTACTTTCATTTGTAAGCAAATTATTTTGTTCCCACGTAGATAATTACATTTCTGTTTTTTTTTCTGCATACCTACAATAGTGAATTATGTAGATAAATAGTTATAAACTTATAGAAATCTCATGCATATTTGAATTTGACTGTATGTAAAGACTTTGTATTAAACCCTGCTTCCATTGATCATGGTTCTGATCTCATTTGGGTCAGCTTACTTGTTTAAGACATGACAAACTGTGATCCTTACAGAAATAAAAATAATTGACTGACCTCCTGGTAGATTATATTTATTGGAGTCCCATAACCAAATTTCCTTACCATAAATGATAATAAATCTAAAGAAACTGACTGTAAATCATTGGTTGTTAGTTGGGATGAAACAGCACCCAACAGAATGACAGAAACTACAAAAGTAGAAAATGGTGAGGGGGAGAAAAAAATCAGCTTCCAGATCCTGAATCCTTATTTTTTTACATTCATCATTTTGTTTGCTTTCAAGTTTTGTACCAGCCAGCTAGAATCTGCCAGGTCCTGCTATTGTGAGACCACATGTGATGTGCACATAAAATGACTGCAATGACAATTCTTTCTGATACCTACATATGGAGGAGTTTAAAAAATCATGTCAAATTCCTGATGAGTTGTGATGCATCATTCAGGAACAAGATGGCTGCAAAAATCAACTCTTTGTTGCAGAATTTTCAGCCACTCAGGTCTGCACAAAATCCATGCTGGTCGAGGTTTGACTTATTTTGAACCATTAAACCATGCAGTCAATCACATGCAAGGACAGACTAGGATCATACAACTACAGTATGTGAAAGAAAGAAGGAAGGTTGGCTGTCCAGCATCAGTAGTGGTACAGGCCAGTCAAATTCCTGATTTGACTGGCCTGTGCCACTATTGAATCCACTTCAGGAAAAAGTGAAGCAATAATGTCAAGGCTTTAGCATTTATATATTATAAATTGGATTTGTTTAATGATGTTTAAGTGGTTCTGTGTTAAGTTGTTCATTTAAAGATTTGATTAAAACACTACTACAATATCTGTCTTTTTTTTTTTTTTTTTTTTTTTGTACAAAAAAAGGTACATAACAATAAGGTTTTTGTGAAAGAATTGCATAAAAAATGCTTACCACACAAACCATTCACGTTTGCAAAATTAGGCTTAAACAGATGGCTTTAAGTGATAACAAATGAAGTGGAAAAGCACAATTTGGCTCAGTTCTCTTCTAAGGGAGCCAGGCCAAAACCACTGAACCTTTAATAAGAAATCACTTAGACTTCTTTCGCTTTCCTTTATTTTAAGTTGACAGTGACTAACAAGGTCACTGCTGCTATCTTGTAGGTTGGAGTGTAAAACTATAGGCCTGTGAGTTGAATGCTTTGGTGAAACTGATCATTAAGATGAAAACATACTTCAGCTAAGATACTGACTCCAAAGCACAACACAACAGACCCTACCCTACATCAGAAAGTCTGAACTCTCTCTTCAAGTCACCTCTACAACCTGAAAGTATACACAGAAAATGTTCAGTGGATGGATGGATATGAAATCCTTATTTAAGAATCATTGCAGTTTCCAATATGACAATCCATCCATCCATATAGTATACCTACTTACAGGGCTTCAGGGGCTACAGCTTGAACAGCTCACCAAGCTCAGTTAGTGTACCCAATTAACCTAGCATGCATCAATGTGGACTGTGAGAGGAAGAAAAAAAACAGAGTGTGCACAATAAAAACACGCTAACTCCAGGCAGAGCTCTTGGCTAGGATTCAAATCCATTGCCTTCTAGCTGCAAGTGAACTGTGCTAGCAGCTGTGCCACCACTGTTTTAGCATGGCCTCGTATAAAAATAATACAGAAAAATATGGCTGGGATTTTGGGTAAATAGAATATGCAGCCTGCCTTTCAGATACCATGTCTGAGGCTTATGGTCTTACTTAAAAATCATGCCAGGAAGAGATATTACACATATTGCAAAGATGGAGGAATATGTCAGAAGGTTATTGTGCATGTGCTTGACTGTTTTAAAAAACATCGAGGAAAAAAATAGCGAAATGTGTCTAGAATGAAAAAGAAAGTGATGAAAAGCTCACGTCTTGTGAGTTTGGTGTTTATTGACAAGGTGGTCGATATTCCAACAGTCCATTAGTGACTGTAAACATGAAGCACTATGATACATAGGGTTTATAAAGAGCAGAGCACAAGAGAATGGAGAAAAAGGGTGAACACATAAGGTCAAAGTAAAAGGGACCTCAGGTTCACCACACAGTTATTTTTTTTACACTCAGAGACTTACTACGGAGCAAGACGCGTCCAAAGACGGTGTGGTCGCGGTCCAACGTGCTGCAGTTCCATCGATGGTGTCTGAACTGATGCTGGCACTCTCTGATCCACTCCTTGGTGCCTTCGCCAATGGCCTGCATGATGTCTGGATGCCGCTGGCAGAGCTGCCGCTGTTTGTTCACCAGGCCGGGGATGTTGTCACAGATTACGCGAGCCCCCAGAGCCCCAATGTACCTAAGAGTGCCAGAAAAAATAAAGTTCACAGCTGTTTTATTAAGTAATCAATAATCTTTCATGTTATTTTTAATATTCATGGTGGAATGGTTAAGAAACAATGATTGGTGGTGTCCTGCAATCGACTGGTACATATAATTTCGGCTTAAATGCGTGTTCTTAAGAGGACGCAAAGAGGAGAGTGGCACGAAGAAAAGCTGCAGAAAAAGCCCCCTGTGAGTCAGAGTTCACTACACTTAACAGTTTAAGGTTTGCGAGTAGGAGGGGAGTGGAAACCATTTACTCCACTCTCCAAATAAATAAGCACTTAACCTCTCTGCACAAGACCTGTGAGTGTATGTGTGTTTAAACATTTCCCAGCGGGACAGTTGAAATCATGTTGTCACAAATCAGAGCTCAAAGTCTGGGGCCTCCAATAACCCTGTCAAACTTAGAACCTGTTTGCTCACTTTATTCTCTTCTGTCGTTTACTCAATTGCTTTTATCTAACCAGAAGGTTCTTCAAGGGTCCAAATAAAGCAGACGTTTACAGTATCTTCTCAAGAAGCTTTGTTGAGGTTGCCCAAAGTGAACTTCTAATTGTGACTCTTTTGCGTTTGTACATGAGACATCTTCCAGACTTGTGGCTGCAGGGAGTTTGATGGGTCAGACAGGGAAGGCCAGGGAGCATGTAGCTTTATCACCTTCTTGTATAAGATGGTCTCTGGAGACTCAATAGTTCCTGAGTGGGATCAGAGAGGAAAGAGAAGAGCTATATATTCATCAAAGGAAATTCACTCCTAATTTTCTAAGTGTAACTCTCTATGAGAAAGCAAGATTTCTGGACAGTAAATCATTTACCCAAAGGTCTAAAATAACATGTTAAAATTTGTGCGTATATCATGGCATCAGGAAAACTTGAGGAGCAGAATTGGGCTGGTGGCTAAAATCTGCTGGTTTTCAGCTTGGCTTGGCCTTACAAGAGAAAACCTGTTTGAAAACTCAAAACTCCAGCCTTTTATCTGATCATTGAACAATGCAATGTGTGTGTGTGTGTGTGTGTGTGTGTGTGTGTGTGTGTGTGTGTATGCATAAATTATGCATATACGCTAACAACAGCACTCTTCAGTGTAGAAGATGTTCATGAAGGAAGAAAGTTAACTATTTTTCAGCATGGGTGAGATAATAAAATACCATAAGACATAGGAGTCACTTAAAAAGGAACTGTAGTATCTTCACAGGCTTTTTGGCTATTCATTTAGGTTCCTACAACAGAGAGATAGACTTCAGTGTGGGACATTGCCTTGGGCTCCAAAACCACTTTCAAACTTCTGCAGTTTTGGTGGTTTCATGCTGGACATTTTGTAAATGAAAATGAACTTTCGACCACAAGATGCTATTTCATACAGCAAAATGCCTCTTTTTTATTCTTTTGAGCTTTCAGTATCTGTCCTTCATGCTGGATTTGAAAACTAACAGCCTTTGAAAATCTTTGAGTTAAGGACCTGCATTCTCCAAGGAGACTGAGACAGATGTTTATATATGCTAATTGCTGATATAAGATAATGCTAAAGACAACTTAAAATGCAAACCCTAAATTATCTTGTCTATGTTTTCAGTTAGAGACCTTATTTTACAGCGGCTGCTCCCTCAAGTAAAGCATGTGTCATCGCCTCTGCTCCTAATACAAATAATTATTGACTGCTTATAACAGAAAAGCCAGAACAAAAATACTTTAAATGTAATTATGGTTCTTCAAGAGAAATCCTAATCGGCTAAAACTAGTAACTTTATAAAACTCAGAAATCGGCCACAACCCCCCCCCCCACACACACACATACGCGCGGACACTTCAACAAGACTGCTTCCAGTATCCGCCTTTTGTATCAGCAGGCAACATGCTGATACAAAAGGACACGGTGAGGAACTACGTGCATTTTTAGCGATTCTTCACTTAATACCTACAAAGAATGTCAAATGGATAAAAACGTCTGGATGGAAATTCCAACACGGTTGTCCACGGAGAAAAGTGTGGCACTATCTCCTTGAAAAACAAAACAGAGGATGCAGGGAGGGAGTAATTCCATCTAAGCATTGATTAATATTTAAAACTGAATAAATGTGACACTTTAATGCCTCCATTTGTCATTCTGCCTTGCAAAGCAGACTGAAGTAGATCATGAGGATCCTTTGCACACCTAAAGATTAAAGCAGAAATCATTATGAATAATCGTTTTGACTCGAAAATCGATTTTAAATCGAATCGTGGCCCCAAAAAAATCGGAATTGAAGCGTGAGATAATAAAACATTCCCACCCCTACAAAATCGTTCTTAAAATACCCCCCAAAAATCTATGTTTTAAATAATTGTTGCTCTTCCATTTTAAGTCAAATCAGTTAGATCATGTTATATATCTACTTTATTTATTTATTTACTTATTTTTCTTAATACATTGGACATCTTGAAGCCATGGTAGTTTTACTCAAATTTATCATAGTCTGAGAGACTCACACCAGCCCATGCCTACAACAGAGTAACAGATACAATTGTTAAATATTGATTATTTAAACAAACAAATAAATAAGTAAGTAAGAGCATAAGTCTTCAAATTTGCAGAAAACGTATTAATGTAGGTAAAATTAATAAGTATTTCATTTGGAAACATTTATGTTCTGGATAAAGAAATGAAATATATAAATAGAACTGCATCACTTAATCTCTCTCTCTCTCAAAAAAAAAAAAAACAACGTTAATTAATAATCAAAGTCATTTAAATTAGTATTTATTTTTACTTAATGTTGTTTGTTTTTGTTGTATTTTTGATTTTTGCACAGAAATCTCTGATCTCCAAAAAAAAAAAAAAAAAAAGGAATAACACCTGTTCTCTCTACTATGCCCTCTCCCATAATCTACACAAACTATTAGACATTCCAGCATTACCATTCAACCCGCCCCCGCACAGACACCTCTCTTATAAACACACTCTCTTTCCTCTCTAGCAGCCCGTTTTCTCTTATGTAACTTCACCCGTGTTCTAACATTGGTAAGGTCACCTATGTGTGTGACGCAGACACAGCGGTGGTTGCTACCTGGTGAATTAATGACTAGAGTCTGTTGCTCCAGCTGAGCAGCACATTCAAACTCAGCCAACGACACTAAGATAAATTACGCGCAACGCGCTGGTATTATTATTATTATTATTATCATCATCATTCTTATTATTGCTCAACGCGAAAGGGCTAACAAACTTACACGAAAAGCGCGAAAAGGCACAATCGTAAAGACGCTCGAATCTCATTCACAAACTTATAATTTCTTTCATACTCCGGCATGTTTCTTGGCTCCTATTTTTGGAAGCACGTCATTGAGAATTAAATGAAATTATGACTGGAAAACACGAACAGTGTTTTTGCTCCCATTTACCTGTAAAATAATACTTTTGTATTGTACATTTTACAACAATTTAGAAAATAATAATAAAATATATTTTTCAATGACTTGTTGAGAAAATATAGCGACAATAAACAAAAAAACACTAAATATTAAGGAATCCCTTAATCGGTTTATAAAACAGATAAAAACACAAATATTTTGAATTTATCCCAATGCATTTTATCTCTATTAGCATTTTGTTACAGTGTAACTTTAATTATCTAATTGTCTCAGTAATAAAAATAAACGACTCCAGTGAATCATGTGGATGATAAGAATAGGCCTGTGTGATGGATGTGCACTTACCACCACGAAGAGTCCACGCGAGGCGTGACGAGCAGCAGCAGCAACAGACACGCACAGTACATCCTTGAACTGGCTCCTTGGTTCTGACATGAAGAAGGCCCGGGTGAGAGTCCGGCTCCCGGAGAACCACCGCGCGGAATCCGAGCTGCACGGAGGCCGAGAATCCTGCTTAAGCCCAGCATGGCTCCTGTCTTTTTGCCCCCGGTAAAGAAGGGGAAGGAGAGATAAATCCTTATTCCAGATGTGAGAGCTTGTTAAGTTTTGTTGTGAGTTATGGAGTTAAAAAGTTGGAAGGCCTCATTATCCAGAGTTTGATTCCGTTTTGTGCGGCTGTCAGCAGATAGAGGAGCGCATTTGTGGTGCCATGTGCGCACCAGGGTCTCCCCTGAGAACTTCTGGCTGCCAAACCGAAGCCTTACCTGACGAAGCGGGCGACAAGCGACGCCGGTTTCGCCCCTGCTCTCAGTTCCACGGGGTCTGATCCTGTTGTTTTCCCTTATGTGAGAGGCAAGGATGGTGTCCGAGAATAAGGGCAGGAGTCAAAAGTTGCGGAGTTGAAGTGGCCGCTCCTCAGCTCGCTGCGGGACTCTCCGCTGAGTCGGATGCTCTCCTTTATTAGTGCACGGTGGATAGAGTCCGAGTTGAGGGGGAGTGGAGGAGAGAGAAAAGGATGAGGGAGGGCTCGCCGCGGACAGCTCCCTTTCCTCATTGGGTGGAAGCAGAGGTTACAGGGTTTGAGGAAGAGGGAGATGTTCAAAAGGACGGAAGGAGAAAGGTGAGCGTGTGTTAAAGGAGTGATGATGATGCTGATGTGAAGATATTTTGCTCATCTGAATATAACACTCATTAAGCCAAATTATTAAGCAACATAGATATTGACCAACATACACGTAAACGCATTCAGTATTATTAGTACAATAGGTTCTTTATACGCCTACAACATTTAAACAGAGCCTTCAATGCATTTTATTGGGATTTTATGAAATAGAATAACATGCAGTCGCTCATTATAATTAAGGGAAACAGAAAGGATGCATAGTTTTCATTTTTCAGTAAACATCTATAGCATACATTTATTTTGCAGTCACAGCAGAAAGTCTTTAGGTGGTGCGTATATTTTAGCTTGACACATTTACAGACTGAAATTCAGTCCAATGTTCTTTGCAAAAATGGCTCAGCCTCAGCCAGGTGGGATGGAGAGATTCTGTGAACATCAATTTTCAAGTCTTCAGAGAGAGAGAGAGAGAGAGAGAGAGAGAGAGAGTGACAGAATTTCAAAGGGATTTTGGTCTGGACTAAAAAATTAATATATTTTGATCTAAATCATTAATTGTAGCCCTGGTTGAATGTTTAGAGTCTCTGCTGGATGCAGAACCTTCAACTCACTATTAAGTGTTTTGCAGCCTTTAACATGTTTTCCTCCACGATTGCCCTGTATTTTAACTCCATCCATCTTAACTCCAGTCATACAGTTTCCCTGTCTCTGCTGAAGAAAAACCATCTCCAAAGCATGATGCTGCCACCTTCGTGTGCCACTGTGGGGATGATCTGTTGAGTGTGTGCAGTCTTAGTTTTCCGCTGAACATATTTTAAATGCCGGCCAAAAAGTTCAATTTTTGGACAGGACCACCTTCTTCCACATGTCTGCTGTATTCCACATGGTTTGCGGTAAATTGGAATGAAACCTCTTATGGCTTTCTTTTAAATGTGGTTTCTTTCTTGCCACACTTCAATAAAAAAAAGGATTTTTTTGAGTCCACAACTATTTGATGTCTGATCAACAGATTCTGCGACCTGAGCTGTGGATTTCTGCAGCAGAGAAACCATGTCAGTTTACCTCCTTTTTTGGCTGATGGGTTTTTATCTTCATCATTGAGTTGTGTGTTTTGAGATGCTATTTGTACACTAATATCATCTTCAAAATCTCTAAGGCTTTCAAAGAACAGATAGATTTATACTGAGATAAAATTACACACAGTTGGACTTTATTTACTAATGAGATGACTTCTGAAGCACAGTTGGCTGTACTGGATTTTATGAAGTGGTAACAGAGTAAAGGGGGCTAACTGAATTGCAAATGTATCCCACACTTTTCAGACTTATTGGTAAAAGAAATTGAGAATCATGCCTCTACAGTGTGTAGGTTTAACAGATAAAATGTCCATAAAACACGTTGAATTTTGTGGTTGGAAGGTAACAAAATGAGAAAAACTTCAAAGAGTAAGATGGGATGTCAAGGAAATGACAGGAAGAATCACAGTGAGGGGGACAAAAAAAAAAACAACAGTAAGAGCAAATGTCATTGATATTGAAGGAAGGTCAGTCACTCATTGGCTCATATTGTAAAACAAATGCATATTTAAACACCCCTTTCATTTGCATCCATGCCCCTTGCACAGCTCTTCTAAGGTTAAAATGTGAGAACGAAGCTGGGAATGTAGAACCAGGAGAACAGTGCCAACTTGTCCAGTGGAACAGCACCATGGCCTAAATATGAACCATATGTGTATGACAGAATGCTGAGAGTGCTCAAAAATACACACTAATTTCTCCTCCTGCAACCATCCTTACCTTCTGCCCAATATTTAGAGGTTCATTTAGATCATCTTTGAACTTGGCATCATCAGATTTAGGATTATTCTCATCCTAGAAGGAGATCTGAGAAATTATAAACTGCTCCTAAATTAAAAAAAAAAAAAAAAAAAAAAAAAAAAAATCATATTCTAAAACAAACACACTCCACTGCTTTTTGAAAGTTTTTAGTTTTTTAATTTGAACTTCTTCTTGCCTGTAATACCTGATGGAGAAAGCCACAGTTGATTCAGCTGACCCCATTAATACTAATGAACAAGCAAACAAATCAGGAAAATCCCTGTCGGAATTGAAACTATTAGACTTAAGGAAAGCTGTTGCGAAGTGCTACTTCTTCAAACGCTTGTGAAAACAGCCCCAGTGTTTATGCCAAAGCTAGTGTTAAAGCTAAGCTTCTTAGAGACTTTGGTGTTTCTGCTTATAGCTCAACCAGACAGGTTGCTGGTGACAGAACGAACTTCGTTTTCACCATTTTCACGGACAAACACGTGCATTACGCACAGTGTAGAGCATGGCAGAGGTTTGTGAAAGTCAGCGAGATGAGACAGAGGAGCTTAGTTTCGGAGAATTTTTAAGCGCTGCAGCTTGGCATGCTGTTTTCTGCTAAATCAAAAGGAATTAGGGAAGTACAAACACATCTGAGTTATGCTCTCCCTCCTGGGGCCGGAGCTGGAACTCCTGTGTCTCTCTCCTAGCCAGCAAACTTGACTCCAGATTTCTCTCCATAAACAATAACAAAGTCAAGTGCCTCCTTGTCAGATGGATGAAAAGTTTACTGTGATGTGCTGGGTTCAATCTGACAGCTGTCTCCGCAGAGGAAAAGTACTGATTGGCGTTGCACTGTTTAAACTATGGACTGGAGAGAAAGAGGGATGAAGATGAAATTTACAGTGGTGTAGGATTTTAATGTTTATACATTAGAATTACTGAGGATTAGATCTGACAGTGAGGTTGCAGCTAGGAATAAAGGAATGGACCTAAGGTATTTGGTCTAGATGGAAGAGTTGGACTAATGGCTTAGTAATGTGTCCTCTCTGTGGGGATTATACTGTGTGATGCCGTGAGTCACCAGTTCAGAGATGAGCTCAGTGGGTATTCATATCCTACCAACCGGCAGGGACGGCAGGCTCTAGTCAGTTCTGGCCAAGTTCCCACACTGACGTGACTCAAAAAGGGTCAGGGGAAGAGGGAAAAAGGCTTTTTGATCATCTGAAACAATTCAGGGAAATATGGGTAGGGTTAATATATTAATATGTAAGTCTTTCTAAATCAATGAACTATAAGTCTAAAATAAGCTATAGTACTTTGCTAAGTTCATAGAAGTAATCCACATTATCCCTTTGTTTTTTTGCCTCTAACCACCTGTGTAAGGAAGAATGCTGGGACAGTGCTCAAACACACAAATTAATTTGGTTATATGCATATGCTAATTGTTTAATTGAACAAATCATTTTTGGGCATGCTTTAACTTCTTGGCTGATGTTTTCAGATGTTGCTTCAGTATTTCAACATTTTTTTTCCTCATGATGCCATCTATTTTGTGAAGTGCACCGGTCCCTCCTGCAGCAAAACACTCTCTCAACAAGACTCCACCACGTCTGTACTTCTTAGTTGGATGTTTTTCACTGGCTTGCAAGTTTCCTCCTTTTTTCCTACCAATGTAATAATGGCAGTTATGAGCAAAACATAACTGACATGACCACAGGACATGTCTCCAAAAAAATAAGGTGTTTTTCCCTGAGTGCATGTGCAAAATGTAATCTGGCTTTTTATGTTGTTTTAGGAATAATGGTTTCTTTCTCTCTCTGAGTGACCATTCAGCCCATGAAAGTACCTGATTCCTTTCACTCCGGGTAATGACACTCCTACCAGCTTCAGCAAGCATCTTCACCAAGTCTTTTGTTTTTCTTCTGTGTTTGTCTCTGTAACTCAGAACACACATCCTTCCTGAATCAAATAATGGCTTCAAATGCGTGCAAAAGTGTGTCTCCATTTAACCCAAATACTGGGAATTAACCTGTCTGAAGTGTACAAATCCATTACATCATCATTTGGGCTTTTGTCAAAATTGTTTGAAGACATTATAATCATATTCTCAATTATGTGCCTCATGTTACATCATGGTTGACCTCTGCAAGGAAAATGCCTTGAATATTTGCAAACATTTCCTGCAAGAAATCTTACATGTAAACCTCTGATTTAGGAGAAAATAATAATAATAAAAAAATCTCCAAGAAAATTCTTTCTGACATTATTCTTGCAAATCCTAATTAAGCTAAAACAGGAAAAGTTTTGTCTTTTTATGTCAACCAGAGAGTGAAAATTGCCATGGGTCTTTTTATACAGTGTTTGCAAATATCTGGTTTTAACTCTGTATAACGGGACAGTGATCCCGATCTTTATAATAAGGCACCTTACATTTCTAAAATTCCCAATTTACAACCAAAAAGTTAAAGAGTTAAACTCCTAATTTATGGAGGCACAAGAGTTCAGTTGTGATCAGAATATAAACCCTGGGGATTTTCTGTATATTAATACCTCATTAAACACATGTTTCATTTTTATGGGACAATATCTGTTAAAATTCAATTCAAGCTTCATTTCCACAAAATAAATTACCTTTGAGGATAAAACAACCATATCTGAACGATTATTCCAACAATTATTAAATGAAAATCATTTAGTGTTGGTGAATCTGAGAAGCTAATTTAAAGTCAGAATACAACACAGACCTTAAAAATATTTAGTCCCTGGCAGGCCCCGGTGTGTGTGCCAGAAATCCAGAGCCTCAATAATTTATTGTCCTGTAAATTTAGATCTGCTGACAGACATAAAGTGCTTTGAACAAATACAGTGGCGCTGAAACTCCAGAAGCTTCTAAACTGATTGGCTGGCATAAAAGTACATTGTCTTAGCCTGTTGTCAACCAAGTTTTACCCTGAAAAGTATAATTTCAGAAATCTACCCAGTGAGAATGTCTGTTTACCCAAATTCAAAAAATAATAAAAACTCACTTTCACATGCACATATTCTAGATTATGTACACTCATGTTACATCATGGTTGGCCTCCACAGGCGAAATGCCTTGCATACTTGCAAGCCTTTCTTGCTTTATCCTCGGAACAGCCTGCCATCAATGGATTTGATAAAACTCGTGAACACACAATGGGTCCAAGGATGTGATCCTGATTACTCTGTAACAGAAGGTTACAGCGTTGCTGGAAGATGCCGTCATGCTTCAACAGTCTCACACACATACACACACTGAGACTTAGAATAGAGCAAATAATACAGACAATATCAAAGGAGCATTCAGGTCATAGTAGCCTTTTTGACACTAGAAACGTCCCAGTCATCTTTTTGGGAAAACAATGAGTTAAGTTCTATATTCAGAGTCATAGACTGTGATCAATATTAGTGTCTCCTGCTTGGTTTCACATTGCTTAACTTTCAAAAGGCCAAATAATTAAACATTTTAGAAGAATCATTAATGAAATTTACCTTAATGGATGCTGGTCAGCTTTATAGTACAGACACTGTCCTTGCTTCTTCTGACAAGAATTGAGTAAATGCTGAGTAGTTTCCTGTTTTAACAGGGCCCTGTCTGTGTGACGAGCATTGCAGGTCACATGGTGTGTGACCTATGTTTACCTCTTTGGAAGTTTGTTATGGGTTTATTTATTGTAATGTAAAAAAAGTATCATGCAAGTTTTAAATTGAGTCCATGCCAGGACTGTCTTTTATCTTCAAGACCGTCCCATGATACAAAGCAGGTTGTAATCACAGCAAACAGTTAAGGTCAAAAAGTCACATAAAACTTACTATTTTGGTTTTAGATTGACTCAAAATATAACATTTCATGTCATATGAAGAAACTGTGACTAAATGGTAAAAAATAATTACTGTTATTCATTGTGAAAGCTTGTTAATCAGCAAAAATTGTTTCATACAGTCATCCACTTAATCACAACTCAAAAAGAATGTCAGCATTTCTTAATGCATTTCCAAACTGACTCTAATTTTGATAAACAAGCCTCAGATAAAGCCTTAAAGTGATGATATAAATATCCTTAAAGCTGCAGTATGTAACTTTTAGAAGAAAAAAAAAATCTTCATAGTTGTTAAAACTGTCACTATGTCATGACAGTATGGTATGAGACAGATAATCTGTGAAAAAGATCAAGCTCCTCTGCCTTCTCCCAGTGCTCCCAGTGCCATCTAGAAACAACCAATCAGAGCCAGGAGGCGGGTCTTAGCACCATTATTACCGGCATTAGCACATTTAGCGACGACATGAGATTGATTGATAGCGTTAATAGCTTCCTCCTGGCTCTGATTGGTTGGTTTTGGTCAGCATTTCTTCAGATGGTAATAATAGCTCAGGGAGAAGGTGGAGGTAATCGATTTTTTCACAGATTAACTGTCTAATAACATACTGTCACAACATGGTGACAGTTTTAACAAATATGTAAGAAACATGTTTTTATAAAAGTTCCATACTGCAGCTTTAAAGCCCTAAAGTAAATATTTTAAATTGAAGTTTTACTAAGAAGTTATGATGAGGCAACATCTTACCTGCCACAGACATCTCTCTTTGCATTTTCATCTGGATAAAGCTTATCAAAACAGAACCAAGACAAAAACAGACTTGTGCAAATTTAAAACAACTCCAATGCCAGAAATGCTACATTTTAAACATTTAAACTACCATCTTTTTTGCATTATGCTATTATTGACATTGAGGTCTGTGGTTATTTATTATTTATTTTGAGCCTGTGGTAGATCACAGCTTGAGGCCCCTGTCACACTGGATTATATAAATCCTCCCCTGGGATGTTGTGGTGGTTTGCTATCCTGGTGGAAGCATATCTGGATCCTGGGTGCATTGTGGGGCAGCCGGCTGGCAGCAGTTGCACACAAGTGTGGCTTGGTCATCAGAGAATTTGAAGCATAACTGGCCACACTTTCCCTTATCCTCATCACACTCACACTGGTCTTGCAGCATTCACAGTAATACTGTTGGCTCTCTGGCTGTGATGTTCTTTAGTGGTTGCTCTGGTTTCATCCAAAAATATCTCACCAACAAGCTGCCACAACCTCTACACCAAGAAATACCACACCCTGCTCAAAGGCTGTGCACATAGATACTAGTATGGAATGCTCTCCCTGTGGATAGGATTCTCAGACTGGGAGAATCACCACACCTCCAAATTGCATATGGACTCCTTTTGCATAACCAAAGTTATATTTGCCTTGAAACCCAGTCTCTTTCTTATTGTTGAATCATGACGACTGACCTTAACTGAGAAAAGTGGGATCTGCAGTGCTTTATATGTTGTTCTGGGTTGTTTTGTGAGCTGGGTGAGTTGGCTAGACACTCTTGGAGTAATTTTGGTAGGCTGCCCCCCCGGAAATGTTTACCACTGACAGATATCTTGTTTTCTTTATTTGTGGATAATTGGGTCTGAGAAGGCCCAGTGTCTTAGAAATGGTTTTGTAATCCCTTTCAGACTGATAGATGTCAGTAACTTTATATCTCATCTGTCCTTGAATGTCTTTAGATCAGGGCATGATCTTGCTATTTTTTAATTATTTCTTGATTCTAAAGGTCAGACAGTAAACAGACCTGAGTATGGCAAATGAAACTGAATAAAAAAAAGTGATCAACCACAATTTACTAAAGGGTTTGTTTTATCATTTTGTTACATTATGATTAAACTGTGAGACCATAACAGCTCAACCTATGTTGGCTTTAATGATGGAGGTGGCACTAATCATGTGGTTTATCGTCCTGCTACGTGGATGCTCTCAGAACTGTGAGATCGTCGTTCAGATCTACATGGAGGGGTTTACAGTATCTTAGGAATTCTTATCAAGTATGGACCATTATTGGCCCTTGGTAAAAAAATAAATAATAAAAAAAAATACGATGAAGGCTCTAACCGTGAGAGAAGTCTCTCAATGTCCTGAGTGATGAGAACAGGGTTTAACCGGCTGCAGGTGCGCTGGAGTCAGGCGGGCAGTATCTTTGAAGTAGAAGCCAAGTGGGACCTCAGCCCATCTCTGACCAACCGCCAGAACAGACACATTCGTTTTCAATTAACACTCTCCCTTCTTTCTCAGATGCTGCCCTTTTGCTTTTTCACTGCTGATCTATAAAAGTTTCAAGTTTTGTTGGGCAATTAGATTTTTGTATGAAATAATCAACACCATGAAAACAGTAATGGGGTATGTTTTTAGATACTTAAGTAGATTATGTACCAGTAGCTACAAGGGGAAAGCAATCCAAAGTATTTATTTTGCTCAAAAATGAATTTTTATTTTAACTAGATTTTAGTCATTTTAACAACTGCACATGTTCCTGTATAGTGCTACCATATGAAACCTCCTCTGAAGAATCTTTTATCCACTGAGAAAAAATGTATTTTGAAACATCATCCAGCTAATTTGTTGTTGAGCCATAATGAATGGTATTATGGTATTAATGGTATTTGGAGGACAATAGAGGAGGCTTGTAAGCCCAGGAAAGCTATCCAGAGGAGTAAGGGGGTGGTAACATCATGTTGTGAGGGTGTTTTCCTGCAGAAGGGACTGGTACGCTTCATCAAATAGATGCCATCTTGAGAAAATAGCAGCATTTGTAAAAATTGAAGCAACATTTCAAGAAATCAGCCAGGAAGTTAAAGCTTGGGCACCAATGGGATTTTCAATTAGACAATGGGCATTTGCATACAACCAAATTAGCTACAAAATGGCTTAAGGATGTTGAAGTCACCATTTTGGACTGGCTATAAAAAAATTGACAAGACCTTGAATGTTGTGTGCAAGAAAGGTGACCTACAAACCTGAATCAGTTACACCAGCTCTGTAAAGGAGGAATGGGCCCAAACTCCAGCAAACTATTGTGATAAGCTTATTGAAGGATAAATAAAGCATTTCACCCAAGTAATAAAGTTTAAATGCAATTAAACCAAATACCAAACTAAATGCAAAAGAAATACATATCAGCTTCTGAATTTCAAGAAAGGTGTACACATATATATATATATATATATATATATATATATATATATATATATATATATATATATATATATATATATATATATATAAAATTCTGGTATTTGTGTGTTTTGTCAGTGTATGTAAATATATCCTTTCAACCTTGTGTCAGACAACAATTTTCTTGTTAAACATCATTTACCTTCTGACATATTGTACCTAAAATATAAAGATAATTTAAAAAATACATATAAATGATAAAAAATAAATCTCAAGTATATATATCTTTAATGTATACTAAGTAAATCTTTTCTTGCATGCTACTTCTGATTATGAGTGAATCATGAATCTTTTTTTTTTCTGAAAGGACAGTCTGACTGCTCACATAATGGGAAGTTCTCCTATATGTGAATTTTAGATAATAATTTATTATGTATGTGTTAAAATCATCAATAGTCACTTTAAGCATGACAAGAGGCTTCCTATGTTTACTGCTCCCAAATAAGCAAGCAAAGGCTTACTAGCTCCATGAACAGATAAGGTGTTACACTAATACTGTTTTGGCTCATCAGTTTTCACTGAGACCTACATACACGTACAAATGCATGCACACAGCTCATTAAAGGAATGAAAAAAATGGATAGGCCAATTTTGATGGCAAGTTCCCTGTAGGCAGCCACATCTGGCTCCCTTTAGCGACAAGCGTGTAAAAATCAATTTTAGTTTGGTTGCAGGCATTCTGTACCACAGACACCCCACACACATATACACATGCTGGGAGGTAGGACTCCAACATGGTGGTCACCCCCACTACTTTCAGCTTCTGCAATACCAGCAGACATCAAGGGGCTTTGATAGAGCCCACATTCCTGCCACAAGCAGTAGGCCCATTTACAGGATGAGATCTGTACACAACATCTGTACCTGAATTTCCCCACTATGGGACAATAGAGGATATTTCTATTCTAACAACCCTTCAAAACAATCCCTTTAAAACAGTCTCTTTAAAACAATCTTAGATAAGAGAATACTTCTAGAGTGGCTGTGTGGAATGGTCATCACCTTACCTGTGAGCAGTGGTCAGAGTGATCTCACTGGAAAATTAGGTTGGTCTCATAGGAGAATCAATCTAACTACTACCATGAAACTGTTTTAGATGATGTCTTGCTAATACCACATTTTTCTATAGTTTTACCTCAAGATAAGACCTGTTATGAACTGTTGAAATATAGTTACTATACTAATCCTTAAATGGTTGCTGAAGCAGTTTATGTTTTCACCATGCTTTTGTTTAATTGCCCTGCATAATTTTTGTACATCAGCTGAGATTAGTTGTAGTCACATGATATAGTGGTGAAACCAGTGTTTTTCAAACACTGTATAAAAGAGACACTTAACCTTTTTCTCATGGTCTGAAAAAAAATCATACTAAACTTTTCCAGTTTTAGATTAGTTAAGATTATCAAAGTTATTTAGAGTGACTTCATACCAAGAGAGAGTTTTCTTTTCTTTTTTTTTTTTGAGAATGTAAATATAGATACTATAGAGTATCAGTTACTTGGCTCTGTTAGCACAGAGGAACATGTTTTGTTGAAAATGGGCAAATCAGCCCCAGAACAAAATCAGAAGACCTCACAAAGAATGCTGGCTGAAGTTGGTAAGAGAAAGCCAACATCCAAAATTAAACAAGTCTTGTACCAAGACTGGTTGAAAGGCCACTTAGCAAGGAAGAATCCATTACTCCAAAAGCAACAATAAAAAGTATAATTTGCAAATACAAACAGGAACAAATACCTTAAAGTTTGAAGACATGTCCTGTTGTCTGATTAAACACATTTTTTTGGGAAAGCATGAGAGCCCAAGTCCATTGCAGTCAGTCAGGAAAATGGACAGGCTTATAAGCTTGAGTACACCATTCAAACTGTGTGATACAGGGATGGCAGTAGAGCTTGAAAGGTTTGTGTAAGCAAGCTTAGGCTACCTTCACACAGCAGGTCTTGATGCTCAATACCAATCTTTTGCTGAAATCCGATTTATTTTTATTTTTATTTTTTTGCGTGGTTGTTAATTCTTCTAATTAAATGCGACTGCAATCAGACTTCTGTGTGAACAGTTTGGGCCTCCAAAGCGACTCGCATGCATGTCATTCAGTAGCGCACTATTTACATAAGTAATAGTGGATGCTGCTGTCTAAGGATTGAATTAAAAGTTGTTGAACAATGGGAGGCGACAGTATTGTCACAAGATCATAACAAGACATAGGAAGATATGGGTTAGGGTCAGGGTGTTGGCAGTGCTTGCTTCAGCCATTGTTTATGTCTGGATTTACCGTGTCCGACTTCTTCTGGTGCAGTACTATGACACACGTCTTACGTCAATGATTAAAAGTTGGATCAAATGCGACTGCAGACGATTTGAAAACCAATGGATATGTATCCAATTTAGTACCACAAATCAGATTTTCTGGGAAGGTATAAAGATCGGAATTGGGCCATTCAGACTGCCATGAAAAAGATGAAAATGGGTTGCATTTGGACAAAAAATCTGATTTGGGTCACATTTGCCTGTTGTATGAACGCAGCCTTAGAAACCTGACTCAAGTATAGCTGTTTTGTCAGGAGGAATAGGCCAAAATCACAACAAGCTATAATAAAAGTTTGTGTAAGGATATCCAGATTGTTACACCCAAGTCACACAATTTAAAAGGTAACTCTACCTGAAAATAAAGAAATGTATATAAACTTTAAAATCTGCAGAAACCATGACTGCATTACTTTACTTTTTAGCTATTAATGAGCTCAAACTCCTATGGGAATGTGGCATTCTTGTTTAGCATTGTGTTGTTTATGTTTATTTAACAAAGACAGTACATATTTATAGACATTTAAGTAAATATTCCATTTAGCCAAAAGGCTATATATTTAATTTCCACTGTGTGCATGCGAATCTAGTATTCTTACCTTTACATGTTCCTCTTACATTTGCAAGCTGTAGACTTCAACTCCAATGAACTTATAAGATCTGGCACTGTTTTCATTCAGCACAAAAATTGCAACGTTCTACAAATACATAATGTTTGCTCAGATTCAATTTTCTGCCTTTCCAGATTCTGCGATATTAAAACTTATTGTCAACTGACAGAGGTCTTTCTAAAATAAAATCATACAATCAAATACATTTTATATGAATATATCTCAAGCTGTGTACACAGTACAGGTGTCTGCTTTCTGTACTGTAATTTAAGTCCATAAATTAAAATGGACTACCAATAGAAAAACATGTTACTACTCAAAAGTAGCAAAGTCAATGTCCATGCTTGTGGGAAAACAAGTCAGCTCAAGACCAGAATGCATTATAGATGTCAAACAAACCTTAAAGAAGTTGCTGAAACATGTCCATGTGATTTTCTGGTTCTGTCTAAATGCCATGTGGTCAAAGCTATCTCATCCTTTGCATTTCTTCAGCACAACAGGAAAGCCTGAAAGATTACCAAGTTCCCTGAGTCTGCCTCATGTTGTAAATCTTGAATAGAAACCCTATGTTGATTTAGGATGGGATACAACTGATAGTGTAAAATATTTTTTTTATTAATATTGGTATGATGTAAAGACACAGAAAGCGCTTTATATATCTGCCTGTAAGAAATAGTCCTCACATGAAATATCTGTTTGTATCTTGTCTTTGCGTTTTGACAGTTCACAAGCTTTAGTTTTCTTGCATGAAAAAGTGATTCCAAGTAGCATGTCTATATATGAGCGTTTGTGTTTTCCAGATTGTTGTGGGGGAAATGGAAACAACTTTCAGAATCATAAACAAAATGGTTTCTTTATAAGGAACACAAGATATTGGGCAATATTTTAACAATAGCTGCTTTAGAGCCACCTAAAGTGGTCCAGAAAAAAACTGGCTTAACAACAACAGCAAGCTGGCATTTGTCCTGGACTGTCAGAATGAAATGTTACCAGTTTTCAGAAAAAATGTCTGACTGCAATGGACTTGCGCTCTCATGCTTTCCCAAGATATAATGCATTGCAAGACCAACATCAGGCTTAGCTAAGGCTCCATGATTGTAAATTGTATGGATCACTCAGCTTGATTCTTTCTCTTGATTGCTCTTATAATGTTTTCAAACTGTTTCTCAACAATGATCAAATTTTTATGTTGCTATCAAAATAATGGATTGCAAGTTTTAAAAAAAATGGTTAGAACTAAATAACCATGACCATATTTATGTTATAATGCGATGATATACAGCGGGTAAAATAAGTGTTAGAAAAAATATCATCAACTGACATGAAATTCTCGCCATGACACCAGCTGAAATCCATCAGTTATTAGAAAACCTGGAAAGCTGATGATTTGTTCAATATTTATTTTACCACCTGTATGTGATTCTTTATTCTACAAATACTAAGGGTAGCTTTCCTGTATAAGAAGATCAAACTAAAACTTAAAAAAAGAACATTTATGTACAGCAGCTCAAGGCTGCTGCCACACTAACCTGACCCTGGATTAAGTGGAAGATGATGGATGGATGGATGGATGGATGGATGGATGGATGGATGGATGGATGGATGGATGGATAGAATTTATGTACAGGTACATCTCAAAAAATTTGAATGTTGTAAAAAAAAGTTTAACATTTTATCTTAATGATTTCAGAAAGTGAAACTCATTTATTATATAGGTGCATTGTGCATAAAGGGAAATATTTAAGTGATTATTTCTTGTAGTTTTGAGGATTATGATTTACAGATAATGAAAAGCCAAAATTCGGTGTCTCAGAAAATTTTAAAGGACCGGTATTATGTATTTTTCAGGCACATAGTTCCTTTTTTTAGCACAATCAAGTAACTATGTTACTTTCAGTTGTGAAAATGCTGTATGTATCAAAAAAAACATAAAAGAAATTTGACTTTGCATCATAGCCCTATCCTACACTTTGAAATTGGCCTCTGTCTCTTAAAGAACCTCTGACTCTTTCCAACACTCCCCCTTTCAGCACGTCATCACAACAATGCTTCTCCATGATTCCATTTACAAACATTCTTAGGAACGTTGGACTGAGAAGTAGTTCATATGATAAGCAGAGCAGACACGCAGCTCCACCAGGTGTTTACTAATTTCTGTTGCCACTAGTCTGGTGGAGCTAAGTGGAGGAGGTGTGGGGAGGGGTGCTCTGTGGGGCAGAAGCTCATCTGGGGACTCCAAAATGGAGTCCCCCCCCCCATATCACACCAAACCAATGAAGAACAACCCTTTTAATGTATAAATGTTATATAATGGTCATAGTATGGCTAACACAATCATGGTGAAGCCTGGTGACTTCACCATGCCTGAATCAAATGATGGTTCCTTAGCAGGCCTCTGTAGAACTTTAACATGCGGAGGAGGCAGTTGGACCATTTGAATCAACTGTGTTGGAGCAGAGACACAGCTAAAACTTGGAGGACACAGGCCCTTAAGGACTGGAGCTGGATACCCATGGCTGAAATGTTTAAAAAAATAGTGTTCAAATAAACTGCTGTGACATTTTTCAGATTGAAGGCGTTTTAGGATAACAGAAGGCTACTTTGGACTTGGCCCAATTAAAATAGCTGTTAGCTTCATCCTTCAGAACAAACTAAGAAGATGTTAAAAGAAATTTTCTTCTGCAGGTAAGATATAATTGCTAATAACCTTTTACAGAGTGTCACTTCAAAAATCCTGAACTATCCCTTTTATCCTTCCGGTTATTCCTTCATTCATAACCTGTTCTTTATATTTAGATGTAGAGGGTTTTTGTTTTTTTGTTTTTTTTACCTTTCAATTAAAATCTTGTGTGTTAAACGGCCTATCTGCTTTGAAAATATCTAAATGTTTGTTGTAATTAGTATTAAGAAGAAGGGAGCAGAGGCAACAGAATTTAAATAGTGTTCCATGAACATAAAATTAAAGGTCTTGTAAATCCTAAAGAGTGCCTAATCAGTGATCCGTTCTGCAAGCGATTTAAAACAGATGCTTGTTTCCTTGTTCACTATGTATGTGTGTGGTTTGTGCCTCTTACCACTCCAATACCACAAAGAAACACATGTCCACATTAAGTGGCTTCACTGATCAAGCTGATACGCACAGAGATGAAAGAACCAAGAAGGAACTCGTTCCCCTCAGTGCTATGCTAGGAGCTAGAAGCAACAATTCTCTTGAAGTTGGCTCATGTTATCATTAAAT
Source organism: Anableps anableps (assembly GCA_014839685.1). Lineage (NCBI taxonomy): Eukaryota > Metazoa > Chordata > Actinopteri > Cyprinodontiformes > Anablepidae > Anableps > Anableps anableps. The sequence goes on from CM026071.1 coordinate 21,144,685, forward strand.
ATCTTTGTCAGTTTAACACTACTGCCTACAACGTGTAATAAATTACAAAGAAGTGATGATCAGACTTTATTTCACTGGGGTTTTTATTTTATTTTTGTTTGCCGAACACATGATATCCATTAGATTTTTTTGAGTGTAACTCGAGAAATTTCCCAATTTTTTGGAGACGTCTTCAGAATGAAAACAATGAAGAGTGAAGGGCGAAGAGTAAAAGTGACTGATTACAGGACATTGGACCAAATGGGAACCAGAAACTATGAGATGTCAGAGCTGCTATGGATTTATTTTCTACCTGCACTTCTGAGATCTGCCACACATACACCCACCCAGAGCAGAACAAAAGATGGGTGGGAGTGGATGGGAAAAACTATGGGTATACAGTCATAGGTCAATGATGTGAGAGAATTAGCAATAGGTGCCTGCAAAGATAAGCAAAAGATGGAGTAACAGACAATATGATGACTGTTTTTTGGGAAAAAAGATTAAAATCAGCTGGCTCCTATTTAAATCTACCTTTTGTCCTCTGAGAGCATACATCTGCCCACCGCATGTTGGACTGAGATAGGTGGGCTGCCCTGTTCTGTTCTGTTCACTTTTTATACTGCCCTATTTCTTTATCCAGGAGGCTCTGGAAATGTATCCAACCTGACATTTCTGCTTCGCTACCTAAAACTTTCTCATGATGAAGTTCGTTTCAGCAAAATGATGCAAAAATAGCACATAAAAATATTTCATTTCTCCCATTTAGTCAAACATTTTTGCCAAAGTTTTCAAGATGCATGTGTCAGGCTTTATAGTCAAATTTCCACAAATAATAATAAAAAGCTCTTAAGTTTCCATTTTTCTGGGACTCGTTCAGATAAAAACTTGTATTATAAGTACATTATTTTCTTGTGACACTGGCCAGTGAGAAACCTATAAGCAGACTCTAGGTAGGAGATAGGCAGCCCATGTTTGATTGATAATGTAGGTCCAAACCTATGACACGAACCTATAGAGTGTGACTAACAAAATGGCAGGTCGATATAACATTTATTCAAAACACTCCTCTAGTTTTACATATTTTTTGAAATACCTTTCAAGGCACATGAATCTTCCAGACAAGCAAAAGCTCCTTTATATAATGATTTTAGCAATGGTGAAGAGCTAGGGGATTGCTGTGGAGAAGTACAAAATTTACATCACCCAGGCTTTGCGTCTTGAAGCCTAGAGGTATGGATTAGCTATTACTAGACTGAATTAAAGTTAAAGCTATCTAAACCACTTTCTCAACTATTAAATGAGACATTTCAAGGTCTCCATAAATTAGACTTATGAACATCCAATTTTAGGATGTACTTAAAAGTATTTATTAATATATAAAGGCTCAGCTGAATAAGATATTTATCAAACTTGTTCTTTGGAGCTAGGTAATTGTATGGATCCTGGGACATGACTTCAGAATGTATCCTCGGTCTAGAACAAGTTTTTAGGAGTTAAGTAGTTGTTAAAATCAGAGAAATCCAGCATTTATAGACTTCAGGGCATTTGTTTGAATCTCCTTAAAGAACTTTGAAAGTAAATTTTACAAGTCCCACCTAAAACAAGCATTTTTAATGTATTACCAACAGACATGGCTTCTTAGATCTAAAGTATAACCAGAAAGGTCTCCTGAAATGTATCTTAGCACCTTAAACTTTTTTGTCTGAAAAAACCCCAACAAAGTGGTGATGCCCTCACCCATCCAACTCTTCAACATGCTGCTGAAGCCATTCGAGCTAATGCCACTTTACAACCTCTCAGGGATATGGGACATTACTCATTCGATTCATGTGTATTGGTCTTTCAGCAACAGATATTGATAAATACGTTTTTCCTGTCTGTCTCGAATGGACATAGTTGAAATCTGAATAAGAAAAAAATATGTGCATTCAAGATATCAACAACATAGCTGTTGCTATCCATCATTTTTATTTTACTTGTTTTACATGAAACTGATCTCTCATCAACTTGTTAAAAGAAGTTTAAGCTATCTTTTACTTTTGCATAATTATACTGGTGCTTGTCTTTATTCTCTTACTCTTTTAAGTAGTTATAATATGATTACTTTAAATTTCTACATTTTCTTTTCTGCAGTAAAATCTATTTATTTATATAATTATTTATTTGATGTCAAGTATTCAATTTGTGATAGTTGGAAAGCTATTTTCAGGTGGGATGTCTAAAATGGAGATTACGACTGTTGACAATGGCACTGTAAATATCTGAAAAGCCATTTTATCTATTGCAAGATTTCTGTTTCACGTATCCACACTGTTTTAATTTGTGCAGGAGGAATGGTTTGTTGGATATGTCCTTTGCTCAAAAAAGAATGAAATTTAAGATATCTGAAACACTGATTGACAACTTGCCTTCTGAATAACTTTTTCCATTTTGGCTACAACCATTCAACCTAACAAGAACTAGTTGTGAGGTCAGTTCACACAGCTGAAAATTGAAATAGCTGATGATCACCTAAACATTCTTTGCTACATTTACGACATAAACTACTTCTCACTGTGTTATGAATATACCTATAAGTACAGTTGTTAAAAGTTTTCTAGTTAAGTCAGTGGGTAGCATTTCCATCCTGGTCCTTTCCACTTTATTTATTTATTCCTTTGATATCTGTTTCATTCTTTTTTTTGTTCTTTTTGATTACATAAACTTTATTTTATTAGATTTTTAATTAATCTTTAATCAATTCAAATTTCCAATAAAGCTGGTATAATTTCCATAGTTTCTCTGTAAACAAAATTAATGTAGAATTTTGATTGAATATTTACCCACGGAGACTTTTTAATAGTGGACTTTTTAATAATAGACTATCTTTTTAATAGTGGCCACTTTTAAAGCTCTATGAATTTGGTCTTCCTCTTTGATATCATGTCTACTCTATACATCTACTGTTATTCAATTTACACTTTCCTGTAAGAGAGCGAAATAAGAAATGACTGAATGCATTAAGGTGTTGTGTACAGTTGTCTGTATTGCATCTGCAAACCCACAGCTGGACTCACTCCCTGGGTGCAGCAGGCTCTCATAGCAACACAAATGGGAAGCAGAAACAAATCAACATTATCCTCAAGGTTTTTTTTTTTTTTTGGTTTTTTTTTTTTGGCTAGGACATGAACCTTTAGTTTATGTTAAGTTTAAAGTAAAGCGAGAGGCAAGAGAAAGTCCCCACAGAAATGGATATGTGCTTGCAACAGCTTGGACTATGGCTGCACTGTTTAATCGCCAAGGTCTTTGTGTAAAAAGTTTAGGTATGCACTCACTTACTGTATTTGTGCTCACAGAAGACCAAGACAAACTGAGTTCTACATATCTGCTCAAAACCTTTTCAGAGGAGGCCATGATAAACCTGCTTACCATTCTTACTGTCATACCTACCAGGAGCTCTGATACTAAGTGTTACTCCGACTCTAGGCTGGTCTGAATTAGAGCCGCTCGGCCCCCTTCTGCGGACCTCATACTCTGATCTAAACCTTAGACCTGAACAAATCAGTGCTGACCTGGGGATTTCTGACCATGTTGAGTTAGGCTGCTCTTTAAAGTAGAGCTGCAAGAGTCCCACCTGTACAGTGTTAACAGTCTAAAGCTCACACAGACAAGTCTTCACTTTAACAAAGCAGTAAAATCTTCATGGTTGTTTTGACTGAGCTTACATTGTTAAACTAAAACTGGAACTGTTACCACTATTACTGTCAACCAAACAAATCAACGGACGATTGAAGGATTTAAAAAAAAAAAAAAAAAATCTAGAAGGTTAAGAACAGATGGCACTGGTGTGCAGATATGGCAGTCTGTAACTGGTTTTATTTCAAAGTCTTGGAAAGCATTAAAAGGGTCACACATAAGGCCATTCAGTATGAAGGTATAACTGTAGAGGCAAAAGTATATCCAGATGTGTGCTAACATGCATGCAGAGGCCTAATGGAGACTATCTCTAATCACACATTGAACTGCACCCACACACAGAAACAAATACATAGAAACACTGTCCCAAGTATCTCCATTGGTTTCCTCATAGAAAAACAATTTTGAATGTTCATTTAAAAAAAACCCTTCTACAATCCACAGTCTGCCCTGTGTCTCCAGATAGCCATCTCCTCCCCTCAGTGGATTCCTGTCCAAATACTCCAGCGCTAAAAGTGCCCCCAAGAGACCAGATAAACTGTTAAATGAACTTTAAAATCGTCTCTATGCATCAAATGAAACAAATTTACCCACTCTTAATGTCAGGTTTCCCATATTGTTAGTAGACCACAAACAGATTACCATGTCGAGCTTTTTAGGTTTTCTATCGAGGCAGCAAAGAAATATCAAATGTCCATGTGTCTCTGGAAATGGGAGCTGTCCTCTTTTGACTGGATTACCTATCTGGGAATCATTTTTGTTTTTTTGATACATGTCAGCTTTCCAGATAATCAAGCCAAATATTTACTATCAGACCAAGATAACCCAAGTTAATACTAAAAGTCAGCTTTCTTCTATTATAAAATCTCAATACAGAAACCATGGAAGAATTATACAAAGTGTTCCTGTTTAGAGGCAGAAAACACTAATGTGTGCATATTTGAAACATTAACACCCCCTCTTTTTGCAATAAAAAACACTACAAATCATTCACATTTTAATTGCAGCTGGGGCACTTAATAAAGCTGTCAAAACATCAGATATTCAGTTGACTCTGGCTTGAGTGCGCAGCCTCTGTGTACATTGACAGTGCATCTGTCATGCAAAGATGCAAAACTATGATGTCTTATCACCCTGGGAGTTTAACTAGGATGCTGTATTTTCTACTTGCAGCCTCATCATGACATTTTAATGTAGATAAATAACCCTTGCATGATCTATTCCATCATTGCTAGCAGAAGGGGCAAAAGGCATATTTCACCTCTTGTGCAACCTTGCTGGCAATCACTCTGAATTAGAAGGCTTTGCATCAAGTTGTGATTTTATTTTTTGAAAAGTAGTAGTATAGCAGTGCTGGAGACATGATTGCACTTTAATGGTACCATTTGCTTGGATATGTCACTTTTAACTCTATCATTTCAGTGACTTTCATTACCAGTCAGCCTTGAGCTTCATTTAATCTGTAAACCTTTATAAATAAAACTGGCAGAAGTCTAAATTGCTTTGATAATTCCAGAGTTTTCTAGATTGAAGAACATCAACACGTTCTCTGGCTTCACACTGAGTTTATGTTGTAAAGTTCGAAGCTCTCTTCAAGTTGGTCTTAGACAACAAACAGCCGAGGGGGAGTAACTCTAGATGCAGTTAAAGTCCCCAACACACTCCAGAACACACATACAGCAACAGCAAAATGTGCTGCTTGCACTATGTGGAATCAACGTTCTTGAAGCTAGATCTGTTTATGAGTTGGTCTCATTGTGGCCTGGGTCTTGGATATGTGTGTGTGTGTGTGTGTGTGTGTGTGTGTGTGTGTGTGTGTGTCTGACGCTGAGTGTCATTTTCATGTGGATAAAACAAACACCAGCAGGAAAGTAGACACACTGACCTTTTCATTTCCACCTATCTGCCTGTCAACTTCAACCAATTTTTACCATCTTTTCTGGAATGACGCATATTGAAACCCTCTGGCTGTACCAGGGACGTAGCTGTCTTAAGCAACCTGATGTTGCAGCTGTTCTCTAGATCCAACAAATGGAAGACTGCAGTGGCCTCTGGGCGACATTCAAGTTCTTCACCGAACCAGGTACATGCATATTTAAACCTGCAGAGATATTTCACAATAGTCCAGCTGGGAAGTCACTGGTGGTCACATGAAAGCTGAGGGGGCTAAAAGAGGAGAGAGACTAAAGAAGCCAAAGAGAAACATATGGTAATAGGAATATATTGAGAAGTCCTCTCCACATTTATTGGCATCACTGGAAAAGATGTGTAAAAAGCCTTAAAATGATAGTCATCAATTTGTCTTAAGTTACCACAGCAGAATCTCTCACTTTTGATTTAAGTACTTTTTATTTGAAGATGCAGGAATACTGGTTAAGAATCAGTAGTGCCTTGCCTTTATATGACATTTAGTATTTTATAACATTTTAGAAGCTTGGAGCATACAGAGAGAGGGATCTTTGATCTTCAGTCTTTGTAAACATCTCTAAATCATCCAGAGTCCTCTCTCATGCTCTCCTCAGCTCATCTCACAAGTTTTCTATAAAGTTTAGGTCTAAGGTCTCAGATGGCCACCGAAAAGGCTGATTTTATGTCAGGTAAAGCATTTCTGTGTTGACTTGTACATTTTTGAATCATTATCTTCCTGAAAGATCAAGTGATAACTCATTTTCAGTTTTCTGGCAAAGGTGACTATTAAGATTCCAAGGGCTTTTCAAACGCAAACAGGCCCATAGCATCACAGATCCTTTACCTTACTTAGGAGTGGGAAATTGGTGCTTTTTAGAGGCACCTTTTATGTCGTTCCAGAATCCAGACCCATCTGGAGTGTTTGTTGCAGAACAGCTGATTCTTAGTCTTATCTGACCAAATCACATAGTTTCAGTTAAAGTCCCTTTAGCATTTAGTCAACTCTATCTGTCCCACCATCATGTTTGTGGTGTTAAGACAAAAAGGACTTTTTCCTGATTTGCATCCCAAACATGCTCTTAGCATGTGGATAGTATGTAGCAGACTCAATGATCCAAGATGCCACTCTGTGATGTAGTTTTCTGACATTGAGCTCTACCATCACCATGCATGGGGGTAAGATAAATATGAAAGTCATGGATTACTAAGTAGATGTTCCCAGAAATTCTGAAAAACTCAGAAAGAGTGAAAAAAAAAAAATTTTTTCTTGATTTTAAAGCAATTGTTTGAATTAATACTATTGGGGGAGAAACATGGGATGTTTTTGAATAAATGAATAACTGAACTTGAGATTAAAGGCTTAATTGTTTGAAAATGTTATATTTGTGACCTTAGGTATTTGCAACCAAATCTGAATTTATTTTAAGGCTTTTTACACATCTTTACTACTCTTTACAATAGGGATGGGACACTAATAGTAATGATCTTTTTTTATACTGTTTTACACGTAAATTTCACATTTACTACAACTATAATTACATATGCATTATAAATGTATTGTGCTTTAATTTCTTGCTTTGAATTAAGGTAATGCTGTAACATTTTTTCATTCATTGTTTGAGTGAGATACAGTGCACATATGTACCATTTGTTTCTTCTGAAAGTTGAATGGTCGACAGAGCCTTCAACTGGCTCTTCTCCTGAGTATCCAGCTGCTAGTTTCCCTTTAAACCTTTCAGATCAAGTGAAGTTTTGATATATTGTTAGTAAGTTCTGGCTCAAGTGGTGCTGAAAGAGGCTATCTGATCCTTGTCTTAGTGGACCTAACCGCTGCTTTCAATACAATGGATCACAGCATTTTATTGTCACATTTACAGCACCAGGTAGAAATTGGTGGCACTGCTCTGGAGTGGTTTAGGTCCTTTCTGGCAGACAGAACATTTTCTGTAAAAATTGCAGGGTTTGAATCCTTTTCTGCTCCTCTGTCATGCGTTGTCCCCCAGGGTTCAATTTTAACGCCTTTGCTCCTTTGTCTGTACCTCCTATCTCAAGGGTCTATTTGTTAGAAAACATGGCATATATAAATAAAGTTGATGATGATGATGATGATGATGATGATGATGATGATGATGATGATGATGATGATAACGATGGCGATTCTTTTGTCTACCAGGAAATTTTTGAGCACTTCATGCTTCCCCCTGCTGACAAGCTGCATGGAGGAGCTGATTTTATATTCCTGCAGGACTTGGCACCTGCCCACACTACTAAAGGTATCAAAAGCTGGGTCAGTGACCCTAGTGTTCCTGTTCTTGATTGGCCAGAAAACTCCCCTGACCTGAACCCCATAGGGCTGTTGTCAAGAGGAAGATGAGAGACACCAGACCCAACAAGGCAGACCTGAAGGCAGCAATCAAAGCAGTCTGGGCTTCCATTACACATACGTAGAGCCACAGTGTGAGTGCCTCTATGCCATGGCATATTGATGCAGTAATTCATGCAAGAGGAGGCCCAGCCAAGTATTGAGTGCATAGAAATATGCATACTTTTCAAAATCCTGATATTTGTGTTGAAAACACAAATATCAGGATTTTTTTCATTCTAATTTTTTTTCATTCTAATTTTCTGAGACACTGAATTTTGGGTTTTCTTTACCTGTAATCCATCATCAATAAAAATGCAAAAAATAAAAGCTTGAAATATTTTACTCTATGTGTAATGAAGCTCTATAAAAAGACCGTTTTACTTTCTGAGATGACTGACAATAAATATTGCACTTTTACGCAGTATTGTAATTTTTTGAGATGTACTAGAATATGCATGCATGTGTGAGGAGTGGGTTCAGACAAAGTTGCTTGTAAAACGTCCTAATGCATAATACATAGGTAGACATACACCAGCCTGTGTTTACAATATAGACGTAATACTCTGTGAGGCTCTTGCTGGAGAATCATGTCACATGGGTGAGGAGACAGTGACCCCTACTGGAAATGTATATTTTAAACAAATTTGTTGAAGCATTTTTGTTTGTTGCCTCTTTTATCTTTAATACCTTCTTTACATTAATTGTAAATTTAAAATGTTTACGGCTTATTAAACAATAAATTTTTAAAAGAATGTAATCAAAATGTGAATTTCATTCAATTCAAAAAGAGAAACTCATTATATATCATTATGTATTTCATGTGTTTATTTTATAAAGATCCAAATTCCAGTTTCTCAGAAAATTTGAACACCAGATAATTAGATCAATTTGAAAAAGAGAATATTAATAAAGAAATTTTATGAAAAAATCCACACATTCATGGGAAAGACTGATGACTTGACATTGGTCAAGAAATCAGAAAGTTACTGATATCCAATTCAAGCAGGGTGAGGTGCAAAAGGTAAGTTCTTAGAAACTTACTCTTCAAGCATATAATGTACCAAGGCATACAATGAAAAGTTGAGAGGAAGAAAAAAGTGTGTTAGAAAACAAAGGACTATTAACAGGGATAATTGCAACCTTGAGAGGATTGTTAAGCAAAAGCCATTCAAGAGTATAACTTTGTAGAGCATATGGACATATCTGTAGGCTGATGTTTCTGCTTCAAAAGTTATTTTTCATTGGTCTTATATAAATTTCAAATTGTATGAGTAACTAAATTTTGGGTTTTCATTAGCTGTAAGCCATAATCATAAAAATTAACAGACATGGGCATGTAAATAATCATTTGTTTATCTTACTAAATAAAAGATTGAAATATATCCCTCTGTGTGTAATGAGTCCATATATGAGTCCTGTGTAATTCAGTTACTGAAATAAAATAATTTTTCAACGAAATTCAAATATATTGTTGTGGACCTATATTTACTGAGCACAGTAATGTTAAAAATTTCTGAAAAATGTGTTTTACAATGTAAAACATATTTTTTCAGCAATTTCTAAGTATGTATGTATGTGAGTATGTAAAATTGACATACTCCATATCCTTTAAATCCAGGCATAACTATGTAGGCTTACAAACAGTTATCACTGTCACACTGCTCTAATCTAAATAAATTAAATAATCTCAACATTATGTCACTGATATAGCTCTTCATGAACGTTTTGACCCACAGAAAGTCTTGGATATTTAAAATATGGATGTTTTTTCTCATCCTGATGTACAGTCTCATGAGTTCAAAACATTTACTCCCTGGTTTCAGGGGGTGCTAACACACCATTTTGGAGGGAGGTAGCCTTCTTGCAATTTCTGCACCACAATACTTTGTTGCTTCCTAGTAGTCTCCCCCTGAACTAATACAGCACTAATTACTGACACAAAAGAATAACACAGAGATCCTGAAATTGAAACATAAAGTCTCAATTTAAAAGAAAAAAAGAAAGAAAAACGTTCACCATCTAGAATATATTTTTCTATATTTGGAAGGCAGCTAAACATTTTCTGCTCTATGTGAGTCACTGTAAAACGTGTTTTAAACTTTTTGCTAACTTTATCCATTTGAGGTTAGCTAGTTTTTTTTTTTTTGTTTTTTTTTTGTTTTTTTTTTTTTAAGGACAACCATTTTTATTACATGACACTTGGCGGTAAATCTATTTACAAGTCACATTATGACTTTCAGCTGGTTGTCCTTGGGGGTTTTTGTTTTCCTTTGTTGAGGTTGAGTCACAGTCCTGTAGTCTTATTGTTTACACCTGCTGGAAAAGCAGAAAAGTAGTTTTACAGACTATTATTACGAAAGGCTACAGTGTTTCTGTTGCGGACACAGGATGGCAAAGGTGTGGAAATTTGAACAGCAGTGTTACGAGAAAAATATGCTGTGAATGTCTGCGTTTTCCCTTCAGTATAACTTAGAAGAGACTCCAGCTCGATAGGTGGCAGTAATGCTCCCTACCATCCTGTGTGCCACACATAGCGTAGCTGGATGCCAGCCTCTAACACAAAGAGGAGGCAGCAGACAGAACACGGAGAAGAGCTTTTGTTATTAATGTTTGTCCGGTACCAGCTGCAAGTGTGTTATTGTATGAAGGACGGGTAAACTGACACCAGTGTGTGGGATAAGGTGGGTGTTTGGAGTCCTGACTTCGGGCTAGTTTCCAGACTACTGAAATGCAGCTTGTGTATGCTTCTCTGTTCTCGTGTTGCTCTGAAAAAAGCTACATAATATTCATCGTGTGCAATAATCCACGGTTAACAAAATCCGCAAATAACCCTGAGGATAACTTGTTACGTAACCTTATATTTTAGCCATGCAAACAAATAGTAACATTAGTTTGCTAGTTATGGAATTATAGTAACTTTACATGACTTATGTACTTACAGTGCTATTTTGCTAAAGCACTGACGCTTTTCATTAAACTCACGTCACTAACTTTTCTTACTGAATTAAAGGTATTTGCCAGTAAAACCAATTTATTTTTATTTAACCTTATTTTACCAGGATAAAAGCCCACTGCGATGAAAAACTTCTTTTCCAGGGATCCTGGCCAAGAGGCAGTAACAAATGCAACAAAATCAATCAACCTAACTTCACATCTAGTTTTCGACATACCATGGTCGGTTTTTCTGCTAGTCTTGCTATTTTGGTCTAAATTACTACAAGAAGATAAAATCTGTTCTTCCCAATAACAAACTTTTGTGCAAACATGCCTCTGGTGACATAACATGAGATTACAGATCAGAGTTCTTTTGAGTACATCAGTTTTGTGTTTTTCTGTTTTTTCCTTTTTTAAGTTACATATTTTGTATTCAAATTCCTCCTTCAAACGGGTTCACTTGTATTCTGTGAGGCTGCACACACTGTTTGAGTTGTTGAACCCTGCATGGATTTTTGGGAAATGTGACAACAATCAAACTCATAAAAGCAGTTTGATAAGAGAATAAGGGGACATTGGAATGTCTAGGTTTCATGATAAAAAATAATTGCTGCAATTATTTCAAGTCAGATTGGTATAAATCAAAACGTGATTGGTGCATTCCATTAAAATTATTTTTCAAGTCCCACAAACGTTTAATGTAAAACCACTGTGTCATCTGCCACTTTAAATGAGCGGCAGGAAGACAGATTTGTAGTGAACCCAGTCATGCCAGTGAGCCAACCCATGCCTGGGCCTGCAGTACTACCTGAACCTTCACTTCTCCAGAAGGAAAAGTGAAAAAGACAATTGTTTCCCAGGTAAACCAAAGTAGTATAAGTTCAGACTGCATGTTTTGCCACTATACTGGGAGCCATGTAATTATTCAAGGTAATTCAAGCAGAATATGACATTTTTATTTCTTATTTTACCAGGAAAACTCAGTTGAGATTTACAATCATTTTTGCAAAGACCTCCTTGGCAAGACTGTCTGCACGACACATAGGTTCATAAAGACAGGCATTAAAATTAGTGTTTAAAAATAAAGCATATATATATATATATATATATATATATATATATATATATATATATATATATATATATATATATATATTATTACCAGTATATTAATCACTTCAAAAAGTTGAATCCAGTAATCTCTGCCTCAAAATTCCTCATTATCCCTGTAAATACATTCAATGAGAACAGTTTCAGATCAGTTTGCAGTTGATTCCAAAAAATAACGATAGTGTTTTGGTACAGACAATAAAAATGAGAACTTTATGACAAATATGCAGGGAAACCTGTCAGGTGGAAAATATCAAACCATAATACAAACAATTTATTTATTTTTAGAAGTTTATTTTTATAGCACATTTCAGCAACGAGGCAATTCAAGGTGCTTTACATGATGAAAACATAAAACAAACATTACATTTTCTCAAATGTCATCAAAATGATCAAAAATCTTCATCATAAAATATTAGGAAAATAGACTAAAATGAGTCTGTGTCCCAGTTATTAATCAAAGGCAACTCTAAGCAAATGGGATTTTATCCTTGATTTGAAGGAACTCAGAGTTTTAGCATTTTTGGAGTCTTCTGGAAGTTTGTTCCCAAACTGAAAGCTGCTTCTCCATGTTTGGTTCTGGTTCTGGGGATGCAGAGTAGACCAGAACCAGAAGACCTGAGTGGTCTGGAAGGTTGATACAATGACAACAACAGGTCTATAATGTATTCTGGTGCTAACCCATTCAGTGATTTATAAACTAACAGAAGTATTTTAAAGTCTATTCTCTGAGCTACAGGGAGCCAGAGTTAGGACTTTAGAACTGGGGTGATGTACTCTGTCTTCCTGGTCTTAGTGAGAATGCGAGCAGCAGCATTTTGGATCAGCTGCAGCTGCCTGATTGACTTTTTAGGCAGACCTGTTCAGACATTATTGCAGTAATCAATGCGACTAAAGATAAACGCATGGATGAGTTTTTCAAGATCTTGCTGGGACATTAGACCTTTTATCCTTAAGGCATTGAAGACCATCATTGTTAAAATCATAATCGTTTTCCTTTGCTTTGCTGTCCATTGCAGAGTCACTCTGCAGAGAATTGGTACTCTGAATCAATTGTCATAGGAAAGTATGTTATTTTGTTGCTTAAGACTTTTATAATTTTCCAGATCTTATATATATATATATATATATATATATATATATATATATATATATATATATATATATATATATATATATATATATATATATATATATATATATTGGGATTATCTAAATAAATGCATGTGTCTAAAGTTGAAGTTGTATTGAACCACACAACAGCAGCATTACTGTTTCATCAATATTTTGAATCTTTTTAATGTGTTTTGAAATGGACTTGTGAACAACCAATTGTTTGTCTTTATTTCTTGTCTGTATATTTTGTACACCCAGTTATGGAGCCTGTTGTCCTTGTAGAAATGCAGCCTGATAAGCAAGAAGCTGTTGATGTCGCCTCATGGGTGTCTGTGTCCCCCGGAGGCCTCTGGAGGGTTCAGCGAAAATGGACGCATAAGTGGACTCAACAAAGCTCTTCTAATACTGGAGATGATGCATGTAGGACATTCTTTTTAGTTAGTTTCACTGATCAGAATTTTGTAATCAATTTCCAATCTCCAGTTTTTGTAGTGCTATAACCTGTGCATTTTAATTTTAGAAGATGTAAACTCAGTATTGACATTTTTTTTCCCCTAGCCTTCCTGCCTTGAGCATTCAGGAATCACTTATGTTAGGAACAAATCCTGTTGCATTTCAGAAACTGTTAAAAAAAAGTTTGTACACATATTTTAGACAGAGAATGTAATTACAGAATTTTTTAATCTTCTAATGTTAACAATTACTGAAACAGCATCTTCTCTGGATATATTGTAGAGTATGACACTTACCTTAACTCTGAGATTTCCAAAATGCTGCCAGCATTTCCTTGAAAAGAGAAAACAGTACTTTTGCTGTAATAGATGACATATTACTGTTATCTGCTGAAAATTTTGCTCTCTCTCTTGCAGCCTGAATGAACCATCGACCTGTAGAAACAGTTTTTCTTTGTAAGAGACTAGATTTTGGATTTTTTTCAATCGCTAATCACCGCTGAAGTTCAATTAAGCTGAAAATTGGTCGATTCTGGTCAACAACTGATTTCTCGGAGCATCTCTACTTCTAACTTCACATTTTTTACTATGACTAATAATTAGCACTGCACTATTTGTGACAGCAACGTAAACAGGTGCATGTTTTCAAACTAGTGTCGTTTTCTGTTTCTTTCCCACAGCTTGTTTAACTAATCCCTGTCCAAAGCTGGGCTCACTGTGTCGAGTCAAAGTGCAACTCAAAGCTCAGACAGATGACTTGGGTGGTTCTTCGACTACAAAAGGAAACGAGAAGATAGGCGTCACTGTTACAGAATTAGTGCCAACCCCAATTCTCCGCCATCATGACGCTGTGCTGCAGATCCCGCTGGGTGACTGGGTAACACTGGGGCTGGGGGAGGGTCAGTGCGATATCACAGAGGCATGTTTGGAGGGGATGAGAGCAGGGGAGAAATGTGAGGTAAGATTTTTACAGTAGCAGCTCTTCTGCCGTAAAGTCTGGTATTGACCTTGATAGGAAGTTTTTATATAATAGAGGATTTTTAAAGAACCTTGCATGATCTATCTGTGTAAAACCTGCATGCAATGTTTTAGGGATTCTGGATTTACAAAGTTTTCCCTCTGAGCCCTTTTATGATATTAAAATGTTTAATTGAGTCAGTTCTATCACAGGTCTAATCACTGGGTTTAATTGCTCAGATACAACTTACTCCTGTTGGAACTGGACCAGAAGCCTCTCTTCGCCAGCCTTTATATGGAGACCTTCCTCTCATTGCCACTGTGGAGCTCCAAGCTTTCACTCCAGGAAAGGAGTCCTGGGAGATGACCCCCATTGAAAGATGGGAGTGGGTGAAATCACACAAGGAGAGAGGTGGAGGTAGATTCAGGAGCGGTGACTTATGGGGAGCTGCAGACAGCTACAGCCGGGCTCTCAAGCTCCTTATCCCCCTCTGCGGCCTTGTTGGGGAGGTGGAAGACACAAACTGTTTGGAAGAAACACAACAGCTCCCTTCATCCGATCAGCTTAAAATCAAGAAAGCCGAGCTTCACTCCAACTTGTCTTTGTGCCAGCTGAAATTAAACCAACCACAGCGAGCCAGGGACAGTGCTGCTAAAGCCACTCAGCTCGAACCTGGTGCCTCCAAAGCCTGGTATCGACTGGGCCAGGCATGCCAGCAGCTGAACGAACTGGATGAGGCCAAAGAGGCGTTTAAGAAACTGCTGGAGCTCCAACCAGACCTGCCAGCTGCTGTGAAGGCACTCAAAGAGATAACAAGTAGAGAAAAAGAGAGAAATGTACAGCTGGGATTGAGGCTCAGCAAAATGTTTAGCTAAAGATAGAATGTTATTTTTAAGTTTTCCTCATCATTAGATCTAAGTGCAATTATAATACAGCCTCTGTTACAAAGTAAAGCCTTATGACTATAAATATGTGTGAGCTTATTGAATGGAGGTTTGGATAATAAATATTCAACAAAAGACAGAACAAATGACTGAGCTCAATGTCGTAAAATGGTCGCCTTGAAGGAGTGTTGCTGTGTTCAAAATAACCACAAGGTGGCGCAAGTAGTAAACAAGTGTCTTTGGGGCGTCAACAAAATGCCGAAACCCGGGATCGAACCAGGGACCTTTAGATCTTCAGTCTAACGCTCTCCCAACTGAGCTATTTCGGCACACAACAGCTAGTATCAGCTATGCTGAAATATGCTGAGGAAGTGGGCTCTATATTGTGGTTGAACAATGGTTGGTTTAAATGTCCTATTTTTACACAAAAACCGAAATTTCCATGTCTCAACCTGGGGAAGTTACTAGAAAAGTCCCATGAAATCAGCTCTCTGGTGGATAAATAGAGGTTTTTCACAAAGTCCAACTCATGGCGACCGTGCATTTCAAATATTTTGTTAGCTTCAGTAAAAACACTTTTCATAAGACTTGCACCTGTTACAATTTGTGAAGCTTTTAATAAGATACAAACTTAGGATAATGAGTTCAGAGAAGGTAGGTAGGGATGGTGTCAAGACCGGTTCTTCCGAGATCAAGACTAACACCGGACATTTGAACGTCAACAAATATTTCAGGACATTGCTTTTTGTACACCTCAAAATGAAAAAAGTATGGAAAAACGGTTAATTACTCAACCACTTCTTGTTATTAAATTAATAATGGTCATAATAATACTTAGGTTATTAAATGCTGCCATAAATTGATATTTCTAAACTGAAATAATAAGCTTAAATTGCACAATAGTTATATGATAAATTTTAAAAAAAGTAACAGTATAAAGAATAAAGATTTGTCATATTTTAAAAAAATTTTTCCTCTTATGATCATCTGAATAAAAGCAATTCAGCAGAGTATCAGATGTTAAAAAACACATATCTTAGACATATTAATAAATTATTAGGCATTTTAATTGGGGCCTGCCGTAGCAATGCATAGGAGACTGTCTCCCAACTGCTTTCACCGTTAATGGGGCCCGAACCTTAGCGAGCACCCCCACAATATATATATCAAAAATTCCGGCTCATTCTCGAGATGTGTGCTATTACTCAACTTTTCGTTTCGAGTTACCATGGCGACGTAATTGGCGAAAAACTATCCCATACAAAGTCAATGGAGCGAGGTCCTGAAGACATCCTAAAAAAAAAAGCACTATTTTTGAGGATTTAATGTGTCATCATGGTTTCGCCTACAAACGCCATTCAACACTCAGTTTGTAGATACGTGTTCAGAAGTGAAATCATAGCCCACAGACTAATGGTAGCATTTAAGCTAATATTAGCATGTTATCTTAGTTTAATATAAAAGCATGATATTTACTTATTAAATGAAGTCCATTATTGTCAACATAACTGTGATAACGCACATTCTACTGGTAGTGTCAACATGCTAGCCGCTCTACATGCTAGTGATAGCCGTCATGCTAACATTAGCATATATCTAAAATGAGCATTTTAGCCTTATTTTGAAATAATAATTATTATCCATATTAAATGGAATAAAACCATGTTAATTTTCATTATAGTGATAACCTAGATCCTACTGGTAATGTCAATATGTTAGTTGCTCCACATGCTAGTAAAAGCATTGCAACCCATTACTGATGTATTAGCTACGTTTTGCATACTGAATGAAGTAAGTCAATGTAAATCCACATGCCAGTGATAGCTGATAGCATTTAAGCTAGCATTAGCATTTTAGCTAATTTTACCTCATACACCCATATTTGCACATTAAATGGAATAAGTCCATGTGAGTAAGCATTATAGAGATAATTTAGATCCTACTGGTAATGCCAAGATGCTAGTTGCTCTTCATGCTAGTGATACCCCTCATGCTAAAGTTAGCCTTATAGGTAAAATAAGCATTTTAGCCTTTTTGATATATTAGCTACGTTTAGCATACTGAATGAAGTAAGTCAGTGTAACCCCACATGCTAGTGATACCCAACATGCTACTGACATCATTTAAGATAGCATTAGCATTTTGGCTAATTTCAGCTCATACACTACAGTTTGCATACTGAGTTGACTAAATCACAGTTAGTCAACATGTCAATGATATTCCCCATCCTACCAACTTCCGTCCAGCTAACCTTTGCATTGTTGATCATTTGTACCATTAAAACACCTCTATTGGCTCCCACAGATAGGCACACTTTGGCAGGCCCCTTTAAATTTCTTCAGAAATTTTCTAGTATTATTATTAGTCCATGCAGGCAAGCAAATTGCCTCACAGGGGGAATCCAAAAACAACGAGAGGCAATTGAATCCGTGGGATTTACAACAATCACGTGGCCAACAAGAAGGAAGCAGGGACAACAGATTACAGCAGCCAAGTGGGAATATTTTCTATAATATGTATTATGACCATAAAACGTCGAAGGTAGTAATATGTATTATGACCATAAAATGTCGAAGGTAGTAATATGTATTATGACCATAAAACGTCCAAGGTAAGACTAAATTTATGGTTTTTGTCTTGATATGAGCCTTATTTTCACTCTTCATCGAATGCTGGTTCAGTGTGTTTTGCATGTAGAGCGGTGATGCAGGTTTAGCGTTTATTTACGTTTTTATTATTATTGTTATTTAGCTGCTTAGTGTTGAAACTGGTTGTTGTGAATATTTTTCGCATTACTACTTACGTTTCCTTGTGTCTGCTGTAGATGTCTTGTAAAGCTAGATGTTGTCCCGCTCACTTCGAATATTGTTAATCCTGGCGGTGGACAAAACGTGGCCCGGTGTTTTTGCTTTCTCCTTTACTTTCCTGTCTTAAATTCCTCATGTTTTTAAAAAGCAAATTTCATAACTTTCTGCGGTCAGATGTAGGGAGGTGTTTATTCAGCAAAAGCTACACCGCATGTGAACACGCAAACGCGCTCTTTTCAATCAAAGGACCCGTCTTCCGTATGATTGCGCGGCCATTAGCATATATATATATATATATATATATATATATATATATATATATATATATATATATATATATTTTTTTTTTTTTTTTTTTTTTTTTTTTTTTTTTTTTTTTTCTGAGATGGTGGGAGGCAGCTGCTTTTAATTGAGCTTGTTGTGCGACTGCGGGTGAAGATGAAAGGGAGTTAAGTTTCGCAATTTTGACAAAAACTATTAAGTCTCGAATCGGTTTTGACCCAATTTGTCGAACGAGACCAAGACCGAGGGAAAACAACCCGACACCGAGACCAAGACCGGGAAACAAATAAAAAAACATGTATTCACCTATTTAACTGAAACCAGAGCTGGTATTGATGCCAAAATTTTAAAAGAATTGGCTTAAAAAAAGGTGTTATATTTGAACAAAATCTGACAAATCAGATTTGTGCAGTGGTTTAATTTTGCATGCATCAATGCTATTACCTTCTCATACAATTAATGTAAATCGAGGAGAAAACACTAAATACTAAAATTTGAATTTTATATAAGCACGTTTTTGTATTCTAGTCATAATAATTTAAAAATTAGTGTTAATGACTATGTGCATGGTATTTTTGCATTTTCAGCTTTTTCTGACTGACTAGTGTGAAAGCAGTGAACAGTATATGAGGCTCATGTCTCTTTTATTAAATTTATTTTTTGGGGTAAATAGGTAACCAAAACTAGATCTGAAACTGCATGATTGGGTACATGTGACAGAGGCCATTTTTGTACCCACAGTGGTAAAGAGTAGAGTAGTGGACTAAAGGTTTGAGAGGGAGAAATCTTGTTTTTCTCAAACTTCACTTTGTCAGTTTTTATGTTTGCAATTTGCATTGAGTCAGCATTGCTTTAAGGAGGGATCAGATGAAATGCCCTTGATTGCAAGTTATTCAAAATGATCTTAGTCACAAAAAACTAATTTGAACTGCTAACATTGCTTTGTCATTCTGATTTAATCAGAAGAGCCGAATGGTTTAAAACATAGCTGGTGCTTGAACTTGTTTTTTGTAAAACATTTTTATCTGCAAGGAAACGTGGGCTGTCAGCTTCACTTTGCATCAAAAGGGCTTCAAGTCAAGGATGTTGCCACCAGTAAGATTGCACTAAAATCAGCTATTTATCAGCTCATCAAGAACTTTCACGAAAGGAGTTCAATTGTGTCAAAGAAGTGTTGAGGTTTTTTTTTTTTTTTTTAAAACTGTACGTTTGTTTATTCAGGACTGGTCTCTGGTCACTCAAGGTCCCTCTTCCCGTTCTGCTCACTGCACGTCCCTAATGTGCACAGCTTTTGGATTCTGGCCTGTAGTCAAGAAGGGACAACTTCTCTCCAACAACAACAAAAAAAAAAAAAAAAAAAAAAAAAAAAAAAAAAAAAAAAAACAAAAAACAAAAAAAAACAACAAGGACACTTTAATATTCTGCTGAAAAAAATAATCAAAATAATAGTTACCATCAGTATGGATTTTTTTCCCCAGAAGCTAATATCCAGAAATTTGAACTTTATTATACCATAGAAACATTTGTCAAAAAGATTTAACAACACAGAAACATTAAATCTTGTAAAAAGACTGCATGTTTACTGTTTCATGATACAATGTCATACTTTTGGTATTTCAAAAAATACAGCTTTTTTACAAGCTGTATTTTTTAATTGGCTAAGCAATTATAAAAAAGATCATCCTTATAAAACTTAAGATTGTGTTCAGTTTAATCACAAAGTGAAGATTATGAACAAACTGTGTAAAACATGTAATTTATTTTATGATCATATTAAGAAAAAATAGATGACTGCAACACCAAGACTCTTAGTTTGCTGGCACTAATTGAACAATCAGATCAATATTGCAACATGAACCAAGGGACTACAGATAGTGTCATTTTGCTGTGCCTGTTAAAGATTACTTCCTTTTAATCTTTTGTGTCTTAGAACTGTCTGCAAATGTCTGCGCTGCTGATAGCTGTCTCCACGCATCCACAATGAGCGCCAGAGGAATGATGATCCACAGAAAATTCATGAAGATAAAGTAGAACCAGAAGTAGATTGGATGTCCAAACTCGCTGTGGGCATAACCGTCTCTGTGTTCTGTGAAGAAGTACAGCACTGCTCCATATAGCTGACCTGATGACAGAAGATATATATATATATATATATATATACACACAACATATAAATATGAGAAGCTAGTGCATTATGTAAACATTGTTTTCCATAGTTATTATAGCTTCTTACCGAGTGAAATTATCAGCTGCAGAACAAATCTGTAGGACTTGGTAGTTAAAAATGCATAAACAGCCCAAAAACTGAATGGACCCCATAAGATGGCAGTCACTGTCTCCATACAAACAGTGAAGTTATCAGCTCTAAATAGAGGAGGGAAAAAACAGTGATAGCTTACCATATCAGCTCAGTTTCATATTTTACTTATGTATTTTTTTTTTAAATCAGTGTTTTTAAAATGATGGTTACTCACATAACATATCTGCTGTCCCCTTTGGAGTACTCTTTCCCTGAGAGAGGGAAACAGAATACATATTACCTTAACATCAAAAGTATTTTTTGTTTGTTTTTCTGGTGGTACTTACATAGTTGTGACAGGAAGCTCTGATCCCCTGGTAGAATGTCATAATAAAGACAAAACCAGCCCTCAATAACACTATGGATGAATCCACAAACTGCAAACCAGCAGACAGCCAGACGCCTCCATGTTCCCAGCCTGCTGTTGATCCCAGTGATCAACCAGGTTACAAGTAGAAACACCCCAGACACAGAGAAGAGGAACACCAGAATTTCTGACATGGACCGATCATTGGCCACATAGGAGGGAATCACAAGGTCCCGGGGCCAGAATGGATGAAGAGATTTTTCTGCTGAGGAGACGTCCATTATCTGTTTAAAGACAGAATATTCATCATTTTTAGTTAACATAGATGTGATGTCAAAAATTAAATGCACCAAATACTCTTACTGAGAAGCTACTCCAGCTCTCATATGTTTTAGTAAGAGTTAGAGATCAAGAGATGAAATGAAACAAACAACAATAACAACAACAACAAAAGATATCAATGTGTGTTCAACTCACCAGAGATGCTATCAATGTAAGGGATTGGTCACACTGTTTTCACAATAACTTCTGAGGCAAATTCCTAACTGTTTCACATGCAAGTGTGCAGCTTTAATTCAAACACGGAAGTGTGCCCAGACGGGGGGCGGTTACTTATGATTACAAACACCAATGAAAAACCTGTCATTACTGAAGTCGAACGCATAAGAAGATACATTCGATCTGACGGTTCAGATGATTGGCTCCTCGTCTCGGAACATGGACTTTGCTCTGGAAAACAACCAATGAATAGAAGCCACTGTTTGGCAAATACCCTCCTCTTTTTGAAAAAAGCAAGCGTCGTCTTCATCTTCATCGTTTTATTTATAAAGCGCTTTAAAAACCAAAGTGCTGTTCAGGTATAATAAAACTAAAAAACTAAAAAGAAAGAAAATAATAACAGTAGTAATCATAATAATACAAAACAATAAGCAAGCACAGACCCCCAAGCAGACATTGTGAATTTTGACGTACGTAAATAAAAAAAGATTTGATATTAAAATCTAATAACACTATTAGTAACATACTCTGTGAATGCTATGTTTATGAAATTATATAATTTGACTGAATATAAACTAAACATATCACAAAAAAAACTCCCCTATACCGTGTCAGGGATTTAACCCTGCCGTGACCCGGATTCGAACCGGGGTTGCTGCGGCCACAACGCAGAGTACTAACCACTATACGATCACGGCGAGCTACAAGGAGAGATGGTGAATAGAGTCACAGTTGGCCTTATGAACCTGAACTTTCTGTGCGTGTTATGTGTTTGCGTTTTGGATGATGCAATTACAGTAAAAATAAGTAACGATACGCCAGTAAGTACAGTTCACAGATGCTTTAAAGTGTTTTTAAGTTAAAAAAAAAAAAAAAAAAAAAAAAAAAAAAGACTTTTCGAAAGATGTCCGTGAAGTACTTGTTTTAAACTGAGACCAGCGTACAGCTAGGGGCATGGAACGACTCGTATAAGTAACCCCCAGCTGTAAGAGGAAAGTCACATGATATATATCTTAGTGGTAAACATGCTATATCGAGTCCCATATGGTCTAGCGGTTAGGATTCCTGGTTTTCACCCAGGCGGCCCGGGTTCGACTCCCGGTATGGGAACTAAGTTTTTCATTTTTATTTTGTCTTCTTCACATTTTTAATCATATTAGACTTCCAGATATTTCACAATTATACACCATCTTTATTTGCGTGTGTCGTTATGGGGTAAAAAATTGAAATCAAACAAAATTAATATGGCAAAAAACTTTGATCGTTTTTATGTAATATCGATTATTGCCAGTATAAGCTGTTTCTCATGAAGTAACGCAGACAAAAATCGGTTATACAAAAACATATAAATCCTAAAGCCGGTATTTTGTATTTCTATATTGCTCTGTGACAGAAGAAGAAATGCAGATTCAGAAGAAATACGACCTTTAAGAACAATAATTTGGTCAGATTCCACCTCGGCATTAACCAGTTTTAAATACAGTCATTCAGAAAGTATACCAGAGGTTTTATTAGCTATACAACACTCATTTAGAATACAGATGATGGGATTAACAGTTAAATTTATTTGGGTACCAGCAAAGCAGAGTCATGTGACTATTGGTGTCACGTCACGCGTATACGGAAGTTGTACGCGCCTTCTTGAATGTGTCTGGTTCAGATTGTAGCGGCGATAAAAGCTGTACGAAACACATTTCTAAACAGTCGACATGGGTGTATTAGAAGGAAAAGAGTCTTGTCTTTTACTGGATGAAAAGCTGCTTCGTTTTATGGACCAGCTCGAGTTACTAGAAGAGAAACGAAATACTCTGAACTCACTCATCGAGCAGGTAGAGAAAGCGCAGAATCTGTACCCACATTATCTTTAAAGCGTACTCTTTTAACTTTGATATCTACCTTTAAAAGCATCCCTCCAAAAATTACAGATAATCCAGAGAAAGACTATTGTACTCAGGTTTTTTTTTTTTTTTTTTTTTTTTTTTTTTTTTTTTTTTTTTTTTTTTTTTATAAGATATTTGGGTAATGAACTAAATTGTTAACGAAAGCCTTGTGTTAGGTTAGGTATGGTAGCTAAATATTCAAAACAAACAGTTCAGTCTACAAAATGCAATATTTTGTGAATGTAGAATCATTCAAACAATATAAATCTATTTTCTTAACTTGCCAGAGAACCTTTAACTAACGATGGTTGATGACTCGTGCTGAGTACATCAGAGTACATCTGTGGTTACAGTAAACAATTCGTCATTGCTGAAAAAACATTTTTACAATTTAAAGCACTGACTGAGAATAAGATGCTTTGACATAAACAATATATTTAGTCTGTGTTTTTTAAATGAAACAATTCAGTAAAATCCTGAAATTGAGAAGTAAACTACGTTGCGTTTCGATGGAATCAGGAACTTGTGTGGGCTAATTAACCATGTGCCCCCATATCAAATCAGTAATCAGTCATAGCCGAGTCTATGATGATTGATTACAAAAAAATCTTCTTATCTATGTAAAGTAAACACGGTTTTGTTGAACCAAATTTTCAGCAATAGGCCTTGGCTGTATTGCTAACTAAAATGTAAAAACTTGCATGCTGTCTTGAAAAACAAAACAAAAAGCTGTTTTAAGGGCATGGGAAAGTCATTCGAGTGGACTGGAGAACAAATGGCATGGACTTACTGAAAATAACATATCTTGTATGATTAGTAGAACAGTAGATGGCTATAAAACTTTAAATAAAAAATACAATTTGGAAATCTGTGGGCTGTGGAGATTGGTAATGTACTGTCAAATGTATTCCTAATATGCACATACTTTTCTCGGTGAATTTCTTATCATTGTGAGGTTTGGTCAATGCTAGGATCAGCATTTGTTAACGTTTATCAAAATTTTGTCATGAATTTGAAAGGGATATGAAATGCTTAATCGATACGCATACATTTTATAAGCAACTGTTTATCAATCATTTCACTGTTTAAGATTATTCTCTCTCTTTCTGCGTTAGCCTTTTATAGTTTCTTGTATTTATTAATTTTCTTCTCTACTTCTATTTAGGGGTGGTTTTCCATAAGCAAGGCACGATATTCTATGGGAAACAAACAGGTTTCTGCTCTTCAGTTTGCAAATGAGATGGAGCCACTGGTTTCTGTACATGTAAGGTATGGAATAATAATAATGTTAGGTATGGAATAATTTTTAGTTTCAGCCAACCTTTTGTTTTGTGCATTTCTGTTACAGTACATTGGAAAATGATGTGGTAGAATTTTGCACTGAACGAGCGTCACAAAAGTGCAATGATGAAACTGCAAAAGAACTAACCTCAATAGAGGATATTGGACCTCAAGAAGAAGGTGATGCATTGATAGAAATGTATTCAAGCAATATTTACTATAAACCTTTTTATTTTTTAAAATCATCACTCACTGTTTTGATTTCACAGGTATCAGACGAAGAAAAACGACAAAAAGTGATATTACAGAAAAAAAGACAAGTGGAGATACAGACAGCGAAAAAGCTCCAGGCAGGAAAAAAGACCATAATCCTCAGCAGGACCCACTAAAGTGGTTTGGGATTTTGGTGCCGCAGTCACTGAAACAAGCACAGTCATCATTCAAACAAGGTATGGTTTCAAATATATAGGAAATCTTTGCCAAGGCATAGCTTTGCATGCACTATCGTTAAAGAAAAGGCTTATAAAATGTGAAAACAACAACAAACAATTGGACAACTTGATAAGAAATGTATGATCTGATTTCATGATGCATGAAAGTATGTAAAATACACCATAAACAACTTTATAAACGTGCAGATTACTAAACACAGGTGTAAGAATTTATGAAAATATCTTTAGTTTGGTTGTATAATATAAATGTAAATTCCAGTGCATAATTTATGGTTCTTCATTGTGGTTCTCCTGTCTTTTCCATTGCAGTCATAGAGCTTTCAGCTGAGATTGCAGCTCTCCAGATCGTGGTTTTAAACACCAGAAAGGAGCTAAAGGATGACTTGAGAAATGATGACAGCTCAGCTGGTGCTAAACTAAATGCCTCTGCTGGGTCAAATCAGAAGGAAGCGAATGTTCTTTCGGCATATGAGAGTTAGTAGATCACGCTGTCCGAATCAGATTGTCTGAAAAGTTCTTGCTGGAATAAAAGGTGGAAATCACAGGCAAAATAGTTCCTGCTTTGTGAATTATTGTTAATTAAGTTTCTTAAATTTTCCATGTTTTTATTGTAAAATATGTAACTTATTTGAGTTTGTATATAAATGTTGGAGTTGAGTTTGTAACAGAAAGGAATCCTAAATGTTACCAAGATTTGTGAACATTCTAACAAACTGTCATCACAGCTTAAATAAAGGTGGAATCAACTACACATTTGTTCAGATCTTTTACCCTTTGTTGTCCAACATTTTATCTTGATGTTTTTGCTTCCAACAGAACAATAATCTTAATTAAAATTCTTTGCACTAAATGTATCAGGTCTTTCATATGGCACATAAAAAACATAAAAGTAGACCAAAGCGCTTCACAAATCAGTCAAAAGATGTATAAATAATACATGCAAAAATACTAAATCATATAATAAAAATAAGCAAATGCCATCTGTTCTATCCAGGACTCTGCTGGAATTAAAAGCCAAAAAGTAAAAATTTATCTAAGTATTGATTTAAAAGCCTATATTCTCAACCCTCCTTATTTTGAGCGGTAAACTTTCAGTTTTGGTAGAGCCACTGCAAAAAATGGTAAATGTTTGCCTTTATATTTTAGTTTAGATCTTGGAAAGTTTAAGAGAAACTGGTTGTCTAGAGTGCTCTGACTGAAGTGTAACTGCTAAGTAAGTTATATAAATTTGCCGATGCATGACAATCTGAAACTTTAGGGATCTACAATAAAAGCTTCAACTGACTCTGCAACGGCCTGGGAGCAAATAGAGAGAAGCCATGACTGGAGTTATGTGTTCCTGCTTTTTGTGCCTGTCAGACAAGGGGCTGCTGCATTCTGGACAAGTTGTAGGTGCTGAAAAAGCAGACTAGCTTAACATTCCTGGAATGGGTGAACCTCATGCCAACTGCCAACTTATTCTCAAGTTACCTCTATTAATTCTGTCAAGGAAAGTTGTCAAAAAGTCAGACAAAATTATGCAAGGACCTTGTTGATGGCTATAAAGTGGCAACTCGTTTAAGAACAATTGTTAAATCAGTAGGGTTAAAAATTTATTGGCTATATTATAGCCAATATACTATATTAGTACTATATTAGTATTAATAGACTATATAGATTCTGCGTGGATTTAAAAAAAAAAAAAAAAATACATCAAAAATAATAGCTAATTGTGCGTACCATTCAGTTTTTTTTTTTTTTTTTTTTTTTTTTTGAAGAGTTGAAACTGTAGGCTATATTGTTTTATTTCTATATCCCCTTGGAAAAATGGTTCAAACAACCACATTTTTCGGACAATTTGATAATTGTATGAACATGTATGACCTGCACTGCACATCCCGATCCAGATAGGTTATAATAGCTACAGTGTGTCAGTGCTGAGTGTATGCCTCCTCCATGAAGGTCTTCGCTCTGCCTCCGCTTCACTTGCGTCCGAGCGGCGGATGGGAGCGCAGGAAGCACGGATGTGGCCTCACGGTTATGTTATTGATGTTTCCAGACATCCTCCGCTGCTACTGCTGTTGCTTGTGTAGCTCGACCGTGGCCTATTTTGGATGCGCCAGCGACGGGAACCCCTCAAGTTCAATTAGCTTTTTGCCTGTGGAGCGATCATTTTTATACGCGTGATACCAGGGGATTGGGATGTAAACACCGTCGGCCTGCCTGCGCTCATGATCTGGGGCGAGGTGAGGCTGATTCTTCAGACTCGGATCGCCAGCTGATTTCACTCTGGAGCAGAGCAGCTGTTCGCTCTAATGGCGTCAGTTTCGAAAGTGTCTATCCTGGATTACTTTAATATTGTGTTTGAGGGTGAAAATGGTAAGATCGAGTCCAACTGCAAGGCGTGTGGTACCAGAATCCAGGCGAAACGGAGCGTTACGTCCAACTTCGTTACACATCTCAAGGTAATGTTTCAAAAATAAAATCTTATAACCGAAAGAAATAAATGATGTCCTGTTATGATCAGCTTTCTCTACAGCATCTCTGTATTCAGTTGTTGGATCAACAAAGACAGACTGTTGCTTTTATGTTACTGAGAGTTTAATCATTCCTCCACTAAAATGTACACATGCATCCTATTCTGACAAATTAAACATGTTATCCAATAACATATCTGAAGCTTATCTGTTTCTCTCCCATTCAGCGTAAACACCCGGCTATGTATGATGACTTTGTGAAAAGGAAGGATATGAAGAGAGAGGGTTATTCCTCTGCTTGCCTGCACAGTTTCACAACCAATGGAGGAAACCCCCGCTTCACTCTCCCTGTAACAACTGGAGCAGGAGGAGGAGCCCTAGGAAGTGTTGGAGGAGTGGGCAACCTTGAGGGAGGAGGAGGAGGCTCGGGAGCAGGGGTGACTAAGTTTGACAGACATGACCCCCGTCAGGTATGTGTTACTGTCTGTTAAACTTGAAATAGCACTCCCTGTGAAATCCCTCAAATGTTACACAGCACATTAGAGAAGGGCAATTCAAAACAGAATCAGTACAATTGTAAAGATTGCTATTTTTTATCTTTTGGGGTCACATTAGGTTCTGATCTCTGAGGCAATAGCTAAGATGATCGTGCATGATCTGCAGCCGGTGTCCATAGTGGAAAATCAAGGCTTCCGAGAGTTGCTGCAGCTCCTTGAACCCCGTTACACTCCTGAGCCCCAGCACTACATCCAGGGACAGCTTCTTCCTGCCTACGCATACCAAGCTCAGCTGGCTACACGTCAGGCCATAGCATCAGCACATGCCCTCAGTCTCAGCTTAGATCTCTGGAGGAGCCAAACTCAAACTGCTTCAGGGTGAGGGTCAAAACAAGCCCTTAAAAACAAAATAGCAGCATGGTTATATTCCCTAACTGTATAGTCCACTTATCTCTCTTTCTTTGTAGGTACCTCGGTGTCACCTGCCATTATCTTGCATCTGACTGGCAGATACGTTCAGCTCTCCTGGCTTGCCTCCCACTGACTTGCAGCAGCTCAGCAAGCCGTGTGCTTGCAGATTTTGATGAAGTGTGTCATTCTCATGGTGTGTCAGGGAGAGCATTTTGTGTCGTTGCGGACCCTTTTCCAGCAACATCAAAAGTGAGGCCTTGTTGTCTTCCCGGTTTTCTGGTTCCACCTGTACTTACTAACGGGCAAGATGATGATCCTACAGATCAAGTGCTGGACAATGGTAACATTGCAGACCAATGGATCAGTAACGGCCATGGGTGTAATAGGGAAGATGAAGACAGGGGGGAGTCATGGGAGCAGGGTTTAGGCATTTGTCGGGTAGACTGTTTCTCTCGCTCTCTGGAACAATGTGTCAGAGAGGGGCTGTACTCCTCCCCACAAATCCCCTCTACTTTGACCAAGGTTGCACGTTTCTATAACTACATTACCTCTGCTGTACCTCCTGAGAAACTCATTCAGGTGTTTGATGGGTGGTTGCCTGGGGGAACCCGAAACCTTCACGACACTGCTACAGATTGGGCTGCTCAACTTAAGGCAAGTAATATTATTAAGGTCATGACAAAAGAAACTTTAATGTTTGTATATTTTGCCGTATTTTAGCTTGTATTTGGTTTAATGGAGCCAAATTTTTATATACACCAACAAAACATTTCTCAGAGTACTTCACAGAGGATACAAACTGGTTTAAATTCAAGTACAATTATAGACAATCTAATTAAACCACAATCCAATCCTGTCGAATCCAATCCAGTCCAATTCAGTCCTATACAATCCAATTAAGATCAGTCTTTCACTATAATCCAATTCCATATAATGACATTTATATAATGACAAGTCGTAAAAGGTCTAAATAAAGCAAACCAGTGGATTGCATTGAATCCTTAATTTGATTTAAACTCTAGACATCACAGAGTAGTAGGTGGCTTTGGAGAGTTAAAAACTCCTTTTGGCAGAATGAGATGCTAGCAGAGAGAAAGTCAACCTTAATTAAAAAAAACATTGATTTGCTTTCAGAATAGACTTAACACAGTCTTAATACACCATAATATATTTCTATGTAGCGATATTGTCATAAGAGTTTATATTGTCAATAACTGGTACACACCTACCTTTTCATTTAACATTAGTGGTAGTGTACAGATTTAACAGGAAGGGTACAATTAAAAAGGGTACATATCTATCAGTAATACAAATTTATTGATACATGATCCCATAGCTTTCATTTCTGCGCTTTTTTACTACAGGTCCTTCGGCGACTGTTGGACTCAGTGGAGTTCCTGGAGGAGATGAGCGGTCCAGGGGAGGTCACGTTGAGTAGCTCAGAAAGAGCCCTCCTGAGGGAGCTCATTGACATTTTGGATCCCTTCACTGAGGCCTGGGACATGGTGCATGGAGACACACAGAGAGACACCCAGCCGGACAGACATGTATCCATCAGTTTGGCTCTGCCTTGTGTTCTTGGTCTGCGTAAGCACCTCTCTGAGACATCAACTCCCCACTGCCCCGCCCTACTGCTTGGCCTGAGCCAGTCACTGGAGCGCCTTCTGGCTCCAATCCTGGAAAACCCCCTCTACATTACTGCAACCACTCTGGACCCCCAGTTTAAACTTACATGGAGCAGCAACCCTGACTGGCACAAGCAAGTTCTCATAGAGGAATTATCCAAACATTCCACAGCCTCTCCACCAGCTGATCTCAACACAGACTTTCGCCATCAATCCCAAACTCTTTCTACTCCATCACCATCTTCGGTCTCCTCGCTGTCTCGGCCCTGCAAATTGTTCTCTTTTATCAAGCAGAGACCTGCAACACAGGCTAAAAGCCTGGAACAGGAGTTATCTGTCTACCTTCATGAGGAGCCCACAGATGAAGAGGCTTTACATTACTGGCGTCGTAAAGACATTGACTTTCCTCTGCTAGCTCAAGTAGCCAAAAGAGCATTCACCATACCTGCTTGTGATACTGTGGTGGAGAATATCTTCTCTACAGCTAGATGCCTCCTGTTGCCAGAGAGAGGCCACATCCTACCAAAGAACTTGGAGACACTCATCTACCTCAAAGCCAACTACAAATTGCTGTGGACTTAAAGCTATGAGTCAGCCATCTTTTATCTAAACAGCAATCAGAGGGTTTCCAGTTTTAGTAAGGTGACTTCTTTAATAAGAACATCTGTTGCTGTGAAGAAATCTGAGCTAGCAACATAACAAATGTTACTATGAGACTGAAAGAACTATAGTTTCCTTTCTTAAGTTTGGTTTTAGATGTGGATATTCTGCATATGGATTTTCACACTATGAACTGTTGAAAAAGCTCCCTGAGATCAGATCAAGACTAAAACATTCACTCTGACTTAATTTTACCTCTTCGGGGTCTGCAAACTATCACCAAGTTCCACCTGTGTTTTCAAGCTTTGCTTTGTGAATCATCTGTTGTATTTTTACTTACAGTCATGGGAGAAAGAAAGTTTCTTTGCCGTCAATACAGTCATGATGAAAAATATGTGCCCACTGTGATCCAGCATCTTATAGAATCAGTTTTAGCAGTTAGGCAATAACTTGAGGTTCAGTTTTTTTTTCTAATTTCTGACATTGTTGTGGAGAAATCTTGATCCTCTCTACTTTACAACATTGCTTTAGTTCATTGAGATTTGTAAACATTTGTTTTGTTTCATAGGGTCCCACCAATAGATTTCAAGTGGATTGAAGCTGGAGTGAGCCAAAAAACAACTTAATTTGTGCTTGGGGTCATTGTCTTATTATATGATCCAATTTTATGACACTTTGGTATTAAGAGGATTTCAATGTTGTGACTTAAGTGACTGCAAGGTGCCCAGGTCCTGTGGCTGAAAAACATGCCCAAATCAGCTTCTCTTCAAAAGAACTACTAGTTCAACCATCATTTCATCACACTTTTATAAACTTTAACATGCTGATCTCCATTAAGTCTAAGATGTAGCTCTTGGATGGATGTTGATGCAATTTGCATTGTATGACTGGCAAGCATCTCAAATGTTTTCCATGTGTGAATGATCTTTCTTAATTTGGAAATGATGGATGATAATGTATTTGTGAATAGCCAGACAACCCTTCTCAGAATGATAGGCAGCAACAATTGCTTCTTTAAAATCTTTGCAGTTTGTCAAAACTACTTTTATGTAGCCAATCAAACTTGCTTAAAATCAAATATACAAATCATTGTGATTACCGGCAAATGGCTGCTACTTTCTTTCTTAAATCCTAATGGAGCAAGGATGTACTTTTTCATTCTCCCATTATTACACTGACAGTAATAGAACATTTCTTTTTCCCATAAATGTATGTACAACTACTCTACTGGCTGCCAGTACTTCCCTCATTGTCATCTAAGAAGGATGACATCTACTGCAAAACAACATATTCATCCCCTAATTCTTTCCCTCAATGACTGTATACCTCATCACCATGACATCAGAATAAAGGAATTTCAGTTTTTAACATTAAGGTGTGTCTTGTTGGAACATAATGAAGAAAAGGGGAATTAGAGGTTTTAAATATTTAAACATATTTTCATCAGTAATTTCCTAAGATTATACATGTATGCTATACTTCCATTTATTTTTGCTATGGTCATGTTTTCCTCTTATTCTGCTTTTGAATTTTGAGGAATTAAACTGGGCAGGGCCCTGAAAGAGTGGCAGAGAATAACAGCTGATGAGGTAAAAAAAAAAAAAAGGCTTTGCTTTGACTCATGTCACAGCAATAGAAGTAGTCTTACGCCTACTTTGCAGAACATTGTAGCAGTGTGTATTAGCTTTTATTCGGGCACTCTGTTCATTGGGGTTGGGCCAGTGGGGAGGCAAGGTAATTGCAATAATGCCATTAAAATAAAATTTGAGTCAGCGTGCAGGCAGCTGTAACAGCCAACAGATCAGCTTTCTTCTCACCATCAGGTAGACTCACAAATTGCTACTGCCAAAAGAGGGATGTTCTCAAGTTACAGCGATTGAAATCAGCAAGTTTGAAAGTGACCACATGCAGAAACAGCTTTGTTTCAGTGCAACCGTTTTTGTTTTTGCTGAGAAACTACTTCAGAATGAATTCCTTCATAGATAATTATTATCAGAGGTTGCTGTGATCTTAATGATTATCACCACCGGACACCTCTGTAGATTAAGATGTAGCCACCAAGATATCTGCATGGGATGTGTCATGGTTTTCATCTTGGAGATGTTATATTCTCGCTCTCTTGAGTGTGTTGTTGTTTGTGAGCGTATCTGGAGCAGCTTGAAGCATCTCTCCTACCCGCTCCCTCCCTCACCTCACTCCCCTCGGCTGTGACAGCTCATCCATTTGAGTTAGGCGACTAGGCCGGGATGCGGTCCTATTGGTAATTGCCTCAGAAATGAATTACTTGGCAGAGAGCGAGACAGAGGGAGGGAAGGAAATTGTAATTGAACTGCCCCCGCCTCATTTTATTCCTCCTGCCTCTCCCTCTTGCCTCAAGTTATTACAACTGCAGTGCAGGGAGACATTTTCCATCTGCACACCCTCACAAAACTGATTTCTCCCCTCCCTTCTACACAATGGCTGCAACAGTGTACCGTATTGATGCAGGGTGATTTCAGAGATTGATTGCTCACAGGTACATACACATAGGGCCACTCTGCACTCATGCACATTGTGTTTGTTCAGAGTACCTTGCTTCAAATACTCTCCTGTTTTTACTGTTTGCAGTACCCTTTAGATGGCCTCCATAATGCCTGATGCACTGCAGGACTTCAGAGTTGGCACAAAGAAAATAGTGGTGCTCAGTATCGAAATAGCCCCGGTTACCCCATGTGTTCAGCCAAGCAATGTTATTAATACCGTGCCTGTTGCCTGCCTGTTGACAGACAGAATGGCTGACGGATTAAAGAAGGAACAGTGTTTGTGTGTGTTTCTCTTTGTTTTGGCAACTAGTTGGAAGGTGGCTGAAATTAAAAAAAGTCTTTTCCCTACCATGCACATTTACTCTCAGTCATGATCGCGTCCTTTGACCTTTTCATAGCCAGGTCATGGGAAAGGGGGTGGAGATGGTTCAGTTAACTGAGCTGCCTGCCCCAGCACCAGGCCAGACATGCACATGCTTGAGTCCTAACTCAGCACACAATGGGGTCTATTTCTGTGACTGCTCTAGGGTTATCACCCCACTTGCACTGACTCTCTCCCTCTGTCTATTTCTGTCATCCCGTCTCTTTTCCCAACACTCTAACCTACTTCCACACCATCATGGCCGACAGAACCAGCCGATTAGGTGTTCGTAGGAAGGAGAAAACACCAGAAACCAAAGCAAATGAAGAGAAGGACAAGGAAAAGACCAAAGAGAAGGCTGTAAAAAACCAAGACAAACTTGGTAAAAAGCAAGAGCATACCCCAGAGTCGCAGAAGACAGATGAAAAGAAGACAAATGGTGACAGTGAGGGGGCAACAGGAGCAGCAGTGAATAACAGTGAAGATAATGAAGAGTTTCAACCCATAGAGCTGCCTCCTTTTGAGATTGTCACTGGGTGAGTGAGATTTAATAGGAACACCAAAAATGCATCTTGTTCTTCTGACCAGATTTTTTTTCCCCAGCTATATTTAGATTACTTGTTTATAAACATATTTTTTAGTGAGGAGGAGGAATATGAGTGGTTTGCACCTGCTGTCTTAACTTAACAGTATAAATAGAAATGAGTCATGCAAACACCAGATTCAGCTGTATCATTATGCCCAGCATCTGTTCCCCAAGTCTCTGTTGTTTAAGGCATTTTATCAAAGTGGTAGGAGATCTTTATGCTAGGTTGTCTGGCTGTTTGTGTGCATCATAACAAAAGATTAATGAAACATAGCAATGAAAGAATGTGACATGCTTACCAATCAGATCAGAAACTTATTATACTTATAAAGACTTTGCGGCCATGAGACAATATAAACAGTGATGTATCCCTGACAGCCCTTGGTTCTTTGTTTGATACGGTGAAAACTCTTACTGTCTCTATCTATCAGGGAGCGGATGAGTCCATTCTACTTCAAGTTTCAGTTCAGAAATGTGGAGTATTCATCGGGCAGGAACAAAACGCTCCTGTGTTTCAGAGTGGACATAGCAGGAGGCAGTGTAGAGCCTCTGAAAGGCTACATGGAGGATGAACATGCCACAGCCCACGCTGAGGAGGCCTTCTTCCAGCAGGTGATAAAAAGCTCTCATACAGACCTTTAACACTGCAGTGGTGTGCCAAATATAAAATGTTGCTCTGAAAAGCTAAACGAGATGACTTGATTAACAATAGGTGGAAAAAACTGACAAATATCTTTGATATGTTAGGAAAAATATTTGTCTAATTTTTGTGACCTTTTTCATTCAAGTAGGGTTTTTAATGATAGAAATTTCAAAAGCTAATATTGTTTTTACTGCTTAACAACCTTGTAGGCAAATTTCAATTTGGTCATTTTTAAACTGTTTTAGTGTATTTTTCAAATTGTCCTCAAAAATGGTGTTAGGTCTGCAAGATTGTAAAATGGGGTCTTGTTGTTTTGTTGTTCATCCAGAGACGTTCAGTCATAAATCTCCTTTTAGTTCCCATCAGTACACCCCAAGTGGCTGACAGTTGCTTACAGTAAATATGCAGTTGTTAAAGAAATTATCTTCTCATTTTAAGCTTTTTCTTTTTTTTTTTTAATAATTTTTAAATCTTTATTTAAATTTAAATTTTAATCCATTTGTCCTTCTGACACCAAAATGTTCCTGTGCCACAAACCTGAAATAAATTCAGTTCAGTTTTGTTTATAAAGCATCATTTCACAGAAGGATTCACTTCAGGGCTCTGATGAATACATGTTAAAAATAATCCAATTTAATTTAATCCAATTCTGTCTAATTCAATCTCTTCCCCTGATTAAATCCAAATCTAGTTCAGGTCAGTTTTGTTCAGTTCAGTATAATCTCATCTTGTATACTTTAGTAATGTTGACAAAATAAACACACTAAAAGCAATTTAAATCCAATCTACATTTTCTTTAATTCTCTGCCTTCACAGTGCACAGGAAGGAAAGTCATCTCCTTTTATACAAAAAACACTTTGAACAAAAACAGACTCGAGACGTTTGGTCAGATAGTGAGATCATTTAAGATGATACAGGACAAACACAAAGTAATAGTGCAGGAAGACACACAATTTGGTTAATTTCCTACTGTAATGTCAATTACATGAACATAGTCAAGTGGGTAAAAATTCTTTGAAACTGAGAGACTGACTACATCCCAAAGTAAAGATCTGAATTAGTGTTACAAAAAGGGGAATCTGAGAGCTGAATGGTCTGACTCCCATTCTAATTTAGGAAAGTCTGTAATACAAGACCATAAAATGATCCACCCACACCTGTGCAGAGCACTTACAACAGATCTCTTTTTGTGACATTCAGCATCCTTTTAGCACTAAATAAAAGGAAATGATGTCTTAACTATATCAGGCCACACTACATTTTTTTGAGTTGTTGAGATGCTTTAGATTTAAATTGATATAAATGCGCACCTAACAACACAATGTCATATAAAGTCATATTCAATAAGTTAGAATATTATTGAAAAGTTTTTTTTAGTTCAGTAACTCAATTCACAGAGTGAATCACATTATATAGATTAATTACACACAGACTGATGGTTTCAAGCTTTTATTTCTATTAACTATAATGATTTTCCACTTGCAGCTTATGAAAACCTGACATCTAAGGTAGAATTTTATATCAAAACAACACAAAAAACTTTTTAAAACCAAAATGTATATTTAATGAAATAGACAGATAGATAGATAGATAGATAGATAGATAGATAGATAGATAGATAGATAGATAGATAGATAGATAGATAGATAGATAGATAGATATTGATGATCAATGCTTACAGCTAATAAAAATTCTAAATTTGTTTTTTTTTTTTTTTTTTGTAAATTTGAAGATCACATAGACTAATAACAACTAAATTTTTTAACACAGAAATGCTCTCTGATCTACACAATTACAAGTAATACAGCTGAATTGACACCTGTCTAAAGTTAAGTGGAAGGACAAACTTGGGGAGAAAATGTGTGCAAAAATAACAGCGATAACAGCATCCTAGAGAGAATTGTCAGTTCTTTAAGAGCCGCCACACAGAGGCATCTTCAGTACATTGGCTACAACTGTCACATTTCTTGTGCTAAGCCACTAATGAACCATAGACAACATCAGAAGCATCTTACCTGGACTGAACTGTTGCTCATTTGGAAGTCAAAGTCCCAGAATCTGGAAGAAGAGAGAAGAGGCACACAATCCAAGTTGCATGAGGTCCAGCGTGAAGTTTCCACATAGTGATCATTCTGTAAACTAAGTCATCTGCTACTTCACGCTTCCCTCTGATGATAAGCTTTATGGAGACACCCTGAGAATTTAAGCAGTATTGTGAAAGGGAAGATGAGAGACTCTGAAGCCACCAATGCAGATGAGCTGAAGGGATCTATTAAAGCAGCTTTTGCTTCCTTAACATCTCAACAGTTCCACAGGCTGATCTCCACCATGCCACATCACACTGATGTTGCAATTCATGCAAAAAGAGCCCCACCAAGTACTGAATGCATACTTTTCACGACACCCACATTTTTTGCTGGTCAGTTTTCTAGTACTTACAGTTGAGTCTAACATTATTCATTTGGAGACAGCCTTGATTCTGACTTGAATCTGATAGAGACTATGGAGGGAGCTAACGTGTGATAGTGAGGAGGTTTTCATGGCTCAGACTTGAAGCTCATCATCAAAGATAAATGACCAAAATACCAGTGGAAACATACAAAAACCTGGTTAGCAGTTATAAGAACAATTTTGATTTCTGTAATGCCAAGAAAGACTTACACTGATTATTGACTCAATAATCAGTGTAAATAGATTCAACTGGACATTTTAGTTTAAATAAAATTAGATAAATTATCTTTTTCTATTACCTTGTTGACCAACACTAACTCTATCAGTACCAAGATTCTTGATTGAATGGAAGTAACTTTAAATCGAAAGGTATGAATAATTTTTTTCCTAACCTAACCTCTCTGTGTGTAATGAATCTATATAAAATGTAAATTTAACTGAAAATGCTGAATTAAATTAAGCTTTTGATCGTATTCTCATTTATTGAGATGCACCCAGGTATATCCAGCAGGCACCCGATGTTAAACCCCTCCCACCACAGCTGGAAAATAAACTATTAATAGAAACAAAGTTAGTGGTTGTCACACTAGATACTGTTGTAATCAGGGAGCTAGCCTTTACTAGTCAAGACTTGCCCGTACAAGCAAATTAAAGATTGGAAATTTAATCATCCAACTTATCCAAAGTCCAAAGTGTTATTTTATTTTTTTTTTTCCCCTTGCAGTCATACAAGACAAAAACTTTACCCTCATATAAAGTCATATTTATTTTTTTCTATCTTCATGCCATCAACACCCCATCCCCATTATTTTTTAGGTTCTCCCAAACTCCTCTAAGGAATATGACGTGACATGGTACGTATCATCCAGTCCCTGTGCAGCTTGTGCAGCCAAGCTGGCCAACATCCTCCAGCAGCACAAGAAGCTTCGCCTCTCCATATTCTGCTCCCGTCTCTTTGAGTGGGAGGAACCAGAGATAGTGGAAGGCCTGAAGACCCTGGCGAGGGCTGGCTGCAAGCTGCGGATGATGAAGCCTATTGACTTCCAGCATGTTTGGGAAATGTATGTGGAACAGGAAGGTGAGAGCTTTACACCATGGGAGGATTGCCAGGAGAACTATGAGTACTATGTGGAGAGACTGACCGATATCCTAAAATAGATGTGAGTGAGTAGGGTCATGAAATTTTATTGTATTAAAAGTTTATTTGGATAATAACTCCATGTGGATTTTCTGTCTTGTCACTGTTGCAGGTCCAACCTGACTGAACCACAAAGCAGCCCGCTTGTGAAATTATCACTTTGTTTTTGTTTTATTTTTGCTGTCACATCTGATGCCGCAGATCAATTTTTAACAGAATGAGCATTTGTGGCGACATTTTATACTTTTTATTTTTAAAAATTACACAAAGGTACAAGATTTGTAGATAAATATGTCAAACACTGCAACTGGTCGCTTTTAAAAGAGCAAAGCAATTACATTCAGTCATGAACCATTAAAAATATTAAAAACAAAACTGGAAGAAGTTATACTGACATCTGGTGTCTGTTCGGTGAACTGATGTGGCCCCCTGCTGGTGCCCAGCACAACTGAAAGAAGCAACAATACACTAAAAATATTCACAACTAAACATTAAATGTTTGTTTGTTTGTTTTACTGGGTTATTTATGAAAAAAAAAAAAAAAAAAAAAAAAAAAAAAAAAAAAAAATCTACACAGTTTCATTTGCCAAATCTGAAAGTGCTGACATTTAAAAACACCTATTTGCCTGATCAGCTTACATCTTTTCATGTAATACAGACAAATCACAACTTTACTGACTTGAAAGTCATGACAAGAGGCTTTATGTTGACCTGAGCAGGGCAATCAACATGGTGAGGTTTAATGTGGGCACCGGCAATAGTGCAATTGTCTCTCAAATACATGCAACCACCAGTGAACAACATTTTTAGGTTACTGGCAACCAAAACAATGTGGGGGGGGGTCATCTCTTGTAATTCAGTGTAGAAAGGAAACCATCCCGCTACCATTTTCTGTTGTCTCTTTGCCATTGGTTGTCACGGCTAAAAACAAAGATGCAGAAAGATAGGTCAGTAATGTTTTGTGTTTGTCACAGCATAATCATCCCCATTAGAGAATTTTATGGTAGTTTACAAAGGAATACCTTGCTCCTCTGGTGAAGTTATCGGGAGCGGTGTTGTTTCACTGCAGCTTGTGCCATTCTCTTCCCCTTCTGCACACCAGATAAAAAAGGGTAAAATATA
The DNA here is from genome assembly GCA_014839685.1 of Anableps anableps. Lineage (NCBI taxonomy): Eukaryota > Metazoa > Chordata > Actinopteri > Cyprinodontiformes > Anablepidae > Anableps > Anableps anableps. The sequence goes on from CM026071.1 coordinate 21,184,288, forward strand.
TATAAACTTGTTTTTGGAAATAAAGAAGAAAAATCCACAGCCTTCTGCTCAGTATTTGCTTGTTTTCATGGTTTGGATTAGTCAAAGCTTTATTTTTTTTTTTTACCTTTGGTGGGTGGATTCAGATCCGCATCAGTGATGTACTCAACCAGAGGACAAGGTGCATCTGCAGCAGAAAATGGGAAGGAATTTAAAACTAAAAGTCTAACATACCTTGCAGTTTGACATAAACTATATGTGAGCTCATAGTTTCAAAAAACCTTTAAAAAAAACTAACCTTGAACTGAATCAGCTGGTGAGCAGTGTGGAACACACTCAGAAAATAGCATCCACAACCACAAAACCACATGATTGGGGTCTACCTACCATTTCGGTCCTTTAACTGAGCCATGGTGAGAAACAGATTGCCCTCCTCTTGCTTGTCATCTGTATCAACTGTGTGACAATAAAAAAGAAATAACATTAAAAAAAAAAAAAAAAAACCCTAGTGGCTTTTGTTTGCCAAATTTGAACAGAAATGGTTGGCACATAAGTTTAAAATAACCTTTAGACTTCACCAGCAGCTACCTCCTACTTTGGTGGCTTTGTTTGTGGTCTTGACCAATTATTGTATAGAGAGGCATATGTTGCTTAAAACAAAGCTTAATGCAAATCTAAATGTCAAACTGGCAAATCAACCTGGCTTTTTAAAGACACAGTGGGGAAACAACAAAAACACTGAAATTCCACACTCTTAAATTCTGGCAGCATTCAAGTTAGATGTTTTATTTCTGCTCCAGTTCTGACCAGCATTACTACTCTGATGTGCAAGGATGTAAGTATTTCTCCATACAGCTGTCAACAATACATATGCAAAGTCATCACCCGTATGTGGTAGTGCACTTCTGCTTGAGTGTGACTCAAAAGGCTTATTATATTTTAGAAAAGTCTGTTTTAAAATCACTTATTTTCTTTGAAAACCAACAGAATGCTAATTTATTTATATCTTATATTTAAAAAAAATTCAAAGAAGTTTTCTAGTTCTAACATGTGATGATATGTGCACTTTAAGGTAAGGGGAAGTAGAGATAACTAGCGCTTCTAAAGCAGTATACAGAACATTAAGAAGTTTTACACTTAAAGATTTCAAACCTGGTTTGCGAAAGACTCTTAGGGCAATGCATCCGAGGAAAACGGCTATGATACCAAAGAAAAGACAGCCAGAGATGGAAAGAAGAATCCTCCTCTTTAAAACTACAAATTACATAAAACACACACACTAACAGTAAATAAAAGAATAAGAAATCAAATATTTTAACGTAAAAACTGATGAGTGAGGTATACTCACGGAGGTTCTTGGTTCTGTAGGAGTCACTGCGTATTGAAAACAGTGGTCTTTCATTGCGAATGCCCTGGCAGGCGTACAGGCTCTGCTCTGGGTCATCCTGAGGCATGACCTTATGTGTCTGTGAGGGCGACAGATTGAGGAGTTCTTCATCCTCTTTAAACCTGTTTTAATCATTTTGGAGAATGTGTTACAATGGAAATGCATTTCTAAAGGGTACCAATCAATACAGAACATTTATTTATTTGCATTATTACCATGTGTAGTTCCATGTGTCTGAGCTGCCTAAGCTGCCTATCACTTCACATTTTAGCAATAAGATGTCAGTGGAAAAGACCTCAGACCAGCCAGTTAACAGGATTATACTTGCCTTTGGGCGCTCTGCAACAAATACAGTCATAAATGTGACATAGCAAGTGTAACAACACAGTAGGCTAAAGAATCAAGAATAAAACACACCTGCAATTGTAAGTTTTACAGCCTGACTCTTTTTTGAGTCAAACACTGTTTTTGCTTTCCTTCTAACTTGGCATTGATATGATCCACTCTCTGACGTCTTAGCAGAACTGATATTGTAAACGATTCCAGATGACTTAAGAAGGCTGTTGTCTTTGAACCATAGGTAATTCCATCCAGAGGAGACATTGATGTGACATGTGAAGGAGATCCCATCGCTGGTGTGCATCAAGCTATCACTGGGATTCTGCAGCAGTGTGACTGTTGGTTTTGAATCTGAAATTTCACAATAATACCAAAGAAGATGTAAAATAGCAGGAAAAATAACCTGGATAGGAGTCTGAGTACTTTACTGCTAAATTTACATTAGTTTACAAATCAAAGTAGTATCTAACTGTTAAGGGAAAATACAACTCTGAAAAATGTCATGCAATGGCATTCAGCACCTCTGAGTCAATAATTTCTAGAACCACCTTTCAGTTCAGTACAATTATGTCTTTTAAGTAATGTCTTCACATATCCACCAACTTTGCATATCTAGAGAATTTCATTTCTGCTGGTTCTTCTTTGCATGATAGTTCAAGCTCAGTCAGAGTGGAGAGCATCTATGAACATATTGTTTCAAGCATCACCACAGATTCTCAACTGAACTTTGGTTTAGACTTTGGCTGAGCCTTTCTGATACATTAAGGCAATTGGATATCAATCATTAATGATAATTTTGCCACCTTGGCTGTATGTCCATCTGGAAATTAAATCTCTGGCTCAATCTCAAGTCATTTGAAATTGAGTCTCCTCTAATAGATTTTCTTCCATAATTCCCCTGTATGTTGCTTCATCCGTCTTTTCATTAACTCTAACTGGCTTTCCTCCCTTTGTTAAAGAATGGCATTCCCACAGCTTGATGCTATGTTACAATGTTAGTTTTCCTCCACACATATTTTTTTGAATCTATGCCAAAAAATTTAACTTTTTGTGTCATCTGACTAGAACATGTTCTTCCATTTGTTTGCTGTGTCCCCAACATGACTTGTAGAAAATGGACCTTCTCACACCTTTCCATTTGCAGATGAAGGACTGAACAGTGCTGCAAGAGATGTTATAAACACTGAATATGGTTTTATAACCTAACCCTGCTTTAAAATTCTTCATAATTATAACCCTGACCTTGGTTTTCATGATGTTGTTTGTTTACCAACGTATCAGAGTTTCACTGAACATCTGCATTAATTCTTAGATGGTGGTTTCTGTTGACTGATGTATTTATTTAGGGGTATCAGAGTAAAGAGGGCTGAATACAAAAGATTTTGTTTTTGTAAATAATAATAATACTAATACTTATGCTAATACTACTACTAATAATAATAATAAAAATAAAATACAATGAAGTTTGTTGTTAAATGTGCCAAAATGTGGACAGATCATAGAATATAAATACTTTTGCAAAGCACTGTCTGTCATTAGTGGAAAGCCTTCATCTAACACCGTTTTTATGAGGTCAGATACTATTGACTGTATTGGCTTATGAGAAAAATAAATATTTTAAAAGTTGTTAATCTGTTTCCTTGAAATTGCTATTCTTGTTTGCCACAGTCCCTTTTTATAACTTCTCATACAATGACATCAGAAGTGGCTTTGAGAGCAAACATCTCACCATAGACATGAAGCATGACTTCAGAGCTGCGGCTGCTCTTGACAGACCTGCCCTTCAGTGTTCCTGAGCAGCTGTAGCGTCCAGAGTCTGTGGTTGAAGCTCGACTGATGGAAAAAGTGCCTTCCACTTCAGTATTAGTGACAGTGTCTTTAGGAAGTTCTTCTGTATTTTTGTACCATGTGAATTCCCAGCTAGAGCCTTCCTCCATCCTACAGCTCAGCTCCACTTCCTCGGAGGGGAACACATCCAGCCACTGTGTTTTTTGCTTCAGTAATGGAACAGGAATTTCTAAAGCAAAAGAGATACATTAAACATTTTTGACTTCTTGTTTGAGGTGATTCAAAGAAAAACTATTTAACCTAATTCGGTTTATATAATTAGGCCAGAGCTGTTGCTCTGTAAATCTTTCCATTGCATTTATCTAAACGCAGTAAAGCTAGCAATAAAAAAAGGAGTGATAAAAATGCATATATTCAGAGCTATTAACGCATGCTACTTCTGTCACGGAAACAAAAAAATGGAGGGGAGTAACTGACAGTCCACCCAGATAACTCCAAGTATTGTTCTTCACCTTTATAGGAGAGAAAAAAAGCTTTCCTAAAGGGTATTCAAATAAGATTGCTGATATTATCAACTAGTTATCACAGACTATTGGGGTTTATTTTCTCATTCAAGTTGTGAAAACGGAAATTCTTATGCAATGCTCATTGGCAAATGTCATGTTGGAAATGATAGTCACAATAAGCTGAGGTAAATAAGAATGTATGCTTTGGACAGGGGCAGAAATGCTTTAGATTTAATAATCTCAATTTTGTCCTTCAAAGGTATTAAATTACATTTCGATATAAGTAAATTTGTACACTTGTTCATTTGGTTCTTTCGTCTTTTTTTTTTACAATAAGCTAATTTCTGCTCTAACAGGTTTATTGTATGCTTAGGAAATTGCAATGGAGTATCCTTTCATTATGTTCTACTTGCTCAAAAATTCTGTGAATATTTAATGAGGTTTGGCTTAAAAACAACTATCCTAATGGTTTGCTAAAACGTCTTTGGTAAATCTTTTGATGCTTACTGTATAGTTTAAGTTTGGTAACCTAAGTCTAAAAGGACTGGATTCACATGCCAGAGCTGAACTAACATATATCTAACTTGTTTAAGCCAGGTAAATATACTTCTTGAAGTGACAGAGAAAACTTCTTTATATTTACTATTAAAGGCTAATATCCTTTTTCTTCATCACTGTCTGCCAATAAATGACACTCAACATTTCCTGTTCTATGTCTGTCAGGATCAATTGTCTTTAAAGTCAGACATTTACATACACTAAGATTATTCTCTTACACAAAAATGGAGAAAGTCAAAATGCTTTGTAATCTTCTTGTAGATCACTTCACAACTATTGAATTAAATAGAAGCAAAGTATTTCAATGCAGCACCTTAAACAAATTGCTTAAAATGCCATAAAAGCAACATAAAAAGCTATATTGTAGTTTTTAAATGCACTCAGCATCAAAGACTTACATTTTTGGAGATATGTCCTGTGGTTTAATTAAAATACAAAATTAACTAAAACAGTGAAGAACAGGAGGGGTAACATTCATTGTTTTACTGCAGGAGGGACTGGTGCACTTTACAGAAGACATAGCCACACGAGGAAAGGAAATACTGAAGTAACATCTAAAAACAACAGCCAAGAAATTAAAACTTGACACAAATGAGTCTTCCAAATGGTCAAAGACTCTACGCATACCTTCAAATTAGTTAAAAAGTGCTTTAAGGACAACAAAATGTAGTTTTGGATTTAAAAAGCAATTTAGGAAATGTATATAAGCTTCTGAATTACTCTGGCATTTAGCAAACAGAAATCATTTTGGTAATCTTAACTGTTCTAAAACAGAGGAAGTTTAGTTGGTTTAAGCAGTGGATCCAAATTCACGATAATTATGGCCTTGAAAACTATTAAATTTAATTGTGAAAATATGGAGAAAACCTGTTTTTTTAATCACAACTGTTATATATTTGCATAATTTTATCATTTATTACTTGTTTTCCTCCTCTTTAAAAATTTTCACCCCTCTGTTATCTTAACTGGCATGCATTTTCACAATTTCCGTTTCTATGTTTTAACTTCTGTGACTTCAAGCCTGAAGACACATCACCTCATCTTTCCTGAAGAACTCCACCTACATATATGCACTGCCCACATGAGGAGTTCCTCCGAGAATTATGCTCACACCACAACATCCTGTTTCAACATATTAAGAACGCATCAAAAGCGGAAACTCTTTGGTTCACTAAAGCTAAAACAGCCTTTAGGGGTCTTAATGATAGTAAAACAAAATTTAAAATGACAGCTTGTTTACCCTGATAACTATTTCCACTTGTGAAAAAAAGGAACAATGGGATCTTCACCTCTTTTGACCTACCTCCAACATCTAGTTGTATTTCTTCACTGTGTCCTGTCGATGTTGTTTCACCTCTTCTGGCTTTGCAAGAATAACCTCCAATATCAGAAAGCTTCAGGGTGATGTTGAGCTCTTTGGTTTCTTTGTTTAGATTGGTTCCATTTTTGTACCAATGATAACTCCAGCCAGAGAATGAAGATACTGTGCAAGTTAATGTCACAGTTTCTCCAATATACATTGGGGCAAAACTTGGATATCTGCTTAATGTGGGTGTTGGTATTCCTTCCAAAAAAAAGAAAGGCAATTCAGAATGTGTTAATGCTACTGTGCACAACAATGGCGTTGCGGCAGAATCAGAGGCTTTTTATTTGGTGTAGAAATTTGATGCAATTTAGTACATTTCTTTTTTTTTGCTTTGGTTAAATTTCTTGAAAAAATGAAATAAAAAGCCCCAAAAGCTTAACTTTTATGTAAATGTTATTTTTTTATGTAAATGAAACAGATCCAATGTTGTAAAATACTTAGAAATTATCTTTTTAATGTAAAGTTAGATCTGTGTAATTTTAAAATTAAAACTTACCATGAACAACCACAGTAGATGTGTTGCTGAATACAGAGCTGACTCCTCTGTGCTTAAGGTGAGCTTTGCAGGCGTACTTCCCTTGATTGCTCCGTGTGACAGCTTTGAAGTTAAGCACTGACACTTCTTCATTTTCAATCAGACCTGAGCTTCTTTGGAGCTCAGTTTGATCTCTGTACCAGGTGAAGGTCCACTTAGAATCGTTCACCTCACAGCTAAACTTCAAGGTCTCATTTTCAAAAACATCTAACCAGGGGCTCAGCAGCTTCAGGATCGGCATTGGTGGGTCTGCAAGAACGTGTTGCAAAAACATTTTGAAATTAAGATTTATTTTGAAGTTTTAATTACAAAATGTTATAACTTATAGCTTCTCATCTAGATAACCAACATTTATGAGAAAGTATACATAGTGGTCCAGCTGGGTGCATTAAATTTCTGCTTGTCTGGTGACAGGATATATATAAATATGCACTTACCAGAGACTTCCAGCAAAACACCATCACTCTGATCTGTTCTCAGCTGGCCTCTCTTAGCCATGCATCTGTACTCTCCTCTGTTGACACCAGTCACAGAATCTATTGTATTGGTATTACTGCTGGGTGATGAGGTTTTGACTCCATTATGATACCACTCATATTCCCATCCAGAGGACACGGTAACATTACATGTGAAGGTGATAGATTCTCCAGGGTACATTTTAGGGTAGACTGGGCTTCTGGTTAGCACAGGTCTGGGCTTGTTTGCTATTCAGAAGAAAGAAAGAAAAACTAAAATTTCAACAACATAATGTATTGCACACTCTCGGCAAATGTGGCAAACACCTATTTGCCAAAATGATGACTGCTTTCACCATTCAATCCAAAATTCAGTGTGCAAGTTGTTTGAATGGAGGTTTGGATATTACATGCTAAACAAGGAGTGAACAAATGACTGAAACCATGTCATAGGTCTTAGTTAAACTGTACAGGTGCACCTGAATAAATTAGAATATCACAAAAAATTCTAAAAGTCAATACTTCAAGTATGAGCTTCTGTTAAGTTTGATGGTTATTGGTTACAGCTAATGAAAACCCAACTTATGTAATTAAAAACTTACATGAGACAAATAAAAAAGAATTTTAAAAACACAGATGTCAACCTACTGAAAAGTATGTCTAAGTGCTGTGCAATGTATGCACTCAATACTTGGCCAGGGTTTCTTTTGCATGAATTACTGCATCAATGTAGCATGGCATGAAGGAGATCAACCTGTGGTTCTGCTGAGATGTTAATGAAGCCCAGGTTGCTTTAATAGTGGCCTTCAGCTCATCTGCATTGTTAGGTCTTTTGTTTCTCATCATCTTCTTGACAATAATCAATAGATTCTCTGTGGAGTTTAGAGCAGGCCTGTTTGCTGGCCAGTCAAGCACCATGATGCCATGGTCATTAAAGAAGGTACTGGTACTTTCGACAGTGTGGGTAGGTGAAATCAGCATTTCCATAAAGCTTGTCAGCAGAGGGGACCATGAATGCTCTAAAATTTAGACTGCCGTGCTGACTAAGGGCTTGACAAAACTCAGTCGTCCAACATCAACAGATAATATGGCTCCCTAAATCATCACTGACTGTGGAAACTTCACACTGGAGTTCCAGCAACTTGGATTCTGTGCCTCTCCACTTCTTCCAAGATCTGAGACCTTGACTTCAACATGCCAATTCTAATATGTTTCTGATGTTGTCTCTGATTTAGGTATGGCACAACACAAGTAATACCCTGTAGCCTGTTCTGGATATGCCTGTGGCCCTTAAATATGACTCTTTCCATCATAAACACATCGTAAATCTCCTACAAACTTTTGAATGGGCTTTGCTTAATAATCCTCTTAAGACCACTGTTACTGCTATTGCTTGTCCTCTTTACACTCAACTGCCCTTTACTATACTCGGATACAGGCCACTGTGAACAGTCATCTTCTTTAGCAATGACCTTTTGTGGCTTAACCTCCCTGTGCAGAGTGCCAGTGCACTGTCTGCTGCACAACTGTTGAGTCAGCTGTCTTCCCTATGACTGTGTTGGAGTGTACTAAGTGTGGTCCGCAAGCCATTTGAGGCCCTTGAATTTAATTTGTGTGGCTTGTGACCGGAATTCAAGAAACATATAGATTTGACCAGCCAGCGCAGTTGATGCAGATCAACACTCAAAAAAAGTTTAGTTTGAGAATTTCACTTAAAAATTAAAATCTTGTTAAAATTGAAAATGTTAAGTGTAACAAAGTATTAATCTATTATGACAATGAGGAGCACAAATATTCAGTACTTTTACTCAAAAACAGACTTGAGAACCCCCTTTCATTAAACTTGGACAATCAAACATTTTGGAAGAAAGAGTAACCCATATTGTTGATGTTTATGAGAAAAAAATATTTCTTATACACTAAGAAGAGAGTAACCAATCTACCCCCACAACAATAGGAATGGCTTTTCTATAATGGCATGGTGTGAGACTTTTTATATTTTTGATACACTAATTTACAGATCCCTTTTTTGAATTTATGAGGAAATCACTTTGTTTATTTCATTAAAATATTTATTGTTGAGCAGGTAAAACTTGCCAGATTGTTTTTTGCACTTTTACATAAAAAGAATAAAAAAAATTAATAAAAAAAGGGGGTGTTAATCAACACCACTGGTATAGGTCATAACATAGCCAAAAGACAATGCTTCAGTATAGAAAATATTTTTTATAGGTCCATCCATCCGTCCATTGTATATACCTGCTAATTCTTGTAGAGTCATGAAGAAACTGGTGCCTATCTCTGGCAGCATTGGGTGAGAGGCAGGCTATACCCTGGACAGATCAACAGGCCATTGCAGGGCAACACTATTTTTTAATTGGTGTAATATTCTAATTGTCAATGAAAGGATATTCAAATTTACTGAGATGTATCTGGAGCTTTCAGTAATATAGATTGTAGAGTGGAAATGAGACTGGTTTTCATCCAGCAACCTTACTTAGGAAAAAGAATGATCACTTTTTTGTTATAGTCTTAAAAAATACTAATGCAAATACATATCCTGTTGTTTAATTTTTTTACCAGAGCTTGCTTTGTATGTGTGTTGGACTGCTGTTTGGACTAAACATTGCCTGGAGACATTAAATGCATTAATCAACCCTTTATTTTTACTGTGCTGACTGAAACATTTAAATAGAGGTCATATTAAAGTTTGAAAGTTGTCCCTTTTCTTTAGTTTGTACATACATAACAGTTTTGGAGTCATTTTAAATGTCAAAGTTCAAAGCCCAAAATACAAATGCTCCTGAACTTTTTGCCAACTTTAATAGTTCAAAACCTTTGCAAAGCATGCTTAATGCTTTGTTTTGCACAGACAAGTATGCACTTCCTTATGTCATTGCTGTTAGCATGGGTATCTCTTATTTCTTTTGGATGTATGCTTATACCCTAGAGCTGCGTTGAATTTTAACGCTGATACACATTCAGAATCTATTTCACACCTTTGAACAAGTAACTCTGTGTGGGTTAGAGCAGGGTGTGGGTTGCAGCGTTTTCATGTCTTACTACAGATGTAAAAAAAAACCAAGAAAAAAAAAAACCCAACATGCTCAGCAAGCTGTAATTGTTTGGGTTCTGTTATAGTAACAACAGAACTATAAGAGGTATTACCAAAAGTATTTTCAGAAACAATCGTGAAATTATTGTACACAATGTAATGTGGTTATAGCAAGGTTTAACTGTCTTTTTCTTAGGTCTCATATCTTTAACTGTGCATGATTTCAGTTTATATGGGCAGAATTAAACCCTTGGTTTTTGTCTATTTAGTACTAAAAAACAAGCAATTGAAACCAGATGTTTAAATACATTGTAGAAAAAGATGCATATCCATTTCTTTTCACTCCGTCTGTCATTAAATCAGTCTGAATTCCTGTTTTAGGCCAGATAGGATTGCCAATGCTAAATGTTAGAATAATGAGAGAGGGAATTTTGTTTTATGAATTGTCATTATCTCTATTCAAATGTAGAAGTTTGCATACATTTCCTTTTTATTTGGTGGGATTTCCATTAAACTGTACGACTAGGAGCAAACATTTTGGGTATGCTTCCACACCCAACAGTTTGCTGGAATTTCTGTCCATTCCTCCTAACAGAACAGATGTAACCAAGTCAGGTTTATTGGCAGCCTTGCTCCAACAAACCTTCTCTACTCTGCCTGCAAATCTTCTTTGGGACTCAGGGCTTTGTTGCCGCTACTTCAAAACATGATCTTTGTTGCCATTAAGCCACTGGTAACTAAGTTGACAGCAAGCTTGGGGTCGTTGTCCATTTAGGGGAGTTATTTGGAGGTACATTTTTTTTCTCCAAATGCGAGAGTGGTCAATATGGCCAAATGCTTCAATGTAAGTTTCAGACTACAGGACATGTCTCCAAAAATTTATATCTTTGCTCCTAAGTGCATTTCTGACCTGTAATCATGGGTTGTATGCTGCCTTTGGACTCATGACTTCTTCCTTGCTGAGTGGCCTTTTAGCCCATGCCAGTAAAAGACATGTTTCACTGTGGATAATGACACCATCTTCTGACCTTCTGCCAGCATCTTCACAGTTCTTTTAACATTTGCCCTAACCCTTCTGTGGTTGATATCCACATTTGGCACCAAAGCACATTTATCTTTGATATACATAACCTGTGTTTTTCCTTAAGGGTATGAACATTTCCATACTGTTCATACCTGCACATTGTTTCAGTAGAAGAAAGTGGCACCTTCAAGCATCTGGAAACTGTTCCGAAGAATGAACCAGATTTGTGGAGGTCCACAATTGTCTTCCTTATATCTTACTTGATATCTTTTGATTTTTTCATGATATTCACACAAAGAAGCAATGTTTGAGGTGTTGCCTTAAAAGTTAGCTCAAATATTGTGAATGAAATCATCATCTGGGATTTCCCAAATAGTTTCAAGGCATATTAATCTAAGTGTAAGCAAACTTTTGAAACTGAAGAAAGCATAAATAAATAAATAAATAAATAAATAAATAAGTAAAAATAAAAAATCTGTGTAATTATTTTTGGCATTTCAAAATTGTACCTAAGTGACCTAAAACAGTAAAGGTTTAGCTGGATTTAATGTCAGACTGTGAGAATAACTAGATGGATCTCTTTGAAAATATATGTATGTAAACGTACACTTTTAATTTTAAGTACATACCGATCATGCAGCCTAGAGTTTACACTATTGAGAAATATCACTGACAAAAGTTTTGCTAACCCTAAAAACTGAAAGGCTAGCAACAGTTTTTGTCATTCTCTGCTACTGTTACCTTTTAGTTGTGAAAGCAATTCAGATCTTTGAATTTCACCTAACATCGAAAGGGGACATGAAATGTTAAAGCCTAAAGATAATATGCTATGCCAAGAAAAATCGTGAACAGTGGGTGGGAGGCATATAATATGAGGAAGTAATAATGTTCCCCTAAACAGAAAAGCACATGTAATCAAATAATGTGATCTTTTTGGATGAACATCCTGTGGGCTGTTCCATCTCTTCTAGGATTTATTGCATAAATATCTTCACAATGATCATCTTTGTCATTTAGTTTGATTTTTGAAGAAGATTCCAAACACCAGTTGAACTTATTTAGGCTTCTCCAAGATATTTTCTGTTGGTGAGATTCACATTGTGGTGTTGCTTAGTGCAATGCAGGTAGCTTCAAGATTATTTAAAAAATTTGAAATCATATTGTTTCATGATTTTTTTGGAATACTTAAAAATTAATGCTTGACCAAGGCATGAAAACTTACCATACACAGTAATAACTACTGGGTTACTCGATGCAGATGTGACTCCTCTGGATTTCAGCTGGGCTTTGCATGTATATTCTCCTCCATGATCTTTTGTGACAGATGTGATTTCATGAGATGGTCCTTCTTTTTTCAGATCCTTTTGGTCTTTATACCAGGTAAGTGTCCATTCGTTGCTGGGCACTCCACAGCTAAATTTTAACATTTCAGTTATAAAAACATCTGACCAGGAGGTTTCCAGGTTCAGAGTGGGTGTAGGTGGTTCTGAAAATGTAGAGAAATATTTGTGAAATTATCACACTGCTTGAAAAGAAGTCTAATCCCACTACAGACTGAACATACATGAGAGCTAACTAGTGACTTTTACTGATTAGTTATTACTCTTGAAAAATGGGCCTTCGCCTCTCTTGATTTGGCAATAGTACTCTCCGTTGTTGGAAGGAGTAACAGAGGCTATTTTATGGTTATTACTGCTGGATTCTGGAATTTTAGTCCCATTCTTATACCACTCATATTCCCAATCAGAGGGCACATCGACAGTGCATGTGAAGTCAATTGATTCTTGAGGGTATAATTTCTCAAAGTCTGGACTTTGGGTTAGAGTGATTTTTGGAGTGTTGGCTATTTGAAAAGAAGAAAAAAAGTAAGCATTTTAAAACAGGCTTTTGAAACAGATGTGCTCAAAGTGACAGGAACAAAAATGGAGCATTTTAAATAGAGGGAATGTGAATACACATAATCTTTTAAGTAATACCAGCAGATTTTAAAGGTAATCCAATATTCAGAAAACACAAATTTAATTTGTAGAGCTCTTTTCATTCAGTTAAGTGTAACATAAAGTGCTTCACAGAGGTTAAAAACAGACAAACTAAAAAGACAAATACACAGTAATGATCAAACTAAGTAAACAAGCACACATAAATTTTTTTTTTGAATAAATAAAACAATTTCAGAGTATGAGTAACTAAGTAAACATCAGAGATAATTATTAAATAATTATGAAACACTAAAATTATACAAAATTAAACATAAATAGTACAAAAAAATACAGAGAACAAAATATGAGCATTAAAATCTAAAGACAGACAAATAGATATAATACTTACTAAACATTGGTAATCACTAAAATAAATTTTTTAAAAATTCCCAAAAAATGATAATAAATGATTACTAATTTAAATTAACAACCAGACTAAATAATGTTTTAGTTGCTTTTATAACATTAACACTCTCAGCTTCCCTAAAGTCTTCAGAGAAGGTTTATCTACAAGTGAGAGCTGTATTAGAAAATAATGCGTCATCATGAGCTTTAGTTCTCACTTTAGATACCAACATGATTCTTTCCAGAAGACCGAAGGTGCCTGGAGAGCCTGACAATTAAAATTAAACCAGATATGTAGGATGAATTAAGAACATTAAGTGTTTAAATACCACTAAGAGTGCTTTAAAATCAGTTGTAAAATGAGCCAATGCAGGGGTCCTAAAATTAGGATGTGTGTTTGTTTCTCAGCATTCTTATAGCTTAGTTGTGAAGTAGCTGTAATAGAACTACAGTCTTTTTGTTTTTTTAAGGAGGATGCCAAAACTTTTTATAGCAAAAAAAAAAAAAAAAAAAAAAAAAAAAAAAAAAAAAAAAAAAATTCAAAAAAGTAGCATGTACAAAGGTCTCTGCACTGAACAGAGAGGGAAATGATCTAACTCTGGAAATTTCTTTTTGATAAAATGCATTTTACAAAACCTTTAATGTGATACAGAAAATGTATCTTTCAAACATGGCGACAAGGTTCTTTATCTAATCTGAAGAGATCATTGGCAGTCGTCTTAGTTGTGTTGTGGTTCTCTCTGTGAATGTCTCTGCCAATAACTAAAAATTTAGTTTTGCACTGATAAAGCTGAAGAAAATGATCTGATATCCATGACTTAATATCATGAGTCATTAGAGGAGGTACAGCAACACAGTGTGTCATCAGCATAGCTATAAATATTGATGCTGCATCTCTTGATAAAACCGCTAGATGGTCGCTGTAGCAATTAAAAAATTTAAGACCTACAACTGAGCCTTGGGGTACTCCATAATAACCAGCTTTAAGTAATACTGTTTGTCTCTAAAGTTTAGGTCAAGAAAATGTTTTCAATAGTGATGGGTTTTTTTTTTTGGTATTAATGCAAATTTAATATAATAATAGATAGATGATAAATACTCACGATTAACATTTAGATTTTCTGCATTACTGAATCCGGAGCTGATAGATCGGGAGTTAAGTTGAGCTTGGCAGGTATATGCTCCTTTATCATTTTTAGTAACTGGCTTGATCTCGAGTGATGATCCCTCCTTATTCAGAGGTTGTTGGTCTTTGTACCAGTTGATTTTCCATTCAGCACCGGGCAGTTCACAACTAAAACTCACTGTTTCACCTTCGAATACATCTGCCCAGAGAGTCTGCCGTTTCAAAGTGGGTGTAGGTGGCTCTACAAAAATGTATCACAGAGTCATAATAATGAGGTTTGAGTCACTGAAAGGAAAGAATGAACAGCAAAAATGATATCTTGAACACAAATAGTGGTAATAGACATAAAACTCACCATTAACTCTGACTTCAAATGCCTGACTATTTGTACTTTTGCGACCTTTTGTCTGGTCCTCTCCACTGCAGGTATAACTTCCTGTAAGATCTTTTCTATTTGCATTTATTGTAAGTACTGAACCATCATTTGGAAAAGAAAAATCTGCGTTTTGTTGCAGCAACTGTCCATCTTTCTGCCAACTGAAGGTCCAGCCAGGGCTGCTACTGATACTACAGTTTAATTCCACTTTCTCAGATGTGAAGACATCTGAAAGAGGTGAAATTAGCTGCAGGGAAGGCTCTGGAGGAACTGAAAATGAATGAAACATATTAAAAGAAGAAATTCAAACATGGTAAAAAATGAGAAAACAAAAATTACCCTTAAATGTTGTAATTGGTTTAGAATGTATGGCTACAATTTCTTTTTCCTTTTTTTTTTTTTTGCCAGAGTAAAATCATATGTTAATAATTAATTTATGTATTTACATAGAATCAAGCCTCAGTGGCAATGGCACAGAAACCAGACAAAAAAAGAAATATAAATAATATGAACTTTTAGTAATGCCATGCAGTCACTATGTGTTCATCCAGGAGGCGTGAATGCTGCAAGTCAATGACTCGATGCAATCTGCTGGGTTTCCTTAGAAACTTTTTGAACTACTTTGAATAATTAATTGAGCTACTGTACTGTTTCATAACTAGGATCAACTGGAATGTATGTATGATTGAACTGATTTTTTTTGTTTTGTTTTTGTAAAGGGCCTCGAGACAACATTTGCTGTGAATTGGCGCTATATAAATAAACTGAACTGAATTGAAAACTGAATTAATAAAGATTGTGGAGACTTGAAAGATAACATTTATGATACACAGCTTTGATGCCCTACTCAGAGATGTGTAATTTCCTTTGTGTCATTTGTCATTTCCCATGTGTCGCTAAAACGGTTCAAAGTCAATTCAAAACCATACATTTTCCTGTCACAGACTTCAACTGCCCCTTTGCAACACACTTTTAAAGCTGTATTTTATTTTATTTTTTAAAAACTTAAACCATTTAAGACTTCAGAGATCATCACCTCATTGATACAAGGTGCAAGATTACAAGAATATAAATTTAAAAATCTCACCATAGACGGTAGTTGGCATAGGAGTGGTTTCATATGGTTGAGTTTGTGTAGCTGGTGGAAAAGAGAGGAGATATCAAAGTTTAGGTTAAACCAGGATTCTGGTTTTATCTACATGAATGGTGGAGCTATAAAGCAAATCCAGTAAGTGGTGAAAATTAAGACTTTAATCAACTAAGGGACTGAGAGTTAGTAGAAATTATCTAATCAATTTTATTTCAATGTTTTAGCATTTTGTAAGTCATGTAAGTGGAATGGTGAGACTGAAGTAGATGAGATCTAATTTTGCACATTCAGGAAAATTTGAAACCAGTTAAATAAATGTTTTTATTGGAATATAGTAAGCTATAAAGTTAAGAGTACATAATGGTTAACAAATTGACTTTAAATAGTATAAAACATAACTATTAGGATTTCATGAGAGAGCACTGAGCGTCCAAATAGTTGCTGCTATCTAAATGTTGTGACTGCCAAACCCATGACAATAAAGGACTTCATGTTCCTCATGCTTAGTTCCTGAGTGTTACTTTGGTCAGAACATAACCTAAAAATATCAAATGTACAACACACATTCAATAAAGTAGTTCACAATAGCAAAGGAAAGTGCAAGGATATGTTTTGTGCATTTTAGATGAAAAGAAATAAGAAGAAAAAAAGAAGTGGTTTTAAGTAACAAAATGCTAAACTGGTATTGAACTATACGATCAATGCAATATGGCTAGACAGATTGTTTATTCCTACCAGTTTCATTCTGAGCTGCACAGACAGCAGTCAAATCTGTTAAATCACAGAAGGATAAACACTCAGTGATAAACAAAATATGCAATCATAGTCTCTATAAATCTTTACAAATATAAATGATTTTGTTACAAATATTGAAAAACTTACATATAAGTGCGAAGACCCGTAGAAACCACATTTTTCATTAAGCCTCATATGTGGAGGTTGTGTTGCTGAGCTGAGTCATTTAACTGCCATGCAGTGAAGTAGAGGAAATAAGCTTGCAGCCCGAGAAGGGTGTGTGCAAAAAAAAAAAAAAAAAACTTCATTTCTGATCTCACCTCAGGAAAGCAGCTTGCTTTCGTGTCACTCTGACATCTGCTTTTCTTTTCTTTTTTTTTGTTTCATGTTGCTAAAGCAACAGGAAATGTGTTGGTGAACCACAGTTTGAATGTTGAGTGTTCATGTGCTACTTTGTGCTGAAAAACAACAGAGTTTGAGGAATTGAAACAACTGATATCTTGATGATTTTGATTCTGAATTCACTGTTTCTCAGTGTTGGAGAAGCAGGTTGAGAGCAGGCAAAAGTGAAAAACAAAATAGAGTTTGCTGAAGTGTGAGTTGCATTATTCATTCCTTTTAAAAGAAACGATTTGCATTGATGGTGGTAACAAATATAGGACGAGCAAAACATAACATTTTCTAAAACCGTTCTGAGTACATTTTTAAAGATCTTTTAATAATGGTACCTGCAACTTGGTGTAAGCAGAAACTATGGCTGAAAAACTTTCAATAACCACAAACTGCACTCCATCTTTTTTTTTTTTTTTTAGCAGAAAGGAGAACCCAAAATTTGGATAAGAAAAAAACAAATATTTTCTTACTTATTGTAACATATACAACTATATTACTTTTAATGTACACATATAGTACATTAGTATTGTTTAGCAATAAACAGTAATCCTGCTGTGTTGCGTGAGTTAGTTTGATGGCTGCTGAAGTTATTAACCTTTGTGGCTGAGAAACAACTTCCTGTCTGTCTGAGATGTGTGTCAGGATGCAGCAAGTTTCTGTTCTCTTATCACTTTAGAATATTATCAAATCAACCACAAGGTGTCAGTATTGTACTGAAAATCATACTGTACGTTACACTTCCAAATAAGACCTTTCAGTCTGAAACAGCTGGTGATGTGGAAGTTTATGCTTCGCAAGTAAATAATTCACAATCATCCTTCACAGCTTAAACATTTTGAATCATATTCACACTCCCCAAATTATCAGTATTTTACGATATAAAATATTGATGAACTATGTAAATCTAGTATCTATTAGCTATCTATTAATTGCATCATCACACAGTATTAAGACGATGATTTCTGCCTGCTTTTTTATGGACAGATGTTAAGTCATTTTAAAGTTCTACTTTAATAAGTTTTGGATTTTTAAACTCGACATCTACTGATAGAACCTCAACTTCTGTTTAATCAAAAGCTGAGTATATGCTATATTTTCTGTTAAATTTAAGTTATTTCAGTAAACCAATCTTTTATCTCCTCTGTCGTCAGACCACTGTTGTATGGCAAGTCGAATTTGTACAGTATACAAAGTTTGGCGTTGGTCTGTTTCAAGACCATGCCTGCTGTGTGCAACTTGACTTTATTGTAGTTACAAAATGATTTTGAAAGGATAGAATTACATTAAACAAAATGAATAAACATGCCAGTTGAAAGCTTAATCTTACAGTTTACCTTTGTTGTGGTCAGGTTTCGTCTTACTTCCTTTAATTTCTATAGCAATCATTTTATAAATGAATGAAATATGTAATATTGAAAAAAAAGAAATTTATTTGATAAACACCTAAAAAAACATTTTATTTTTTTCTTATGTACTTGGTCTGTGCAGAACAAAGAACAGCAGCAGTTACTTCCATTTAAGCTTCAGCACAAATGTCCAAATCTATCTGTCTGAGAATGCCAGTGTGTGGTAGGAGTAGGGGAGAGAAAGAACCATAGAGAGAAAACAAATCAACACTCTACAAAACAGCCTCTAGATCTGCAGAAAGAGAAAAAAACAAAACTAAGAAACCACAACAAACAACATATGCATATATAACAATAACAAATATAACAAATCTATCTGTCTGAGAATGTCAGTGCATGAGTTCAAACCTTCATCTATTGTTCTACCACACCTCACCAGGCAGGTATTCATGAAACAATAATTAACAGACACGGAGAGCTTTTGGCTTTTAATTCGTGATAACTAGGTGATGATGCAATTTGGTAAATTTGTTCAAAATTACTTACTTTGTTAATATTTGCCTTTGGCACTATTTAACTGTTATTCATATCCAAACCAAACTTACTGTTGCACAACAATTCTTTACAGGGTTTATGTAGGGGGTGTTTGCTAACCTGTTGTGCTGTAGTAGGAGTCAGGCTTTGGTTATGAATAATTATAATAACTGCTTAAGGGAATTATTAATAAAACTGGTAATTTAGATCAAAATGACCAATTTTGAGAAAATAGCCAGAATAGTTCAATCTTAGTTATTATTTATAAATACCTGCCTGATATGTTTTAATAGATGAAGGCATATGTCTAGCACTGGTGTTATCTGAACATCAATATACCACACGTGTATGGAATAAAGTACAAACAACTTCTCTCAAATGTACAAGAGTTTATTAACAAGAAGACATTTAACCTTACAGTCAAACACTTTATTCAACAAACTCACTATGCTAGTAACACACAACTACTGAGAAAAAGATAAATTGATGAAACTAAAACTACTAACCTTAAAAGAGTAAAAGATGAAAATACAAAAATAGATAATAGAATGAATAAAATGATGCAATGATGTCAGTTCAGTATGAATTCTGAATATTCAGAAACCAGATTTATTGTGAATTTGGAGTGTGTTAATTATTATTAACTAATTTAGATTTGTTTACACCAAATATGATCTGTATTCTTCACAGAGCAACACCAGCAATATGTAACAAATAAAACATGAAATAACCCATAGAATGATCTATAGTAATCTCACAGTCCAGTATTAATATGTATCTTTAAAGAGCAAGGAGTGTATTTAAAGTTTTGCTGGTGAGGCCAACAACTTGTAAAGTAACTTAAGAATTAGTTTAAACAAACTGACAAAACTTGACATGTATTCCAAACACCATTTTACATGGCAAAAGACAAATTTGTTTGAGAAAGTAATGCTTTATTAGTTTTGAATGAAATAGAAATAGCTTTTAGCTTAGCTGCCGTTAGCTTTAAGAAAACAAAACATTTTAGAATGTTTTTAGGACTATTTTATGCAACTTTGTGGCAAGAAAGTGAAGGAAAATACACTTAAGAGAGATAAGTGCAACCTTACCAGGACTATCAGTGATTAAAAACACTCCCTAGAATGAACTTTTCTCGTTCGGAACAGTTCTAAGCTTTTAATGCCAAAACACAATAAAATTACACAACAAAAACACGTGAAATGATCACCCTAAGCTATTGTTACTGCCCAAGAATGGCAGGCCATTTTAGCAGAACATCAGTTTTACCACACTTACATTCCAGATATCAAATTAGTTTATAGCCAGACGTATTGGTAAATCAAGATATTTCTAATTATATTTTAACGAGACATAATACCTATTTAAAATATCTCTAATTCCATTCTGACTAGTATAAATTACATCAGATTTACCACTGAGCTGTATGGAGGCTTCAATTCAAGATATCTACAATTAATTACTGATAATCTGACACACACATTTTAGATATCTACAATTAAATTATGACTAGTCAAAACGTAAATTCGAGATATCTCGTTTATGTTCTGACTAATTAAATATATCTTGAATGACACCATAATTCAAGATATCTTAACTGTATTTTTGGATAGGAGATATTTAGATTTGACAAATGCAAATTAAATTCAAAATATCTTGAAAGCAAATCATGACTACGAAAACTAAATTAGAGATATCTCGAACTGCAATTTTGACTAGTCAAAATTCCTTTTAAGATATCTCTAAATGAATTAGTGGCTTTTCTATTTGAGATATCTTGAATTAACATTCTGACTAGTCAGAATGACATTACTAATATATTGAATTACTATTCTGTCTAATCAAAACGTTACACATTTGTGCAGTATTTTGAATTTTCAATGAAACAATAAAAAATAAAATAGAATAAAAAAGATTTTTGAAAATGCGTTATTCTTAGCTTGAGAACATGTTAACAGTTGCACTTTTAGATGTTCAAAGCAGTTTTTAAGTGCATGGTGTTTGTTGGAAGAGAATAAATAGGAAATTCTTTACCAATTTCTGAAACAGTCTTAAAGTTCACGAAGCTTTGCGTTCTCCACATATTTCATACTGCTGAGCTCTTTTTACATTGTGGCATTTTCTGACAGCTTTGTGCAGAACATCCAAAACTCTGCAGGCAACTGTTTGGACAGCTCAGTGGCAGCATAAGGGGGCTTACCCGTAATTCTTAAATCAGACATCTAAAAGTGTAATTTTGACTAACCATAATTATGTTCGAGATATCTTGAATTGTAATTTGGGATGTGTGACCCTCCAAATGATGAATCTGGTGACGTCATTTGAGATATCTTGAATTTTTATTCTTACTAGTCAGAATGTAAATGCAGAGATCTTAAATTACCATTGGGGATAATCAAAATGTGGTTTTGACTGGTCAAAATGTATTTTTAGATATCTATCCATTCATCCATTATCCATCATGCTTATCCTTGCAGGGTCGCGAGGGGGGCTGATGCCTATCTCCAGTGGTCATCGGGCGAGAGGCGGAGTACACCATGGACAGGTCGCCAGTCCATCGCAGGGCAACACATTTTTAGATATCTAGAAGGTAATTACGGATAGTCAGATGAAACCGATTTTATGTTAAAACAGCCTGCCAAAGCCAGGCACCATAGTTCCCACATTACATCACACTTCCTACATCTGGGTGACCCTTTGGCAGGCCGTTTTAACATGCACATTGTTAAGATGCCTATACTACCAAAATTGATAAATTCAATACATCTATTTTGAAAGAAATAAAGAATCCCACATGAGTTGTAATAAAATACACTTTTTATTAACATAATGAGTTATTGCAATGGCACATCTGATGAACTGATTTTGTTTTATTGCATGTTAAATACAGACACAAGCTGGAAAAAAAAAAAGTTTTACGTATAGTTTTGCATATATATCTGTCAAAGGCAGGTTTGTCCAACTGAGATGGAAAGGACTGGTGTATTGTATGTCTGTCTTGCATTTTATAAGGAAAGGGACAGTCAGGATGTTTAGCTTGCAAATAAATATGGATGTTGGCATGTTGTATCTCCATCTTCGTTACCTACATGCTTCCACACAGTCATCTGCAGTATCTTCACTCACTTACTCTAACACTCTGGAAGAAAGGATAGACAGATATTGTGAGGAATTAATCAAACAATCCAAAGTTCTCACGCTCAAGTTCTGTGATTTCAGAAGACATAACATTGACTCATGTACATCAGATTTTTTTGTCCCTCAGAAGAGACAGGTTTCCAAATGTGATTGTTAATTTGGAGCAATGTAGAAAATAGATGCATGCTTTAAACTCACCTTAAGACCCAGACACCTGCTGCTCATTTAAATCACTGATAGAAAGATAATAAAGACATGAGTTACATGGGGTCATGAGGTGTTAAGAATCACTTTAACCAAGAATGTTCTGTTAAAATGCATGTGGATTTATAAAGGCCTTCTACATATGTCAGATCCAGTATGCACTTTCCACCGAGGATTATCTGGTTCTGTTTCTGCACTCTTAGCCTCTTCTTCCTTCTTCTCCCAGCACTCCACTCAGCCTGTCAACTCATGGTAATGTGATGAGTTTGGCTGTGTGTCAGATCATCTGGAGTCGTTTTTAGAAACTGTGGATTACTGTTCTGATATCACTGCCGCATTTCCACTCGAAGGCGCTCCCTGTCTAAACCTTTATCCCTCTAAGGGTGCCTCCTATGTATGGTTATTGCTAATAGAAACACATACTGACACTTTCTAACATGCCTGCAATATTTTGGGGACAGATTATGTTTGACATCAAACCTCTCTTTTAGCAATCGAATCACAGGAAGAAAGCTGTAAACATCTAAACACAACCTAAGATGCAGTGTGGTATGAACATTCTCAGCCTCATTCAATCAGTCCGTGGACTCCCTCTTATTCTCTAATAATTGTGTCTCTTACCAATATGATTTTATAGTTTCAATGCTATTTTTTATTCCTACTTGATGTTTTTGCTTTAGAATCTGCAGCATTTAAAATGTAAAGGGCATTATAAATAAAATGTATTATCGTTACTGCTTTGGATTCATTGGAAAAGCCCTAATATGCTGAGTTCTGTAAATGTAACTGTACACTGAAGAACAGGAAATGGATCACATTTCTGTACTAAGGACAGAGCATTGAGGCCCTAACTAACATTGCATTGTGCCTGTTATTTGTTCAATCTATTTCTGGCATTGTGTTGGACTGATTTTGCTCTTATTTAAAGGATTGGAGTTTTTCTGTAAATGCTAGTGACTATTCTGTAGTCTTGTAAGTTACTTCTTTAACCTACAGGATTCCCCAGGGTTCAGTACTTGGTCCACTGTTATTCCATTTTAAATATTTCCCTTAGCAGATCTTATTCAGCTTGATAATATAGTGCGTTATGTTTTGTACCTTGCTGGGTTTTCCTTACTTCAAGCTACTTGTAAATTTGTATTTTTTCTTTAACCAATTAATCTGCAACATGATCCTGCCTGGCTCATGTTTGCATTTGGGTCCAAAACACACAACATGATATGCTTTTCTTTTACAAACCTAACAGTGCAACTGGTTGCTTTTTATGTAGTTCTTTCTCTTGCCTCTCAGCTACCACTTGCTTGCATAAGACAGAATATTTCAGTTACCGCATGTTATAAAAAATGCTGATCTTTGTGAAGACAAGACAAAGACTTGGCAAGAGAATTCCCATTAATTAATTCCGACATCGTTTGATGAAAAGAGAAGATGCATGGAGACCAATAAAGTTTATCTTGAGTACCAGATTTAAACAATTATAGCTATAAATGTGATCCCTAAATTAACTTTGTTCAGGTTTTTAATTCTGTTAGCAACCCAGCAAACCATAGTTATGTCAGTATTTGGCTGGTTGTTTTAGTAGTCTCCAACTACTGTTAGCTTAAGCAGTAAGCTAACAGTAGTTAGCTTACTAACTAGTGGGTCCAGTTAAATGGTGGAACAATTTGTTTAGGTGAGTCTGTATAAAACTGTAAAAAGATATTACCTTAAACTTGCTTCTCATTCCTGCATGTCGCACATTTTGTAATTTCTAAACATTCACTTCAGGTCTATACCACAGATTAGTCCAGAAGTCATATCATTAAGACCAAGTTTTCTTTAATAAGTGGCTCAGACAAAATTCTACAAAAACAAATTCTCTACATTTTTTGTAAAATATTTGGCCCCAGCTTGGTGGCACCTCTTGAAAGGCAAGAGGTTCATAGCCTAAGTCAGGGCTTTTCAAAGCATAGGGGGGTGCCTCCCCTAGGGGGCACCAGAGTTCTTTGGTGAGGCGTGACATCAGAAAAATATAAACCAGAAAAACTGTGAACATTTAACTAACTTTACCAAGGCTGTACCAGAGACAAAATGGATACATTTTAAGTACCTAAAGCTATGGTGAGTAACGCAAGATTTATAGTTGATGGATGGGCGGCCAATTACACTGTCTACACCCCTGTGCGTTGGCCTCATGCACCGCCAATGATTTCTTTTATTTTCAAACATTAAGCAATCAGAATAATGGCCTCTGAAACTCAAAAGACCACTTTGCTTCTTTATCCACTAAATGCAATTGTTTGTTAAATTTCAAACAAAAGTAGCCTTGATTATCACTCAAGTCGAATAGGTTAACTTAGTTTCATTTGTTTTTCTGTTTTTCTGTTTACTAAGAGAAAAAAAAAAAAGGTTTTCTGTCATTTGTATATTCCTCATTTTTTAATTCTGTTCTATAGATGTTTACTTATGATTTTCCTCTTTTTTTGTAATCCTTACCTTTTTCCTATTTCCCTTTTTCTTTGTCAGTCTCTGGAAGAATAACCTCTGTTTGGATAGAAACAAACTTTTAGTCAGTCATTTGATATAAATGAGTTTACATTTGAAATATTTCTCAGCAATGCATAACTTGAGGCAAATCTTTATTGACAAGCCTGGAAAAATTAGAATTTATTTTCTGTAATATAGAAATACATACGTTTGACCTCCAGTTTGCAAGAGACCATGGCTTCTCCCTGGGCGTTCTTGGCTCTGCAGGTGTACACACCTCCATCAAAGCTGCAGGGCTTACGGATCTCCAGGGAGCAAATGCCCTGATTGGATATCTGACGAAACTTGGGATCATTTCCGATGATCATTTGGTTTTTCAACCACTCGATCTTGGGCTTCAAAAGAAATGGGGGACATTAACATAGCTATAAATTTTTCTGCTATTGCACTGGTACTGGCCATGGTCATTTTTCAGTTGCGTGGCACAATTTTAAGCAAACCTTTGCTGCCAATGTGCTATGTCTCTTTTTAGTTATTTAATGATCTGTGCTTTTTGGCAAAACATCGCCATTCATTGCTCTTCTCAGTCCAAACATCATTATTATTATAATGCTGTGACGCTGCAGTTCTGCAGACCCATGCAATGATGCTTTGATGAAAAAAACCTGCCTGACATCTACTCATGAGTAATACTTGTACAAACTATTTCTAATTTCACAGTCATGAAGTGTAACATGCAACCTATTAATATGATGCATAAGGTTAAATTTTAGATGACAAAAAGTTGCACATCATGCAATATTCCACAACTTCTACAAAACAGAAGAGTTTATCTGCTCATGACACTCGTGATCTGCTCCAAGTTACAAAGCCAGAAGGTTGATAGTTTTGTCAGACACTTTCCATTTTCAGATAATGAATTAAAGCATCAAAGTAAATAGAAAAGGATACAAATCCATGCCAGACTTCTCAGAAATTATGAAAACCATATATCCTTTTTCTTCCACTTCACGGTTTCACAAGTGTATGATTAGAATGTGAGGAAATATGGAAAAAGTTCAAAGGTCATGAATTTTGCAATGCACAGTGTTTTTGTTTTAAATATACCCTAATTAATCTGCTTGATTAACAGTTCAAACAGACCAATGTACATCTGTTACCTTCGCTGTAATTCTAAAGTCGCTGCAATGTGGATATAATAGAAAGATGGATCAAAGTGCCATTTGTGCCTAAGTAGAACCTCAAACAACTCCAGGCATGTCTGTAGACTTAATCTTTATTTTAATTTAAATAGCAGAGATAACTGGCTACCCAAAGACACCTGTCTCTCCCACATTCATGAGAGCAAATGCACACTAGCTGTCACTAACACTGATAAGGTAAGTACGCTACAGTCTGAATAGGAGGTAAAAATAGGACTTCCTGTGAAAAAGCAGCACATCCATGCAGACATGACACCTTATCACTGTCTCCGCTTTGTGTTCATCTTTAGGCTCCTAATGTAGCCTCTTCCTCCATATATGAAAACTCTGTCAGAGACAGCAGGACATCTTATCAGTACACTGGAGATGCTTCTCTGCTGTACCTTCTCAAACAACACTCAACAGACTCCTGGATCAACGGCAGAAAATTAAAAAGCAGCTCCATAAACAAAGGCTAAGTATAAACACTTCACTAAGTGTGGAGTTTTGATTTATGTAGCTGATGACTTAAGAACTTCAAAGTCAGATGAGCTGAAATGATCATCTTCTTTTGTATTCCAAAGACACTTAAGTCCAAGTCATCATAATTGAAACACAGCAGACTGCCACACAGTAAGGAAGGCAAGTTTTGCCACTGATTTCTTATATCACTTGAATGCAAAATATTATATTTTCAAAGACTGCTATCAAAATTTCAAATGAATACAGACTTAAATGTTACGCAAGAAAACTAAGGTTTGTGGAAGGACATTATCAGACATGAAGTAAGATCTCAAATTTAATCAATTAAATCAATAGAAACTGAATTTGAGATGAAAGGGTTATTGCAAAGGGCTTAGAATAAACATAAATAGGAGTATATTATAACACATATTAATGCAATTGTTTTCTTAAATTACCTAAAGAAATTGGGCAAACATTTTCTTTCAATATATATATTCAAGATGAATCTTTGAAGAATGAACAAACATTTAGCCAGGATTTCACCAAGTCTCTGAATGAAGGAGAGTTGTTATCCATGAACCTCTACTTGTGAGTCTACATGACTAACCTTAGGGCATCCACGAACAGAACACAGCAGCTTGGTAGTGTATCCCACAGTGGCTGCACGGTCGATGAGGGGCGTGGTAAACTTTGGCGCCTCACTGAAGTCATGTTCCTGGTACTCAGGAGGTTTGTAGACAATACCTATATTACACACACAACCATCATTGCATCTGTGTATTGCATGTGAAATTATTACAAATACAGTCTTCACTCAAGTCTTAACTTTTAAAAATGTTTGTAATAACTGACAAGCAAGCGTAGTAATCGGCTAGTAAAAATAACTGCTTGGGCTGACTGTGACAGCAATGTTCAAGCCAAGAATAATGCAACACAGGAGACAAAGGATTCTTGAATGAATTATATATTATTAGTGGGTCAAATGTCAATTTCAAGCAACAATACAAAAGAAGCAGAGTATTAATTTAAATGCAAAACAACTTTGGGCTCATGTTGTGGGTCACAACCACATACTGGCTCAAATATAAGTATTCAGTTAGATTGCAGCAGTTACTGTGCAAAATCAAATTTCTTGACAGGATTAGGCATAAAACACATTCCTGCAGATACACACACAGCTCTGGCATAGGTCTTTATGGTTTTTCAGGCTCTAAAAATTAATCTCAGTAGTACTTGAGCACTGTCCAAGAGAGACACCCACTTAGATTTTAAAGAAGTGCCAAGGTCATTTTCCCTCCTCAAGTATTCACGTTAAAGTCTGAATGATTAACTGCAGCTCATTAAAGTGCCTGTCTGTAAAGCTATACTCATATAAACACACTTACATAGAAGAGTGAAAGTACTACATGCATCCATGAAGGTACCTGTTTTTTGGATTGTTGCTGCATTCTTGGTAACAGTACCGTTCTCACTCCTCCCCACTTGGTTTTCAGAAAACACCCTGAACAAGTATGAGTTGCCCATGATGAGGTCTGAAACGGTAGCTGATAATCTATGGTAGTGTTCCAGCACCGTGAACCATTCCTGTTGGTGGACAAACAGCAGACTGGTTATTTCAAAGTGGTGTGCATGTACAATGAAACCCACTTCCAGCATCCTTAGCCTTGCTGTTTTTCTAACTGCTATACTTTTCCTTTAAATTTGCTGTATGCACAAGTCATACCCCAGTCTTCCTGTCGGCTTTCTGGACTGTGTATCCAGTGATATCTGAGTTGCCATTGTCCTTTGGAGGAGTCCATTCCAGGGCAGCATTGAAGCCCCATGCGTCTACTAGCTTCACACTTACAGGTGGACCGGGGAGGTCTAAAGACAGAAATGAGGGTCAGTAATAAATTGAAGGTTCACATCATAATCAAGTTGTTGTTTATATAGCAGGGCAAAAGTTTAACAAACAAAGGGTCAAAGGTCAAGTGTGCCTTTACCATTTGGCCCTGTATTTAACAGCAACAGCTGAGAGCAGACTGTAAGTGGAAGTCAATCAGCCAGATGAGCATAGTCATCTACACTGAGTCAGGAAGTTGCATTCACATACTTTTTGTCTATACTGTGATTTTTCACTGGTATTGTCAGAATAAGCCATGGCACATAAGACTGACCCACAATCTGAAGGGTGATGGTTGCTTTGTCTTCAAAGCTTTCCACTTTCAGTGTCATCTCATAAATGCCAGAGTCCTCCCTCTGAGCGCTGCGTATGAACATGATACTGTCCCTGTCACTGTTCCTGATGTTGACCCTCTTGGTGTCCAAAAGCTGGCCATCCTTCAGCCATGACACTGTAGGTTTGGGTTTCCCCTGAGGGATTGGGAAAAGCAAGAGAAACAAAAGGTACAGGTTTAGTTTTTTTTTCTTTTCTGCTTTAGCAGGAACTGTTAGCTTTAGTATGAACTGCTAGCTTACAATAAATGGGATGACCAGGTTGACCTGCTCTCCAACCTTCCTCACGTAGCAGTATCTGAGAGAACGAGGCAAGCGGATCTTGGGTCTGTCTGAAAAATTGAGACAATTATGTTTATTTTTTTTGTCATCCATTTATTTTATACTGCTATTAACTACACAAACATAATGCACTAGCTGGAATTACTAGTATTCTTTGTGAATGCTTTTGGTGTTTCCTCTTCAGGTTTGTGGAGGTCACATCGCCTCAGGATGGCAAGTCAACAAGACAGACATAAATAGACCAGACACAGTGAGGGAAAACTCACACAGGGACATGACTGAATGTGCTACTATCAGTTTTTGATCTTAAACTAAATGTTTACATAAATGAAAAATTAAAATACTTTCAAATATGACAGTGGAAAGTCATGATATTGCTGAAGTTTTACATTCTTTACATGTTTTGGGGGAATCTATTGCTGTGAGAAATATTCACATTTTCATTTCCTATGTTGCTAATTATATAAAAGCAAATCAAGCATCAAACAAACTCTAATTTATCATATATCAAAATCTTATAAAACCTAGACTGGCTATGTCTTTCAGAATTGGTTATACCTTTTTTAAATAAGAAATAAAAAAAATGATATGCTAACTTATTTGGAGATTTTTTTTTTTTTTTTTTTTTTTTTTTTTTTTTTTTTTTTTTTAGAAAAGGAGTAAAATATTCTAATTTGAGCTTTTAAAGTTCCACAACAGTGAGTGACATTTGTCGTTGTCAAGCACTATCTGTCATATTGAAAGTTCTTTTAAAAGGTTATGTATTATGTATTTTCTAGGCATAGAGTGCCATTTTATAGCAAATTCAAGTAACTATATTGCCTTCAGTTATGAAAAGGCTGTATATATCAAAAAACAAAAGAAATCTGATTTCACATCATAGCCGTATCAGATGCCTTGAAATTGGCCTATGTCTCTTTAAGAATCTCCTATGCTTTCCGACACTTCCCTTCAGTACATCATCACAACAATGCTTTTCAATGCACCCCTGACTGGCTGCCACTGGAGATTCAAGGATTTCTCAAACAGTCAAAGCAGCACTCCGGGTATATTTTTGATGAGGCAATAACATTATAACATGATATAAAGCTAAAAGAGATGATTTTGTATAATACCACCCCTTTAAATCTTTCAATTATTGTTCTGGTTGTAGAAATGTGTGTTTAGCCAAATAGCTTTTTTCGTGTAAAGATTTCCCGACTTTTGAAGATCAACAAATATCTCCCTGACTTGAATGACATGTTCCTTAGTCTTTCCTAAAAGAGAATCTGAAGTCACGGATAACAATTTTAAAAATAGTTGACGCTCTGATTACATAAAAAGTAAATTATAGATTTAGGAATGCTGCAGCTGCAATTAAAGCATAAAATTTAATTTTTTTTTTTTTTTTTTTTTTTTTGTAAAAATAATTATTTCTCAACAAGACACAATCTCTCCACAGAATAACCAAAAGATGGATTTTTCTAACTTGTTCAGCAAAATCGTAAAACACAATTTTATTTTAAGCTGTTAGACATTTTAGCCAAGGATACTGATAATTGTGGATGCCCAGTGTGCAGTGAGATCTGCTTACGTTCTGCTTACGTAGAGCATTAAAAGACAAGCGCTTTGGGCTCCTCTGGATTAGATAAAGCGCTATACAAGTACCATTTACCATATATTGTGTAACAGTAAATTCAAGAGTCCATCATCTGACTCTTCTCCACACTTATAATGAAGTTATAGTAATGTTTCTGAGTGATATAGTTTCTCAATGGTTAATCAAAACTACTGTATCTGGGGAAGAAAGAAGCAAAAGAGGGAGACCTTTCATCCAGCAGTGCCTAAAATAGCTTTGGTGAGAAGAAAACCTTGGCTGAACCCCCATACACCTCTCCTCTACACCATGTACAAAAACATGAAGACGTCATAATTTTTAACTCATCAGAGAGGTCAAATATCACAGCGACTATCAGTTAAAACATGTGCTGTTGCAGTTTTCTGTGGATACTGTGACATGGATGAAATGACATCATGGAAGGGGGGGGCATCTATGCAGCTCCCATGCTGGCTAATTTTTTCAGGTTAGGTGCTAAGGATCAGGAAGAGCATCCCTCACATGGTTCTGCACAAGTAGCAAATATCTCAAAAGCCTGATGGGTTTAGACGACACATAAAACCCTGTGCTGTTTCTACAGATCAACTCAAAATGTCCTATCTTACACCTCATCAGTCCTTCCTCACATTGCTCCATGTGTTCTCTCTGTGACCCAACACACTTCATCACTCTTTATCCTTACATTTGTCACCATATCAAGCCAGGATCCGGCGACGGAAGCCATCATTTCTCAGGAAGCTCAGGTCTGCCTCCAGATGCGGCTCAAACACTGAGCCCTGCTAATTATCAAACCTGCCAGCAATGCCCAAAAGCATTGCTGGCATCGCAACATCTACCAGCCGCTGAGTTGGACAACAAACAATACATAATCTGTCTTTGTCTGGGGATAAAGTTTTTAAGTTGAGGTAGGCTTTTTGCACATATAGGACAGTCTGTTTTCATCAGGCCTCTGCATGCCGATGCATGACTGACACAGAGCTGAATTTAACACTGACAAGCCACCCAGAATCCATCAATTAGGCTCATGTTTCGCTTCCCTCCACTGACCAGCACTTTTGTTTTGATGACCGTATGTGTCCCTCAAAGGTTTCTGCGGGTTCCCAGTGGCTTGAACCACAACCAGGAAATATACTCAGGGACGGAAAGCTCTGACTCTGAAAGTGGTAAGTTAGGGAAGTCAGCACATGTTGACACCCTTTCAAGTGTATTACAATGGAGTCTGCAGTCTCAAACTACACTTAATATTAATGACAATTTTTAAGAAGAATGAAACATGTTCCAGTGTAAATATAGTGTGAGTTTGGCATACTATGGTATTTATATATATAAACTATTGGCCTTTACCCACCATGAACAGCTTGGAGAGTTCTGAAATACAATATACACCCTGATCCTTATCACCATACCACACTGCGAAATGGAAAGACCTCAGCAAAGATTAACACTTCTACTGGTGCAGTTACATCTGTTTCAAAGTAAGCACCTTTTAAAATTAGGCTTGTTTCCTTTTTATTCTGACATAAAATTTAAGAAATGCTTGAAACTGCAGAAAAAAAGTAGACAAACAGACAGGTCAAGTGAACTCAATTCTGGTGACAAAAGTGTAAAAATAATTATCTCTAACTGGTCATGTCACCTTTGGTGGCCACAACTACTATCCCCCCTCAAAAAAACCCCAAACAAAACAAAACAACAACAAAAAAAGAAAAACAATATGTGAGAGGGGCAAAACACTTTCTTACATAATTATACACTCATTTTAACTATTGAATATAAGAATATATTTTTTCAAAGGTTGCCATTTCTGTCAGCCTCTTCTCAAAACAAGAGTTAAGATAAAGTGCAATAAAGACTCAAAATATTATTAGAAAGCATCTTCAGTCAAAGTATCCCGCTGTGAAGACAAGATGAATCGAGTTAAGTTAAAGTTTGGCCTCATACAGGTTGACTGATCCAAAATTTTAGTCAGAGGTTTGTCAGATTTTGTTAAAATAAAATGTTTTATTTGTGTAAAACATTGCCTTCTCATTATAAAATCTTGAAAACCTTAAAAAAAAAATAATATATTGCAGATGGTCACATCAGAGAATACAACTGCTACATAGGCCAAATCTATTTAATTTGCATGAATAACGTCATTAGGGCATACCTGTCTGAGAAATAAGGACAGCTTGAGTAGCAGTCCCATAAATAAATTGGCGGTGAGTCTGCACTGACGAGGTCCGTGTCAGTGAATTGCATGGCAGCCAAAAGGCTCATTACCCAAATGTTTTCCTTTGCCTGACTGAGACTGACTATAAATCACCCTTGAGACTGATGGTCCCAGCCTCCTTAAAGCTAGAATCTGAATCTGCAGCACCCACCAAGCATGGCTGATGGAGTTTTCACTTGTCACTTTCAAAAGGGAGAATGTTTACATCTGAACCACGTGAGCTAATTTTGTATAAGTTTGTATAAGTTTTTACACTTCTAAGCATTACACACTTTGAAAAAATGTTAAGTGAATTGATGATTACCAGCTTCGTTCACCAGGTTTAGTCTTTAAAATATGACTATCATAGACTGCTGCTATTGATTAAATTAAGGAAAAGAGTCCCATTATATAAACAATCTAAGAGGTCAACCATTTTCCTCATGATAAACATGCAGTCACTTTTGGAGACATGCAAGTGACAGTTTGATTTACAACCAACGAAAGCATTTGTCAGCACCCATAGGATTTACGGCTTTACATCTGTGCAACCCATCAGAGGCTGGCACTTTATACCACCTCCGCCTCTCTGCTTGCAACAGTAGTATTTTAAGGATAGGTCATAAGTTACAACTATCAGACAAAACTCAACAGATAATTTATAAATGGGTTTAACACCAAGGAAATTCCTAATAAAGTGGTTTTGTGCAGAATATTTTTGTAAGGGTACAGCTGCGTCCAGGAAAAATTAAAGAATTTCTTTTGGGTAATTTTTTTGAAAGAAATAGCTAAATTCAGCTAGTGCTTCTCCAATGGCATAAACTGGTGGGAAGCTGCACAGATTAAAATAAAAAAGTTATTTCACCATAAATAGTCTAAAGCTAACTGTAACTCACCGCCAATTTCATGGATTGGCACAGGCTCTGGAAGCACTCCAGGTTCACTGCGGCCACCTGGGTTTACAGCCACGACGCGAACATGCAGCAGGTCTCCAGCTGTCAGGTTTCTGATACAGTAGCGGTCAGCCACAGTCAACTCCTCGTTAGCTACAATCCAGTCCGTTGCTACAGAGGAACACAAAGTGTTAGTTTGGGTTTATTTTCACTTTTAGTTCTATGTAATGATTGGATCAAAAAAGCATCTGTATTATATCCTGCTCAAGAGTCAGTTTCCCTTTCCAAAATGTTATGGGACACTTTTAATAGTTTATCACCTGCTGACACAATTCTACAAACAACCTGCCCAAAAGAAGGTACAGTAAGAACCAACATGGTGAAACCGTAGAAGGCATACTGTCATCTGAGCAAACGAGCACTTCTAAAAGCAGTGTCAAAGGATACAGCGACAGCCGGTCAACTTATGTCGACCGTATTCGGTCTGGGCCCGGCAACAAGTCTATCTGCCTCCTGACACTCTGGGGACAGGTGCAGCCTCGCTAGTTTCACACATAAACACACACTTTATACACACTCACCTCCATCCTTGCGGTACTCGACAGTGTATCCACTCAAGCTTGAGCTACCAACAGCCTCTGGTGTTTTCCACCTAATGGTAAGGCTGGAGTCATTCACATCTTCTACAGACACATCCAGAGGAGCACTGCTGGGAACTATCAGGAATAAGTGGATAAGAAAGGTGAAAACACA
This sequence comes from Anableps anableps, assembly GCA_014839685.1. Lineage (NCBI taxonomy): Eukaryota > Metazoa > Chordata > Actinopteri > Cyprinodontiformes > Anablepidae > Anableps > Anableps anableps. Next base: position 21,218,588 of record CM026071.1, read on the forward strand.
AGTTTTAGGAAGTTATTTTCCCATTTTTATAACATGTTTACATGTTCATTAACATTTTCCGGCAGCTTGTTCTTTCAAATATCCCATTTGTTTAAAACTCAAGGGTTATAAAACAGTCTTAATCTCCAAAACTTTCCTTAAATTAGACAACAAATTGAAACTGGGAGACAAAAATGAAGCCATTGAGTACAATAAATGTGTAAAATTTTGTTTAACTCTGAAAATATTGATAAGTTAAAATGTATGAATAACAACTGTCAAACTTTATTTGTTTTTCATAGTGTTTTTATTTTTGTGATCTTAGTTTTAGTAATCTTTTCAAAATTTTAGAATGTTTGCTTCCTAAAATTTTATCTCGACCTTTACTTTCCCTTACTGTTGTCATTAACACAATTTTGTTTCCCAAGTCCTTCAAACCAACCTCACCTCGGCTAACTGCACATTTCTTTACAATGTCTTTTCAATATTTAGCCTTATTTAGCTCATATTTTTGTATATTTTGTTAATGTCTATTACTGACTCCTGTTTTATGTTATTTAAACCACAAACGTCACACTTGGCACAATGCTAACTAACAAGTGTTGTTCTCTTGGCAACTGCCAAACTTAGACTCAACCGTTGGATTGCCTGACAGAGGGGGTGATTTATCCCTCCAGAGAACATGTCTCTACTATTCAAGAATGCATAGGGGGTGTGCTTTATACCACTGCATCTGATACTTTGCATTGCATTTGGTGATGATGTAAAGCCTGGATGGGGATGCTCGGCTGGGAAAGCCCAATTTATGAAGTTTTCTATGCAATCTTCTTGAGCTAAGAACATGACATTTGGAATTCTGTAGTTTCTAACTGTGAAGAAAGTTGACATCCTCTGTGCATCATGGAACTGAGCATCTCTTGACCTGTGCTATGATTTTACTTGGCCTACCACTTCGTGGCTGGGTTGATGCCATTCTCAACTGTTGCCACTTTGTTATAATACCACTAACTGTTGACTATGGAATATTTAGTAGTGAAGAAATCGGACAACTGAACTTCTTGCACAGGTAGCATCCAAACATGGTGCCACCCTGGATTTTACTGAGGTTCTGAGAGCAACCCTGTCTTTCACAAACATTTGTAAAAGCAATCTGCCTGCCAAGGTGCTCGATTTTATACACCTATAACCATGGAAGTAATAGAAACAGCTGAAATCAATGATTTGGATGGGACCCAGTACTTTTGGCAATTTAGAGTCATGACCGAATTGAATTGCATTTATTTTAACTGAATTTACCAAAGAGCAAATAGTTCTTTAGGGGTAAAAACAAGACTGTATGTTTGTAAAATCCTGTTATCGAGAGCATTTGTTAAATAATAACTTAAAAAATTAGGAGCAAAGTCTCTAAAAATCCAATTTAATACTTTTTTTCGTTAAATCCTCTATGTGTAGACAACACTTTGAGTTTGTGTCTTTTTATGCCTGACTATTAGTTATTGATCAGTACATGGCATAACAAAACATCACTCTTCTAAAAATGTTCAGCTGCTGGACTAAAAATGAGTGAAAAGGCAGCCAAAGTCAAAAACAAAACAAGACAAACAAACAAACAAACAAAAAAAACTTCAAAACATGTAGAATGAGCAAAAAGTAGGAGCAAGTTGCCAGATATTGTGAGGTTACCTGCAGGAGGAGGGAGTGTGGGGGCTTTGGGGATTTCCTCACTGGAAGGAGCTTCTGCTGGAGCAGCTGTAATTAAACAAGGCAGAAGCTAACCAACAACGTCTACTCCACATAGTGAGATCTTAGCCTGCTTTCTAAATGTTCCAGATGTCAAACCTGTATATTTAATACAGCACAAATCACATAGCCATTTGGACCATTATTTCCAGTACGAAGCATATTTTGTGTATTGATGTGATTGCATGCAATTTATCTTTACCAACTGTTGGAGCATCTGCAGCAGGAAGAGCAGCACTGTCTTCAGCAATGGGAGCAGCAGCTAGCATTAAAATTCCATTTAGGAAAGCCAGTTAGTGACACATATTCAACATTTAAATCTTACTAGAAATCAACATGTTTCTTGGTTATTTGTCCAAAGCTGGAGCTATTGAAGCAAAGCAGCAGCAAAGAGCATACAAGAAAAGGCTAAATCCATAAAAGCACTGTAAATTACTAATGGAAAAGTCATTTGTTACTAAATATTTTTTTCTGATAGATGAATAATGGGGATGTTGGACATGTGCACAACAATGAAATATGACACAACAAAATGTTATAAAAAAAGACAGGAAAATAACAGCATAACCAAACACAAACAGTGTGATGTGCGGTCCTTTCAGCAATCACTCATCCTGCTTTACAGCTTAAGTGTGAGCTGTTTGTTTCTATCAGTCTGATACATACTGACATTAGCCATAACCATAGAGAATTGTGGCACAACAGGATAACTGCATTGCATTGTGTGAAACACAAGAAAGTGATGATGGAAGCCAAATGTATTTTGTGTTGCTATGTTAAGGTCTATGTTCGAGTTCTTCATATTAATAATCAGATCCTTTGACATCTTAGAAATCTCACAATATAGTCAAAAAAACTTGTAGGACAGTTTTAAAACTGTAAAATTAGGATGACAACACATCCTAAGCTAAAAATATTTTTAATTAACTCAGAAACATGCTTTAAATCTATTTTAATAGTTATAGCAGAAAATGCTTCTGCTAATTATCAAATATAATCTTGCTATTATTGTAAAGGTTCCCCTCTTTCTTTTCCATGTCCCATAGTGGGCTTCTGACCCGAAGTTTGGGAATCTCAGCTGTTACCCTAACTTTGAAATACACAGACTTGGTAAAAATGATGGTAGGTTTTGAACATGTAAATGATCTAGTCTGCATCAGGTACAAAAATGACAGAAATCCAAATTCAAGTGTACAAAAACATATAAACCACAGATTCCAACATGTCATTACCTATTCAACAACAACAAAACCAAACTAGAAAAGTTTGTGAAACTTAAATACTCTAGAGCTGTAGAAAACATGCCAGCCCTAAAATTTCAGGAACAACTTTGCATTCATAAACGCTACAATCCAGTCTTTTGAGAAGATTCTAATTAATAGTATAAAGTAGTATGAAGCCACACAATGTGTACACTTTTTTTTTTTTTTTTTTTTCACAGATTTAATTTATTTTACTTTTTAGCCTTCAATCATACTATTCATTTACCAAAAATTTATTATTATTATTATTCAAAAAATATTTTAAGATACACAAAGCCAGGCTTTCTCTTCCCTCCACTTCAAGGATTTTTTTTTTTCTACCTGGAGCAGCTCCCTCAGCTGCAGGGCTGTCCTCAGTTGGGGCAGCAGGCGCTGCCTCAGCAGGTGGAGCAGGTTTAGGTTCCGGAGCAGGCTCAGGTGCTTTCTCTACAGCCTTTTTGGCTGGAGACTTTTTCATAGGAGCAGGTTTGCTTGGCATTGCTAACAAGCTGACAGTGCTCTGTATGAGGGTTGAAAGGAGTCCTCAGTGAAATATATATATATATAGTGAGTATATAAGGGGGAGGGGGGGCGAAGCTAACTCCACCCATCTCCTGACCCACCTCCCCTCCACAGCCTCATCTTTCTCTCTGCATGTCTTCTTCATGGCAACTAACATTAGATGTTACAGTGTAGAACTGAGAAACCGAAATTGAAACTCAAGTTGAAATACAAATCCAGCTGTTTTACCTCTTTTTTAATTCAAAATAAACATTTTTATTTAAACTTGAATGAACTGAATATGTGATTTAATAATGTTCTACCAAATCAAAAAGGAAGAAAAATAATTTTATACATTCAATGGTTTTAAAGTTTGTATATGTATTGAAGTAAATAATAATGTTTTTAGGATGAATTTCATTTTTTTCCCCTAAAAATAGATTTGTGTCTTTTTCTTAATCTGCTTCATGAAGCCAAGGCGTAAATTCAAACTGGAAGACTCTACCCAGCCTCACCTGCATCACCAGCAGCATCTGGCACTGCATAGAAGCACCAGGGTCATTGAACCAGCTTTTGGTACTTTTGGCAGTGAGGGCAGGTACCAAGTCCTGCTGGAAAATAAAATCAGCATCCCCATACAGCTTGTCAGTAGACGGAAGCATGAAGTCCTCTAGAATTTCATAGTATACAGCTGCATTGTCTGTAGACTTCAGAAAACACAGTGGACCAACACCAGCAGATGACATGGCACCCCAAACTATCACTGACTGGAAAATTCACACTGGACTTCAAGCAGTGTGGATTCTGTGCCTCTCTACTCGTCCTCCAGACGCCTCTGCTGTGGTCTCCAGTTTAGGAATGGCCTCTGGACATTTGTCCAGTCAGCAGACTTCCCTATGATTGTGTAACCTACTGACCCAGAGTCAGAGACTGTTTAAAGGCTCAGGAAACCTTTGCAGGTGTTTTGAGATAGTTAGCTGATTAGGGTGTGACACCATTAGTTTCCATTAATGACCTTTTTCACAGTGTTCAAAAAGGCACTAAATTTTGTATTATCTGTAGGCCATAATCATCAAAATGACAAGAAACAAAGGCTCTAGAAGCTCTGACTCCAGCCGCAATCCAATCCTTGTATTAGGGTATTAGGGTTGGCTGTCACCCATAATCATCCGAATTAGCAGAAATAAATTTATATAATAGATGAGTTTCAGGTTTTAATTAAATTACTAAAATAAATTAACTTTCAGTGGTATTCTAATTTATTAAAATGCACTTGTATGCAACCAGCACATTTTCAGCTACAAAATCACAAATGTCTTGTGCCTCCTAGTGGGTAATAAAGTGCAACAGTCCAACAGTCATTGGTGTGAAAAATGACATGACTTTATTATGTCCAGTGCTTAAAGATAGACATATGGAATCTGATGTGACTATAGAGACATGGCATTTCATGAAGTCCACTTTTAATCCAAGTGCTCCTTCCTGCAGGAGGAAGACAATAAAAACCAGAGGACGCTCATTTTCTGCATCAACGGGCAAAGCTCTTCTTTGATCTCTCTTTGCTTCAGTGATTGTTGTCGCAGATGCAGTGGCTATGTACAGTCTTTACAATAGTGATGTCATTCATGTACAAAAGAGAAAGAAAACTTTACAAATATAAGAAAAACAAAGCAAAAAGAAAAACACATTTCTGTTGTTAAAAAATGCAAAAAGAGGAAGATATCCAGTTATTAAAAATCTTTGCTATGATACGGTTAAAGTATGGTAGGTCCAATGAATGAAAAGACTATTCTCACATCTCACCACTTGCCACAAGTCTTTCAGTCTCTGGATTAAAACTGTGCCAAATTGCACACAAGCAGCCCAGTTGTGATACACATTCTCATACGCTGACACTTATCATGTTCACAAACAGCCCATCCATCGACTAAAGGTCCAGATCGATAAGCCACTCAGCACCCAAACATCAGGTCACCACTTTAAAGTGACATCAGAGGAGTTTAGAGGATGTTTCCTCCAAATCGAGGCCTCCAGGTGGTAGCAAGCAGCTTGAGAGCAGCTTTAGGCCAAACTGTGTTTCAGGCACAGAAAGACTTAGGCATCATGTCTTTACTTTTACACCTTCAAAAGAAAGCAGAGGAACATTGACAGAATATGGCAGTCTGAGGTACATCAGGGTTGAGTTGGGGTGCACATAGTTCTCCATTATGAGCACTTTCCTCCTCTTCCACCTTCCTTTATCACATAACAGTCTAGATATGAGCAATAAATACTGTTAATAATTTCTAACAAATATTTTGTGCAAAAAAATTACAAAAAAGCTTTTAATTCAATTATCATAACTTAATGTGTGAATAGACTTCTTTTTGAGTTCAGAAAAACAAAATCTCAAAATATAAAAAGCAAATGAAAAGAGGAAGGAAATTATTTATGTATCGCTTCTTTTAAACAAATGCTCTCCACTTCCCCTTGCAAGATCATGTATGAATCATATCAAAAGTCACGAACACAGCGTAGCTTGCTGTCTCTCCCTCTCATTTTTAAATGCAAGTTGTCTGTTCATAAAGTCGGTGAGACTATGGATGAAGGTGACTCGAGTACAAAATCCTACAAAATCTGAATCTTTAGCTTTTTTTTTTTTTTACAACACAGTTTTGTGTTTTAAAAGGGATCTAAATAGAGAACATACTGCACGCAAGCATAGTCAGAGACGGTAGACTTGATCAACAAGCTGCTATTGTATCCGTGTTTCATTTCTGCGGTTCTGAAATTGCCAACTTAAGCCACTGATTATTTGCAGTCATGTCATTAGTCATTCATGCATGTTCCTCTTACAGCTTCACAGCTTGGCAAACTGATCAACAGTAAGCAAGAAAATTGTTAAAATTTGAAATAAAAAAGAGAAACATTCAAGGCCATGTTCATAATTGTGTTTTCACATGTGTCATAATCCGGTGAGCACCTTTGCTCACCAGATACACCAATGAGGCAGGACCCGACAGATGCTCCCATCTGCAGGATTTACCCATGAACTGCACTTTTTGGCTATACCAGCAACCCCCCTTTTGCCACATTCACTGACAAAGCTCTCTAAAATCCCATTTTCACAAGTAGAAAATAAAGTGCATTTTGGCCTTATCTCCAGTGATGGTACAACTCATGGGGAAGTCACTAACACAATCGGCTGAAATGAAGTTCCTGCCTTCAACAAAAACCTGTGAGCACCAGTAGCTGTAAAAAAATATGGTTGTTTAAACAGAAATAAAAAGGAGCAAATGGGTCTTGATGTTTAGGATTATAGGTAATATTTTGCATCATACATTTCCTTTCGCCGTGCACTTGCAGATTAAACAAAAACCCATTTGGGACACTGAGACAAGAGGAAGAATCATGTCTGATCATCACATTTTCTTTCTGAAATCATTTTGTATCCCCGGGCTTCTGGAAGCAGGGCAGTGAAAACCCTTAGTTCATAACCCCTCTTTACAACGAGATTTGAAGCTGCTCACTGAGCACACAATAATGTTCACTGCAGTCTTTTAAATTCTTCGTTGATCCCAGCTCCCATTGGCTCAGAGTGTAGTCTGCAGACTGGGATCCAGACAGCCTTCCCTCTCTGGAGACTCAATATAGTTGGCAGATTCCTGGAGTTTCAGCAACATAGCCATCTGGGAGGTACAAGGATACAGAGAAAGGCGGAATAAATCAAAGCCTCAATCAACACATTTTTTTTTCAATAATTAAATTTTGCATGTGTAAAATCTATCTTGAAATATTTATTAAGTATAAACATTGAGCATCTGACAAAGATGACTATTCCTCGTGTTAGCTGATTCTGTAAGGAAATCTGTATGAGGCTACATTGGCTAACCAGTTTGGTTAAGGGCTAAGAGAAAAGAAATTTGTCAAGCATTTAAATTAATATGCAATCCATGAGAAAGTGTGCAACTGTCATTCTTACTGTTCAGTTTCTTTATGCCAAATTGAACTTTTTTCTTTTTATTTCAGACAAAATAACTACATCAAAATGTAAAAACTATGTTTGCTTTAAAGCAACCACAGAAAATGTAAATGATTTACAGTGAGTATTTTTAAACAAGTGGAGGTCATAGTTTTGAAGTAGGAATTAATTACAAGATCATCCCAATTCATGCTTTAATGTACACACTATAGACAAGAGTATTGAGCCTCTTGCTTTGACACACATAAACTTCAATGACATCACATAAATTTCAATGACATCCCACTCTTAATCCATAGGGTTTAATATGATATCAGTCTACTCTTTGCAGCTATAACAGTTCCAAGTCTTCCAGAAAGGATTTCCACAAAGTTTAGCTGGGGGGTTTATGGGATTTTTTGTCCGTCCTTCAAATAGCACACGTCAGAGGTCAAACCCTGATGATGTGTGAGATGGCCAGACTTGCAGTCTTAATCTGCTCTAATTCATTCGAAAAGCATTTTATTTGGTTAAGATCAGAGTTCTGTGCCTGCCTGTCAAGTTCTTCCACACCAGACTTGGTAATCCATGTCTTTATGGACCTTGCTTTGTACACTAGTGCATAGTTATGTTGGAACAGGAAAGGGAGATCCCCAAACTGTTCACACAAAAGGTGGGAGGATGATATAGTCAAAAATATCTTGGTATTCTGAAGTATTAAGGTTCTTTCTGTGGAACTAAGGGGCTGAGACAAACTCCTGTAAAACAGTCCTACACGATACCTCCCTTTTCCTTAAACTTTATGTTTACATCATCCTTTACAGCACTTCATTGAACAGTTAGCATAGTACTTGGCAATGTAAGGCTTAGGTACAGCTGCCGCATGATGTTTGGAGGTCTATAGAGTTTAACTCTGAGGAAAGCTATCGACCTCTGCATAACCTCTGTGGTGACTCTATACTTTTGGCAATATAGTGTATATCCCCAACCTTAATCAGACTTTTATTTAAGTCAAAACAGTATATTGAAGTGCATGATGATTGCTGACAGGTTTATTGACTGAAAATGGTGGTAGTTCTTAGTTTTGATGAATTCAATACACCATCCTAATTTTTCAGTGTTTGACCTGCCAATCACTAACCAGATTGGATCAATTGACAATTGTTCAGCCTATGGAGGATTGATTGATGCATCTCTACTGATAAACTAAAAATAATTTATATCACTGACAGATTTAGTCTTTACAGTGAGGCTTACATTTTATATCTTTTAATTTTACAGACATGTTTCTTCCGAATGGAAGTAACAGTAACATTTGGTTGATGTTAAAAAAAATCCTTTTTTACTCTTTATTAGAAAGGGTGTAAACTATTTATCACATGCCATTTTTAATAAAATATAAATAAAGATATAAGCTTTTTTTCTAAGTTGATTTTCCTTTTACGTCGTCATCTTTTGAGACATGTCTGTCTTCAAGGTTTGGTTAAACGAAAATAATTCTGAATCCAAACCTTCCAGGGATATGACTAATTTGGGCTTAAATGTATTTAAAATAATGAATTTGTAATTATACCAGTAGCACTCACTCACCAGAGGGTCTGACTCCAGTGTGCTGGGTGGAGGTGTATCTTTGGGGGGCTTCTTCTCGTCACTGGGCAGTCCGATGCTGGGAGGAGGGAGGTGAAAGAGCCTGGCCTGGTCTTGCTGTGCATTTGGCCAAGGGAGGGTGCCTCTCACCCACTCCACTGGATCCTCCCACACTGCTTTCTGACCATGCACCTTAGAGAACAGATAGACAACTACTGCAAAAACTGTTTTGTTTTTTTAACAAGGTGTTACACATTGATACAGCAAGTATTACACTTGGAAAGTCAATGTTTGCTCACCTTGATACCATCTTTGGCTCCCTCTTGGAGGTATGGTATAATGGAGTGGTTCCACAGGTCAATGAACCACTGCCTGAACTCCGCTACTGCCACTGGGCAGGACAGGAAAAAGCAGGGACCTGCAGGAGCCAACACTTCCAGTTAAAACGCTGCTTACCTTCTGAATAAACTCACAAACCGTCCCAAAACACGCTCAGTTTACCCAGACTCCACCATGTCTCACCTATGAGAAAGTCTGAGGTGCTGTGCTTCTCCAAGAAAGCATGCAGGTGATACCAGAGCTGAGGGATCCAGTCAAGCACACGTAGAAGTGCCTGGCGGTGTGTTGAGTCATGCTCCTCCTCCTGGTAGGTCTCCACGGCTTTACGGTGCAGGTACCTCAGCAGGAACCCATTGGCTGGTTCCACGTTGTTGGAGAATGTAACCATCCTGTTGCAAATTCAAAAAAATTATTCTTTTGCTACTCATACCATCAGCTTTTTATTTTAAATATACTTCCACAGGAATCAAGAGGTCATATTGTGAAGTTTATGTGCTTACCTGAAGCTAAGGTGCAGCCCATGGTTAGATGTCATCTTCACAGGTTGATTGGTTGTTCCAATGATGTAAGGACTAAGACATCATCAGAGAAGAGAAGTTTAACTTTTAGCAAACAGTGTCACTCTTTGGTAACACCCAACATCCGATAAATTGTGAACTTACCATTTGTGATACTTGCAGGTGAGGGCTCCGTTGACAAGTTCAGTGATTGCCGCTGAATCGCTAATATCATCTATGATGACAACCAGTGGCAGCTCTCCTCCACTCTCTCTGTCAATCTGATTTGCCATATTTGACAGATACAACTGCAAATCCTGCAAATGTGAGAAAATATCACTTTAAACAAGGAAGACAATAACAACAAGCTAATACATGTATTTTTCAGTGAAACTAGCTGTTAAAAATAACTCAAAGTTATGTTTTACCTTCTGTGATTGCCGGTGCATGTTGAAGGTGACAGCAGCAGAGCAACCCAAGTCACACGACTCATTGTCACTGTCTGAGGTGTCGATCTGACTGCGCTGCAGGAGGTAGTGGGCCAGATGCTGGGCCAGATATGTCTTTCCTGTCCCACTAGGTCCAGACAGAACCAGGCGTCTGTGCTTCATTAGCAGGCTGATGTAGTGCAGCATCATGGGCTTCGGTATCAGAGTCTCAAACACCAGCGAGTCAACGCTTTTTTCTCTGAGACCTAAAAAGACCAGGTTAGAGTTTTGGAATTTATTACATTTACCACACAAATGACTGAAATGGTGAACCACAGTAATTACTCTATAATTGTCTTTGTCAATATTCTGTTATTTTCCCCATGGTTAATTAAGTATGGAAAAGATGATACGAGACGGTGACATTGTGGCAAAACTGCCTTACTCTGTCCTAATGGAATAGGACACTGTAAATTTCCCAAATATATACTGACACACTCTGTTGTTTATTGTTTTTTTTACTGTACAGTCATTTTATAGTCAGCAAATTTTCTGTGCATAGCAAAAACCAACTTGAAGGTAGTGTACCTTGATGCATTAGATTCACCCCAACAGTAATAGCAGTATTTTCTAATGTTTTTTAAAAAAACATAATCTGTACTGCTAACCTTTCAATGTCACAAAAATTCGAACTGGATCATTGCCAAGGCATTGATGAGGCAAGGCTTGGGGCCTTTCCCCCCCTATTGCCCTCTGCACTCCTTGGTTCAGCTGGTACATATGCAGGGAATCGCAGCTCAAACCCAGGCTTCCTGTTGGGTCCACTTGACTCAAGTAATCCTGAACAAAAAAAGAAAAGAATATCACAATTAATACTGAGCTTCTTGACGTAGAGCAAAACACTCAGTTGAATATCAGACAGAATGCTAAATTAGACTTACTTGAAAGGTCTTAGCAATAAGGGAGTCAAGGGATGTCCAGTCAGTCCGTGAACTGATTGTCACTGAGCCCAGGTAGAATTCCTGCAGCTGTTTCCTGTCCTACAGATGCAGAAGAATGCACAGATTGCACTGAAATAAAACCCCAATAACATCTCTGTTTGTTGCTGTTGAAAATGTTTTTGGCATTTACCTCTATTTGATCTCCAGTGTGAACCAATATTTTTGCACAGACTTCTTCATGCTGAAAAGACACACTTAGCAAGTCACAAGAAGACACTTCTGAAAGAAAGAAGCAAACAATTAATTAAATTATCCAACAAAATTGCAAGAGCTAAAGATTGACTAGGGTTCTGTTTGTTCTTTACCTGGAGCTTTACAATCATTTAAACTTAGGCTGAAGGACTTAGTGAGGGACATGCTCATTGGCTGATTCCCAGAGGGCCCCAGGAGAGAAGCCAGGCCTGATGGCTGAGAAGTGGAGGAGGTGGGACCAGGGCCAGAGAGAGGGAACTGACTTCCTGTCTTCAAGTGGTCATTTTCTGCCTTTAGATTATCCACAGTGGACTAGAACACAAACAGAGTTTTAAATTCAAACTATACAAAAACAAAACAAAAAAAAAACAACAACAACCCTTCAGAATCAGCACAATTTCATGGATGTATAGAAACGAGCATGAACACAGACAGGCAAAACAAACCTGCATGTTGTTCATGGCTTCTCTAAGCTGCTCCAGCTGATGTGCAGAGCTTAAGGCCTCCAGGCGGATATCTGTCAGCTTCCTCTCTTTCTCCCAGAGCTCTGACCGTAACTCAGATACAGCTCTTTCACCACTGTCTCCCTCTTCAACCGTTTCCATGATCCTACAAAATGATCATAGAAACAAAGGTTGCTCTCCTCATAACCAGAAACCCACTTATGTATAGTTTATTGCTTCAAACCTGTTTGTGTACTTACATGGAAGAGGTGGCAGATGTTGACATTTTCAGAGACGAAGGAAGGTCCTCAGCCATTTCTCCTCCTTCATGAGCCATCTTTGGCGAGTTGGGAGCTGAGGAGTCTGGGGTGGCAATTTCTTCGATGTCCGAGTAGGTTTTGGAACCTTTTTTGATACTGAAAGCCTTGTTGAAGGAGCTCCTCAGCTGCACAGACACATGAAAGCAGACATAGAGTCAATCAGAGACAAAAACCACCATTTAATAACTCAGAAGATTGAAAAGGAGATAAGTGTTAAAATACACACAGACATGCTTCACATTAAAGGAATAGTTTGTCATTTTTCAGTATGGCACATACGTGAAACCTAAAACCTGCTGCTTCTAAACCAGACATTAATGTCTTTCAAATGGTCTTATATATATTTAGAAATAAAAATGTTCTCAAAAAATATCCTCAAGTTAAAAAAGAACAAAAGGATTGTGAGCTAAGCCACACACCTCTCTCCTGTTTTTATTTTTAATTTAACACCTTAATCTATAAGAGGAAGTATGTAGTACAGAGGGAACAGGAGGGGGCAGCAAAGATCCACAAAATGATTACCTGATTACCTTGTTTGACCTGTTAACAGAATTTCACATTTTCATTTAAGGAAGTTCAAACATTTGATCCCACTGGTGCCAAATGTTATTGAGCTGAATGTCATGATGTCATGTCATGGATTTTATTTTTATTTTATTATTATTTTATTTATTTTATTTTAATGCTTTTATTTTTATTATTATCCATTTTAATGCTAAAAAAGCTTGAAAATAAAGTTCAAAATAAGAAATTCTACAAATCTTATTTCAAATACCACAATCACACAACTATGATTCTACCTTCTGTAGGCAAATAATGCTCTACTGTCACAGTCCTACACATCTGTCAGTGTAGAATACAAAATTTGATCAGCAGCTAAGTCAGACTTCCACAAACGTTTTTTGACAATTTAAAAAATTTAGCAGCTTGAGAATCACAGCCCAAAGACACCATTTGCAAGATACGAGCACAAACATGGCAATAAAGAAAGAGTGTGAGAGAAGTTCCCTCTTCTTTTCCCTCACTCAAAATATTCAATAAAATGTTTCTACCTCACTGCCACCTCCAAAACCTTTGACCCTTATTTGAATAGTTTAAATTCAAATGAGCTGAACACCTTCTAGTTGAATATGGGACAAAAGAAACAGAGGGATTTGCTGATTGTATTGTTTAGGGACCTGACTAACTACAACTAGCTATATAAGCCGATGTAGCTTTACCCTATATTTTATGCATTCAGACACCAAAGGAATATGTTCACAGAGATTGAACAAGCCTGTGTGTGCAACTGGTTTGAAAAGTGCAAATAATCAAATTATATTTGGTTGTTTGTTTGTTTGTTTGTTTTTATTTTGGAATACAAAGAAAATCTGTGGAAATATTTCACTAAGGAAGATGGGTAATTACACCATACCACAGCATCCAATTCTTAAACAGATGCTGTATTTTTTAAACAACAAAAGAAATGGATTGATTTAATCGATTGAGTGCTTTGAGCATCTTAAATAAAACCAAAAGGAAACCCATTTCTCTAAAATGACAAACGATTCCCTTAAATTTTAGTTTAATTTTATGTATTACCAAACTGCTGAGTCCCTGGACATTATTTTTGTGTAGATCAAATCAATAAATTCTCACATTAAATATGCTGAAGAATAAAATGCAAGTTACCCAAGTAAATGAGGAGAATCAAAATTAAGCACATCTAATAACAGGGAACTGAGCAGTGATTAAATATTTTAATGGCACATCATGTCTGCTGCTTGCCTCTCATGACTGATTTATAGCCATGCATTTAATGAAACACTTGCAGAGTAAGCAGCATTAATCAGCAGTGCAGTAAGTCAATCAGCAGAGTTGAAGGATCTTTAGTTTCGGATGACCCATCATGCTGTGTGAATGAAAATTATAGGAGTTATATGATTACACAGTGACGGCACTCACCTCGAAGACCTGAAACAGCAAAATAACACAACACAGAGGAAGGAGACAGTGGTCATATATCAGCCATGCTGCTCATTTTATAGAGGATGAAGTTCTCCCTAAAACCAAGCTGTGAGTGTAAAAACAGCACTTTGGGAGTCCACTCATTCTTACCCAGCTCTTCTTTTTCTTCTTCTTAGCGTCTTGATCTTTCAAGCTGCCCACACTCGACATGCTGGTCAAGCTGTTCAGACTGGAGATGCTCTCACATGAGTTCTGACGTCGAATGCGGAGGTCTAAAAGAAAGAAAGCTTCATATTAGTGACAGCTGTTTGAGGAGGAGGGAGAGATACATGCACAGAGTCATTGCCTGGTAAATCTACAAACCTTTCGTGTTATCTTGGTTGTTTAAGGCTCCGTGGATGACAGCCTGTGCTTCTTCATTCCTGGTCTTCAGAGCCTCGATTGTCTCCCGCAGCTCAATCAGCTCTGAGTCCTGAGGAAACATTTCACAAAGGTCATCTTGGGATATATTTAATTTCTGATTTTGGTTAGTGGATGCATGTTAGAAGTGAACTGGTAGACGATAAATTAATTGGCTACTAGAATTAATAAAGTTGTCTGAATCTGAATTACAACCATACTTCTGCTATTACTAAAGCAAAGTGGTAGTAGTAGTGAAGTGGAATAAAAATAATACATAGTTTATTTTGCAGAATCACATTTCCCTTTAACTACAGCTGCAAGTCTTTTGGGTATTGTGGTTTGCAAGAGGTCAAGCTCAGTCCGACTGAATGGAGAGCATATGTGAACATTATTTTTCTAGTCTTGACACAGATTCTCAACTGAATTGAAGTCCAGACAGTGAGACGGTCATTCTACCACTTGAAAATGGTCCAACCTAAACTGTTCCTTTGCTCTGACTGTATGTTTATAATTGCTATTCTGTTGGAAAGTGAATCTCAGCATCAGTCTCAAGTCTTCTGTAGCCTCTAACAAGTTTTCTTCCAGGACTGTCCCGTTTTAAGATCCATCCATTTTCGCCATCAACTCTGACCAGCTGTACTGTCCGTGTTGATGAAAGGGGTTCAGAAAGCATGCTGCTGCAACCACTACGTTTCACTGTAAGGATAGTGTGTTGAGGATCATATTTTGCACATAGGCCAAAAGATTTCGGCCTCAATCCTAACAAAGCACTTTCCCTCACATGTTTGCTCTGACTCTACGTAGCTGCATGGCAAACTATACATAGGACTTCCTATGGGTTTCTTTCAACAACTGCTTTCTTATTTCCACTTTTCTTGTACTCATGGTTTTTGAAGTACAGGACAAATAGCTGTCCTGTCAACAGAGCTGTGAATCTCTGTGGCTCCTCCAGATGTGCCTCTTTGCTGCTTCTGATTAATGCTCTCCCTGCCCCACCAGTTTAGGTAGACAGTCATCTGCTGCTTTAATCTTCTCTACAACTTTCTCTCTGACCTATCCGCTGTGTTCCTTGGTCTTTGTGTTGCTCTTTATTCTCTATCCACCTTCTTTGCCTTCACAGAACAACTGAATTTATACTGAGATTAAATTACACACAGAGGGACTCTAATTAAGTGATTTTTTTTGAAGGCAGTTGTTCATATAGGAAAATGTGAGCTTTGTGTTTTAGACCTGTAAAGGTAGTAGGAAATTTGGTTTTTAAGAAGGATGTCTCTTGATTTGACATCATTTGACATCTTCCTCCTTCTCAAGACAACCAAAAATGAAAATAGCCTGCAGTGAGACTGCCTTGTGTGTGGGGATGCTACCACCAGACGTCATTTCCATGAGGAGAACAATTGCCAAAAAGGACCAGAAGGCTGCAGATCTGTGTTTTTATAGCTAAGCACTGACCTCACTTTCACCCTGGAAGCTAAAAATTAGTGACTTAGATTTTATGTGAGTGGTCAGTGAGTGGCAGAGTGACGCGTCCTTTATGGCTGACCAAACACCAGAGACACCATCCTATATTCTGGATTATCTCCTGCAGGGTTCACTGAGGACCCCTGCAGACTTTCTGCAAAAGTCACACATCAACAGATTTTTTTTTTTATCTGTTATGAATCACAGAGCACCAAATCAATGAGACAAGATGGTGATGTAATGAAAGAAAACTTTCATATAAATGTTTGCATAAACAAACTTATACTAACAGAGTCTAAAACAGTTTTGGAGCTCCCTTGAGACTCTAAGTGTGCAAATTTCAGACTCGTGAGATTCATGTATTTTTAAAAGTGACACTAATGCCATCATAGTGTTTACCTCTTTACATGCAAGATGCCCTATTCTCCTTCACAACCTCCAACCTTTAAAAATGCATTAGAGATGTTATGTAGTTTTTGAAAGGTGAGAAAATAGAGGTACAGCTTTAAAGGATTGTCAACAGTACTACATTCTTGAATTATTATAGAATTTTCTGTTACCACTGAATGAAAAAAAACTTTATTTATTTAAAAACCTGCATTTTATTGATTCATCTTTTAAACATTTTTTTGTTTTTATTTGGTGTGTTATTTTTTTAAAACCTGTCTTATTCTAAATTGCTATATGTTATTTAGCCATATAATTATTGTTTTAGAGTGATGTAAACTTAGAGAACCCTGTAGCTTAAGTGACTGAAATCATTTTTCTATTTTTCCCCTCTCTGCTGTAGTACAAATTTATGTCTGTGGATGTTGTCTGGTGTTTGGCAGGTTTGGAGGAGATAGTGGGGAGGAAAATAGTAGTGCTGTGAAATCATGTAATAATCCTTCATTTAAAATGCATTTATTTGAGTTTCCCATTTTTCTCTGATATTTTTTGGGGGAAATTTGATGTATATGTTTTATATATATTCTTATGTATTATTTGTTCTACTCTTTATTATTATACAACATATTGTGGTTTATGAATAAATGTTACTCCTTAGTTTTATTTGATCCAATTGCTTTCTCCCTTTGTTTTTATTATTATTTTACAAAGTTACTGATTATTTTGTTTAGTTTTGTCCAATCAACACTGTGTAGCATTTTGGAGGAACTTCTGTTGTTTAAATTAAGAGAGGTCTAATTTGTAGTTTAATGTGCTATGTAAACAACGTTCACATTGACAACATAGTTAAACTCAGTCAAACATGATAAGCCCATGCGCATATGCAATCTTTCATATAATGTCAGCAATAGGACAGAGACTCCAGAACAGTTGAGCCTTTCTGCTCTGCTTGTTTTCTTCTAAAGTCGATCACTCTTTACTCTAAATGGAGCCAACCGGCCCATCTCCTCAAGGTTAGACGGGCTGTGCTTCAGGCTGATTTGCACAGGTCACTGCACTGGCACTTACAACAAAGACTTTTCTGGTCTGGTCCACACTGGACTTTCAGAGGGAGCAGCAAGGCGTGAAGAACTTTGAGAAACTCCTCACATGCATGCCTTTATATCAAACACAGCCTCAGGCAGTGATGAGTTCATTCACAACAAAATCAGACACAAGAGTAAAGGAATGTAGCTTCAGGTGCACATGCATGTTTAAAGTCACTTAAAGGGGCTGTATTACGTGTTTTCCAGGAACATAGAATCATTTTATGGCACAATCAAGTAACTATGTTACCTTCCATTGTTACAAAAATGGTGTATGTACATCAATTATGACTTAAAAGAAATTTGACGTCATAATTTAACTAATTGAAATTGGGCCTGCTTTAAGAAAGTCCTGCTCTTTCTAAAACTCCACCTTCATGAAGTCATCACAACAGCTAGCTCTTTAGCAATGTTTTAACAGCGTTGCACTGAGAAGTAGCTATTATAATGAGCTCAATAGGTGCGCAGTTCCACCAGGTGTTTGCTAATTGCTGCTGGCTAGTATGAAGGAGCTGAGTGGGGAAGTCGTGGGGGAGGGGTGACTGGTGTGGCAGAAGTTTAGAAATTGCAGCTCTAAGGAGGAGCTGGCTCTCAAAGGCGGCACTGGGTCCATCCAGGTGTTTTGCACAACTGAATGGCTGCCACGGGAGATTAAAAGATTTCTCAAAGATCCATGAAAGAATCAAGGCAATACTGTAGGTATGTTTTTGATGAGGGATTAACATTACAACATGATGTGAAGCTCAAAAAAGTCAATTTTACATAATACTGCCCCTTTAAACTTGCATTTTTCATTTGTTTTTTTACATCCTTCTGTCATTCTATTTCATCCCCTGATTGCACAGCCTTTAACCTACATTTAGCTCCTGCTGCAGGCTGTGATCAAAGTCACCTCACAGAGCATTGGATCTGTAAGCTCACTGCTCTTTAGATAAGCATAGCGTTGGAATTTGGCTGGAATTCTGTTTTGTGTGTGTTTGAGTTTGAAAATGCAGCTGGGACGGTACCTTTTGTTCGTGGCTTATTGACAGACTCTGCAACCGAGCTGTCATCAGGGCCAAGCTTTGCTCGAAGGCAGCCACCAGGTTTGCCTGTTCAGAAAAGATAAAAAATAAAAAGGTTTTTACATCTTTTAAGTAGATGTCTCTGAGAGGATATTGCTAGAGTTAATTTTTAGGTCGAAAATGGCAGAACATAATTCAGACACTATTACTTAACTATCATAGAGGAACAGGTTCAGCCAAATTGCTTTCCTTTAAATTTTCCAATTGAGGTAATAAAACACAAAGGTTGAACAGGACGTTATTTTGCAAAATCCCCTTCTTTTCTAATCTCTTTCTCTATGGCCTAGGCGAGGAGAGAAAATTACTTTCTATTCTCTAAGTCATAGCCAGAGTAAAATAATAAACAAAGTCTTCTCATTTATCCAGTTTACAAAATTCTGTGGTTGGAGCATTTGCTCTGGTTTTAATAAAGTCTGTGATATGAACATATCTCAAAGAAGGTGTGTGACTCATGTGTTTTGTTTAAACCTATGCGTAATGTCTGTAGGAGCGCTGACTAAGGTGCTCATACAGAAACAGCCTCGTTGGATGCTGATAAAGAATAAAGGAGCCAGATGTCCAAATGTGCTGTGAAGCTAAGCATCTTTATGTGGAAAGCAGGACAGTCAAAAAACACCTCAAACAGAAAAATATAGAATAAATTAATATCTTTTATATTTTCTACTTTTACATTGTTAAATTGATCAGAGTATCTGTTAACTTGGTTCTTTTCTCTTCAAAACTTGAGAGAGAAGAGAACATACCACTCAAGTAAGGCAGATGTAATATTCATATATCTGAGAATTGCAAAATAAAATAGCTACTCACCTAATCTGCAGCAAATCATTAAATAAAACATTAAAACAACTGGAACTACCATAAACAAGGCTGGGCAGGTACCCAGGCTTATCTTACCACCATGCTTAAAAAAAGGCTGTTTTACTAAACTTTCCCGGGGATAACAAGAATAATGGAAATGTATGTATTGTTGTTTCTTTGTCTTGTCTGGGTCCTTTCAGTTGGTTCTCAGTTAGTTTTTAAAATTTATTAGTGAGAATATTCGTGTGAGGCAGTTGGGGCAATAAACGAAGAGGTGGATCTTATCTTGAGGACTAAACCAGTTACCAAATGTCAAAGACGAAGGTACCGAAGATGCTTTTTGCAAAACAAGGCTAGAAAGGTGACAAACAGATACAGACATATGATACATACATTTGCTGTTAGCTGTGTGGTCAGATTGGAAACCTTCTCCTGCGATGACTCCAGCTCTCTCCTCAACATGCGGATTTGCTGTGTGGAAAAAATATATCTATGGTACATTACATGATATAAAACCATCACTATAATGAAGTGTCTGATATTACACAATAAATAAAAGGATGGTGAGCAAAGAATGACGAAGCGACTTGTTTACTCAAAAACGACACAGATGGGATTGATGGATGAAAGGAAAAACAGGAGACGAGACAGCGAAGGTGACTAGGCTGTGAAGACAACACTCACCTCTCCCTGAATCCTTTCCTCAGCCTTGGGAAGGAAGGAGTAAAAGCCAAGACATTAGAGAGGACAGAGGGGGTAGGAGAGAAGTGGAGAAGAAAGGAAAGAATAGGAGACTAATAAGGTTCTGTTCATTATCTTAGGTGTGTGCTGTTTAAGCAAGAAGCAAGAGAAAAGCATAACTCCATCCCTCCACCTTTCAAACCAACAATCATATCAAAAAAACTAATCCGTATCTACCTGATTCTGTACGCTGCCCACACTCACCGAAGAGTAGCTCGACGAGGCGTTTGAGGCCAGCGAGAGAACAGACCCATGAACTGGGAAGTGAACATTAAGAGAGGCAAAGTTAAACAAATGAGCTGTTATATTTAGATGTCTTTTATAGAAAAACTACTAAAGTAATTCTGTATTTCACCTTCATCATTGGGCTCTCTGTCCCTGAAGGATCCAGAGCGAACCATCCCCATGCTGCGCGGACGTTCTGCCAGTGACATGGTGCTGCCCAGCGGCGATGCACTATAAAGCTCCATGGAGGCATCGTGTGTTGGGATACTGTTAGACCGGGTCATCCTGGGGGGTCCACCTACCGGGCTGGGTACTGTTTTGACAGCAGAGTTATCAAAAAATATTAGTCAAAATAATGTGGAACTGCTACTAGGTGGTGCATATTGTTATCTGATATTTAAAGGAGTGGATACAGACCCATACTGGTCTTTGAGGTGCGAGGCAGGGAGGTGGGTGAGGACAGCAGTGGGAGGGTGAGAGAATCAGTCATACTGAGAACAGCATGCGAGTGTCTCCTTTCTCCTTTCTCCTTTAATTCCTCCTCAGGCTGAGAGGCACCACTGAAACTAAAGACAGAGGGGAAAAAAGTCAGTCTGACTCACAGTAAAATAGAAAAAGGTGGTGGAGCCATCCCTAATATGACAGATCAGTTAGTGAATCTAAAATCACAATAAAATGTAATTTTTAGGTGATCACATTAAGCTATTTTGTGCGTAATGGTGAGAAATGATATCTTGTAATTAACTAAACAGGATATGGATGAAGTTTTAAAAAAACCTGACTTTTGAAGCAGTAGAAAAATATTAGACCCTTTTTTTTTTTTTTTTTTTTTTTTTTTTTTTTTTTTTTTCAGAAAAAGCCAAACTTTAATTTAGGTGCATTTATTATGGGGGGGAAACTGCATGTTTGAAACACTTGTTTATATTATAATGTTACACAGAGATACATATGTATTAACCACTGTTCAAATCAGATTTACAAGAAACATGCTTTTTAAATAGGTCAAAAAATGGCTAATAGACACCCCCCACCCCAGTTCTACGGAAAATCGATTCCAATAATTTTGACGTTTAGTGTTTTGAGACAAAACAAAAGAATCAGGACAGAAGAGACACTGGTGCAGCGAACTGTTTTGGTTGTCAAATAGCAAATCAACAAACACATACCATGGCTCAGTTATAAATACTCACAATGAAATTAGGACTCTCTTGAGTAATAAAGTAGCCTTTACAATAGGGTCTGTTTTGATCCAGAGTACAAGCATAAACCAAGCTTTGCATGTGTAGATCTAAGAGAATAGCCTTATGTGTGAACTCACATACCTTAAACCTTTCTTTGGCAATGTGTTTCTGTCTCTCTGAGAACTGTGGAAATGAAACAAAGTCATTATGTGAGCACTTGAGCAGGGTCTTATTAAACTCAGGAACAGGCACAAAGAGGCACAATACGACTGGCAGGCAGCTGGTGGCAGCCAGTAATTATGACTACAGTCAGTGCTGCTGGTACAATGCTGATAATAGGCCAGTGGTAATAACAGCTTGGCAGCTCATTAATGTGTATGTCTGCATAAGTGGTTGACTTTACTTGTTTTTCGAGATTTTAATTTAAAAATTTCCACCATTTTCACTAATCCAAATGCAAAAAAACTATCACTCTGTAACAATTTACAATTAATAAATAAAATAAAAGCAATCAACAATTGTACCAGTATTTAGCATTCAGCATATTTTCTCTTTTGTTTAATGACCAAAAAGCATCTGATAAACAAAAGCTATTTCCAAACTTTGTTGGTTTAAACCATTCAAATTGACATTTGTTTATAATATATAGGTGTAAAAACCTCTTAGTGTTTTGCAGTTACCACAGTCTCAAATCTCTGTCTGCATGAACAGTACTTAAATTTGTCCATATTTCTGCTTAATTTGAGAGTAGGAACATTTGTATGTCCTGCAGGGCAAAACAAACTACAAGATCCTAAACCAGCCTTTCTCAAAGTCCAGACTTTGTTCCAGATCTGGACAATGTCAAGTCCATCTAGATCCAGCCCATGGCACAGAAAATGCAGACAGCTTGCAGAATTGGACATATAAAAATGTGAAATATTGTAGAATGTTGTAGTTGTGGATCTAACAAATCTTGGGTTTTCCAACAATCTAGGTGTCAGTGTACCTGTTACACGTTCACAGTGAAATTGCCTTATAGGATCCTGGGTTTGGCCAGTGTACTTAAGGCACAATATGCTATTTTCACATTATGTTGCTATGTATTATAACTGTAATAATCTGTTTTCTTTAAGTTTTACCTCAATTGCTTTGATGTCAAAATGACTTTTTTTTTGCACTTTAAATTCAAATTAGCTATTTTTAATGTCTGAGTAAAAAAAGATCCTCAAGTTAATCAAGATTACCGGTAAATTAAAATTATGCTTTACTTTCTAAAATTAGGCTCACAGTAAAACAATTGAGGTGCCAATTCTCTCGCTTGTAAGTTGTAAGCCAAAAGTTTAATAAAAATGATTTGTTTATCACCAGCTCTCCTGGATCTTAACCCATCTAGAAATTAGATTTGGATGCTTGAACATAAAATTTGAGAATCCTTAAGTCCTTTGTCTATTAATTCATTAACTGACCAGAAGGTGGGGGTAGATGGCAGTTTTTTTTTTTGTTTGTTTGTTTTTTTTTTTGTTTTTTTTTATCAGACATTATGATACATGCTTTTGCTGTTAGCTGTGTGATCAGATTGGAAACCTTCTACTACAATGTACTTGGGATAGTACAGTATATGACAAATCTACTGATTATATTTCAGCGGGAGTCAACTGACCTGTCTTTGAGAGTCACTGAGACTTTACTTCCGGAGCTCCAGCTGGAAGGAGGGTCTCTTTCCAGCTCTCTGTCTTTGTCTTGAGACTCTAAGGTGTTGATGCTTCTCCCCAAGGTCCCCCTTACCCTCTCTTTATCTCTCTCCTGGGGTTCTGGGGCCAGACTCATCTGTAAGGGCAAAGACTCTAAACTGCGATGTAACCCAGATGTGCGAGGGTAGAGCAGGGGAGACGTACTGCCTTCACTCCCTCCAACGCCGAGAGAAGTGACCTGCCTCGGTCCCAGGCCAATGCCGGAACTGGGAAAGCAGGCTGAGGAGTTCACATTGAGTATAGGTGCAGGGCTGGGGGTCAGACAGGGGCTGGTTGACATTCCTGATGAGCTACAAAGTTCTTGAAGCTTAGAGTAGGGAGGAATCTTTGGAGGCAAACCATCCTGAACATCTACTTCCAGGCTGTTGGAGTTCAGCTTGTCCAGTTGAGCCATGGATGGAGGCTTTGCCAGACTGCGTACCCCAGACAACCTGATGGAAAAACAATGATAATGTTGCAGGAACTGCACAATAATTCTTTAAACTGTATGTAAAAATGGATGTGTGAATTAGATCATATGAGTAAGAATACCTCTGGCTGCTGGGTGAAGACAGATCCATGCCCTTGACACTGCTGGGCGGTCTCAGCCCATGAAGCTTCCCTCCATTCTCTGAAGGGGTCTGAGCAGGACTGCCCTTCAAAGGCCCATTTCCACACTCAGAGTCTGATACTACTGCTTTAGCTTTGGCTCTCTCTTTCTCTTTCTCTCTGTCAGTTTGATTGACAGGACTGGGACTGGGAATTCCACGCCCTCCGGTCTTACCAGAACCCAGTCCTGAGCCAGGCTCCTTGAGCTTAGAGCCCTGCGGTGATGTTGTTGAAGGCTTGGTCAGCCCAGAACCAGTGTCCATGGTGGTGCTCATTGGACGAGCTGAGCTTGGCCTGGTTAGCGTCAGTGTGCTTGTCTTCGCTGGACGAGGCAGGGAGCGGTACTGGAGGGAGTTTCTGGCATTTGAAGACAGAAAGCTGCTTTGGTCGCTGTTTGAAACATCCAGACTTGTTTTACGTCCTCCACCACCTGCAGATGGTTTAACGGGAATACCAGATGTTTTTGGAATCTTTCCTACAGCCGCTGAGCTGCTGGGCATAGAGCTGATGCCTGAACCCCCAGCAGTGGGTGTACTGGAATTGTTTGCACTGCTGCTGGTGGATGTGGGGGGCTTCTTGAAGCCAAAATTTCCACCAGCTGAAGGCCTGACCAGACCAGATGGGGGTTTCCGCTGATCGCCACTTCCAGTGCCATTTCGATGGTCTTTACCTGCGTCAGAGGAGGAACGCTGAAGTCCTGAAGCCTTCACTGTGAGCCGAGACTTATCCATAGGCTTCCCATCTGATTTCATAGAACCTACCATAAAAAACAAAAGTGATGAGTTTCAACACCATCAAGAAGGTTGGGATAGAGACTGAGACTAACCACTCTACAAAAGGACATCATATCTAATCTAAAGCCCTTAAAGGTCTGACTGTCTGCTGATAAAGCTGAATCCCTGTTTCAGTAGAGCTTTAGCAAGCTGGCCACACTCACAGCCATCTACAGTCACACACATTGTTATCACACTATTACTCCTCTTTTCCATCATGATGACCTAAAATAGTTGTGTGTTTCCAGTAAGCATATAAGCTTTCCAGTAAGTTCCTTTCTGAATGTCCCAGCTGTGGAGTTCTGGGATGTACATGAGCAGCATGGCATGGAAAAGGAACTTGTCTGTAGGGGTTTAGTTTAACTTAAATTTCTCTACTTGAGAAGTCCTTTGAACATATATATTGGTGAATAAAAGGTCCAGGTAAAAGCGAGGGGATTTTTATACCTTTTCTAACATTTCTCAGTTTACAGATTAACTGAATTTTTTTTTTTAAATTACAGAAAATAATAATCTATTTGACATAGGAAGGCTCCACTGTATCCACCACCACACAAGTCCTAACTCCTTTACACTCATGATTTGTATCTAATGGAAGTCATTATGTGAGGTTTATATACCAGCCATTAACAGAGTCAAAGAAGTGCTGTTGCACGAGGCCCACCAGCATGCAGCCTGTGGACATCTGGAGTTATTTAAAAGTATTTAGAAACCCACAAAAGACACATATACACACACATTTGAACAGCTTTTTTTCTCCCAACACAAACTCACAGTTCCCAGTGTTCAGATAACAACACTCACAACAGATTATTCCTGGAGTTCTTTTGTAAATGGGAAAATTGGGTTTATGTGTCAAGTCATAAACTAAATCCATTATGTAACCACAAAGTTGCTTGTTCCAAGAACATTTGAGTGAAGCAAAACACTGGTTGCAGTGAAAGTCACAGACAGAGCCCAGGCATATATATTAGTTTCAGTATAAAGAAGGCTGATTCACTGACATCCCGTCTGTGACTGAAGCAGAAGAGACCATGAATTACTACATGTCCCAACAGAAGGGGCCTACATTTAAATATATGTCCCAGACAGACTTTTTATGACATTTACAACACTGACATTTTGAATCTTAAAACAAACTTGCTCAATACAGTACTCCAATTGAATAAGGATTTATAAGCTGTGTTGTGAAGATGTATTTAGCTTATCTTTCACTCAGAACAGTGACCCTCATTCAGATCTAATCCTGCAATTAACAAATCTGTAGGCCTCTTCTCCAAACTTTACCATGGTTGTTATTGAGCTACTTCACAACTGTTTGCATTTATCTGAGGAGTTTGTAACAAGCAGAGTGTCCAAGCTCACGTTAAGCAGCCAAGCACTGATAAAATGATCAATGCCTGCAAGTTTGCACTAGTAAGCAAACTATTAATAATAGCTAAAGCTATAGCAGTAGCATTAATCAGGTATTCTGTCGAGCTCAACAGCAGTTGTCTAGTTTTAATGTTCTTCAACATGACCCACACATTAAATAGAAGACAATGAAACAAATAAATAAATAAATGCGATTATTGACAACATTGGTTTCTTAGAGTACAAAGCAAACCACACATTCATTAAATTATAGATGGGTAGCTAATTGTAGGAAGAAAATGTCTTATAAAATGTATTCTTATTGACTCTAAATTTGTATTTAAACTTTTTTTCTTTGTTTAGCATGTATTTAGCAATGATCTGTTCACATGAATGCCCACCTGAAGCTAATTTGAGGAAAACAGTGCATATCAATGAAAGCAAAGTGTGATTTTGCAAAAACATATCCCAACACCCATAGAACTCACACTAATGTTTTCAAAAAGGCATCATGATCTAAAACTTAATGTTGCTTCTAAATGTTTGGCCTATATTGGTCTAACTTCCAGACTTTTGGCCTGCAGTGTAGTGTAATAACTTTAACTTCTAAACAGATCA
Source organism: Anableps anableps (assembly GCA_014839685.1). Classification (NCBI taxonomy): domain Eukaryota; kingdom Metazoa; phylum Chordata; class Actinopteri; order Cyprinodontiformes; family Anablepidae; genus Anableps; species Anableps anableps. The sequence goes on from CM026071.1 coordinate 21,245,152, forward strand.
ATATTACAGTTGGTTGTTTCCTGTTTGGTATATTTAGTAGACTGTCCTTAGTGACAGCCTTGTGGGACAAAACAATTAACTTACAGGAGAACTGGAGTAATGAATCTGGAAATATTCCAGTGACCATTTCAGATGTGTATCACAAAATTTTGCAGATCTTGATTTTCTGTTTGCCTTTTGCTTTTTCATTATAAATTTTAGCCAAATTCTGTAAGTTGGGCCAGACAAAATTATTAAGTGTTTTTTGAAAAATATTTAACTGGTCATCAGATAAAGCCACAGTGATGACAAACATATGGCACAATTTATAAACACTGTGTGGTAAATGCAAAATTTTACTTCTTTTGGTATATAATTGGACCAAAGTAGTTGTTTACTTATTAAATGTCTTCCCTCTGTTTTTCTGCAAACATGCAGGCTCTTAACAAATCAGTGACAGACAGAAACAAAGTCTTTTGATGTACAGTGAATATAGTACTTAGATTTAGCCTCATTTTCTCATATTGGTAAGTTTACAAACTCCTCCATACTGATGAGAAACAAAATTTGTTTTTGCTTGGCCTCATCTTCTGAATAATTCCTGTCTCAAACATCAGAGGTAAACTAAATGGCTATGTTGGCAGATTTCCACTTAATAATAATAAAAGCCTGGCACACATAGTGCATATGAATGAAAGCAAAGTCTGATTTTGGTGGTACAGTGTGGTCCAGCACACTTGCTTGGCACATCTATCATTTCAACAGCTGGCAGAGCAAAACAGGACGGTCCCACAGAAAGACGGCTGTTTGCACATCTAAACTGCACAGAACATCGTTACTAGTGTATCCTGTTGTTTTGTTCATCTAATGGGTTAAGAGAGTGTGTGTGCGTACATAAACAGCACACAGATGGTGTGCTTAACAGGCAGCTGCACAATCCCCACCATTGTGTTCTTTGTGTGTGTGAGGGATGAAACTTTTGAAGGCTAGCAATAGCTCAGATCATTGCACATACACACATCCTGAAAAGTCTTTATTTCAAAGTTAAAAATTTGCTCTATCTAACACCAAAAATAGAGCTTGAATTGGAGGAGAAATAAGTAACAAAAGCACTGTTGGTCCATGTGTGTTTGTATGTGTTTGGCTGGCAGGAAGGGTGTGGGTGGTGATGGGCATTTGATACATGGCACCACTTTCTGGCCCAGAGGGTGGGCTGCAGCTGTGGGTGAATGTGTCTCACAAAGACAGGGAGTGTGTCTGCAATTGCGTGGGTGTAAAACAGCCAGAAAGAAAAGAGAATTAACAGAAAGCTAGAGAAATCTGCCCATCTGTTTAAGCTAATTCAAGACTAACCACAGTATATGTTACATAGTTATTTGTGTCTGTTAAGGAACTCACCTGCTACTTTGAGCCCACTCTGGGAGGAGTGCGTGATTGGGGATGTGACTCCCACAGGTGGGTTTCTCCCTTTCTTCAACCCATTTCCTTGACCGATGGTCTGTGGTTTCTTCAACTCCCCCTTCTCTCTTTTCCACTTGTTGGCTGACTCAGACTTCAAGCTTCCCGTATCGAAGGCGCTGCTGCTTTTGCTTTTGCGGCCGGGCTTGCTATCGTCAGAGTCCCAAGACAAACCACTTTCCACCAGGGATCTCTTCTCTGCATCTGTGCGCATCTACAGAGCAAAACAGAAACATTCTTCATGGTAACTTGCCTCAAAAAGATTTGGAAAAAAACATGAATTATTTTAAAGCAAGAAAACAATATTTAGTTGTGAGCCTTCACTAGGCTTTTACTTTTAAATATGTTTTGTCCTGCTAAACTGCTAAATCCATGTTGTTTCTAAATCACACACCCACAAAAGACAAGGTGTGTTGCACTGAAGAAACAGCTCATATAAATATTGTCTGCTGTGCAAATGTTTTCAGTGACCTCAACCTCAGCATAGAAGAACTGACCCACAATAGTCCCATCCCATTTAACCTCTGTTTCTAGGTTTTCCCCCTTGTGAAAGTTATTAATGTGTGTATTACTTTAAATTTCACATACACACACAAACAGATTGCCAGTGGTAAATGGCTAGTTTGAAACTGAAAAATCTAATCTTTTTCTAATAAGTGAACACACCACACAAAAAGATATCAGGTTATGTTGACAACAGCACTCTTCAGTGTTGATGCTGTTATTGAACACCCAACTGAGTTATTTTAGTTCAGGTTTTAAAAAATGATGTCAACGGAAGGAGAGAGATGTAAAAAAACTTCTAAAAGGAAACTGTACTTTACAACACATAGCGCCGTCTCTGTAGTTCACTCAGGCTGGGAGACAGTGAGTTTCAGCAGATAACAGGAAAGCTAAATACTGTATATAACAGCCAAGTTGTGTTTCAAGTATAAGATGATTTGCACATACCTCCTCTACAAAAATCTGTCTGCTTAGTTGTTCATGTAACATTTTTGGATATGTCACTTGGACATTTTAGCTTAAGTTCTCGAAAAACCAGACGTTCACTCAAGTTGTTTAAAACATAACAATATCACAATGAGTCAACGAACCACACCTTTTAGACTTAGAGGCCTGTTTAATGAGATGTGTCCCCCTAAAAAGACTCACTGACTCATTTTGATGACTCCTGAACAGAATAACTCACTCAACTCAGTCAAACTAAAAAAATATTTACTGATGTCTAACTTTGCAATCTCTTTGCATATCTGTTTATTCATCCCTAAGGTGGAGGGCGACAGCTACAAGAGAAACAATGCAGCAAAACATTAAGCACATACACAAACATGCACAACACTAAGTCACACACAAACAGTTAAACATTTGTCCTACACAAGAAAACCAGACAGCATCATCTTGTCTGAACATAATCCAGAACGGAAGAACACCAATGCTAAAAATGGGGAAGTTGAAATATCAGGTTGTTCATCAAGTCAGCCAAGTTTTTTTCTATGCTTTTGTGTGTGTGTAAAGGTTCATCAGTTACACAATTTATCAGAAAGATTCTGAATGTGTGTGAGAGTGTTTGTCTGTCAGCTTAGGACATCAAACACACCCCACAATTCCCACGGGATTCAGATTGCTGAATAACATTTTTTTTTTTTCTGAAAAACAACATAACTCACAGCCAGAGTCATATTACCAGAGGCGGGGGTAACCATGAGCTGGTGTTGCATGTTCAGCTTGCTGATTAAACGCTGTCATTTCCTTAAACACAATAACTGATGGCTGAAACAGAAGCTGTGAGATACACATCTGGACAGGCAGCAAAAAATAAATAACACACACAGATAGACAGAGATACTGAAATGAACACTGCATAAATATAGAGATGAACTGGAAAGACAAGTTGTTTTAACATGTAACATGTATGTTGTCAGCGAACATTTTGAAATGAGGAAAATACCACATCTGACCTTAAGAGATCGTATGTTAGGTCTTATAGAGATTAGAGATGGATAAAGACACTTCATGAAATTAAAACAGGAAAATCAGACCAGCACATGGCTTTGGGATGAGAAGACAAGGAGCCATGTGTATTAGACTTTGTGGGGTGCATAATAATGTGATGCAAGGTTGTCATGGTAATGATGCCACGGGGTCTAATGGTTGCTATGACTCCTATGACTAGGCGTGGTGGGAGGCATAGAGTTTCTTCCGGCTCGTTGGCCCGGTTGCAGGAGTGCAGATGGTCCTGTGTGTGTGTGTATGTGTGTGTGTGTGTGTGTGTGTGTGTGTGTGTGTGTGTGTGTGTGTGTGTGTGTGTGTGTGTGTGTGTGTGTGTGTGTGCGCGTGCGCGCAGACGGCTGTGCTCTAGACCTGTCCTTTAGTATATATGAACAGACAAAGACTTACACTCTCAGCATCCATGTGCTAGGGTTGCTATGGTTACACTGATATCCTCTCTCTTTCTACCTCCCTCTGTCTATCACTGTCTCTCTGCTTCAGAAATCCCACCACATTAGTCAGACACACCACAGTGCGGAGGAGTGACCTAAATCAGGCGGTCTAAGAAAATACACAAACATATTTAGGTCCATGTAGCTCGAGGTAGATCTTAACAACTACTTCAATCCTACACTTTCTGAGGACCATAGGATAGTTATCCACTGCAGAGTTACATTGCATCTATAAGTTAGAGAAACAATTATTACCTCTAAAGAACAGTTGTTGTTTTTTTCTTACGGGAGACAAAAATATTCCATCACAGATTTCTTCTGTTTTGTTTTGTTTTTTGTTTTGTTTTGTTTTGGCAAACTAGAATGTTTTAGATAATCAAACCAAATTTAAAATGAAGTTGAACAAGAGCAAATGCAAAAAGCAGTTTTCAATTAATGATGTCACTTATTAAGGGATAAACTCTATCTAAAACAACCTGTAAAAAAGTAAAACTGATCTCAATTTTACAAGCCATGCTTCCCCTGATTACTGCAATACTTGTAGAAGCATTTCTTCACTTAAACTGAACCTGACTGACAACATGAAGTTGGATAAATACCTCAAAAAGCCTCAAAATGTCATTACCCAATCTAAAGAAATCTAGGAACAGATGAGAAATGAAGTAAATGACATCTATAAGTCTGGAAATAGTTAACTTTTGAATCTGTGATCTTCAGCTCAAGTGCATTTTGGTTATGCAGTTGGACAATTATCCAAAACACACCAGCAAGTTAATCTCTAAATGGTTAAAAAAAGTGGGACAAAATGTTATTGTAAAGTGATTGCCAGTTATTGCAAATGCATGAAGCCAGTTGTTGGGGTAATTATTTTTTTCACATTGGGGCCAGACTGTTTTGACTAGATTTTTTTCTCTTAACAAATAAAATTATTATGTGATTGATATTATATGTAATTTGTTTTTAACAATCTGAAACATTTTATTGTGACAAAAAGCAAAAACCAAATACATCTGTAAGGGGACACACACTTTTTAGGGCAGTGCATACAAATCTAATGCAATCTAGACTGGCTGACATATTCAAAATCAAAGAACATATGGAGTTCCTAAAAAGCAATCAGTGCTGATTAAAGTCCATTCATTAATCAGATTTCACTCGCACTTGAAAGAAAAATGACAAAATCTTAAACTTAAGTACTGGATACCTTTAACAGCTCCTGACTTGGCTTACAAGGAAGCCTGAGGAAAAATGCGGCTGTCCCACAAGCAGTGTCTGTCGCAACGAACATCGATCGCTGCAGATAAAGCGATCGATAAATATGTGATAAATATTAAGGGCGTGTGTAGACTACTTAATGGGCTGCATCTCCTAAATCAGGATCCTGCTTTTTATTGCTTGTGTTTTTTTTTTCACAAAATTCAGACCTTAATCAGTACCTCAGTAGAATAACAGCCCAATAAATACCCACACAAACACACATGCAGAGTGCTTGTCCATCTGTATCAGATAGCTGTTTGAGTCTCTTACCACCATGGCTGAGTTCCTGCGTGAGCCAATGGGAGTGGTAGGGAGGGAGTTGAGAGTGGGACTCGTGTTGAACTCTTCAGAGCTGAGGTTGTCTGAGCCGTCACTCAGGCCACTGCTGATGGAACTGCTCTCATCCCAACTGAGAAAGAAAGAACAAGGATAAAGAAAGCACTCAGATAACATTGATGTTCTATGTATTTATGTATGTTAGTTTGCCTTGAAAAACATTTGGAAACATTTTCTGAAACATGCTGGAGAAGTAATGCAGCAAATTCAGGTAGACTCTTTTAAAGTGTGGAATACAGATTTTAAGTGTATCTGAGTTGAAGTCTTAAACATTAACTTTTATGAAAGTGTCCTCAGTCTAGACATCATGTACAGATGCTGTTTCTGATTTCCTGTAGATATTGATCAGGGATGATAGTTATATGCTTTAAAATATGTATTCCACTCCCTTCAATTTATTAACACTTAATACAAGGTATCTCACTTGGATTTGTCTTCATCTTTGTCTCTTGATTAAAAATTCAGAGGCCCCATTTAGAAAGCTGAGTGCTCTATATACCCAGCTTACATGCTGCTTTAACTATCTGCAGCCCGAAATTTAGAGCGCTATTGACAAAATCTCAACCCACACTCACAAAAATAGCACTGAGGAACCCACACTAATGCATGCACCCACGACTGCATCCAGCACCATTTTGTACCTCCTGAGTCAATCCACTGTTCATAAAATATTTATATGAGGATAATGTCTTGCATAGACAACCAATGAGTGCCTATATACATTGATTAGCAAAAATAAAGATTTTGAATAGGAATTTAAAATATTCTACTTAGAGTTCATCACTCATGATCCACCGCAACATTACTAGCATAATTCATTTTGTCCATGCTTGGTCATTTACATGTGCCTATTTTAGCACAGTGTATGTTAATTTGGAACTATATAAATAAACTAAGCTGAGACTCAACTGAAATATGGTGTATTAAGACTTGAATTTTGTGAGAAAGTTCAAAAGCTTTTGGGAGCTCCTGCTGACCTGTTGGGTCCTAAGCAGCAGATTAGTTCACTTATGCCTCAGGGCAGTTCTGGCTATACCTTAAATTATCACTACAATCCAGTCTGATAATGAACTAGAACTTTTCAAAGGTTAGCTTACGATGAGTAATTTTTTTCTGTTTACATGCTTATTATAATAAGGTTCCTCAAGATGTGTGTGGTTTGATTTGTTTAATCCAACTGGAAAAGGATGAGCGCCACAATTTACTTTTTAACATTAGTGTGTAATGGCTGCAAAGAAAAAAAATTAACTTTTTTCGAGAAAGTTTTGATTGACAAACCAGTTTTCCTGTCTACAGTCAGATATACAGCAATCTGACCAATGTAACGGTAAGTGTGTGTCTTAGCTAGGGAGACTAACTTTGCAGAGTGAGGTCAAAGAGGGGACTCAGTTGTCACTTGTAATGTCAGCTTTGATTAAAATGAGGTTGCTTACAATAAATAGGTCACATTTAGGATATTGGGGGTTGGGATTGTATTTTGCTAGGGTCAATTAGTCGGGGGACTGAAGATAAACTGTACTGTAAATCCAGTTGAAACACAGAGCCTATTTAATGAGGTCATGCATCGTACAGCTGAATAGGGGAGGATGGAGGAAGAGAAAGCACCATGGGCCTTCCAGTTGGGTGCCTGAATGGGTCACACTATGGCCTGGAGGGGAGTTGATTGGAGGTGATGAGAGACGGGGGAGGAACTAAGGGCAAGCCTGTGGATATCTTATACACAAAAAAGATCAGAAAAAGATTTTGTCTGAAATTGATGTCTGTCGAGCCAATCTGAATATATGAGTCAGAAATGTGGCAAATTTAGGAAATGCATCAGAAATATGCTAAGGAATAGCTGGATTTTCCCACTGTGGGACAATAAAGGATATTTCTATTCTATTGTTTCTGTGGCAAATAAAGAAAAGAAACTGGAAATGCATGCTTTTTTCTTCTTGAGGAATCATTTCATTTAAAGAGCTAAGTTCAATTTTTGGCAAATAATTTTTACACCTTTTTCAAGAATGTTGATAGATATACAACACAAACACTGAACAGCTCACAACTGGTTTTAAAGTACCAGACAGTCTTATTTGCATAGGAAAAATGGGAGGCTGCTGCAGCCACCAAACCTTTGGTTGCTTACAGACAAATCACCTTCAAGTTGGTGTAGGTAACTTTTATAAAGATATGTTTTTTACACATTGGCTAAAACTGTCACTGTCCAGACAATATAACATCAGACAGATAAGCTGTGAAAAAATTGAGCTCCTCTGTCTCCTCCCTGTTGTCCTACTGCCATCTACAAACTACACCACATGGTCAGAAACAACCAATCAGAGCCAGGAGGAAGGTCTTTGCGCTGTCAATCACAGTGTGTACAAGCTCAAGATTGCCAGGTTTGCACCAGCTGTGCTAATGGAACAACCTTGTTACAGGAAAACTGTTTATCTGTCATCATCGGTGTCCATGCTTACTAGCCTGCACATTCACAGCAGACTCTGCTGTTGGGGGAGAGCTGTACCGAAGCAGAGCGCAAGGAGGAGGGTGTGAGCAGCACATACACAAGCATGACTGACAGTGCTAAGACCTTCCTCATGGCTCTTATTGGTTGTTTCTTACTGAGCGGTGTATTTCTGCAGTTGCCAGTGGGACAGGGAGGAGGCAGAGAAGCTCGATTCTTTTACAGATTATCAGTCTCATGTTATACTTTCAGGACACAGTGATAGTTTCAGCAAATATGTAAAAAACTATTTTGTAAAAGTTACCTACTGCAGCTTTCACTCTGAGGAAAGCACTTTTTTTTCATGAAAAAGAATTTTAAAAAATTTGTTAGCTGGCAGACTGTTGTTGAAAAGATATGAAAAAAATTGCAGACATTATCTCCACTGGTTCCTGTTTATGCATAAACCAGCATTAGCACTGCAGTACAGCTTGTTACAGTAGGAAGTTAGTAAAGTAGTCCAAAAAGGTGTTTTTGTTATCTGTGTATCTAACAATGATTCTTTTATTATTGGTAATTCATTACAGTAATAATAACAGCCTCTCAAGCAATTACTGGTAAAACTGTACAACTCTTTAAGTGATATGCATAAAAAATTGTGCTTAACGTTGGTGCCAAGTTTAGTAATGTCCAGTGAAAGAGCCAGTTTTACATGTTTTGAGCAACATTCAATTTTACTTCACTGAAATAGACTCACTGCTGGGAGACAAACAGTTGTTTTCCTCCTTTTTTCATATTCTGTCAAAGCCCTCAGAGCTATTCGCCTGTCTGGCTAGCGGCCTTTTAGTTGAATAATTCACATCTGATGGAAAACAGATCAAACAGCCTCTCTGCTGAGCTTGATGTCACAAAGCTGACAGACGTGAACACAGGAAGCCCACAAGACAGAAGGAAGGTCAGGGGTCAGATATTATAAAGAGAATCTGCCAAGCATATTGTTTATTTATTATATAGATGTTAAAAAAAATAAGAGGACTATGCCAGGTTATCTTAATAGTGCAAAAAAACAAACCAAAAATCTACTAAGAATGAGATTCCTTTACATGTTTGCTTTATGAGTCTTTCCAACACAAGAAATTAATAGGAACTGCTAGATTTGGGGAGTCAAGAGGAACAAAGACACTGATGTCTATGTTACAACTTTTTAATCCATTCTCCAATCCCATTCACAGGACTGTGAGTGAACTGTTCACTCATAATATAAAAATACCCTAGAAGTTATCTGTGGAGGATCGTAAGCCTCTTATACAGGTTTATCTTCATACAAAGTGTCTTGGTGAAGACAGAATTTATAATTTTCTTTAAAAAAATGACTTTTTCCATCAGTGCAGAGCAGATTATGGATCCACTGCAGATCCATTGCCATCCAACTTTATTTAACCACCCTAAAGTCCTCCGCTTAATGAGATAAAAATAACAACTGTAATTTAAAAGAAGCTGATAAACTAGGCAGACACTTGACTGAAGTAACGTGTAAAAAGAGTATAAAAAGAAAGGTATAAAACAGAAAGTGCTACATTGGTAAAATAGTGTGTTGTTGAGGCACACTTCTCCCTTTTTTTCTGGAGGACATGATCTCAATAAAAAGCTGCTTTCTGTATTAAAAAAAAGTGTTCTGGGTCCACCTCACCTTCCTCATTTTGCTGCGGCAGCTGAAGAGATAATGTTAGCGCCACATTCATCAGTATGAACCTTTTAACAGACAGAGTTTTACATTAAGCACGGCTTAAGCAACTTTCCTGTCGCATTTTTGTAGTCCATTGACCTAAGGCTAATTCCTTACTCGGAAGCAGTAAAGAAACAGAAATTTAAACGTCTTGCAGAGATAAAAATTATGACTCTTTAAAGATTTACTGAAAATCGTGCACAAGAGATGCAGATTGTATACATTTTCAAAGTTCTGAATTCATCAGAAGCCAAACAAACACAGCTAAAGGGAAAGCAAAGTGATCTGGGTAATAAAAATGGAACCCCATGATTGTAATTCTAGGAGCAAAAGGAAAATCAATGTTGATTTTATTTGAGGTACAATACTTGTCAATTAGGTTGAGTTTCATGTTATTGCCACCATTTATCAGCTCACCTAACATCCAAAAAAGGAATAGGTTCATACAAGTGTTGTTCTACAACAGTATGATCACACCTTTAAATGAAAAGCCAACAGGTTGAATGTTTCAGATATGATTTACTGTTTTTTTAAATAAAAGAAATAAAAAAGGAAGTAGTGTCACATATACAACATCCTCCTTTAACAAAAAGCATTTTCTTTGTTCCTTATACAGTCTGCAGAGAAGACCGACCAGCCACACCCACACAAACACTGTTGGCTTCACAAGCCATCAAGAGAATGTACAAATAGCTACTGCTGTGCTGAATAGCTGCCATTTATTAAGAGGCTTCTATGTTCTGTGGGGATAATTGACCAAACCTCAAAGAAAGAGGGTTTTTTGTCTATTGTGAGAGCTCATTTCTGTATCTGACCTTTCTGTTGTGTTGAAAGGCAGTAATAATAAAAATAATAATAAAACCTACAGCAGAGAGAAAGTATCGTTGCCTGTGGTGTGTGGGGCTTGAAAACCTGCCAGACCCCCAACAGCAGATTTTACAGTCTCAGATGATAAGCTTACAACCTAAGCAAACATTAACTGTAACTGAATAGAAGCTGTTCCTTAACTATTCAGAATGAAAAACCCTGGAAACATTTTGTACCATAAAAAAAATCTCTTTATATCAGAGGAGACTGTAGTTTGCTCCTGATATTTAAGAGGTTTCCATAAGTTAGTGTTTTCCTGGGTCTTTTATTCACACCAAGACATAAAAAAACATGTGTTAACATTCATTCAAGATAAATTAAAAATAAGTGAACATATTCAAATCCATCTCATCTAATAACTTGTCATAGAGCTTTAAATGCAGACTGCAACTCAGACTATGCATTGACAAATTAATAATGCCAATGAATGTCACAATAATATATCACAGTGATTCATAAAGTCTTTATAACACTACCTCAGTAAATAATAAGGTTTTCAGATACCACAATCTACCAGGAGTGATTTTAAAATGCTAATACAGCACAACTTGGGCTTTTCCAGATTGTTTTGCTTTTGCAAAAAGAATAAAGAGAGAGAAATAAGAAAGGTGTTTATATATTGGCACAACTCTTTTAGCTGAATAAGAGCTGTAGTTTAATTCTGCTTTTTTTTACTCAGGAGTTAAAACTCCAAGTTGGAGAAATAAATGGAAAGGCTGCCCCCTTTAAGTCTGAATTCTAAGTGGGAAAGTCAGAGGTTTCTCAATAACCCTAACCTCAAAATGCAACATGGCTGCCACATGTTTAAAACATAGAAACCTGAAACAACAAACTGCTCTTCAGTCAAGCTTATTAAGTCTTTCATACACATAAACAATCTCTATTAGTGAAAATGTTACTTTATTGTTGGAATACATAGAATTCAAAGAAGGATACTGTTATTAACTTACATTGCTAGTAGGGGTTTGTCACTTTGTACTTTGATTTTTTTTAAAGATTTTCTCCTCTGCAGTTCTCTGTTAGGTGGTTTCTATTTGGTCCAAAGATAATGTTTTTCTTAAAAAACTTAGCTCTTTGTCTGTGGCTCATTAGCTCTATGTCACATATAGTAGAGCAAAATAGTTTTCTATTCACTTTGGAAAAGGTTGCCACTAAAATGTTAACGAATAGAGTGCTCCATTGCACTTGAAAGATGGATTTTCTGATTCCCCAGGTGGAAAAACAAGAAAACCCAATGAAGTCAGAATTCTGATTGAGAAAGTTGAATCCTGCAGAAGGCCCGGATTTTAGTATCCAATATTGCTCCGTACATACAGAACGTAGTGAAAGTTACCTGTATCAGCTATTTATTATTATTAAAGGAGTGGTGACATCACCCTATAAACTATTTCATGTAATTGATATTGCTGCATATGTCAATTCTCCAATGAATTTCATTTTAAAAAATAGTGTCACCTTTTTGTAGGGGGTTGTTTTAGCAGGCCAGATTTCCCTCCTCGGTAAAAGGGTTGGGTACGGTAATGACATGTGGCTCTACCTTGTTGACTTCACTCTGATTGGCTACAACTATATTTGGGAAACTCTTCAGTAAAATATGCTGAACATAGTCTCAAATTGGGATTATAATTGCGTGGTACTTCCCCATAAATGAACTTCAGCCACTGTTCTCTGGTTCTCTCATCCTTTGGGTGTAAATGGAAACTTCCAGCCATTTTTGAGCACATAACTGCGCCACTTTTTAATAGCCATCCTCTTCTCAAGTGGAGTAGCCATACATGCTAGCGCAACTTAGCCCTTAAATTAGCTGGTGTATTGGCTGGGGGGAGGAGGGCTGTTTGCTTGATGGTGTGCTCTAACTGGAGAATATGAATTATGTAGAAAGATAACCTCAGTAGAAAGACAAGCTGTTCTCTGATTCATCTGTTTTTGAGCAAAAAAACAAAACTGACCGTCTATGAGCAGGGCTTTTGATATCAACTCTTGACATTCACATGGCCTCATCAGAGCAGAACAGATCATATTATACCCCCAAAACCACAGAAAAAAGAAATTTGTTGTCATGACCCTTTTAAGTAAGGTATGGGTGTGGCAGCTCTGAGCTCCACCTTCTGAGACAACTCTTTCACATCTTAATTGCCTCTATAGGCAACCATAGTACCACCAGTGGTATTGTACCACAGTTTCAGAACCATGGAGGACTCAGAAATGCCAATATAACTAATCATGAACTGGCAAGAAGACTTGGTAAAACTTGTCAGACCACATCAGATCAGATACAAATTTGGAGAAGGCTCAATTAGGAGAAATTGCAAAATACAGCAAAGATTTCCAGGATGGCTTGGATTATTTAAACATAATAAAACAGAGACAATACAAATAAACTTTTTGTCCCTTCATCGGGTTAAACACTAGCAGATCAGGGTGATATTTTGCCAGTGACTTTCCAATCGAACATCCGTAAATGGATGGAAACTCTGCAGTCCTACAGTGGACAGGAACTTTCCATTTCTATTAAAATCCCCAAGTGTCACATGGCAGAACCCAAAATGGCAAAGTCAGATGTGCTCCTGGTTGGGTCTTTTGAGGTAAATGGAAAGTAGGGCACCAACAGAGCTTTACTGGGCAGTCCAAACAAAGCATTAGCAGAGTGCATGAAAAGGTTATTAAAGTATTTACATTTTCTAAATCTGTTGCTGACAGAAGACAGAAACTCTGATGCAGTATGAAATGCTGTGTCTTTAGTGCAGGTATGTCTCAGGTCAGTCTGTAGAGAGACAAATAGTCCTTTTCTGAAAGCCAAACATCCACCACACCACTGTGACCACTATGTTTTCCCCAACAGCAGGTGCCTGAGAACAATTGTTTAGGGTGTTGACAAAGTCTGATAAAACCTAAAGTGAAATAGATTAACTGAACTGAAAGGTCAACTGTAAAAAATAAAAACAAGAAATGAAATGTGAACTGTCGCTAAAAGAACCATCTGCTTCAACATCTTCTGCAGGTTTCAGTCCAGACACGTAAAACAGGATCTAACACCAACTGACTACATGCGAACAAACAGTGACTCCAGTGTAAACACACTTAAGCACACACTCTCACAAAACTAAGTGACTCATTTTCAGCGGAGGTCATGACCGGCCACACCTACTTTTCTTCCTTTTTTTAAGCACCAGCACAAGCAGGCTGGAACTGACAACGATTCGGGAAAAAAACATTCATGCCCATAAGCGTTTGTCAAGTATTTAAATATACATGGGTGAACAGCTACCTGGTTAAAAAAAGAGGTGAAATATGGTGCAACTATGTGCACAGATGGCTAACAATATGGGTGCTTGGACCGCTTCATCAGCTTATCACCAGGAAACAATAACACACACATACACACACATATTCATGTACCCAGATCTGTGAATCACCTTGGTGGATTATAAGTGTAACAGACTGTAACATTATTATATTTCCAGTCAGAGCAGTGGAACCTTTCAATGGCCTTTTTAAATGCTTAAGATAAAAAAGATTTTAAGATTCGGTTTTCTTCACAGGATAATCCTCCTCTGCAGCACCATGTATGGACTGGGAAGAATTTCTTAAGCAGGCCATACTATTGTATATTCACAGTATTAAGACAAGCCTTCACTGACTTCATGCAAATATGCAGCAGGTATAATACATATGATCAAAAAATCTATTTGATAATTGCCATATAAATGTCATTTCAGCAGCACTTGGAGTCATGGTGTTTTCTAATGAAACACCTACCGCTCCACATGCTGTGCAAACATTTATTTGCTGATAAAATCTGACTTTACCAATTTTTAATAAATGATGCCATGCTGTCTGGATGCTTGTGGCAATTGTTAAGTCATAACAAGAAATCTGTTAATAAGAGAGGCTTTTAATTAAAGCCCCAACACAGTCATTCTACTGCATTGTAGTTTTATGCATCTACAGTAAATCACTGACCCAGTTAAACACCCAATTAAATCCAGACTGTGCATACATCCCTGCATGTCAGCACACAAATTATTTCCTCTTTGGCATTATTTATTATTTCTTCCCTGTTGTGTTTCTACAGTATGCGATAGAACAATGCATTGGAGCTGTTTTAGCAGCCTTTTGTCTACTCACATACACACACCCATACACACACCCAGCAGTATTTGGGTATTACAGGGGATTACAGCACAGGATGGAGTTAATGAGCTCACAATTACTGCTAATTCCATCTGCCACCAGGATCAGGTCGAGCCACTGGCCACAGCTAGAGGTGTGCGTGGAAACTAAGGAAGATTCAACCCTAAATGTACAATGAGAAGAGATTATTTCTGTGCTTTTGACTGACAGCAATGCACTCAAGGTTTAGCACATAACTGCCACTGTGCCCTGCTCTGGGCTTGGACTAGCTGTCAGAAATGTGTGATCTAAGACGCTGAGTATAACTGCAGTTTTGATAAAGTCACTGCTCCACTGAGAGCTTTGTCTTACTGCCTCCAAGGTGTGATTGTGCATGGAAGAATATTGAGGTCTGTTACTCTTCCAGGTTTTCCTTCACAAAGAAAGTAACACATTCCACAAAGGCTTATTTGCTTTCTGTGAGTGGAAAACTATATTTAACAGAAATCCTGGTCAGTCAAATCTGTCTTTTTCCATACGGTGGAGGCAGGTAGATCAGATGGACAAACAAAGGACTATAGCTTAAAGGTGGAAAAAAAACTTGTTTGGCCAGGGTATTAGTCACTTAGCCTCTTTGCAACTTCTCTAGTCTGTATAGTTTGGTTATGTTGGCTTTATACCCTTTCTTTTCCATGATAAAACACAGAATAACTCAAACTCATTTAAGGAATACTGAGCAAGAAACACTCCTGGGGCAAAAAAAAAAGCACAACTGTTGATCATGTTGATGTTTGCTGGGTCATCTTGATCTTCTCAAAACGTAAGCCCAAAAAAGGAAAAAAATGGGTGAAAGCAAGTAGCTGAAACCTTGAAAGGCAAGATTAATTTCTTTTATCTTTTCAGTCTTCTTGGTCTAATGTCCTTATAGTTAATCTGGTCAGTCAGGGTCAGCATTTGAAGTTTAATTCCCTTCCAGTCTGAACAAGTCTGGTGCTGAGATTTAAAAAGCCGTCACAAGACAAACAATGCACTTTAAACTTAATTTGTATTTATAAGTATAAGTAAGTAACTACACAAGATGTTGAAGAGAATAGAGCAACTCTGAAGCTAGATTGCACAGAAGAGTGTTATAGGAGGTGACCAGCAAAGCTCTGTTATAACCCATTAACCTCTGATCTCGAAAGTTCCTCTCTTCTTCACTAAAGAGCAGGAAGTAGAAGAAGGACAGCACTCCCGCGACAACTTTGAATGGCCTTTTAAATCACCTATATAAGTAGTTCAGTTTGGGGTGCAGGGTGGGGAGCTTCTCAGTCCAAACTCAATGCCTAAGAACCAGGGAGGAGCTCAAAGAGGGGAACCCCAGCTCGCAGAGGCCCAGGACGAGGGTTGGATCTCGGGGTAGAATTACCTCTGGCCTCCATCCAGATACGTCAGCTGATTTAACGGTTATGTGAAATAACGGCACAGAGCGGATGTTTTGGTTCAAAAGAGAAAGAGGGGAAAAAAAGAGAGTGAGCGAGAGCAAAGGAAGGAGAAGAAAGACTGGGAGGCTTCATTTTTGAATAAGGCATACTTTTTCCAGGTTGCTGTTAACTTAAAGCAGCTGTGCAAAAGACAGTCCAAGACATGTGCTAAAGAATAAACACAAGTGTTCCTGCTAGCAGCTGCCTTTTAATCAACAGAACCAGGAGAAAAGTAACAGAGCTGGCAACAATTTAAACTGAGCAGCAGACAGCAAACACATGGACATGAAAACAAACATGATAACACTGAAAAGGAAATAATAAGTATATTACAGCTAACCTGCTGCATACTGGGAATTGCTGTAACACTGAAACAGTTTTCAATGATTATTTTCAATAATCTTTGCTTGCAAAAGAATATTTTAGGCAATTGGTGAAACAAAACCTATGAATAGAATATATCACAGGGCCTGCTTTTTGTCTGCAATTATTCTTCAGTGGGAACGTTGCTGATAAAAAGCAAGCTTGTGGGTAACACTGATTTGGTGATGTTTGTGAAAAGCAGTGTTGTATGTGTTTAATCAAGGAAACTATGTGCATTTTCAAGGTTATATTGTTTGCATGGCAGAATGTATGTGTACAAAATACAGCCAGTAAGAAATTGTTTCCTTATTAAACAGGAATGTAACAATCCTTCCAACTTATGAGACAGTTTGACACACAATATTTGACTAGTAAGAACAATTTTATATATAAAGTCAAAAACAACATGACTATTTTCTTCATAGCTTCATCTCGTGCTTCTTCTGATTTGTTTTTTAGACCTGATACTGAAAATAGCTACCCATGAGTATTCCAAAACCTAGAGTGTTGCATTCAACATGACCTGGTAGTTCTTATGTATAGTATGTTTTGTAAGCGAAAAGAGGATTGCTTTTTGGGTTTTGGACTCTTTAATTTCTGGTGAAGATCAATCAAGCTGAAAATCCATTCATTTCTGATAATAACAGCCTTAGATTTACCTAACTAGACAAAATCACACTAGCAGTAACTCGACAGGTGCTTCACAAGATGGATCTTAGTTTGGCAAAAAATATTGTGCTGTTCTAACACTGATCTTGTGCCAAAAGTTTAAAGTTTAAAAGTCTAGTATTAAATCAGTCATACTAACATTTTTTTGTTGTTTTTTTTTTGCAAATAAAGTTGGATATCCAACCGTTTTGGATGGTATCTTTTCTTTACTCCATTTCGATGAAGAAAATGTTTGACACATCAACACAAAGAGACAGTCAGATAGACAGAGACAGCGTGTGACTGTGTAGCTTTTGTGTAACTCAAGTCTGACATAATAAAGAGGCTATAAATCTAACTTGAACACCACTAAGCACCTGCCAAAGGTTGTCCAAACATCAGCTAAACAGAAAAGATTGAAAGACCCATTGACTGGAGCTGAGACTCTCTTTTACCTCTGCTGGCAGAGATAAAGCAGGGACCTAATAAAACACTCACGTTCCTCACATGGTAGTGAAAGCACAGACTATTCATTGTACGAGTGTCCATTTTTGTCTGTATTCATGTATGTGACCACATGTGGTATCGACCGGGAGGACTCAAGGCGCACCCATCACCTGCTGTCCCTCCCAAGAAATGCACATTCGTCGGCCACTTATAGTGAGTTTAGCAGACATTCCTTACTCTTTGGACACCCAAAACACACACTTTACATTCCAGAGGGTGTATTCTTGGTTTCCACTCCCTAATCCTTCAACATATGGAGTTGGATATAAGCATACCATTCCACAAGCACACACAGCCAAGGAGAAAATGACAAATCAGGTTTGTGCAGCCAACTTACTTTCTCTTCACTGCAAGATATTTTTTGAGGTTTTAACTTTTCTCCAATCTTCATGAGAAGGACTTTACTGTCAAGTAAAATTTACATCCTGAGGTCATTATTCAGCACGGCTGTTTATGTTTGCCTCAAAGCTTTTCCCTCATCCCCAGCTGCCAGTTAAGGTGCACTGTTGTCTGCCTTTCACTCCTGCTTTGGCTTTGATGTTCCAGAGAAATACACTAAACCATGGGAGGGTCCACCTCATGAAAATATGAACACTGTATGTGAACACTGGCTCCTGTGTGTACATTAAAATGAGAAGTGTATGTGTCTGATGAGAGCAGGTTACAAGCATCTGTTGATGCACTCTTGGGTCTCCCTAATGATCTCGTAGGGAGGGAAAGAAAAATAAACCTACTCACAAAACAGCAAGATTATTATAGGATGCCTTATGTATAGCATGTTTAGCAACAAGGTAATTCAAAGTGCTTAACATGATAAAAACATCACAGTATAAACAAACAAAAAACATTAAATTGCAGTGTCAAAAAAGAGAAGTAATAAAAAGTTGCAATCCAGACTAAAACTAATGATGTTCTAGTTATTAAACAAAAGGCAATTTTAAACAAATGATTTAAAAGAACTCAGTGTTTTGGCTGTTTTGCAGTTTTCTGGAAGTTTTTCCAGATTTGTGGTGCATAAAAACTGAAAGCTGCTTCTCCATGTTTGGTTCTGATTCTGGGGATTCTGGGGATGCTGAGTAGGCCAGAACCACAAGACCGAAGTGGTCTGGAAGGTTTATACATCGACAACAGGTCTTTAATGTATTTTGGTGCTAAGCCAAAAAGTGATTTATAAACCAGCGAAAGTATTTTGAAGTCTATTCTCTGACCTACAGGGAGCCATTGCAAGGACTCTAGAACTGGGGTGACATTCTCCTAGCTTTAGTGAGAACGCAAGCAGCAGCAGATCAGCTACAGCTGTCTGATTTTTTAAGAAAACCAGAGAAGACACTGTTTCAATAACTAATTTGACTACTGATAAACACGTGGATGAATATCTTAAGCTCTTGCTGAAACAGTAGTCTTTTAATTCTGAAAATATTTTCCAGATGATAGAAGGCTAACTTTGTAATGGTGTTTTTGCATCTCTGAAGGTTTGGGTTTGAGTTCTGATTTTCAGGCCTGATCACTCGTTTCTAGTTGTAATAGGTCACTCCTCTTTTGGTTCAAAAATAATTACTAGTATTGATTTGTTCTATCCAAGTACTCAGTGCTTGAATAGGTTCATAGTCACCTGCTGACATTGCAGTGTAGATCTGTGTAGCATCTGCATAGCTATGCAAAAAAATGTGAATGAATCTGTAGAAAACATGACAAAGAGGATCTTTATTGTAATAAATCAGACACATAAGGGTTGAGATCATGCTTCTCAACCTTGTGGTTGTGATTACAGATCTCTGTCACACTATAAAAAGACAAAGTTTAAACCAACAGCTATTTAAGGGAAAATTAAGTATGTCAAAAACAGCTGTTCATTCAACAAGAACATGAAGTTACTGCGAAAAGTGTGTTAAAGCTTGAATACTTCCATGTTAGAGTACATCAATTTAAAGTTGAAATTAGCATATTTACTATCTTCAAAGCATATATTCTTATAATAACAGCATTGGGTCACTTTTAGACAGTCACCTCTATAATTCTAGTATTTAAAGTATTCATAATAAAAGTCTTGTGCTGTGGCTTCGACCTAATAAATAGTCATCCTCAGATGCATCACTTAAACTTCTGACTGCTTCCAAACCCCAAAGATGAAGACAGATGTATAGCAAAATGTTGGGTATTATTGCAGTGGCTTGCAACTGTTGACAAATCCCCAAAGGGGCTCCAGAGTGTCCACATCTACAGAAATATTTTGATCAAATGAATATTTTCATAGTTCCTAAAA
This sequence comes from Anableps anableps, assembly GCA_014839685.1. Classification (NCBI taxonomy): domain Eukaryota; kingdom Metazoa; phylum Chordata; class Actinopteri; order Cyprinodontiformes; family Anablepidae; genus Anableps; species Anableps anableps. The sequence goes on from CM026071.1 coordinate 21,264,995, forward strand.
TGAGAGTTTTCTTCAGTGTAAACTGAGGATGATGGAAGTTAGCAGAATGATTATGTCTACAACACAACAGAGACTGGTTGTAATGTAACTGCATTGGTGATTGGTTGAGAAACTGAGCTGGGTGAGTCAGTATGCAAGAATGTAACATTACAAAGCAATATTGATACTTCTACCAAGTGCCTGTTATTGGAAGCATGACTTCACCCAACTTGACACTGTACAATTACAGCTAGTGAAAGTGCAATTTTAACTTATCTTTTACTCAGTCTTTGTTTTCAAAACTCTCAGCCTTTTTAATTTCACCCTTCTTGTTTGTGTGCTGAATATTATCAAAGGATGATGAGGGTATAACTCTCCAAGCATCTGAATCAGCAAAGAATCAAATTTTCAAGACTGATCTGAATCCCTCATCCTTACTTTTTACCTCAAGCACAAAAAATGAAAATGAAAATAGCTTTGTTTGGAATTGATAAAATAAACTAGTCAGGCCTGACTTTCAACATCTTCAGGCTGAAAAAAGTCCAAAGTTTAACATATTTTTTTGAGCAAACAAAAGACAAAGAGTGACCAACCTGAAATTGTCATAAAAATGTTCATAGACATTAAGTGGTTGAAGGGACAAGAGCTTTCAAGATGGATTTATGACAGCCATTTAAGGACATTGTTATTATTGAACTATTTATGTTTGGCTAAAATAGGAAAATTAACTTAATTCAGCACTGCTATTATAAACTGACCAAACACTGATTAACAGTTTGAACAACTTGCCACTTCATCATGTTCATCTGTGCAGATGGATATTATTGTGATGTTGATACAAAATGGATATGGATTGGTCTTTAACCAATTAGACATATACCTTTACAAGTAAAGAAACTAGTCATTACTAACTTAACACGATTGTTTACCATTCTTGATCCTTTTTTAAAATTATATCACATTTTTATTTGAATAAAATAATGCCAGGCTTATTAGGTGTGAAAAATGGAAATTATTGATGTAAGTCATTTGTAAATGTATTACCGAGGCTGTTAACTATGGGTGGTTCTGGGTATGTGGTAGGTCATGCTGAGCAGGCTCTTTGAATAGTGTTCAGATGACACCACATGCATGCAGTCACACACAAAGAGACGCAATAAACTTGTGTTGGATGGCCCTCAATATGACTAACAAAGCTGACCAAATCTTTGTGTTGGCTGGATATGGTTAGCTAATGGTCCGTGTTTAGTGTGTGTTTGTGCACACACCCTGACGTATATGAGCAAAAACATACCCTCATCAGCTCTGGTTTAAATCATAGAACTTGGTGACAGTTTGAAGGGCGTATGCTTTTCTGTGCCAGTTTATAATTATTTTACTGTTTATCTGCCTTTTGACAGTGAGTCTGTTTAAGCACACGTGTCCAGCTCCAAAACAGAGATAAGAACAATCTACACGGTCCCCTACAGACTGATGCTTGAATATGTCTGCAAATCATGAAAGTCTTTGAGAAAATTATGTGTTAAACTATGCCTTGTGAAAAGAATTGCTACTCCTTGGGCTTTTAAACATTTTGTCACAATTCAACATAACTGGATTTTAAGTGACAGACCAACCCAAAGTAATGTATAGCTGTGAAATTAAAATGAAACATGATTTTTAATTTTGTTATGAAAGCCCCCTTGCTCTGATACTCAGGAAGGTTGTTAGAGAACATTAGTGAACAAACAGCATCATGAAGACTAAGGAACACAACAAGGCTAAAATTGTGAAAAAGTTTACAGCAGTATTACTTTATAAAAATCTCATACTTAAAAAAAAATACAGAGAGCACTGTTTAGTCCAACATCCTAAAATGGAATGAATATAGAACAACAACAAAACAACAACAAAACTAAAAGAATATAACCATCAAACTCATTTCACAGGCCAACCAAGGAGAGCATTAATTAGCAGAGCAACCAAGAGGCCCATGCTAACTCTTGGTTACAACCTATGTGTGGAGTATATTTACCACTGCACATCACCTTGAAGATATTATTACCATGGTGAAACATGCTGGAGAAAGCATGGTGCTATGGGAAATGTTTTCTTCAGCAGCGACTGGAAACTGGTCAGAGTTGATGGGAAGATGGGTGGGACTAAATACAAGGTAAGTCTGAAAGAAAACCTGTTGGAGACTGTGAAAGACTTCAGACTGGGGGAGAGGTTCACCTTCTAGCACAAAAACAACCTAAAACCTACAGACAGCGAAAATTAACTGGTCAGATCAAAGCATATTTATGTGATAGATTTGGTCTAGTTAAAGTCCAGACCTAAATCCAATGGATAATCTATGGCAAGATTTCACATTTACTTCTGACACAAGGTACTCATCAAACCTGACTGAAATTGAGTTACTTTGCAAAGAAGAACAGGCAACAATTTCCATCCCTAGATTTACCAAGCTGGGGAAGATGCATACACAAATGCACTCCACACTTTTTAGATTTAAATTTGTAAACAAATTATTTATTCTTGTGCCCTTGTACTTCCATTTCACAATTATACACTTTATCTTGGTCAATCATATAAAATTCCAATTTGATACATTGAAATTTGAGGTTATCACAACCTTTAGAAAAGTTCACGTCTGTGTGGCTGCAAGCAACTAAGGCTGAGATATCATACCACATGAGTTTAATTGGTTTAAATGGTCAATGAACAAAGCTGGCCCCCAAATTGCTTTCCAAACAAATAAACTGTATTAATATCATCCCTCTCTATATTGTACAATCTGACAGTATAAGCACATCAGGTCCTGCTTTTTTTCCCCCCTCATCCTTCCCAATCAACAGCTTATTCATATAAACTGGCCTACATTAGCGCAATCTATATGCCAATGCGTACTCTTAAGTAATAGGGTGGGCGTCTGGATGATTCAAAGGAGGCTTGCTATATTTCACCCAATCACTGCAGACACAGGGAGAGAAATGTAGGTCAGGCGTTCAGAAGAATGCGGCTCGGTTCTGCAGCGGATCAATACGGACACACCCACTCATACCTGACAGTGTATCAACTGGAGAACCTGCAAGCACCGACCTGCAACCAGTTGCCATCCTAAAATAAAACAATAGATTTGTCAGCAGACCCTGAAATGCAGACAGTTTAAGGCGCGTGCGCACTCTGCACACTTCAGCATCATTAGATGATTTATATTAATGTGTTAAGACTGGAGTAGAACCCTGATTTCAGATGTCTACCGGCCAGCATGGAATTAAAGACAGAGGTGGTGGCTTTGCGCATTGATGTCTGCTTAAGTTATCTACATACTTCACTAAGAAGAACCTCCATTTATCCACATGCTTATCAGAAACACGTCACACAATCGTCCTGTCAGTCACAATAGCAAAACCTGCCGGCATTCAGCTGTTGGAGTTTTATGAATGAGACATGCTGCTGCACATTTTTACGCACTGACTCCACCGGAGCCTCTGCAGCACATTCACTTCACTCACACTCCCCACATGTGTATGGATAAAAGCCAGTGTCACCTATGTGTAAATTAGTTTCCCTTCCGGCACTCTCAGTCACACATACACTCACAGGTTATTGGGGTCGCATCTATTTACCTTGACAGAAAGTGCATTGTCCTCCCTGCGCGCTGCGGAGCCGACAGCTGCAGCATTTTCCCATTCAAAACGCGCCCGCTCATTCTGCTACCATCCAGCTCTCACGCTGCTTTGTTCCCGTTCAGCATATCCCGCCTCTGTGGCTCTAATGGAAGAGAGACCTGGTGGGCTGCCTCTCCACTGACAACCAGGGAACCGCCTGTAAGATTCAGCAGCTTTGACTGACCCTCTCCCGCAGTGCCTCTAATCTCTCTCTCTCGCTCTCTCTCTCTCTGTCTCTCTCGCTCACACACACACACACACACACACACACACACGGTGTCGAAAGGAGGGGCAAAGGGAGGTGATGAAGAAAGGAGGGAGGAAAGATAAAAAGGCAACACCCCAAATTCCTCTTCCTTTCCTTCGTCGGCACCGTTTCACAGACCGCCAGCAGCTGCGCCTGCTGCAAAAAAAAAAACCCCGCACAGAGCTTCCAGCGCGCATCCAGCCACAGGATAAGCACAGAGTCATCAAATTCCCCGAAAGCGACATGACGCTCTGACACTAAATCTCAAGTCTGCGCATCCCACTGACCCCATTCTTATTGCGGTTAATAGTACAGTGAAAATTGCCCTTTAACAGAAACCAACATTGTTAATATTTTTAATACGGCAAAAGATGTTAAAAAGCTACTAGACCCTACCACAAAGGGTATAATAGAATGTTATGCAAAGCAAAGAGTTTGACAGTCTTTGGACTAATTTGAAACATAATAAATGCGCAGACCTTGATTTTCCGAAGAAAAACCAGTATGTCATCACAAAAAAATTACAGTTTTGATGATTTTTGCGCAGTTTTCTCTGTCTCTGATATCCCTCTTATTGTATTTTGCACATAAAACTCAAATGTAATTTTTCAACGTCATTTCTCATCTAAAGCCACCAGTCAGACTTTTCAGAGACACCTGCTAATCTTCAGATATAGTTTGTGCCATTTAAAATGTGTTATTGTCAGCTGTTCTTCTTTTTTCACTCTTTTGTAATAAATCACTATTATCATAATAATCATTTTACAATCATTCCTTTGCCAAAAACAAGCTTTCATGTCTTTGGTAACATCACACAAGGCATAAGGCAACTGATCAGAGTTCCTTTGAGCCATTGCACAGCATCACATAGTTTGGGAGTCAAATCAAATTAATGCTAAATTCTGCCATATTGTTTACAAATGCCTGTTAATGGGATAGATTATTGTGCCTTCTGTGATGTCATCAACTCAAATAACCCCAGTGCAAGAAGCTTTATTTTAAGACGAATTTCAAAAACATATTTTGTGAAATCCTGCTATGAAAAGCCATACTTCATCACACAGCAGTGTCTTAATTGTCAGTGAACATTTTTTAATAAAAAAATGATACAGCAATGGACAGTATCTTCTAACAAATCTGTTATTACCCGTGCATTTAGATGGGGTCTGACCCTTACAAGCAAAGTTTTCTTGACCTTTCTCAGCATTTTTGAAACGCCTCACCTCTCTAACTCTGTCATAAAAAACATCTGATGGCAAAGCAGCCAAAATTATTACCAGTTCATGGCAGTGACATGAGTGAGGAGTTAAAAAAAGTAATCCAGCTGCATGGTTAGTTGTTTATGCCTTCATTTTTTTATGCAGTTTTCACACTGGGTATTTTTGTGATACATTGGTATATTATAAATGAATAACACTGTACCTCTATGGCACTTGTACTAATGTATAAGTGTGATTACAGTTTATATTGTAAAATATTTGGAGTATTTTTGCCCAATAGACTGGGGTCGAGATAGTCATTAACTTAAATAGTGATTATCACATAAAATATCTTATAATGTGGGCTTTGCAGAGGAAATTTTTTTTTTTTTTTTTTTTTTTTTTTTTTGAGTGCCGTGGCAATCTCAGTATCTTTTTAACTTTACAGAAATATTTTCTCAGCAGTCACTGGCCATGTGGAACAAGTGCTGGCTACTAGTCAAACCATTGGTGCCACAAAGAGACTTCAAATCAGTGTAATGAAGTGAGGAGGTTAAATGACTCCATTGTTTCTCATGTAACAGAATGTGTATTGGCTTCTGGAGAATCACAAAGCAATAGGACGAGTATCAAGTATCCACTCCCGCAAGCTCCCCCCCATCCCAACATCCAGTGGTGTTCAAACACTTTAAGTACTGAGTGGACCCCTGTGAATAGGTCTGCCTGTCTGCTGGCTCGGTTCAATAAGTGAATGAAGAGTTAGAGAAACACAGGGAGGAGGGAGATGGAGCTAATTAACAGTGCCTTTTTATTAAGGAGAAAGAAGAGTGAGTTCAAGAAAGACAAGAAAAAGAAAGGGAAAGCTTGGAAAATGTCCATAGAGGGAATAAAAAAGAAATCACTAAAAACCCCCATTTAAATTCAGGGGAACAAAGACGGGATTCTACTGCTCACTTGTACCATGCACAGCCAGGTGGGCACACAGAGGGACTACATTCCCTGTGTGACTGGCACATTGGCATGCTGAACTGCAGGTGTATGGAGCACTTTTGTTGCCTGGGTGTTACTAATAGGGGTAAACACAAACTTTTTCTGCACACAAACAAAAGTCCGACATTCTCAATGACACACTTTCAATCCTCTTTAAATCAGTGTGAGCATATGCTTTTATTCATGTCAGCTCTGATCTGAGTTTCTGGAAAGGCCAGTTGGACAGCGCTCTGTCTGCTTGGCAAGCTTTGACTTCAACCTCTGACTCATGTCCAGACATGCCCTCTCTGTCTCCAGCTCTGTTTATTTGCCTCGGACTCATCAAGGGGTATCTCTTTTTTCACAACTACCTTCCTTTCCACTCAGCGTCTAAAATCGCAGTGCTTATTTTCAAAGTTTTTGTTTGAGTTGGTGCAGTATAATTAGGCATTGATGTAACTATGTAATGATAGTATACAGGCAAGGTCATCCATGCGACCCTGGGAACCTGTCACTCCCCCACTGATGAAAGAAACAGGAGACCTGGGAAAGCTCATCCCTCTTATCACACCAGGAACACACACAGACACTCAGATTCTCATGCAACACGTGAGCTTAGCTACAAACTGAATATAAACATGTACAAAGTAATCCCAAACAGATACATCTATCAAACTGGAAAAATCTTCTCATCACAGGCCAAGTTTATGATCACATCCTTTCAGCAGCCAGCCAAACATTCAATATCAGGTTATCAGTTAAAAACATTCTCACTACATCACCTTCAGCTTTTTTTCCCCCACACGTATAGATTCAGTTCCAGGAATCCCTTTAAACTTTATTCACTAACTTTTTATTGGACACATATTTGCAATCCACAAATCTGGTCTTTATGAAAAGGAGCAAAAAAGAATGTAATTGTTGAAAGGAAGCCATAAGAAGTCTCATTTGCAGTTTGCCACAAGCAGAAGGTGCAATGTATGCACCAAAAAGCTTGGCATGTATACCTTTTTGGTGTACATGCAAAACACCATGGCAGGAAAATTAACACATATCCTTATCCCTATCCCTGTCATGCTGTGGGGATGCTTTTCCACAGCAGTTACAGCAAAACTGGTGTGGTGGTGAGAGGATGAATGGAGCTAAATATTGCAACACCCTGTAAGAAAACCTGTTAGAGGCTGCCAAATCTTCAGGAAAGGAGCAGAGGTTCACTGTCCTGTAGGACAGCACTAAAAACACGCAATCAAACAGTTTAAAATCAATGCATATTCATGTGTTGGATTGGACCAAGCAGGCAAAGTTCAGCCCTAAATCCAATTGAGAAGCTGTTCAAGGAGCTGTAAACTTATGTTCACAGATGCTCTCCATTCAATCTGACCAAAACTGAGCTAAATGGCAAGAAGGTGCAAAAATATCAGTTACTAGATGTGTACAGCTAGTAGCAATATGGTTTAAAAGACATGAAGCTTTAATTTCTTTGAAAAGTAGTTCTGCAAATATTAATTTAGGAAGTTTCAAGTAACTTATTTAAAGTTCTCAACAAATTCAAATCTCCAAGAATCTTCAAAAATCTCTCTAGAATCCAAAGAAAAATGATCTTAATTACTAAGAAAACCTTTTTAAATATGAGCAAAGAGATCAAAAATGAACATTATGTCAAAGATGTAACTGTTCAGATACAGGGAAAACAACATTCTAGTTTGTGAGTTGTGGAAAGTGTACACAGTTTTCCTAAAGTCTAATAGGTGGAAATAAAATGCCAGTTTATCAGCTGTCTTTTCAAAAAGTAAGACGAAAAGAAAGTTGTGTGATTTCTCACCTGGGATGTGAACTAATTTGTGCAATAAAGTATCCAACTAGGAACTGCAAAAATGTTCTCACTTTGCATTTGTGTAAAACAAACCTGTTCTTTTGAGATTTGATGGCCTCCTCACCAATTCACGCCCCTATTTCGTACTGTCGAATCTGTTTGCATTTCTTATTTCTTCAGTAAACTATTTTCATGAATTATGGTGAAAAATAGTGCAAAACTGCAAAAATGTCACGAATGATATAAGTTAAGACCAGAACAATCAAAAGTTATCAAAACTGCAAAGGTACAAAATCTCTCTGCTTTACTTGCCGTGTTCTTTGTTTCTTGTGTGTTTGACACCTTTTGAATAGGAGTTTTATAGTAATTGTTGGCACGTACATTATGTGCAAATACAAAAACTGTGGGCTGTATGTGGTCATCTACAGAAGGAACAAAGAGACCCTGTCATGCCTTGGGGAACAGATACAGATAATAAAAGTTATGCCAAACAGACATTAGTGTCATGGTATCTTTACTGGATTTAATTGTGTACTGCCTCAATTTGAGCTTGCTTTAATGCTACAGCTGGTTTTGCACCATGCCAAAAGCTGATTGAAGCTGCAAGAATGACAGAGCTTGAAGGTTGTGTTTTAAAAGCAAACCAACAAAAGGTGAATGTGTGCACTTAAGAAAACCCTATTGATGGTTATAATTCTGTAACTACCTCCCTTGCTCCCTTCATCCCCCTGTTCTCAACCGGTCATTTCAACAAATGAAAAGGTCGTTTCGTGCCGGAACAGTGAGAAGCCAGGTTATAGTGTGCAAAAAGTCTGCAAAGGAAAAAAGCGTTTATGGAAGACATAACATGACAGTTAAATCTATTAATTAAAGCCATATAATTCTGTCACTGAGACATTGTCTTATTGTAATATGCCTCATGGCTTCAATTAGTCAGACCCATGACAGCATCTGAGATTCTCATATACAAGATGGGACAGCACATCAGCTATACAATGCCTACCTGTTTTTACAAACATGTTTAAGGCTTCGTGTCACACCGTAAATATTTCTTCTCAGCCTTGAGCTGGCTGTGATTGTGTGAAACATTCAGGCTGTTGAAAATATCACTTTTCTACATGTTCCAGCTAGTTGAACAAGGACTTTGGCAGGCTTGTGACTCTCAGACATACCTGACAGCAGAGAGGCATGCTTGGAAGCAAAAAACTCTGTAGGGGGAAAAAGCAGACATATACCTAGGAGTCTTTTTTTGCAATCTATTGGTGGAAAAAATACAACCTATTTATTTTAAAACATCATCATAGTAGTCAATTTCATTATCTCCTTGTTAAGGTGGCTGACTTTAACTGTATTTGAAGTGATCAGTATTTCTTAAGGAAATGACAGTACAGTTGACCCAAAACAAAGTCCTACAGAAATGAACCTGACCTGGCAGACTGTGACTACATTGCTGGAGATTAATGTCAAACTTTCCTCATGCCTGCACATCGAAAAAGCACCACCCCACATGAAAAATCATCTGAGTATATTCAGCTTTCTTTTTTTTTTTTTTTTGTATTTCAAACATTCAACTACCAATGGGCTTTTTATTGTGGTTGGATAGCATGACTGAAGAAGGATTTCTGAGAGACTATAAGCCAATAGTTTAGTCTACCGCCACTAAGCAGCTGTAGAGGGGACTTACTGACGAACCTTCATCATGCTTTGTGGGAATGATGTTACCCAACTACACTTTGCAAGCCCACAAGCTCAGCCCAGAAACTCTCTTAGAACTGAACAGCACTTGAAAATGTTGCAGCTACATACTCAGTTTTGAACATTAAAAGGTGGTTTCAAAGTTGAGGACTTTGTTGGAGAGCTCACATGTATTGGAAAAGTGCTGCTATTATTGTATATCTTTGAATTCTGCTCTGCAAGTATTTTTGAGTTCTCTCTTTCAGGCAGGAATGAGAGTCTGAAGAAGTACTCCTGTGGCTGATTGAGGAACCCTCGATGTCAGAGCCACAAAAAGAGTCTTATTCATTTTGATTGAAAAAGGAAAAATAACTTTGTTCTGTTAAGAACAGGGCGTGATGCGAGATGCTTTATTTCCTAAAGGACAAAGGGCCTAAAAAGTTCAAATGCAGCTCAAGAGGTTTCTGCAACCAGTTCAGCCTATGTCTGCTCATGAGAGAATTTTCAGTGCAGCACATGCTTGAAAGGATAAGATTAACGAATAGTGTAATGGGGAGAACAGGAAGGGAGGATGATGGCAGGGGGGCAGAAAGAAAAGTGTGTGACTAATGTTGAAACAGCTCCAGAGAATAACACGGTGGGAGTCAATGGGAGGAAAGCAGGGGTGATTCTTATGCGCATTATGCACCCCCGTCACACCCTGCTGTTAGGAATCCAAGGCTTGGAGTTTGGTGTTAATATTGCATGTATACATGTGTGTGTGGCACATAGGTAGGGTTGATTTAAAGCAGCTTCAATGCAAAGCTTTCAAGGTTTCCAAAAAGCTTTTCGTAAACCATAGAGTTTAATTTACCCCCTATGTTCTGTACAACATGTCAACATGTTCTGTACAGGCAGTACAGTTGTAAGAGACAGTGAAGCATTGAGAGCAAACTTAAAAAGAGTGTGTAATGTGTGTGAACTTATAATTACCTGAGGTTGTTATTCATGTTCAAAACATGAGAGGTACTAGTTTTACACTGAAAACAAGATTTAGGTCAAAATAAAAAGTGAGGATGAGATGAGGAAGTTCTGATCACACCTAAACACAGAATCAATCCAGTTTTCACCAAATCTGTGCAAACTTCAAATAATTTCTTGGTTCTACTTTTAACATTCTAAACATAAATATATTTATTTATTTATTATTTCATTTACAGTTTAAAATGAACTTGTCACATGTTGATATGAACAAAAGTTTTGAATTAAAAGGAGGAGTTGGAAGGAAAAACAATCTTATATTGTCTACCCCTTCTCTTAAAAGTCAGTTTGCTATAACATAAGCAACTAACCATTAATCAGCCATCTATATCTATATACCTCTTTTTACACAAAACAGCAACATGAAAACTCCATACAGAAAAACCGCAGGCAGGAATTTGAAACCAGTGCCTTCTTACCGCAAAGCAACAGTTAAGTCAAATGCAGAACCATGCAGCCATCAGACTAGCAATGTATATTAAACACAACTTAAGGGAGAAATGTCAGAAACCTATTGGTTATGTGTGCATTGCCCAATCCAAATTTCTGTGTTGGGGTCTTCATGGTCTTGTGAGATGTTCCCCTCTGAGAAGACTTAAATGGAAAAAAGTTTGTTGACTGAATGATGTCAGGTCTATTGGTTCATATCTGAGCTTGTTGGTTTAGTGTCATGTTCACTGCTGGCTGTTATTTTCAGGTCATAGGACCTTTCCTCTCCCGCTGTAGGTCAAGTGTGATTCCATCATAAGAAAGGAAAATAAAGCAAATTCAAAACAGCTCCAGGAAGATCAGGATTCATCTCTTTCCTTCAAGGAAAAGGGTTGGAATTGCTCATTGGCCAAAAGCCATGACATTCTGACCTCTGTAAAATTAAAGAGCTAAACTCACTCGCAAACACCGTCACATTTAGTTAATTCCTTTTGCATAAATTGTTCACACCGAAACACATCCCTCTGAACTTTGTGGGGGTCCTGGAACTACCCAGACACCCCTCTGCTTCCCATAAACTCCGCTTGTCCTTGCAGAAGTCCCTGAGTTCTCTTGTGCTTTTTCAGAACCCTGCCATGAGAGGAAGCCAGGGATTAGGGGGGATTATGCCATAGCGTCCCCATAAAGATTTATCAGGGCTCAGCATGCACGGAGAAGAAGGGGATACCTAAGTAACTGTTCCTTGGACCCAAATGAAAAACAAGACTTTTTTTGCAGAGAACAGGGAGGTGTAGTCCAAGATAACCATATTTTACCATGGTAAAATGTTTTTGCACACAGCTTTGAGCATTAGTACAAAGTGCTGTCCAAATATCTTTATGCACGTTATTTTTTTCTTGTAGCCAAAGTTTTCTCCAAAGTTTTCTTGTCTTCCAAAAAAGTTATGAGAATAGTTTTAAATGCAGTTCCCAAGCTGCAGTCCAGAACACGTGTTTGTTGCTCAGCAGTTTGTTTCACAATCATGAGATGGAATGTGGTCAAACTAAATAAATCCAGGGAGTACAAGTCAAGTGTTCTTCCAACTACTGACAGCAGATAACATAGACATTAATATTTCATAAGGAAAAAGGAAGTGCACATGATATAAATTCTTGGATTTTATGTATCATATAATACTAACACAAAACTAACTCTTAAAAAAGAGGTAAAAACACAAAATCAACATGTGACATATGCTGCAATTTCTCAAAAAACCCCCACAAAACACATAAGCTCTGTGTAACCACCTCCTCTAGGTACAGCCTTTAAATCTACAGTGTTTAATTAACAGACAGTCCACTTCAACAACTGATTATCAGGAATTATAAACATCTATATAAAAGAATAGGTTTGCTTGTCTGAGTAAAAGACAATAACATTGCAATTCTTGGTATATAACAAGCTGGAATGTCTTATAGAGCCATTGACAAACAGTTTGAAATACTGTGAGAAATTTATTTCATTATCTGAAAATATTCAAGATCTAGTTCCAATCTTCTCAGGAATTCGTGACTCAAAGTTAACTCGAGTGCTCACGGACTTGGAAAAAAAACCCTCAAGCAATATATGCAAAACTGTACATGCCTCAGCACAATAAATGCTATCAGAAAAGTTGTCATGGGGAGGGCCTTTTTCTCCCTAGAAAAAACATTGCACTATGGGCTGCGTTTTTTGAAATTGTGAATATCAACGCAAAAAACAGCATTTCAGCTCAAACATCCCTTACCAACCTTCTGGTGCCTCAGAACCATGCAATCTTAGATTCCAGCTATGGCAGTGTGTTCTAGAACCAAATGTGCTTTTTTTCACTTGAGGAGCTCAGATGTGGGAACAATGTCACACTCAATTTGAGCGTGACTGGGAACTTGGAAGATCCAACTTCTGAGTCCACAGAGAATGCACCACAAATGAGATAACTAGGGTTTTGTTTGTGATTCTTACTTAAACTGGATTTTGCAACAGGGCAACCTTCATAGCAGCTAATGTACATATATAATGAAGCTACAAAATACTGGAAGGTTTGCAGAAATAAATATCTCCCCATGGCAAGCAACTGCAGTAAAGAATTTTGAGCCCAAACAACTCTATTAGGTTCTCGTCTTTAGGTCATACTTATACTTTCTTTGAGTAGTTGTTGCCAAAAGTGGTTCTACTAGTATTGAATCATTGGGTGTGCTTAGTCTTCACAAAATGCTTTTAATGACATGGTATACTATGACATGTATAATTGTCTTTTGAGGATATATTCAACTAATTTTAAGAACTAGTAAGGACCAGATTTTTTTTTTATGTCCTGAAATTTAAAACCTTACAATTAGAGGAAGGCCATCTGATATTTCGTCTTGCCTGTTTGTCTGTTTGTGAGACAAAGGCACAGATTCATTAAGTGAAACAGCCTGTGACTGAAGAAAACTAGTACAGAATAACATACTTTTATTTGTAGCAAAAGTTTATGCAACTTGAAAGACAAATGTCTCTTTTGGATGTCTTTTGGGCACGTCCCACTGGGAGGAGACCCCAGAGCAGACACAGAATCCACTGGAGTGACTAAAAATGCCTGAGAATCCATTGGGACTCCCCAGAATGAAAGTGTGTCACCAGGGAGAGGGATTTTTTTTATTAATTATTTAACCACTATTTTATCAGGAAGTTCTTTGAAATAAAATATGTTTTTTTTTTTTTTTTGGGGGGGGTTTCTATCCTTGAACTGTTAAACCTACACCTTTGTCACAGTTAAGCAGAAGACAATAGATGGATGTATAAATGGAGATTGTAGATGTCAGGAGAATTGTAGGATACTAAATCCCTCTGAATCCCCATATCCTAATCTTCATTAAATCACCAACAGTGTTTCAGGTTATGTGCATGTGCAGATGTTTGTGTGAGTGTGTGCCACTTTAGCAGACATACAGATTAATGTCATTACTGTTTGTCAAAGACCTCCTGCTGTTATATCTGAGGCTGGTTACATCATCGCTGAGAAAAACAGACAGACAGATGAACTGTATAGTCAAATGCAGACTCAGCATTTTTATATGAACAACACATGCTGACATTATCATGCTGAAAAAGTGCTGCTTTCATGCTTAGTCAGTTTAAAATGAACTCGCCTTACATGGGTGGCAGGATGCCACAGTCAGTGACAAAGAAATCTCCATATGACTTTGTTTATACATGCAAGTGATGATGTGAGACCCTTTTAGTCAGCTAATAAAAAGGAGGTTTTTGTGTATCTGAGTGTGTGTGTGCTCTCCGTGGGTGTTCTTTCTACTGTTTGGGTCCACACGTGCTGGAATAAAGACTGCGTGGTCTTCCCCATTGAGTCGAGTTCTTTTAGCAATGACAGCAAAAGTAATTGATTACACGCTACACCGAGCAGACAGAGCCAATAGAGAAGCAAACAGAGGCAGAGAGGCCCAGAGAGGAGCAGGTATCCAACACATAACCCATATTTACCCTCCTGAACCACATCTCAGTCTGTCTCTCATCAACATTTCATGCAAACTTCACCACCTCTGACACTTACTTGCACACAAGCATTAAAATCAGTCTGCCATAAAAAAGAAAAGAAATTATAGCCTTTTTTAAATAGAGATGAAGGAATTTCAAAGATGTTAGAATCATTTTTAGAGTTCACTATGTGAAATGTTATCTTCATTTTAAAGCCTTTAAAATAACAGAAATCCAAACATATACTCTTTCTTAACGTGTTATTATTAAATCTGAATACATTGAGTGTGCCCTATTTCATAAGGGCACACTCTGACTACAGCCTTAGTTGTAATAACATTCAGAGTCAGGGAGCAGGCTGTGCTGTTTTTTTAAGGGAGGTAGCCTGTAACTTGACTGCATGTGAGTCACAGTCCAAAGATCACAGAAGAGAGAAGACCTACATGAAAATCACACTATGAGCAGTTTTGCAGTAAGTCTATCATCAGTTTATTACCAGTAAAGAAGAATCAATTTGTAACCAATGTTCTCTGGGAGAGAAGTCTTGGTGTTTGGCCAGTAGGTGGTGTCAGAGTGTAGAAAGATTAAACTTGACCTAAAGAAGACACTTTGTTCTTATATACAAACACAACTGCAGGTACATGTAACAAAAGTTTATTAAAGGAACGTGGTCTTCATCAACAATTTTTTAAACTGCAAAACAGCTGAAACACTGAGTTCCTTTAAATCAAGGCTAAGGACCCACCTGTTTATAGCTGCCTTTGATTAGTAGTAAGTGGAACATTGAGCAATATATTTGATGTACATTTGCTTGATGATTTTGATGATGACATTTGACAAAATGTAATCTTTATTGCTTGCTTTATAGTTGGTTACTGTATTATGTTTTCAAGGTGTAAAGCACTTTGAACTGCCTTGTTGCTGAAATTTGCTCTACAAATAAACTTGACTTGACTCAAACTACAGAAACTCTAATGGTAAGATTTAAATATTAAAACCAAGCCAAAAAAGTTAAACTCAATTAAAAAAGCTTAAACATCAGATGAAGGCTACCCACCATTAAACTCTGAAACTGAACAACATTTGGCCACAAGGGTGAAGTAACCTGCTGATGATATCTAAGCCTATTCCAGGCACCATTTGTTTTCAGAACACATCAGTTTCAGACTAAAAAAAAGTTTGTTTCTGTTTCACTTCTCTTTACAGTTCAGGACCGACACATAAGGGATACCAGCTCAGTTCTGTTTCTTCAAAGTACGGTATATGGCAGCACATGCATATACTTCACCCAGCAGACTCTGCTTCAGGGAGCTGTGTTTGTGTCTCTGAATGTGTGTGTATGTATGTTTATCCTGCTCCACAACAAATGCTTTCATAATTCAGGCACTTAGTGCAGTGAACCGACCTCTCTTGCTCTCTGGTGTCGGGGATGTGTGCTCTTTCATCCATGAGCTAAGGCGTCTGCACCTACCGGGGCAGAAAAAGAGCCACTCGCTCATAGTATATTTGACCTTTGTATATGTATATGTAAAGTCTATTATCAACACTTGAACAGCAACAATTACAATCAATAGTGTTTGTTACAACCAAGTGGATTTCAGTCGCAAACTTAGTGGTGGGGTTGTATTGTGACAATCCCACCACTAGGTGATCTGTAATTGTTTTGTTTTTTAGGCCCAATGCTGAGATCAGTGGTATAGGACACATCTGGGCCTATAAAGAGCTGCTCCTGTTAGTGCTACTCCTTGAGGTAGTAGATGGCCTTTGAAATTTTGTTGGAAATGTTGGCTTTGTGTGTTCTATAAACTTCAAGAGATCCATTTACTTATTCATTAGTGATGACTAATATGTTATGTTTTTTTTCCTATATTTATTGAAATCTTTGAGTCAGGCTGTTGTATGTGGAGGTTTAACCAGAATATAAATCCTGGGCCTCACACACCTGAAGCAAGAATCACAAATATGGACTTTGTCCTTTGACTATAAGGCTTTACACAGAATAGTTACATGTGTGTAAAAAACATAAATACAAACAAAGAAACATTGCTTATACAAGCAAACTATCGACGCCTATGATTATTTCAATACCCTCACTTAGGAAATAGAAAAATAGACATTTAGCTGAATTCTTTGAGACATTACATTGTCAGATTGTTGCTAATAAATGAGGTATATTAAAAACAGAATGTCCCATCTCATCCCTAGTAGTGGGTCAGATTCCTGATCAAAGCATTGCAAATTATCTGTATCTTAGTCCCTGACTAACCTAAACTCCTGATGCCTGTAGTTGGTAAACCATCTGTGATTTTATGTCTACCACATCCCCAATAAGCCATGCTGCCACAATTTGCATGAGCATGAAAAAACACCTTTTTTCACCTGCATGAAAAAAGGTTTGCAAAACCGTATGATCTAGGTTTCTTCTCGATACATTTAGCCCCTTTCAGATCACCATTCCTCCATAAACACATAGCCATGAACTCCATCCTTATGGATCATTTTTTCACATTATACAAGTTCATTAGGTAAGACTGTACCTCAGTGTGCTTTTAGATCAGGCAGTTGAGGCTGTAAACCACAGGGCTAGGACGTATAACTCAGCAGAGCAATATCGGTATGATATGTTGAGAAGTTCCAGATTTCCTTTATACAGTATCTGGCTGAGTTTTGTATTACCATCCAAATGCATTCCATGTTTAATTTGCAATCAATATTTTTTGTGCCATTTTCAACTGCATTAGGTTCTACCGATCAATGAATTACACAGATTAGATGGGCATTGGAGCATCATATATTGCTCTCTCTGAAATGAACTAATAGAAATGCTTTACCAGTACATTGTCTCACGATTTAATCTATTGTTGAAACCAGATTCTTACATCTTTGCTTCATTGCCAAAAGGACTAAAATAGTTAAATACTTTTACTAATTCCTAATAAAGAAGATGAAACTCTCCCCTGAATAAATATTTGTTCACTACTTTAAGTAGAGGATCCAAGTACATCTGGAGCATGAATCCAAAACTTAAAGCCAATAGCGAGACTTACATTTCCTTTTCGAAAGTCCCACATTCATAATGAATAATTTATTTTGACCACATTGTAATATTCTTAAAGATATTCTTCAAGTTCCCAGACAGACACACTCAGAAATGAATCTTTTCATACTCTACCCTGTCAGTGTTTCCAGGCAAAAATGACTCATATGTGAATGAGAGAGTATGACAGACTGTGCAGGACAACTAGGAGGTTCCAGATGGAGGAGGAATTCACCAAACGAGCTCAAGCTCTGGCTTAAAAGAACAGGAAGCTAATAACTGACAGAAGGAATCGTGACTCAGGCTGTGTATGTCAGTGTATATGGGGTCTGTGTGCAGCCAGGTCATGTTATAGTCACGCTAAGTTCACCTTGCATGTGAGTGTGAGTCATGTCTTAACTTTAGTGAGTCATGGTGAGCAAGGAGTCAAATCAAGCTCTGTTTATTGACAAATGTATATAATTTGCCCTCCATCTAATTTTCCTTTCAACAGAACAGAGAGGAGGTATGTATAACCCTGACAAAGAAATGTGTTATGCATCAGGGGAAATCCTATGTGTTATATATACCGAGATAAGATATAGAAGAGTGTGGTGACCTGTGCATGACACTGGTGGTGTCTAAACGCATAATGGAGCAGGATATCTAATAAATTATGGGAAAATTGAGAGGATTCAGCAGGAATGCACCCTGTCAATTTGTTAGGGAGGAGGGAAAGCATCAGGGGAAAAGGAAACAGCAGCACCACTCTGCCCTCTAGTGGGAAAGATATATTAGTTATGGTCCAAAACTAGAACTCCTTATTTGTGGATTGCAAGAGAAACTTAGAGCATTAAGAAAGGCACAAACTATAAACTGAAAAGTATTCAGAAGTGGATGTTTTTGTGATAAAACATGCAAAAAAGTTACAACTTTGGGAAGTTGTACAGATTCGGGATCCGTTTTACATTTAATAAACTAAGCTCTAAATGCCAACTGTATATGTTACATAGTGTGACAATATTTTGATTTCCAAAAAGAAGACACTTTACCTAGTCCTGAAACACTTTGATCATGCTCTGTTTACTTAAAGAAGACTTTTGATCCCAACATATTTAAAGTGTGCCTTGGTTAGAAAGAATAGTTAAATAAAGTTCAGGTAGGCTTTCACAAGTCAACAAGTACAAGCATGACTTTTAAATCTCTGAAAATAAATAATATTAGAAATAATGACCTGGGATGCAAGATATATTGGTATCAGCATCAGTATCGGCCAATGTTAGTCATTTTTTATCATATCAGTCCAATCAGTACAACTGGGCTTATGTGTGCAACTGATGTTTATCTCCATCTTGTTGCTGTTCCAGTATATTTCATGAGGGGAGGGGATTGCCCATGTGGTATTTAATTGGTCATGTGGCAGTGATAGTGATGCAGCATTATGGGGTGTTTGGCTAAAGCAGAGAAGCAATGTGGGTGGTGTGGTCACTTTTACATGGTGTTGAAAGTTTAGGGAAACGTATATAATATATGTGACCCTACACAAGAAATGTAGAACAAGTCAGCAGAGCAGAAAAATGAGTCTTTTGAATGGCTCTTTAAACTGAAATGATCCTGAAGTTTCAGTTCCCTTCAAAGCCATAAGTCCCATCGGTAGTTGACAGTCAGTACTGAGGGTGGGGTTTTCGTAAAGTAATGTAAATGAACAACCTTTGTTAACACCCCCAGGTAGCTGTTTAGGTTTGGGGACAATTCTTTGAGAGCTGTTTTCTCAGACATTTAGATTCCAGAGTGCCAACAATCAAATGGCCATATCTTCATTTTTTTATTTCCATGTGTTTGACATCATTGGAAAACTTAGATTCCACACATTCAGCATCTGTAAATAACTCAAAATGCCCCCAAGCAGACTTGTTTATGCTTTTGTTGTGGCCAGTCACATATATGATATTGGTAAGTATCGGTAAATACAGCCACAACAGCAGTTTTAACATTGGATGTCAATGTTAGCTCAAATTTTCAAATCGATGCATCTCTAATAATTACTCTTCTGTAGCTTGGAAAATTAACCTGCAACAATAATAGCTCACTTCTTAAGTCATCCTGGACAAAAATGACAAAAATCTGAAATTATATTCAATGTAGTAATAAAAACAACAACCAGCAGTCTCACAAAGACACTTTTAAAAATCATGTGAATACTCCAGTCTTTAGCTTTTGACCTGATCCTCCTCAGTCAATTTAATAGATGAACTCTCACTTTGCACAGCCTTTTTATAGTGTTTGTGTCCACATACGGGATCTTTGGCAACTTTGTCATACACAGTAGCACATATGCCAGCCATGTGCCTGGTGAACTCTGTCACCATTGTTGTGACCGGGACTGGATGAAGGAAATGTATTTTTGGATTGTCAGTGTTGCATGCGGCTGCACACGGCTCTGTTGCGTACTTTGCCGTCATTGCTCTTTGTAACATCGGCTGCAGTGCCAGCGGTCCGCTGTCTGTTACATCTATAAACTGAAAGGAAAGGATCAGAACTAACTACCAGGCAGCAGCTCTGGACAGGGAGGACGTTGAATGAAAGAAAGGCTGTCGTAAATCATGCATCACACCAGTAAATTTAAGTATTCCTATTAGTCTCCTGAAAAACAGTGAAAACCCAGAAATTTTCATCAATGAAATCCCCCCAGATGTCCCAGAGAGAACGTCAAAAGTGGACATGTCTGGGGAAAAGAGGACATTTGGTCACCCTAATGTTACACATTAGTGATTATAAAATAGCCTCCAGCATTTTAGATCAAACATAAGTTGCCTGCCTTCTAAGCAAATCTATGAAAATCTTAGTCATAAATTTTCCTTACAGCTGCAGTATGTAACTTTGCCCCCGACGTACAACAACCCATCAGAGCCAAGAGGAAGGTCTCAGCGCTGTCAATCAACCTTGTGTATGTGCCACTAAATGTGCTAAAGGTGAAGAAACAACTTACAGTTCCAGGAAAACTGTTTATCTACTGTCATCGGTGGCCATGCTAACTAGCCGTAGCATTTGTGGCAGGCTATGTTGTTATGATTCAGCTCTAGCATAACAGAGAGCAAGGGGGAGTCTGTGAGTGGGTGTCCGTAAGGGTGATTAACAGTGCTAAGACCCTCCTCCTGGCTCTGATTGGTTGTTTCTGACTGAGTATTTATGCAGTTAGTACTGGGAGCAATGGAAAAAGGCAGGGGAGCTTGATTTTTTAACATATTATCTGTCTTATATTATACTGTCATAACATAATGTTAATTTTAACAAATATGTAAAAAACATTTTTCATAAAAGTTACATACTGCAGCTTTAAGCAGAAAAAAAAGTGATAAACGTAGATGTGTTTTCTTTTTGTCTACTAGTCTGTGAGTCCGTTTTTAGTATAGTTTGACATTTCTTTGCCCCAGACTCTTTTTCTTTACCTTGTAGAACATTGGCCTAGTCGTTTTGCCTCCTGAAAGAAACTTTGTATAACCTTATTGATGACCTGAAACAAAGCACCACTATGGGGGTCTAAACTGTGTGTGTTGCAACTGTGACTGGGGTTGCATTTTTGTGATTACCGTGGAGATGTCGAACTGTGGCCTGAAAGGGACTTTTTCAGTTTGCTTGGACGAACTCTTACTGCAGCTGACAAACACTGAGCCAGAATCCAAGCTCACAATGAGATATTGTGTTTTTGTTCAGTGTCCTCAGAGTTGGTCACAGAAACATGACTCTGCTTCTAAAGCTCTGTGAAAAATGCAGAATCATACATTTTGAACAAGCGGTGAAAGATCACTAAGGGAACACCTCTTAGATCATTTTAAGCAGATCTCCTAAAACTGATCTGTCTTTATTCTGTACTGATCAGAAATGCAGACTGCATGGTTGGGCAGCTGTTAGCAAGAAAGGACTGGGTTCGAATCCCAGCCTCAGGGCTTTCTATCTGGAGTTCACATGTTTTACCTTTGCCTGTGTGGGTTTTCTTTGGGTACTCCAGCTTCCTCTGTCTAGAAAATTGCAGGTTAGATTATTTGGTCAATATAAATTGTTCTTAGGAGTGAGTGCATGAATGAACTGTTGAACTGGCAACCTCTCCAGGGTTTCCCCCTGTCTCTTGCCCACAGAAAGCTTTTTTTTAGACAATGGGTGGATGGATTATTAGAAACGGTAAAATCAGTGACTGGAATTTGATCATGTTTTTTTACAGCCTTGACTGACTGGTCAGGAACTCAAAAATCAGATTTTTTTTTTTTTTTTTTGAAAAGCGAACACACCATTCACAAGCTAACATATCACATCACTCTACCAAAAGGGAGGAAGTTGTTTCTGCAGAGAAAATAATCAGTTTTTTCTACATAGAGGGATAAAGGGATACAGGCCAGTCATCCAGGCTGCTACAACAGAGAGTAAGACTTTGTTGTATGCTAATCATTTTGAAACATTTCCACTTTTTGTTGTTTCCAATCCAACTATTTCTGGAACAGGACATCAAATCATATCCAGCTTGGGGACATTGTATCATTTAAAAGGCAAAGGAACAAACTGAAGCAGTAACGAGGAAGGTGTATTGTATTACACAAAGTTACTTTATTTTACCCTTTTAAGCTTTTAACCTCTATCTATTATGGAAGATGTAAGGTTTAGAAATGTTAGCAGGCTTACCTTAGTTTTGGTAGGTCACAGCTTTACACAAAATTAGAAATTGGTTTTAAAAAAGTCTGTGATTGGTGCAGTACTGATGGAGCTGTGAACAACAACAGTTATCATGGTGATTTGGCCTCTTGTGACCTATCCTCGTGATTAGGTTATTACCGAATACACAACTTATGTTCACTTTCTCAGGTCGCCATGTTATTGCAGTCAAAAACATCTAGATAGACACATGAGTATAAATGAACCTAACCAGGATCATTTATCTTCTCTTCTCTACAGTTTTTATATTGTGTCATTTGTTTCAGCTAGAAGCAAAGAAACTAAAAAATGATCACGATTAAAAACTTTGATGGAAAGAATCCATGGCAACTTTAAAACACAAATCCCTTTGAGATTGAGATTGAGATTGAGTCAGAATTTATTCATCTAACTGAGGTTGTGAATTAGTTGCCAATTTTCCAAAGACTTCTGCATTCTAGCTTTTTCAGCAGGTTTCTCCATGTGGAAGCCTGTTGGCAATCCTAGCCAGCTTAATGATGGGAGTATCTCTCCATGGAGCCATGATAATGGTGACAGCATTCCCTAATGCTGCCAGAAGGCTGCTCTTAAACTTATGGGGGCAAAGGCTAACATGACAAACAGGCGAGGTTGTAAGGGTGGAGGGTGGGACTGTGATTTATTACAGAAATTATATTCTCATGCATCATTAATTATGGTCAAATGAAAGAGATGGGGTTAAAAACAGGCTTTTTAAATTAAAGAGCACACACTCACCCATTCCCCAGGTCATCAAGATCATCATCGTCATCATCATCTTCATAGTCATCATTTGGATTCTTCCCCCCAAGATCACTGTCACTGAGGTAATCTCTCTTCAGGAGGGATGGATCTGAATCCTCCAAATCTTCAATGAGGTGGATACGTGAGGTCTGGGTGATGCGGAGGGGAACGTCAGATGGGGCACTACCTGTGGATGGGGCGTCACCAGCCTGCAGACGGGGACTCGCTTGGCCGTGGCGCCACGACAGAGGTGAGGAGCGATTGGAGAGGCTGGAGACTGAGAAGGCAGCGGCTTCATCGCTGTCATAATTGATGGTCCCCTCGACACAGCTGCTGAATGAGAAAACCAACAAATAAAAAGGTTAAAATAGTCATATTAATTTACTTCAGTGCAACCACACAGACACCTTGGATGTGAGCTTTAACCAGCATAACAGTCTTTCTGCAGATCATTCCAAATGGTCTCGAACAACTGTAGGTTTAGCTAAAGCAAATTCTTATCTATCTTGGTGGCAGCTCAAGAGCTCGACACGTTATGAGTATACAACCTTACGAGACTGTTTTTTTTTATCTAAAAGCCAGATAGTGCATTTGGAATTTTCTTTTATTGAACTTGAAAAAAGCAAAATATTATATATTGGTGCAATTTTTTATGTTTATGAAGCTTGGAAAAGTCTACCTCATACCTGCCCTGAGTAAATGTTCAGCTTCCACCTGACTGATCTATCTGTGGATATGAGGTCTTCTGTGGAACTGAGATGAGGGACATCTGTACAACACTTATCCAAGTGAGCTGCTCATATGGATTGAGGAATGAAGTAGATTGTCTAGTTCTTTGAGTTCTGCCAAGGTAAAAGTTTTTGCATCGTATGTTTTGTGTAAAGTTTGTGCAGTTTATGTAAGGGACTAAGTTATCTGTGCATGCTGTAGAGATGAGCCTCAGCCTAACCCAGTAATTTTATTTAGGATGTTTAATTGTTTTATTGTAACAATTTGGTTCCATAATGATCCAAGACTTCGGTTCCATAATGATCCAAGACATTTAGACTTTAATGACTTATGTGCCAGAAGTAACAGTACCGAATATTTGTGCCAAAACCATGCTCTCAGCTGAACTGAGTCGAATGCTTGACCTGCAAGTCCAGGTTTTTTTAAAGGAGAAAGAACCAGAGCTGGACCTAATGTAAGGCGTTGCATTCTTTCAATGTAGCTGCTGTCTGGTGCTGACTTTTGTCACCAGTGTGCTTCCTGATGTTGGACTCATTTCCCCTTTCCCTTCTCTCTCTTAAATTGAAATTAGGTATAAGAGTTTAGATATAGGTGATCTCTTCTGACAACCTGAAAAGCTTCTGGCAATTCACATTAATGACTAGGGGTCAGACGAGAAGTACTATAATTGTTTGTTGTTCATTTGTTGCTTGAATATGTTTTGGGTTTATTCCCTTTGTTTTAGTTAATCTGTATGGAGACAATTTTAGTTGACAAATTTGTTTCCTTATTTTTATTTCCACTCAACATTTTTGCATCAATTGTGAAGAAATTCAGAACTAATAGGAATAAACAGACTCCTCCTGGTTCTTTTAATGTGGTATAAAGAAAGCTCCCTGGTAATTAAGTATTTAATCTTCAGACTGATTTTCAGATCTTATTAGATCAATTAATTTATGAAAATCAATACAAATTCATGTACTTTAAACTCCTTACATTTAAAAAGAAACAGCTTTTACCAATCAGAAATATATGATTTCTTCCCCTTATGGAAGATGTATCCTCTTCTCATCCAAACCTCAGTATTAGATGCTTTGTACTGGGTTTAAAAGGCTTACAGATTACTTGGGATGCGCATGTGTGTATGCTTCAAGCTCACCTTAGAATAATTCTACACGCAGAGGAATAGGGAAGAGGTTTTGATGCTATTTTCCTGTCAGCAAACATGCCTTCACATGGCTCCACACTGAGTGTGAAAACTGCACACTGTAGCACAATAATTTTATGCCGGGGAAGATTTATGTGTCTACAAACATGAGCGTCAGTAACATCTCGTGAGCAATGTGTGCCAAAGTAGTACAGCACAGCACATCACTACTTAGCGTCTGGACTGAGAATGATGAGAATTAGCATATTAAAAGTTACAAGCGCTCACACTGTGTCACAGCATTTGCATTCACCCGGTGAATTAAGAATAATCTCGTCTGCAGGATACAGAAACGTCCTCACAAGAAATACTGTGAAACAGATTTCTGTGTGTTACATAGATACAATATAGAAGATAAATGATGTGTAATAAAATAATTAGCTTTCCGAGCAATCCTTTTGTTTAATGAATGCAAATCTCCAACTCACACAGGATATATGACTTTCTATTTGCACATGAAACTTTCATAGGCAGACTCTGGGCCTTAAAGCAAAATCAGTTTTTGCTGACTAAAGGTTATTACAGTGCAGTAAAAATATGAATGGCAGAGGAAATATATTCCAGCAGGGAACCATCTGCTGAGTTGCTCTACATGTGGAGCGCTCCTGCTGAGGGACAGGGAAAGGATGCATACTGGGGGAATGCAAAGATGCACGGAGGGAAGGGAAGCTCTCAAGGACAAGGACACATTAAACACAACTGAAATTGGCACAGGAAGCAATGGAAGGAAAAGGATATCCCAACACGCTCAAATTCAATCAGTCCAAGCATCATCACTTGTTGAGATACAACTGTTTTTAATCATTCAAGAATGCCTTGCTTTGAGGTCAGTTTTTAATTAATCCTGTTTTGTATTACCAGGGCAAACAAGACTCACAGCAAGATGAGGGTGACAGACTAACAGCAATAGGTCAAACAGGGAAACTGATATTGTTCTGAGTTCCCACAGGCTGTTCACCACTTCTCACAACACACTGATTGAAATGTCAATAAAGATTCTGGTTTGTATTTCATTTTTAGCATTTTCTCCCCTTTACATTGTGTGTGTGTCTGTGTGTGTGTGTGTGTGTGTGTGTGTGTGTGTGTGTGTGTGTGTGTGTGTGTGTGTGTGTGTGTGTGTGTGTGTGTGTGTGCGTGTTTGGGGTTTTTTGAGAGGCTGACCTGTGACTGAGCTGAACCCCTCTCAGACTGGTCATGGTTTCTTCCAGGTTCTGACGAAGGTCCAGCACATTTTGCACCGTTCTTTTCCTTTGAGACTCGGGATCTGCAGGGGTGAAAAAATTCCCAGTTACATGTATTAAGAGGAGGAGTGATATTATACCAAATATGACAGACTTCTTAAACATGAAGAAAGATTTTGAGAAACTGTGACAACACGCTTAATACATGTGCCTTGTAGCGATAATCTTGAAAACAATAGCTCTCATTCCCTTGAGCCTATTGCATATTTTGTCACTTTACAACAACAAACTTTACCTATACAACAACCAACACAGAGGATTATTATGAAGTTGAAAGAAAATGATACTTGGTTTTCAATTAAAAGAAATTTAAACATTTGTCCATAAAGTGTTTTCATTGAATCTCAATTGAATTTAGATCTAAACTTGCATTCTGTCACTTCAATCCATGGTGGAGAAAACCAAAAGCTATCCTCACATAAACTCAATAGTGGACACACTTGCTTCTGTGTCAGCCCTTTCAAATCGGTTGCAATCTGCTCAGACAGAGCCACATAGAGTCATGCTATGATTTAACAACAGGATGTGCATAAGCCTGTCCTCAAACTGCCCCCGAACAGGGATGGATTAGATAAAAAATATTAAAAGTGAAAGAAAAAACAAACATAGAGCTATTAAAATAATAAAATGCTATTACACGGTTCTAAATCATAAACTCCAATGTTCAAATGTCACTCTTTCAACAGAAAAAAAGCATCAATTTTAGGTAGGAATTAATCAGGACACCTCTGCTGCATCATTTAACCTTCACCCCTGCCTGCCTCAAGTCTCCAGAGTATGTTTATGTGAAATGAGATGGTGGAAACAGAAGTGTTATGAAGGTCAGATGCAGGACTGTGTTTATCCCTGAGGTTGAGTTCAATAGACTATTAGTCCAAGCCAGCTGACTCCCAAACAAGTGCAACACAAAGTATTACCTAACCAGAGGAAAATGTCACATGGCAAAATAAATGAGGGGACCCTTTAAGGTCTAAAATGTGTCAGTCATCTCCAAGTTCATACCTTAGCAGATATTTTAAACCACAGATTTCAATTGTCCAAATTTTCACGTCAGTAATTTATACCATTATTAAGTTCAAACTAATAAACTGGAGAGGTAGGTGGGCATCCCAATGATTTAGTCCTTCCTCTCAGATATTTTGTATTACCATTAATTATTTCATATCCACCTCTGCTTACCTGTGTTTTTACATTGTACCTACTGCAGCCTGGTACTATTTTCAAGAAAACATAACACTTCCTTTAATTTTTATATTGACAACTATGTAATGTGGCAGTTTGATGTTATGAAAGTTACCAGAAATTGACTGCGCTTTAAACAACCATCCCCCACTGCAAAGAGAGAAGTGCCAAGCCAAAGGAGATGGCTGCTGATGTTAATTCAATATTTGGAAGAGTGGCCAACACAGACTGAATGGCTTTGTTCACTTCCTCCACTGCCATTACCAAACTACAGGCAGACTACAGTTCTAAAACAGCGCAGAAAATCAATGTCATCATTCACAACTTCTCCTTCTGTTCCCTGATTGGCCTGTTTGAAGTTCAACCAGGGAAATCCATCTCAGTGGGAGAAAACTCAGATGGAGCACTGAAGGGAGATGAGAATCGAGTGGAACTGCGTAGGAAGGCAGTGGCCAGACTACAGCAGACCAGAAGCTTTTGCATTTTCTGAAGATGCAATGCAATCTCAGAGGTGATAGAGATTTCATGGCTACAGCTCCAAAATAGGAAAATAGTCTGCCATTGAATATTAAACAACACTCCTACGAAGAAGCCCAGATGGTTAATGAGGAGGAGAAAAGTAAGGGGTCATCCTAATGAGAGAGGAGGGCAAATAATGAGGTGCCAAAAGTGTCAATCTCAACAACAGCTGCACACTTACTCCACGGACACATTTGTATATGAATAGTTGGCCTCCTCTCTTTCAAACATACAGACAATCTAATAGATACTTGGACCAAATGTAACTGGATTGATTTTTCCTCAAAGGAAAAAAACAACAAATAAAATTGATTAGGCTGCACATCAAGAACAAAAGGGACATGATGATGCCTTTGTGACGCAGACATGCAACTAAAACACACATGTGCTGCCATATACACTGCAAACATCAGGTAACTAATAAAAATACATAACATAAACATAAAAACTCCATAAATAGGACATCTTTTTTCAGAGGGAAAGTTCTGATGTGACAGAGGCTGGTGTGCACCGTGGAAATTCAAGCCATAAAAAACTTCTACATGGCTTAAAAATATTCAGAGTTGATAATGTGATCACTTTGAGATTAATCTGGAACAAAGCATCTCTAATACATGCAAACACAGACAAAGTGTGACACATGCATGTGGGCTTTAATTGTGCAATTCTAATTACCCTAAATGGGAGCTTTGGTTAACAATGCTGTCAAATTGATTAGATACGGTCTGTGTTATTGTGTGTGAGCTTCTGCGTAGATGTACAAGTGTGTATTTGTGATTACATGTCTGTGAGACACTTCCTGTCCCGCCTATGCCCTGGTCCCAGTGGCCCCAGCTGGCATGTAGAGGGAAGCAGGGGGTGCTGGTGAGAGAATTAGTGATTCAAATATCCCTGTCAAGTCCTGGCAGCTCCCCTTGGGGTGCAGATGATTTATACTGATCTGGTTTAAACCGACTGTCTCTCTGTTGTGTGGAAGTATTTGTGTGCATTTTTGTATCTGCTGGGACATTATTTCCACCTGTCCTGGATGTACACCCATGAACAAGATCCAGCTCCATAGAGGCTCAGAAACCTGCTAAGGCACCTTTCTTAATCGACAACTCAGACTGTTGAAACGAAAGTCAGCATTTTGGAGTGAGAGTGCCCTTGTAAATGCATGCAGGTTCTCCAAGGCTGTCTGCATCCTAATGGAGGAATGCTTTCAGACAAAAGAGAAAAAAATAAATAAATCTAAATAACATTTTTAAAGATTCATCTGTGTTTGACTTGGAAAAAAAGTAATCTGATTATTTTTATTTTGACAAACATTTAATTTGTCTGCATTATCAACTGTGAGACAACATGACACATCATTACAGAGATCTTGATTTAGAGTTTGTTTTGTTTTCTTTTGGTTATGATGGAAGAAAGGAATTTATTGATTCAGTGAAGGCAGCACTAATGTTTAAGCACAAATAACAAGAAAAGTCCAAATCATTTCATTTACTAGCTTTCTTTCTTCTTCATAATATGCTGCAATACAGGGCAGATATATATATATATATATATTATATATATATATAAATATATATATATATAATATATATATATAGTATATATATATATATATATATATATAATAAAATTTTAATAATAAAAATTTTTTATTTTTATACAATCCATGTGCTCTCTCTCTATCTCTTCGCTTTAATCTCTCTCTCTCTCTCAATCTCCTCTATCTCACTATAG
The DNA here is from genome assembly GCA_014839685.1 of Anableps anableps. Classification (NCBI taxonomy): domain Eukaryota; kingdom Metazoa; phylum Chordata; class Actinopteri; order Cyprinodontiformes; family Anablepidae; genus Anableps; species Anableps anableps. Next base: position 21,294,513 of record CM026071.1, read on the forward strand.
ATTATCTATCTCGCTCTCCTCTCCTCCCTCTATCTATATCTATACTACCTATCCAGCCTCTATATTATATCTCCTGTATCCTATCTCATATTCATAGGTATATATCTATAACTTCTATACCTAACATATCTATATATATATATATCACATTTATTGTAAATTACAGGAAATATGATGCATTACATTTTTTGGAGGAATATGTTTTGTCTCTGAACAAAAATTGAATTTGTCTGCATTACGAGGTGTAGGGAAATACATATAAAGGGCTTATTAAATACCTGATACATTCAACTAACTGTTTCTGTACAGCATAATGGTCCAAATCACTTATAAATAGGCATTTGTTGATAATAAAAACACAGCACCGATTCTTCACCAACAGAAATAAATAAAACCACCAAAAACTTCCGGAACCCAAATGCCATCATCTAAACAGTTTCATATTAGCCTATATTTTAGCCTATATTTCTTTATTTATTGACTTTATGTATGCAGTTAGTTAGGGCGGCACAGTGGCACAGTTGGTAACACTGGTGCCCTCCAGCAAGAAGGTCCTTGGTTCAAATCTCTGCCTGGACTTTTTCTGCATGGAGTTCTCTCTGTGCATGCCAGGGTGTACCTCACCTCCTGTCCAATGACTGCTGGAGGTTAAGGTAAGGGAGTATAGATAATGGATGGCTTTAGTTAGTTATACTATGCTGCAACATTGGTGAGGCTGCATGAATCTTAATACATAAATAATTAATTTTTAATTAAAGAAAAATTAATCATTGATTTATTGTATATGATAGCAAAAAAAGCTCTATTTAAAAAACAACAGAAACACATGTATTGTCAAATCTGGGGTTTCTGCTCCAACACTTTGTTAATGAGGTTAAGAATAGTACTATAATTCTGATTTCTGAGGATTCTGTGCAGAACAGGTCACATCACACAAGCAGGGTGCTGCAGCAATCAGTGTAATGTCTTAAATGTGAAAAACATTTAGGCTTGTGAGGGTGGTGATAAAAAAAAAAAAAAAAAAAAAAAAAAAAAAAAAAAAAAAAAAAAAAAAAAAAAAAAAAAAAAAAAAACAGATTCATTAATATGAATGGCTGCACATTACTGAATCTGGGTTCACATTAATGTTTTCAAAAAGTGGCAGAGCAAAATATGGCAGTATGGCTCCTGGGCTATTACTATGTCCCAGGCAGTACATCAACAGCAGGTATTTCAGGGAATCCTATTCCAAGCATTACAAAATGCTTTGATCAGGACATCCCAAAGATATTGAAGATATTATGGCATTTGTGAAGCACATAGGAAGAAAAAAAAGAGGTGAAATGGTGCATTGTGTGGCTAGCAGACAGAATATGTGGGAAAGCAAAAGGGAGAAAATGTCTACTTGGTTTCCTCTGGTTTCACTTGACTCTCCTCTCCATTAAAACAAACTCCCCAAAGATGCACTAATGGTTTCTGTCCTTGTGAGACCCATCATTTTTTGTGGCATGACATTTTCTTGCCTGTGCAGGAACATGGGTGTGTATCTGTCACCAGAAAGATATTATTTTTTGTTGAATATGAATGAAAGGATGAGTAATGGCCCCCATTTCTATTCTTTCCCTCCTTCCCTCTGGAGTTCATCTGTCCATGTCCTGTCTGCGTGTGTGTGCACATATGTTAGAGTCACCACAGCCGTCCTCAGGCTACAGCAGCCTTATTGCATGATAGATGGCTGCAGCTCTGCTTCGCTCTAAAGCACCTGCACCTCCGTCCACTTACATCTTTAAATTTTTCACAAGGGAAGTGACAGTTTGTGTTCTACAAAAACAATCATACAGTATTCCGGACCAGTGACACACAACAACCAACGTGTTGTTTTTGTTATTATGCTTCCAAATGATAGCAAACAGGTATGATGCATTCATTCGATCTGTTTTTTTTCTTGTAAGACAAAACCTGTTAGTTAAAATATTCATGCTTCCTGCTTTTCTGTTTGTCTGTGTTTTGACTCCACTCAGCCTAGCATCGCAGCTGTCAGCTGACCTCAGACAGCTTGCAAAACAGGAAGCATTACAAAATACAGCCATTCCTGTGCATCTGGAGGGGCCAACAAACACATACCACATGCATATCCACATATAAACCCACACTGAAGTTCCTCTGCTACATTGAGATGTCGAAACAGGATATTGGAACACTTGATGATAACTTCTGATATCCAAGATGACCGGCTAATGAGTGCATCAGAACACACAACTGCATCTGTGTGAATTAAATCTAAACAGTTGTTGGCTATAAATGATGAACAGGTCTTGCCATGACAGAGGGTTTAAGTGTGTACATGTTTGTGAGATGGAAACTATACCAGTGAGCCAGTGAATGTGGAATCCATTTAAAATTAGAAATCCTTATCCAGGAGTCTGTGAAGCACAGCTGCGGAATTTTGGACAATTATAATCAAGACATACAGATCAAGAATCCCAATGTGCAAAAACAAATCCAAAGTTTATCCTTCAAATTTAAATCTCCTCAGACCAGGCTGTACCACTGCCGAAGCCTGGCCCTCCAAATGTGGACACAAACACAAGCATATACACTTAAATACACTTGGCATATCTCCTTAACTACAGATCTATCTGCTTAAAAGCTACTGTGCTATCTGCTTATTGGAGGGGTTTAGATAAAGAGGCTTTATATGACTTAAGACAAGTTTACTTTCATGAAAAGACAGTAAGGACCTTACCAAGCTCAGCCTGAAAGTACATCTCATTTCTAAAAGTTCTCAAAAAGCAGCACATCATGCTCTGGTCTCAATAATTTGAAGAACAGATGAAAAACAAACTCAGTTACAAAATAATTTCTATGGCTTTGGGATACCAGCAAATCACAGTAAAAACCATTATCCATCAATGGAGAAAACATGGAACAATGGTGAAAAGTGGTGGGCACCGCACAAACAGTCTAGGAATACATCAACATGTCACTCTGGAGACCACAATAAAACATGTAACGGTATCTAAGGCACTACAGGCCTCATTTACCTCGGGTAAGGTTAGTCTTAATGAATAATAAGAAAGCAGCTTGGCAAAAAATGGCATCCATGAACAAGCCAAAACTATTGCTGATCATAAGAACACATAGGCCCATCACATAATTCCCAAAAACTGTTGTGATGATTTCCAAGACTTTTGAGAATATATTCTCTGGACGGGACAGACTAAATCTAAACATTCTGGAAGGTGTGAGTCCCACTATATTTGACGTAAACCCAACACAGCATTTCAAAACAAAAAGCATCACATATTGAAATAATGTGGTTGTAGAACAATAGCCTTGGGTTGTTTTGGTGTTTTGGTGCTTCAGGATCTCTTTAAAGGGGCAAATGCCTTTCAAATCGCTGTAAATAAAAGTCAGAACTCTGAAATGCACATGCTGCATATTAACACAGTATGCATCTAAATTTATCTATAACCTAAATATAGATTTTGTCAAACACATCCATGCAAAAGCACAATGCTCACATTTTAAATAATCTGACAAGCCCAGGCAGAGCATGATGTGTGGCAATGTTTGGGTGTGTTGTTGTTAAAGAGGGTTCCTTCCTGTGGAACCATTTTTTGCAATGTGCTAAATGCAGCTGCAGCTTTCCTTGCGCATGTCAGACACAGCCTGCACTCGCCTGGACTCTTAATGAGGTGATGGGTTAGACAGGGGAAGTCAGGACAGCGAGTTTGTGTCTCTACTAAAGTGTTACAGATGCACATACTAAACAGAAACAAAAAGGTTGGCTAAACATTTGATTTGGAGAAACCACCTCTAAACATAGTATAACAGGTGGCAGAGCAGATGTAGATTGCACAGTGGCTATTATTAGATCTGCATCTAGTCATTTCTTCCTAAATATGACAATTTTTTTATTATTCAGATTTGTCTACAACTTGTAAGAAATGTAGAGAAACAAGATTAACTGACTGAATAAAATGGGAATCTATCTTAGCATACTGTTGAAATACTTTGAAAATCAAGAAAGAAGACAGTTCCAAGGTTTCATATGAAACAATATCAATAAAAATTGGTCGAATAAAGCTCGAAACAAAGCATCTGTAGTTAATTCTCCTGGTGCACCTACACTTGCACCAGGAGAACAAACTCCATACAGAAAGGCTTCAGCTGACATTTACACGTGACATTTACATGGAGTTAACTGAGCTAACACCCAAAATCACTTTCAACTCAACAAAACAAACTGCTCATCTAATTTTTCTGCTAAAATGTCAGGATTTGGGAAGCTCTCCTTGTCCTTTGTGTGAACTTGCCTAAAAACATTGCTTCAGCTGTTGATCAGATGTGTTCAGAGAACTAATACTGTGTGTTGAGGACAGAGATACCACACAGAGAGATGTATCAGTGACAATCAATACTTTTATCTGTTAGCATTCATATGAGGAAGACAGAAATAGAAGAGTTCTAAGTGTTCCCCTATCACAAGATGAATAAATCTTCTTTGTAGTCTTTATAAATTGTCTTTTTAAACTTTTTAAAGTACAGTTTAAAGTGGTTATTTACTTACACTGTATATAAAGACACAACCTTTTTCCATCACAATCTCACATTAAATCTGACAAATTTTTTTTCCTGTTTTAGGTTAATTAGGATGACCAAAATTATTTATATTTTCTAAATCCCAAAATAGGTTTTCATACATTTCCTTAGTATTTGCTTGAACTGCCTCTTAAAATGTATGACTTGGACCAGATGGTTTGGGCCTCCTTCTACAGTCTTGTCACAGTAGTTTACTTCTGTGACAGAACTGGTGTAACTGAGTCAGGTTTGTAGGGCGCCTTACTCGGATAAATCTTTTAGGCTTTGCTTATAATTTTTGTATTCGATAGAGACACAAGCTTTGTCATGGCCACTCCTAAACACTTATTTTGTTATCCTTACTCTACTTTGTAACTAATTTGGCAGTATGGTTAAGGTGATTGACTGGAAGAACAACTTGTGCCTAAGCTTTATCTTCCAGGCTGATGTCTTGAGATGTTTCTTCAATGATTTCACATGATGTTGTTCCTTCATGATGTCATCTATTTTGTGAAGTTCACCAGTCCTTTTCTACAGCAAGATACCCACAGAACATGATTCTGCAGAGATTTATTTTTATCCCTCATTCTTCAATACAAAATATCTCAGGCTCAGTCAGATTGGACAGAGAATGTCTTGGAACATCAGTTTTCAAGCCTTGCCACAAATTTGCAATGAAATTTAGATCTGGACTTTGTCTGGATTGTTCTAACACATGAATATGTGCTGATCTAAACCCTTCCATTGTAGCTCTGACTGTCTTTTTAGGGTTTTTGTCCTGCTGTCAGGAGAACCTATAGTCTCAAGTCTTTTTCAGCATCTAGCAGGTTTTATACCAGGGTTGTGCTTTATATAATATCAACCTATTGTCCAATTAATGTTGACCAACCATCCTGTTTTTGCTAACAAAATCATCCCTAAAGCATGTCGCTTCCACCGCTGAGTCTCACTGTTCAATCTTGGTAACAACCGACTAGAGCAGGAATCTTCAAATCCAGGCTGGTGGGCCGGTATCCTGCAACTTTTAGATGTATCCCTGGTCTAACACACATGAATCAAATGGCTGAATGACCTCCTCAGTGCAGTCAAGCTCTCCAGAGTCCTGCCAGTGATCTCATTATTTGATTCATGTGTGTTCAAGCTGAGAAACATCAAAATGTTGCTGGGCACTGGCCCTCAAGGCCTGGATTTGAGGACACCTGGACTAGAGCATCTTCTTTTACATGGTTGTGGAACACGTACATATATAATTGATGACTGATGTGTCTCCTGCATGACTTGCTGGAAATTTTAAATGGGACTTGTGGCATTCTTTCAGCAATGGTTTTCTTAGCTCCCACTTGAGTGGTGAACCTCTCCAGCTCCTCCTAAGTAACCATGGGCCTTTTGATTGCTTCTCGTTCTTTCCCCAGCCTTTCAGTTTAGTTTGATATCTCTTGGTAGTTCTGAAGTTGTACGATTCTTTTTGCATTTTATGATGATGAATTCAGTAGTCCCCCATGACTTGTTCAAAGCTTGGGATATTAATTTATCAACAATCCTTTCTTAAAATTTCCTTATAACTTTTCTTGTTCTTTACAATGCTGTTTAGTTTAATTTAGTTTATTGTTTATTCCAAGCCAGTAAAAAAATCAAATACAGCACAATATTATGTCACTTCTTTACACTTGGTAAGAAAAAAAATTAAAAATAAATAAATAAATACAATGTACTACAAAATGCATAAAAAAAAAAAAACAAGAACTATAGAAACAATATAATAATAACTTGGAAAGGAGTGGGATGAAGAAAAATGTGCTTACTCCCACCCCACACGCTGATTCTTTAATAAATTCTATGGGTGCTGCCATTTACAGTTAATTTTTTCAATGTCCTATCAGCATAGCATTTTGTATCAACAATGTGCAAAAAAGAATCAACACATGTAATATATAGTTATTATAGCTGCAATATACAGATATACATTACTGACCCAATTAGACCATGTATTGTGATCAGACCATTTCTTTATATCTTAATTCAAATTGATACATATTTGGACATTGCTTGAGGTGTGTCCCCAATTGGTCCCAAAGTGTAACACCACACATGGACACACACACACACACACACACACACACACACACACACACACACACACACACACACACACACAAACTTTTCCTAGTAGTTCTCACTGCTTGGATCTTAAAGTTAAAACAGGATCTCAAATTATAACCCCCTTCTCTTTGTGTAAAGAGCTTTTGAATATTAGTGGGGAGTGTATTTTTACTGGCTTTATATTGAAGTTTTAGAGTATAAAGATTTACTAAATCAAAATTGTCAACAATTTGGACTGTAAAAGTAAGGTATTGGTGTGACCACACAATCTTATATTATCTCTCGCAGCACAATTTTGGAGTATTTGCACTAGTTTGTTTCACTAATGTTGTCTAAGAAACCACTGAGGCCCTCACAGAACAACAGTATTTATAATTAGATTAAATTAAGCAATGATGGACTATTTTTACTTGGTTGGTTGGTTGACTGTTTTGAATTTTATTTGAAGGGTATTTTAAGGAAATTTTATTTTAAGAACTGAATACATATGCATACCACACCTTTCAGATTAAAGTCTGTGGCATTCACATGGAAAAATCTTTTAAAATATAAGATGATGTAATCTTTCTGTTTTCAGCAGGGTGCAATACAAATGAGATGATTATAACTGTGCAACTTTTATTTAAGTGAGAGCTGATGCTGGTATGTGAGAGCTGATGAGACAAAAACATACTGAGTACTAATATGATTTAGGAGCAGGATGGCAGGAAGCAGACTGCACTAATGCAATGGTCCCTACATTAAGTCTTTACAGACTGACCACAGAACATTTTAAACCCACATCTAAACACAAACAAACATACATAACACTACTGAAGTGACTAAAAACAATGAGCCGAAACATAAAGGCTACCATACATATAAACAGCCCATTATCTATGAATAGTCCTGGTTAGAACATTTCTATCATGTTTAAAAGATGTTCTCTGTCCTTTTCCTGAAACACTCGTACCAGAAATATCCCCTGACTGGTGACAGAACACTGCTGCCCATCAACTCGCATCAAAGACAAAAGGGAGGAAGAGGAAAGTATGTTTTATTCGTCACTTTCCTGTTGCCATTTGTGTTTATTTGGCTTCTCACCAACTCCTCAATTAAAGGACAACTCCCATGAATCCTTCACTCAGCAAAGCCCGCGGCAGGACCAGGGCCCCCCCACCGGCCGCTCCCGCACCACATTAGAGACTCAGCACTCTGATCACAGTGGAGGAACTGACTACGGAAAATACTCTGTCATGGTCAAAAAAACCTTGAAGAATAAAGGGAAAAGAGTACACTGTGAGCGAACATGGCACACATTCTATGTTGATGCCTAAGCATGCTTTGGGCCGAGAAGGCTACAGTGCTTTGATAATATTTCCGGCAGCTCCCTTTGAAAAGCTGTATTCATGTTGGTTTCTCTATAGGGTTTATTTTTCCAAGGTCAGATACAGGGGATAAAAATCAACCACACAAACATACCCACACACAAGTCAGTGTCTGTTTAAAGAAATAGGCACTCTGTTAGCAGAGGATGCTTACTGAGCATCCTTGTGTCACATTTTGTTGTTGTAGTGTCTTAGAGCACATGTGACCACCAAGACCACAGAGCTTCTCCAATCTTCTAACCTATTTCACTAAATGCTTAATTCTCAAACCAAACAGATGCCCTGGTGGCTTTAATCTTTAATTCATTTTAGTCTGTATGGATGGCCTTTTCCAGGGTGATAGATCTGTGATTAGTGGAGTTGGGGGGTCCATCTTCTCATTATCTTTATGTGAGGCGTAATCCGGAAGCTTGGTTAGTGTCTTAGCTGGGATTCGCTCTAAACTATTCCTGCCCCATGCTGGGAAAGGCTGCTGCTTAAGGGAGCTTACCCTCTCCAACATACCTCATTATGGGTGCTGGATTGGATCACGAAGGTCATTAGTGGAAGACATCTGAGGTTCAGAGCTTTAAAATGACTATTAAAGCATTTCAAGTTTATTCATTATAGGGGCAGAATTTCACTAGTAGGGTTCATCCTCTCCATTCTCCACATCCAGCCTTAACTCAAAATCTGCTCTTACAAGATTCTGAAAATACACTGTGGATTTGGAAGAAAGATCTGCCGAATCTAATGCTCCCTCACATGCACACATTTGTCAAGTAGTTGCCTAAATCCATTTAACGAAAAGCTGCTCTTCACCCAGCAGTTAAACATGTCTGATTAAAGACAAACAGATATGGCAGAATCTATCCTTGACCTTGCAGAAACTGGTATTTTTCTTTTTTTCCTCCTTCTCCAATGTGCTTAGGAGGGGAGTTTTCTTTTTTAAATACCCAGGAGACTGTGTTTGGTTATACAACCTTGCTGGCATTGTACATCATACTTATCTATTACTGCAGGCTTATCTCAAAAGAACAGTGTCACATAGGATGTTACCAGATGTCACACAATATGACATGTAAAAAGTACAGACAGATTTTTACTTCCTGCAGCTAACAGTTAACATAACAAACTGATTTGTTATCATTTTTCTGCAATAAAATTTCCTGTACCAGCATATTCATATTCCCAGTAAGAAAAATATGAGGTTAGATTGCACATGAGAATGGAAGGTGTAGATCCATAGAGCATCCATAATCTATCTTCCAATGACAGAACAGAACCCAATTAGCTGAGCGTCCCATCGGAAATGGAGAAGCAGATAAAATAAAGGATGAGCCCACAGCTGCAAAGCTACAGGGCAAGTTACAATTAACCTCTCTTCAGCACACACATGCAAATTCATATAAGCATCCCTGGTCACACACACACAAGCTCACAATGTCCTCTGTATATATTGTGGTTTTGTGATACACCTCAGGGAGGTTGCTGCAGACAATAATGACCCACTACTATATCTAGTGACCTAGGATTCTTGGCAGACATTTACAGTAAGTCTGTTGGTATTGCTTCTGTTCAGCTTTCCAAGCTGCAACAGTTCTACAGGATTTTGTGGGTTTTTTTCTACTTGGTCTTGTTATTGTTTTTTTCTTACTCTAAACACCATTGTGCATCCTAAACTTAAATTACTGAAGACATGTAATTGGGAGAAAGATATACTTCTTTTCATAGTAACAAAAATTAACAGAATGATAATCAAGCTTTCTTTAAAAATAAAAAAATCAAGAACACTTTCATAGTTTACATTCTTGTGTAGAGACTTATACAAGATTTAAACTGAAAATCAAGGGTCATTAACCTAGCCTGGCCATTGCCTTCCTATGTAATTCCGTTTAATTCTCATCTCCCTTAAGTGCTCCATCTGGGCTTTTATCCATTGAGCTGGATTTCTCTGGTAGAATTTCGATCAGTGAACTGAAGGAGAAGTTGTGAAAGATGATGTTGATTTTCTGCGTTGTTTTAGAAATGTAGCCTGCGTTTAGTTTGGCAATGGCAGACGAGGAAGTGAACGAAGCCATTCAGTCCATGTTGGCCACGCTTCCAAATATTGAATTAACATTAACAGCCACCTTGTTCGGCTCAGCACTCTTCACAGTGGGGGATAGTTGTTTCCTGCACACGCAATTTCTGGTAAGCTTCATAGTGTTGAACTGGTGAATTACATACGTCACGCCTCCAGCAAGCAATCGTTTCTCAATAGTTGAGGGTTCAGACACTGTGTATGAAAGAAAGTGTAGCACAAGGGGCTGGTTTTAACAGGCTAGTGATGACCCAATCCATGAAATTTGTTGGGCTACTACCTGTCCTAATGGAAATGAGAACTAAAGTGGAGAAGATTAATTACAACTTGTCTACTTTCCTAAAATTTTACTTTGCAAGCTTCAGGATTTTTATTTTTTTTTGCTTTTTGGGAAAAAATGACGGCCTCATTGGTTGCCACTCCATGACAAGTCCAACAACAATGCACCACCCCAACATAAAGGCAGTTTTACAGTCACCAAATGATCTAACATTCATGTTTCTGGTCTGTAGGGGCAAAGTTAAGTACCCAAGGAAAACCCACATATGCATGATGAAAACATATAAACTTAAAAGAGAACAGCCTTAGTAGGGATTTGAACCGGTGACTTTTTAGCTTTGACTGTACTAATTATAAAAAACCCAAGCAAATCATTTGCATTTTTAAGCTTTAAGCAGCTTTGTTCTTTCTTCATTTCTTTTTGCTTGACAGAAAATTTGAATCCTATGCTTGACAACTGCTTCAGTTAATTGCATCCATCACCCTAAGCTTCCCTCATTGATGGTTAAAGTTCATCTACTGATGCTACGCTTCTGAAAAAAGCTATGATGTAAAGGGGAAAGAAATGTGAATATTCCGAGGCAGATCCAATGCAATGAAAATCTTTCAGTGTACATTAAATCTAAGAAATGGGTTGTTCAGCAGAATCTGATACATATGATAAGTTGTCGGGAATGATGTACAACAACTTTACTTTCATTTGAAGCATTGAATGCATTAAAGCACCCAGCGCAAGGATTGAAACACAGAGCTCATCACTGTTTTTAAAGGACTGTTTGTGTGGAAATTCCAGACATGTTTTATATATTGCTCATGTTTAAAGTATAGTCCAGATGTTTTGAAGTGAGGTTTTTGTGACGTTATTACAAGTAATAACTATTTCCCTGTAGGACACAGATATATCACAGTAAGTCTGTAGAGAAGTGAAAAAATCATGTGGGTGGAGGAAGGTTAATGTTTAGTAAGATGGAGCCTTTGTTTTTGCTGAGTTTAGCAATTCAAAACTACATAAACTGAAAGTGTGCATACCCATTGGACATTATCATCTACACTGTTGCAAGAGGCTGTTTTTAGGTTTATCACTTTTTTCTTAGTCAGTCTACATCCGTGATATCAGGCAAAATTACACACTCACCAGATCAGCTGTGACCCCTCAGTCCTCTATAAAGATATTTTCACACCTGAGGTGTTTAGTGAGTTTAAAGCAAACTCTGGTTTGCTTCTCTATTGGTGCAGTTCAGATGTGAACACAGCAATCGCACTAAGGTGCAGACCAACACAACTGTACCATGACCATTTGGGGGATGTGGTCTCAATACATTTGCAAGCAAACTCCAGAGCAGTTTGTTTGGTTGTGAACCAACCTTGATCTGACACAGCGACAAGCTGTTCACTGTAAGTTTGTTCCAAACTCCTTCCCATAGCCAGGTTTGGGCTGCATTGTGGGATGCAATGGAATAAACAAACTAATAAACCATGGCCACATCTTTTTCGTAGCACATAAAGCCCTATGCAACTGTCCTAAAATCTTCTCAAAACCATTTAGTTTCCTTTGACAATTTTTGCCTGAAATACTACCTATGAACACACTTATGATATGATTAAATACATGTTTTCTACTAGCTCAGAATATAACATCTGGTATTCCTGCCTTGGACATATATGACCAATACACAGTTTAAGTGTTCTAGCATGGTTTGTAGTGACAGGTTTTGGTTCTCTTAGAGTTTTCTCTGCTTAAAAAGAAAGCAAACCATCAGAAAAAGTTACAAATTAACAAGCTCATGAACTGATTCAGACCAAAGTATAGGAACTCTAGCTATGAAAATGCCCTAAGCCTGGCAAGAATGGAATGGATTTTTGGTTATCAGCTGTAATTTCTACAAAAGCATCAAAGACTGTACATTCTTGAACTCTTCCATGTTTTGTAGCTGTATGTAAGATATTCTGGTGGACTCAGGATTTGCAGATTGGGTGGACTGATGTAGCTGAAAGCCTCTACGAAAGTAAATTCTTCTTGTCATTGTTCAGCTAAAAACATCAGCAAACTTAAGTGTATTTTTCAAAAGATTAAATAATTATCTACTAATTTTGAGTTCTACACCATGGTTCTGAACACTTAGTTTGAGTTCTTTTGAATTGCTAAAAATGGGACATTGTCTGTGATGGCAAAAGGACCTACTACTGACAGTACCTTTGCAGAATCTCCCTTTTCTTATAATGCTGTCGAATTACATGCCACTCGCCTTTGGTACTATGATCCATGTCGCATGTTTTGAAAGCTCAAGTAGTCCCATGAAGTTGCTGAATTGATATAGCAAATGTGAATGGCTGGGATCTGAATTGAGTTAATGGCTTACCTGGTAAAAAAAAAAAAAAAAAAAAAAAATCAGCATTCTCTAGTGGCCAAATTTTACCTGTCAACATTCTACAAAATTTACAAATCAGTTCAACAAATGAAAATGGTTCAAATTCACATTGCTCTGTCTTTGCAGTGCAATCACTGTTGTTTTTATCCACATCTTTTTAATCTTTCAACTTATGTTTGACATTGTGAAAATTGTCCTGCCTTTCCCCTTTTCTCCTGTTAAGTTTAATGCTTTGGAGGAGTTTCTCCCTTTTTTAAACCTTTTCCACCCTATTTGGCTGCTTAATGAGGGTCTCACCGGTAACTTCACAACAACAAACAAGGTCAGACACATGTACGCAGCATTCACACACAAAACAGCATGCAGAGAACTAACACACTGAGGGCTGAAGGGGCAAGGTCATTCTGATTGGAATTTTGGACTCTGCTGCAGGAGGAAGGCTACTGATGAGAGAAGGAGGAAATGTAGAAGAAGATTTGACGATAGGCAGAAAATAATTTCTTTTTATCAAGAGTGCACTGGTCTCACCCTATTTCATGCAAATTCTTATGCTATCTGCTCCTACTGAGAGGGATGGATGAAAAGAGAATAAGTAACATCTCAGTACAGAATCTCAGAAAGTCTCTGAGATAAGTGAAATGAGTAGCGGGTGAAAGGTTGTAGTTCAACATGATAGTTATGAACACAGTCATCATTCTCACAGTACACCTCCAGAAGCTAAGATTTAGGATAAAGCAGCATGTCTGAATGACCGCAGTACGTTTATATCCATGGCAGACAACTACCTGCCCAATGCAGCCACCTGCTAAGATTCTACTCTCTCCTCCCACACGTTGCCCTCGGTAACAGGGGGAGGAGGTTGGAGTGGACTGGATAGCGACCATCTGTCAGTGGCCCAGAGATCAATAGATGTGGACGGGGAAGGGGTGGGGTAGAAGGAGGGGTGCTGCGAAGCTAAATACGTGGCCAACTGTGACCAGAGCCTGGCTCAATGTGCAGCCGTTTTATTTACCGAATGAAAACACACACACCATGAGTCCCACTCACACGGCCGTTATTAACGAATGGATGGTTTTGGTATGAGCCAGCAGACATGAAGGAATATGATGCCTCCTAAACTCTGCACACAATGATGCACAATCTTTGCTTTTAGTTGTTAAAATGCATCCATGTAAATGGATTTGCTTATTTGAAGTCTGAAAATGCGAGCGAGAAAAACATTGAGAGGGTTTAATATGAATCTAGCTCACTGTGGCACTAGGTCAGTTGAGACTGGGACAAACCACTCTGCTGCTGTGCAACGAAACAATGCCAGCTCTCTAGAAATGCTTGCTTCAGCAATGATATGGAACCCTATTGTGCTTGTTCATGCAGTCAGAGGTGAAAACACAGGTTTAGGTGTGGAGAAGACAGGAGAGTAAAGCTGCTTTACACTTACCCAGCATTTGACTAAAGAGAAGCTGTTCCAGGTCTCCTAGAACGGTCACCACCAACTCTGGGTCCACCTTCAGGAAACTTTTGTCATTCTCTCCATCTGTCGCCTTCTTCTCCTTCTTTTCCTCTGACAACTGAGCTCCGGATTTACCTTTTTCTCCAGGTTTCTTGCCGTTGGTCCCAGCACTCCCAGCTCCATTGGAGTTAGCTTTTAGAGGCTGATCAACAGAGTCTGTACCTGGACTCACTTCAGAGGCTTTACTGATAGGCTTAACCTCAGCGTAAGGTCCCCGTGGTTTACCAGGAGCCGGGATTCGACTTGGCTTACCCATGTTCGAAGTTACAGCTGGGGAGCCGAAGGATTTGGGCTTACCCTGGAACAGGGACTGTTCTGACTTTGAAAGCGTCCGAGACAGAGGTGGTCTCCCGCCACCTGCTTGACCTGTCTTGCTCTGTCCGGGTGTGTTTGTCCCCGCTCCAGTACGGCTTGCATCATCGTTCCATCGAGGGGATTGGTACAGGTGCAGCTTCTTCTCAGCATCAGTGAGCACACACAAGTTGCCAAGTGATCGCTGCTTGCGGAGCCCAGATGGATTAGGAATTGGAATGGGGATAGATCCGGAGTTGGGCCGATACACCTTGAGCTCTGACCCTGAGGGACGTGGAGGTGCCTGGGGCAATGCCGAGGGCTTGGCCTGTGGCTTCCTGGAGGCCATGGGCTGGGCTGAAGTATCCTGACAAGAGACAGCTGCAGACCTCAGGTCCAGCTCTCTGGGCTTAGCCGTCATGCTAATGTTAGCCACATTAGCCTCCAGCATCCCTCCTGTAGGAAGAAAAGCAACAGCATCAGTCACACACTCAAATACACACACACACACACACATTGATTAAAAGAAGCAGAGGAAGGAAGGGGACAAAGCAATGCATAAAGACACAAAGGCTGACTGGTTGGCGTCCCCTTATACCCCTGGGTCATGACTGAGTAAGCCAGACTCCCTGCAGTGTGAGACTGTGGGTTCACTTGCTGAAAATGATGAGTGGGTTAGTAGAGTGACAGCCATACTCACTGCTGATAATCCATGGATTTACAGATCTCTGTCCAGCACCAAAATCCACTAGCTACAAGCGTGTCCACAGCTGCCTGAGCCACACAGATGAAAACCTGAGCAGACGCTACCTCAATGTGCCTTCAGTGTACCTCTTTCTTGCTCTGTGCTACCTCCTGTTCGGCAGGCAACCAGCAGCCGACTGACAGGAGAAACAGTCGCAGCAGCACTAACAACACCCCCCTCTTCCTCTTTCTCTCCTCCCTTTGCCTCTCCCTCTCTCGCTGCGTTGCTCACTCTACCCCCGCCAGCTCATTCACCCTCCTTTCCTTCATCCTCCTCTTTCCTTCCTTCCCTCCTTCCTTCTTGATGTCACTCGCGTGGACTCTCCTCCTACTGGCTGATTCACCGCTCCATCCTCTGTTTCCAAAATACACTGCAGAGGCTGTGTTATTCTGCTCACCAGTGACAGAAAACAATAAGAGCTTTACAAGATATGAAATGTTTTGTGCGGATTAATTCTCCCCTTCACCTTCTCCTACACCAACATCCTTTTAAATGACTTACCCTCCAGCCACCAAAGACCTAGAAATCAGTAACTGGATTCAAATGATCTAAAAAGGAAAAGAAGTTCTGTGGTTTATTAAGCCACAACAACTAGCCTATAGAACAGAATTTATCATTACATTGGTAAATGCATTGGTCTTTCCCGGCTCTCCTGCTTCACATCACCTAACCCTCTTCTCTCATTGCTGTCTTTGCCTACTTCCCATTTCACCCCACCCACTCCAACCGGCCAATGCAGAGATACAAGCCAATAAATGGATATTCTACAGAACCATGAATCCCTCAACATTACAAATACATTGTCATAGTGATGTAAAACATTGACACACGTGTGTGTGTGTGTGTGTGTGTGTGTGTGTGTGTGTGTGTGTGTGTGTGTGTGTGTGTGTGTGTGTGTGTGTGTGTGTGTGTTTCTGTATTCCCCCATGCATGTGTATGAGTGGGCCTTTTCCTACGAGTGTGTCACATTGATGAGACAGGACCAGAGAAACTAGAGCTTTACCGGAGAGATTTGGTTAGTGTTCACCATGTCATTTTATCTCTCTGGACATTCCAACCCAGAGAAGAAAAAGAGTTATCTTCTTTTTCCTCAGAGTCTACTTATAATTTCTTTGTTTCACAGATAAGACGAGATCTTGTGACACTAGATCTCGTGTCAACCCTGGAACACATCCCCATGTTAAAATTCCTGAAAATTTCTTGTCTAGGTGAAGACAGCCTCACAAATGCTTTCCAGTCTGGTTAAGTATGGTCAAACTGTTTTTATAAGTCCCAGCTGGGAAAGTAAGAGATTTATCTATGTCTTTATCTAACAATCATCTTTTGAAGTAGCTTTTAGTTGCTTTTGTTTTTTCCATGTGTGGTCCAATGCTTTATTGACTGACCAAATCTAGACTCAAATATTCTAAACTTTTGTTTGTGAAGACACAAAGACAGGGATTAGTTTCCCAAAAACTTTGTTTAAATCTCAGTTTTAAAGATTCTTTGAGAATTTGACTTGGGATTTGAATCAATAATTTCAGCATGACTCAAAAATCAGTTGTTTTTTTTTCCAGTTAATGAATTTGCTATATCTAAGATCTACCAGACTCCAATAAGAACAACTCTCTCAGTGTGGATGCTCTTACTGAAAGAAAAAGACTCAAAGTTAATATTTTCTGTATGAATGTGGTGTTTAAAAATAAAGCTGAAGAAAGCAAAGAGATGTGAGAAGCAATTTAAATTGAAACTATATTTTCTACATTTTTGGGGAGCTCTGTGCATTCAGAATGCGAGAGAGTGAGAGCAAGACTTTCATCAGAAAACAGGAAGGCTGAATGACATACAGCAAACTTGCTGTTTTATCCTTTCCAGCTTTTAAGCTCTGTCATGAAACATGCTAAATTTGGTGGCTTTTTTGAAAACTCACAGTAAAGACAAACACTCACAATTGCAGCTGTACAACAGGAAAGTACTTTGAATGTTTCATCATATGTATATTAAAGTACTTAGAAATCAATTGAAACTGACATCTGGTGGTCAAACTTTACAAAAAACAGACTGCAAATTTGCAACAAAGTTTGGATCATTGCATCTGTACTAAACACTGTATATTATCTCATGAGCTGAGTGTGTGATTACACCCACACTGAATGTATTGTTTCCTTCTCTATCTTGTGCATCAATTTGCAAATATCGATGCCTTAAAAACCATCTAAATTCCTGAACACATTGTAACCTTGACTGTATATAATAGATGCCAAATATTTTAAAACAAAGTAAACCAAAACAAAACAGGAAACAATTTAGGGTGTTTTCTCGTTGTACTTTACAGTGTCTATTACTATGCTGATGGAGCACAAAATGAACTTGTGAAGTCGATAATAATGCACTCACAATCAGTATATATCTGCATGCAGTCCATTTTTGTGTGCTAATGCATCCTGTGTGCATACTGGTCATCTAACGGACAAAACGTTCACATCTTTGGTGCTTAATGGTTGGTGTGTTTCACTTTGTTTAGTGTTCAAGTAGCAGTGCCTACAGCCAGGATGTCATCAGGCGCCCAGACAGTAAACAAAGAGGCTGTTTCTTGTTATATTTGCATAAATCAGTTAATGCAAAACCAAAGTGAAAACAAGCTGTTTACTGACATTTCACCTCAGTAATAAAGAGTTCATTCTAAAACAGTTCAAACTGGTGTGAACTGAACCTTAAAAAAATGATGCTGAAACACATTAGAATGTATGTTTTTTCTCCCTGGCCAAAAGTCCATTTGGCCTTGAATGAGTGTGTGTAGTAGAGGAGTGTGGACGAAGATGTAGGGATACAGTGGCTGTTTTATTGTGTAAAGGCCATAGATATTAATTAGTGGCAGCAAGGTTTAATAAAGGACCAATGTTGAAGTGGTTATGCCACAGGGAAGCCTGAGCTGTGGGATGACAGTTATATGGGGTCTTTGAGGTAGGAGCAAGCAAGTGGGGGTTTGGGTGCGTTTGTGAGGGTTGTAATTTAAGGCTATTAGGTGCTGTACATCAGCTCTTATACTTCCCTGATGAAGGATTAAGGTTAGTGAGTAGCAAGTGGTGACATACAAGGCTGGTCTGTGTGTTGCCCTGATGCATTCAGGGCAAAGACATGAGTCTGTGCTCTTAGAAACTCACATATATGTACGCAAGTAAAGTTTTGCATTAGCAGTACACAGATACCTGTTTGTTCAAACACTCGTCTCTTTGGCTCCACAGTCTAATCACTTTAATATATGGTTGATCTAAACTTGGAGTATTTTCTCTCCCTTTCTTTCTACTTAATCTTGAAGTGTGCCAACACATGTACACACATACAGTGCATTGCAAAAGTACTCATATGATCACATCTTTGCCATATTATGACCACAAAATTCAGTGTATTGTGAATACATTTCATTTGATTGTTTAAGATCTAAAAGGTGTGTTTTTTTTTTTATTCATCAACCCAAAAATACTTTTACTGCAATTACAGCTGCAAGTTTTTTGGAGTAGGCATCTAAAAGGTGTGCGTATCTTGAGGTTGTTTTTTTTTTTTCATTTATCTTTGCAAAATAGATTAAACTTATTAAGATTGATTAAACAGCATCTATGAACACCAAATTTGAAATATTGTAAGAAATTCTCAATTGGATTTTGATATGGCCTTTGGCTATGCCATTCTAACACATAATCGTAACTCTGACTACATATTTAAGGTCATTGTTGTACCAGTCTTTTGATTGGTTAAATACCTGTTAAAAACAGGTTGATACGAAAATTGCTATCCATTTAGCTGGTAAAACATTCCAATCAACTGTGGCCATCTTCCCTGTCCCTGCTGAAGAAAAGCACCCCCAAAGAATGATGCTGCCACCACCCTGCTTCAATGAGTAAACAATGGGTTTAGGGGGATGTGCAGTGTTAGTTTTCAAACATAGTGTTTTGCATGTAAGTTAATAAGTTTGATCTAATCTGACTAGAGCACATTCCACATGTTTGCTGTGTTCCCTACATCAGGAGTCTTCATCCACTCTCCATGGAATTGAAGAGTAGAGAGTGTGAACAATTTTATTTTTAATAACACGGAAGCTTCCGTGGTCCTATGTTGGAGCACTTGAGAAGTAATAAGATAGTGTGAAATAGAGCAGGAAGACCCCTCTGACCTCCCGATCCGCTAAGTTGTCTAGGTGGACAAGTCAGTTACGAAGCAAGTGATAGGTTGCAGCCCCCTGCCCTACATGTCCTGTGACAAACTTTTAAAAAAGGACTAATTATGTCTTTTCTTTTACAATGTCAAAGAAACTGCCACCCTGCCATAATTGTCAGATTTTTTTGGAGGGGTATGACTTCCTGTTATCAGATTCTCCTGCCTTAGCTGCCTACCTGATTAATAGAATAGAATAGAATAGAATAGAATAGAATAGAATAAATAGTCTTTGTTGTCATTATACTGGGAGGTACTACACTCTTCTTACCTGGGCTGTCAGTTTAGGTGGGCAGCCATGTACTTTTGCAGCTTTGCTTTTGCAGCTTTTTTTTTTTTTTTTTTTGGATGATGGAGTGCTGCTAGATGTTCAGTTCTTGAGATATTGTTTCATATCCCAACCCTGCTTTAAACCTGACCTGTCTGATTTGTTCCTTGGTTTTCACGATGCTGTGTTCTTCAATGTTTTTGAATGAGCCTCTGAGACCTTCACAGAACATCTGGATTCATATTGACAATAAATTACACACACATGGACTCTATTTACTAATTAGACAACTTCTGAAGATTGTTGGTTACACTGGATTTGATTTATGGTTACCAGATTAAAGCCTGCTAAATACATATGTATGCCACACTTGTCAGATTGTAACCAATTTTTAAAAACATATGAGTTTCCTTCCACTTAATAGTTATACACTTCATTATATTGGTCTGTCACATAAGGTACATACGAAATAGTTTCTGTTTATATTGTGACAAAATATTAAAAAGTTCAAGGCTTATGAATACTTTTCAATACTGTTGTACACAAACATACACATACTGAAGCAGCCACTCAGACATGAGCAGTCTGGCATGACATCAAATTAGCTAGTAGTTTCAGAGTGCCAGTCCTCAATACTAGCCCCACATTCAGCATGTAGTAGCCTCATACTCTCAATATATTTTAGAGCAGTGTATGTGAAGACTTCTGTCTTAAATTGTTGTAACATTTTGAATATTTCCATAAATGGCTAAAGGTATTTACTGGAAAACAGTAATGAAAGGTATGACTGACTGGTAAAATTAGATAGTAGATAGAATGCACAGGGTCAAATAGTAGCAAAGAGACAGCAAGGCTGGCAGACATGTAGAAAGTGGAGAGTGTCTCACTCCTTTGCATGAGTATATTTGCCTTAGCATTTTTAACTAGAGTGAAACAAATTCGCCACTATATTTCAACAGAGCAGTCATGTGAAGTAGGTCTCACTGAGAGACACTGAATGGTTCATTATATGCATGTTTACAAAGTTATACAAGGTTGTGAACCTTAAAAGGAAAAGTACTGAGAGGAGAGAGCAGTAGAGAGGATTGTGATGCAACTAACTGCATCACAGTGCCTTAAACCTAAATTAAAAAATGACTCTTATTTGGGGCTTAGCAGATGGCATGTGTTGTCACTTTCACCCACTCACTGTTGTCAGCCACCCCTTCTCAGTTCCTTTTGTTTTGTTTTTTTGTGCACAAGTAAAAGAACAACTTGTGGGATTTAAAGAAGAAAAGGAAAAGGGGGCTGAGAAGCCAGAAACTGGTTTAGTTTCAAAAAGCCAGTGCATCAAAAGGCAAAGATTGTAAGGATTTGATAACTTCTGATCAAATGAAATTACACAAATTCACAATTTGAGCTGGTAGATTAGAGAGCATAAGTATAACTTAAATATGTAAAAAGTAGAAGAAGGTGCCGCAAATGAAAATAAGAAAATAGAATCAAGCAAATTGTTGAAAGCTGCTTTCAAACTCAAACAGGCTTGTTCATCACTGATCAGAACTTCAAGACCAATTGCCCTCCACATATATCTGGCTTTTATGTGATCTTCAGACAATCTTTTGCTATGTTTATGTTCATGGGAAAGGCAAAAAGCTTTCTGTTATTGAGCGTGATAGGATTGTTGAGATTCAGAAGTAAGGTGTCTTGCAAGGCACCTTTGCTGCCAGTGTGTCTTAAGCACTAACACAAAAAAATTCTTAAAAGATCCTGAGGGTGACCTGTGATGGAGTGACAACCTGTCCAGAGCACAGTCTGCCCAACTGACACCGACTGCGGGAGATAGAAATAAGCCCAACAGTTCTGCTTGTTAGTCCACAAGACTATACCCAGATAGACAATGGAGTTTTTTGCTTCAGTCGAACAATAGAGCTTCCGGTTGTTGAAAAGTCTAAAAATGCAGCTGGCTATGTGGAGAAAATACAGTGGGAATCCCTCTTGACTAAGTGTGGTAATGAATGGGTCTTTTAACAGGACACGCTGCAATTCAAAATGCCTTTCTCACTTCTTCCAGGAGAACAACATGCCTCTTTTGGAGAAGTATACATGTTCCCTCCGATTTAAATCTCATTTAAAATGTTTTGGGATAGCTGGTAATGGTGGTTTGCTAAAAAAAACAAACAAACAAAAAAAAAAATGGACATCAATTTTAGATTCTGGATGCCCTTAATGATGCCATCATCACCACATGAAGCAATGTTCCCATCAGCCGTCTGGAAACACTTGCATCAATCATGCCTACAGCAGCCTTTAAATTTATCTGCTACTCACGAGTGTGTCCTTTTTTTCTGAGATTTTTAGTTCTTCTTTGGAGAATATGTGGTTATGGTCTTAAACTTTTAATCAACTAATGAACAGCCTGAGTTTTACCCACTCTTTTTTTCTTGATCATGTTTCTTCTTTTTGTTTTTAATGTTCAATTCAGGTTTATGATCAAGCAGTGCAAAATTGGAAATTCTTGTAACTTTTCCCCTAATCGTAAGATGTTCATCAGCAGTGTATATCTCAGAAACAAAGCAATGAAGAAAAGTGAGATGTGGAAGGGAACGGGTGAGGAAGGATCTCAGTATGTGAGCCAGAGGACCAAAGGAAGCTCGTAAGACAGAGAAGGGATATCCTGCCTCACTGCCTCACCACTCCTCCAATGTTTGCTTGTGTCCGCAAACATATGGGGGTCCACAGGATGCAAAGAAGTACAACACACTGTGACACACACACGGGACTACTCTCAGTGACACACGCTTGGACCATACCAACACTGTGTTATTAATGTCCTGTTTACATACAAAACACTTAAAACAGCAGTCTGGTTGATGCATACAGTACGTGGTTTCCTCCTTTGGGATAGAGTAGCATGCTTGAATAATAAAGGTTTTTTTTCCAGCAGTGACAAATCCTTAGTCGTTACACTGACCATTGATGATGAGCTCCATGAGTCACCAGCTTAAACATTTCAGCAATTCAGCTTTTGGTGGCAAAAGTGAGACTGCATCAGTCATACAGGCAGCCAACTCTCGAGGCCCAAATGTTAATCTTGTAAAAAGCACCATTCTCTCCCTCTGGATGGACGACACAAACTCATCATCATCGGCTGAGAGCTGAACAAACATCAGCTGCCATGCAGAGAAGACTGTGATGGCTGAGAATTTGTACCTTATATGTTTATTTTCAAAAAAGAAATTGTAGATGCTCCCTTGCCAAAGCCCCAGTGTTGACATTCTCAGCACAATTCCCAGGACTATCCCTTAATGCTCTGCTACAGATGATGGTTGTCTGGTTACAGTGTTGTGTGCATGCAGTGCTGATGGATCTGTAAGTATATTATAACTGTCTGTATTTGGATTTTTGTTTTTATGAAAATGTAGAGATATAGCAAAATAAAAGTTGAAAGTTATTTGTCTTAAATCCACAGTGTGTGCTTATATTCTGGCATGTGAATGTGCTTTGTCATGGATTATTAATTTGACAGAGAGAGATGCCTTTGTGATTTCATTTCTGAGTGTCTTTCTATGTGTCCCACACTAAGAGGTTACACACATGAATGACTTAATTAGACTCCAATGGGTTGGGAGTCATCCCACAGGTTAAAAAATATCCTGAGTTTCTAATCATTCATCCATTCCTCAATTTACCCATCTCCCACCACTCTTACCTCCTTTATCTCCTGCGCTGTAATGCAGCTGTGCATTAACCCTTGCTTCATATATTATAACAAAATGTCCCTGGGGGAAAGGGTTGCAGAAAGAAAGCAGCAGAAGTGGAGATAAGAGGATGTAGGAGGTATGAGGTGGTAGTTCTTGTGAATAAATACCACACTGGGGTAGCCCCTTCTTTTGTGCTCAATATATTATTGCTCTATTTGTACTTAGATGTCAGCTTTTCCAAGGACCCATTGTGAAATATCACAAGATTTCCAGCTGAATTTATATTTCTGACTGAAAAGCAACCTGCGTTTACCATCCAATATGGCTGGTTTGCAAATAAAAGTATTGAAAGTTGCCCATGTAAACTATTTATTAACTGCTATATTTTTTTTAAATTAATTGAACTAGAGGCACATATAGTGACGTACACTATCTATTGGTGAGCAGGTTCTTTTAGTGTTTAAACACAAAAGCCCAAAATGGAGAGAAATACAATTACATCAGCTTGTATGGTTAGAAGCAGTTAGCACCACAATTAGCAAATAGAGCCAGTGATTTTGGTATGGGAACAAACTCTCTTCCATGCTCATGCCATCCCGTGATGGAAGAGCAGCCTGGACAGAGCTCCATAACACCTCTATCACCACATTAGCTATGTCCAGTTGCAGGTCCTGTTTGTTTGTATTCATGCAGCAGCTCATGTCTGAGTTGTGTACATTTAATCTGTGTAATTTAGGATCAGACTTTGTAATATTTTTTATGTCTTCAACTTTGGTTCAACTTCTATAGCTGTGCCAAAACTTTAGCTTTGCTGACTACAGAACTCCTGAAAGGTCAAAGCTTGGATCAAACATGGAGCGGGGAGTGGCATTAAACCATAAACAGTGATTACTTCTGGGGATGAATGAGGAAATAATCTTGTCTATTCTTTTGTCTGATCATCTCGAGAAAGCTACTAAACCACTCATCACTGTCCAACATCAACGTGGCATATGTCTCCCCCTGATTGGATTGGCCAAAGAGGATTATGAACTGTCCAAGAGTAGAGGCAGTAGTGGATCACTAAAGCGCCATTCATTAGACTGTGCAGGCACATTAACAGCATGGCACAAAAATGCATTTACTGTACGGTCATACAATTTTCATTGTCTATGTACATCTATCACTGATTTTTTTGATGTTGGTCATTAATTTTATCCTTATTTTTTATTTGCATATTTAAAACAAATAACAATCTCCATAGTTTCTGTTTCTGTCTGCATAGTGCATGTTTGTAAGAGAGATATACACTATATAGACTGACAGACCTTTAGAGTATCCGTAGGGATGTTCAAGCCAATCCCTTGCTGGGAGATGAAAAATGATACTGAGTCCACATCACATTTATCTTTTCAAATACCATCTGTGTACTGCCACACAGAAGCACATTAGCACACACGCACACACACTCATGCAGAGATACAAATGTACGCTTGAGTACACTGTTCCTGAGCGAGGCGAGGTCAGAAGGTCTGCGCTCTAATTGAAAGACCACATGGTGCCACAATCACATTAAATGTTCAGATCTTCATTAAAGTCTCAGATAGACGAGCTGATCATGTTACCCCTGACTCAATCTGTGTGAATGTAATCATATGGAAAACAGAACCTGTAAGAAAAATAACTGATATTCAGCAGGGACAACCATTTAAAAAATTGCATAATCTTTTTAAAAGTACTGAACTATATGCTCATTTTGCTCCATACTTGTGCTGTTTCTCACTCTGACCTTTGTGAACAAAATGAGATCCATCAACTACTGTCCCTTGGCACACTTCTCTCTCCATCTCTCACCCCTCTCACTTGCCTAAAATCTTTACCCTCCGATCTATTTCCCTCCCTTCCTCCGCAATCTAAATAACAGTGATTATGATGTCAGTCCTCCCTCTGTATAAATGCAGCTTCAGAGGACTCTAACACTTAAGTTCTGTTTCTAACCCCTGCTAGCGACCAATTACAAGACCACAATCAAGGCCCAAAGACAGCCAGAGGCCTTTTAAAGACTGTGACTGTGACTGTGACATAAAAACCAGCCCCATCCCACACCCTTTTCACAACCAGTGTTTTTTTTTTTTTTTTTTTTTACATGTCTTAATTGGCAGCTGTGTGAGTTGGATAGATAGGGGTATACTGACTGGATTTATGAAACTGGAAACTTTAAGTGTTTAATCACTCTCACTCTGCATTCTTTTTTTTTTTTTACTTTCCCAGCTTAAACAAATGAGGAGATCAATTTTCTTTGGGAAAACGTGATTACATGCTTCAATAAGACAAAATGGAAAGCACAAATCAGACCTCATTTTTAACTTGATGCTAACACTAGTTGTTTTTTTGCTGCTGTCGCAGATCTGTCTTGAAGCTTGATGTATAGTTTGATCAGAGATGGTATTCTGCATACCTTGTAATGTAATGTTATTTTCTATTATCTAAAATCAGTCTGCCCATTTTCCTCTGACCTCAGATATCAACAAGGCATTTTCATTCACATAACCACAGAATACCTTTTCTTTTATGGATGATTCTTTGTAAAATACACAGACCATCTCATCTAACACCAGTGATCATACCATATTCAAAGTTGCTTAAATTTGCTTTCTCCCTCATTCTGATGCTGACTTTGAACTTCAGCAACTCATTTTTACTATGTCTAAATGCCTAAATACATACAGATTCCATCCTGTGATTAGCCTGCAAACAACTGAACAAGTGTATCGAATAAATTTGTTGGTGAGTGTCCATTTATGAGCATTTCATAACATTGCTCAACAAATGTACTGCCTTGTCTCCAAAACTTGGCACTAGGTAATTTCTAAACATAAAATGTTATAAATATGGCCTGTCTGATGCTGTTTGGTTGAATCCACATCAACAAATAATGTCATATCTCACAAGCATGTCCACTGAGTTCAGAAAACCACCACCATAAATGATTATATCTGTGAACACAAACAATTACTCAAAATGCATGGACCTGAGGCAGAGGGGGACTTTTGAGGTCAAAAGTAATTAGTTACATGAGGGAATGGGAGAACGCTGAGCATGGGACAGGCAGTTACGATGATATTCATGTACATATAATACTGTCTGGCAGCGAGTTCAGAAGAACCTTGTTTCTTTACAGTACTGACCGACATTACCACCACCACTGCCACTCATTTTAACATCCTAACCCCTCTCTCCTAATATTCATTAAGAAAATATAGATTCAACAAAAGGATGTCCTGCAGAGTCCCAAGCTATTACACAAAGACAAGCATAAAATTCAGCCATGCATTTGGAGACAGGGTTCCTGAGACCTGATCAGCTGCAGCATTGCAAAACAGATATTAGGACAAAGGAAGATTTTCCCTCATTTTCATTGGTTCTATTCAGGTTTCATCATAACATCTTAACAAGATCATTGCCAAAAGTGTTTTTGGTGCCTTTTTTAGACCTTTTTTTAATTTTACACAGAGACAATATACAGTTTGAAAAAAAGGCACCAAGAACACTTCAGTGATAGATCATAATTCACATCTCACTACAATCAATCAAACCTTTCAAACTGTAATCCTACACACTTAGTAAAACCATTGCTTTACTCACATATCTTTATTATTAATGAGTGCAAATCTGCTTAAATAATAGCATACATTTTTTGTTAGATGTGCAAACATTTTGAAACTAGCACATTATAATCTCATTTGACAAACTATTCCAATGACTCATGTCAACAAAAGAGAAGGCAGTTTTATTAAAATAAGCCCTACATTTTGGGATGCTGCACTTTCCTCTAGAGGTGAGGTCAGCCTAGTGACTCTAGTCATTTTATCTGATTTCAGTATGACAAACCTTCTTAGAAGTGGGGCAGCAATATCATGAAGAACTCCCATGACACAGTATTTAAAGGGGGATAATGTATGATTTACTCAGACACACTGTTTCTTGCCATTTAGGTAAGATTTAAACAAGTTTATTTTTTGAGTAGACAATTTATAGTTTGCTAATTTACACAATAGGGTACAATGATTGACACTGTCAAAAACCTTTTGCAAATCCAGATAGACCGAACTTACTACCTCTCCTTGGTCCAAACTTAATTTAATTACCAAGTATGAGCATGTTGCTTCTGTAGAATATTTCTTTCAAAAACCAAAAAGCAAATGGTGTAGAAGAGCGTTAATATTTAAATGTTCAGTTAGCTGCACAACTACAACCTTTTCATAGACTTTGGAGATTGCAAGAAGGATGGTAACAGGCTGATAGTTACTGACCTCCAGTTTATCTCCTGACTTGTATACAGGTGTAACTATACCCATTTGTAATGCAGCAGGAAATATGCTGTCTTTGATAGACTGGTTGATTATATTGGTTACAATTGTAGCCAGAGATTCTTTATGATTTTTCAAAAATATATTATCCAGCCCATAAAAATCTTTTTATTTTATTTCCCTATAATGCTTTTTATCTGTTCATCATTAACAGGTGTCAAATTGATGGCTGGTGCATCCCAGGCTAGAACACTGGAATAGCAGATGTTTGAGACAACTGAGTCATCCTTTAAATAGAGTTGATAAAATATTCATTAAAATTGATAGCAAGAATTGCACAATAATTTTAAATCATGCCATCTAATTTAAGCTTTATATCATGGCAGGTTTCTTTTTCTTTTCCAAGGAATTTATCAATATTTCTCCACAATATTTCAATGTTCCCTTTTGCTTCTTTGATTATGTTAAGGAAAAAAATAGCCTTTGCTTTTCAGAGTAACATGATAGCTTTATTTTTCAGGCTTTTATAGGTTTGACAGTCAATTGTCAAACCTGTTTTTGAAAAAAATTCAGTCCTGCATCTGTTCGTTTCATTATTTCCCAAAGCTCACTATTAAACCATGGTAAAGTGTTTCTTCTTTTTGTATTACTTTTTTGTCTAATTATATTTTAATAAAAGATTTTGAAGACTATTGTTTGACCACTGCATCCTTGCTCACACGATTTACGTTTTATAATATCGCTCCAGATGATTTATTTAACATAATTTTTCAATAACTGTTGCTAATGACTAAGCAGACACATGAGTGTTTTGTTTTAGTTAAGCAAAAATTTTAAAGACAAAGAAAATATGTGTTTATTCTGGATTAAGAACATGTCTAACCTGCTGTTAGATCATCGCAGTAGACTTCAATTGATCCAGATGAGCAGTCACTCAATTCCTCCAGAGAGAATTCGCTCTCCTGTGTCCTTAGCCTGCCAAAAACATAACCATTGCACATTCAGTTAATGAACATGCAAATTCATTCAAAATGGTTGATTACACTCAAATAATTTTTTCGAGGGAGGAATATATTTATACATTACCCTATATTTAAAATAAATCCAATATACAAATATAGAAAGTGAGACTTTTTAAACCTAGAAAAGTAAAAAGTGTATTTTGCTTTATCACTTATCACAATAATGTGCATTTGAGAGAGAACATAAATCTGAGAAAGGCCTGGGGTTGTCATGAGGATTCTAACTATGAGCTCTGAGTGGGTTTATGCAAGCACAAAAATGCATCTCTGGAGGAGATTCTGAGGAATTGAATTAGGCTGACATTACTGAACAACCCTCATAGTCTAGTCTAGATATTTCCAAGTAGTAGCCAGCATGTATTCATAAACAGAGAGACCTCATGGTGAGTGTGAGGAAAGAAAAGTGATCATATGACACAGTGATGGATACAAAAACGTTGCATGCATAGGTATTCAGTGTACTTTTTTTTTTTTTTTTTCAGATACCCCAAAATAAAATTTAACAGATGCCTACAGAGGCCACCTAATTAGTACATAGTTGGGCCATTGGTAAAGGAAACTCTAAAGAAGTTCTGTTTAGATTTTCTCAGAAGCCATGTAGGATATACAGTGAACATGCGAAAGAAGGTGCTCTGCTCAGATGAGACCAAAATTTATGGGCCAACATGCAAAAGCTATGTATGGAGGAAAACTAATGCTGTGCATCATCCTGAAAACACCAACCTTACTGTGATACATGGTGGTGATAGGGCCACACTGTGAGAATGCTTATTTTCAGAAGTGAAGGGCAAGCGGGTCAGGCCTGATAGAAAGATAGGTAGAACTAAAGGGTAATCTGAGAGGAAAACCTGTTAAGACCCCTAAATCTACAATCAGAGATACAACAGAATAGTTTAGGTCAGGGGTGCCCAAGTCCAGTTCTTAAGAGCTATTGTGACAAACCATTCATTAAATTTAGGTGTGGTTGAGAAGGGATGCATTTAAAAGTTACAGGATAGCAGCTCTCCAGGACTGGACTTGGGCACCCCTGGTTAAGCTTAAAGCATATTCATTCATTTGAATTGTCCAGTCAAAAGTGAACCCAACTGAAGATTTAAGGCAAGACTGAAAAAATGCCCTTTAGAGATGCTCTCCATCCAATCTTACTGAGTTTGCGCTGCTTTGAAAAGAAGAATGGATAAAAATGTCTGTCTCTAGATGAGCAAAGCTAGTAGAGACCTACCCCAAAGCATCTGTAGCTGTAACTGCTGCAAAAGGAGATTTTACAAACTATTGACTCACTGTGCTGTATTATGAAGCATGTGGCATTCATTGCATTTGCAAAAATTGTGTGATTGTATAGGAATCGTGTATAAATTTCCTTCAATTTCCATATTTTTTAATGGTTTGTGAAATTAAGTTACAATAAAATCCATTGAGGTTTGTGGTTACAACCAGACAAAATGTCTAAAAGCTAAAAAAAAATTAGTACATTTGCAAGGAGGTCAGCTGTGACAGACGTGTTGATAAACAAATTTTTTCAGTTACCTGTAGCTGAATGGAGCCACAGCTGCCATGTTGACTCTGGTCATGTGTGTCTCTGTAGAATCTTTGGGGAGGTTGTGTTCCAGTTTATAAACACTGGATATTATTGGCATAGTAAATGTGATGAGTGGAAGTGGAGGAGGATCAGGAGAAGAGGCGGAACTACTGTCCTCAGGAGTCCCCATTTCTTCGTCTGACTGACTCGTGGAACCACTGTGACCTCTAAAAGTGTGTTTGCAGCCTGACTGAGCAGGACTTGGCCGAATGTTCCCATTTTTAACAATCCTGGACTCGACTGGTTGTTTTTTAGGGGGATTTTCTCCCCTTGCTGACATATTTTGACTCAGTTCCTGAGTTGTGTTGGAGTTTTCACCTCCTCTGAAATGAAAATTTGGATTCAGGTTGTTGGCTTGGTTCTTATTAATGATCATACTTCTGTTATGATTCCCATCATGCACTAACTGTGAAGAGATGTAAGCTGGAACAGCTTTTTGAAGATCCAGTGTGTCTTTGGAGTGTGGCGACGGTACCCTGCGTTGGATCACCGGGCTGTTGTAGGCTGAACGTGACACGTGAGTCCGGTGGTGGAGTTGATTTTTCAGGCCTCCATCTTTCAGATGTTCCTTGGAAGAAGGCCCAGGAATACTGGAGTGTCGTAGACGAAGTGAAGGAGAGTGGGTGGGTGTATTTGTAGGGGTGTGTTTTGGGGTCTGCATTGATGATTTGGGCAAGTCACAAGCTTGGCGACGGGGATCTGTTTTTGGAGAATTGGTCACAAGACTGCGGGGGAGAGGGATTCCTGAGGAGGAAGGCCCACGGGGGGCAGATTTCACATTGACTCCTCCACTCATTCTGACCTGCATGAAGAGATCAAGAGGGAGATACATCAAAGCTCTGAAGGGAGGGCCTCACATCGAACCATCAGCCATAAGACCCTTCTGGAAAGGTTTGGTTATACATTAGCAAGTAATTGCACTATGTTAATATTTTACTATAGGCCAAACTGATGTAAATTATTCTGACAAGATGTTTAACATTGACCTTAGTACAATAAAGAAAGCACAATGAGAAATAAACCATGAATTGCGCTCTTTGATCAGTTTCACATTGTTTATTATCTGGTTAAGTCTGGTGGTGTATTTAAAAAAAGTTTTATGTGGGTCTTAATGCAAAGAAATAAAGCAATTTTCTAAAACCTAATATTCAATTATGTATTTTAAGTATGTGCATCATTTATAATGTGCCCTTGTTACATATATTGTGTGTATTGCGATGAAGGGTGCAAATTTAATGATACTGTCTAACCACAAAGTAAATTACTTTTTCCTGTTACATTACAGTCTCGTTATTTCCCTATACTGAATGATTGCCTGGCTATCTTGTGTTGACAGTTCAGCACTCTGTAGTCAACATGACTGCTCCAAACTGGTTAGACAATTACTTGCTGAAATAATCAGAAAAAAGGCTAAACAGTCCTGCCATCTCAGCCTCTGCAAGAATTCAGCATGATGAGGTGAGTGAATCTTCATCAGTCTAGAAAGTGTGTCAACACAGGGTAGCATTCAAAACATGGGCATCATTATTGGGTCACTGCTGCAACAAAAGGATTTGCAAATCAAGCAGTGAACCAGTTTTTTAACCACTTTATCAATTGTATGAAAGCATGAGCTGAAGAGTCCAGGAGAGGAATCTCTGGGTTTTCTTTGTTTTCTCTGCAACTCAATTGGAAGATGATGGATGGATGGATAGACGATTTTGAACATTTTTTGAAAACAGATGTGATTCACAGGGACTACTTTGGATGTGACATATCTGTATGCCATTGAAAAACTAATTAGATAAACAGTTGTGTAAAATGAATATAGGGGTTGTAATATGTGGAAAGCATTTGGGTCTGAAGGTTTAGAAAACACTTTTACAAGAATACATCAAACAATAACACAAAGAAACCCGCTATATTGTTTGCTACCCTCTTCTATTTATTAAACACTTTAGATTGAGACTTCAGCAGTTCACTGGATGACCCAACAGAATGCTGATCTAAAGGTCATTCAATCAATGTGAGGTTACATAAAAAGAGCAGCTATTGAGACAAAAGAATATTGATTTTGCTTAATCTGATTTTAGATAGCATTTATTCATAAAACACAGATTTATCAAAATGATTACTCTATAATGTCAGCATTTTTAACTGTGTGTCTAATTGCACTGTCATACATTAGACAACAAAAACAAACATAGTTCTCAGACACTTTTGCCCTTCTTTAAAAACTCTCAAATCAAACTGAATAAACTTTTCAAGACACTTTAATTTAAGAACTGGAGAATTTGGGTTATTTTTTGGTCATCCTTTATCAGTGGTAACTAATACTAATGACATCATCAGAGATACAGCATAAAGCAAAGAGAGACAGATGTGCCTTTCAATCCTCATTTTCAAATTTCTCCTGATTCCCAGAAAACCATATCTGTTCCTCTCCCTCTTTTCTTTCCTCACTTTTTCTCTAGGGAGATGCATGGCACTAACAAGCATCAGAATTTCTCCCCATCTAATAGAGGTCCAACAAGGGTTTCCAAGAGCACAGGTGCAGTCTGGCTCTGTGTCTATCTGTATGGAAATTGGCCTGTCCCTGGGGATATGCTGGGGTCATACTGGTACATCAGCCCAACATGCAGTACAGAGGCTCAGCTGCTGATATTAAATCAACTGTTTGTGTGTGTGTGTGTGTGTGTGTGTGTGTGTGTGTGTGTGTGTGTGTGTGTGTGTGTGTGTGTGCGCATGGGAGACAGAGACACACAGAAAGAGAGAGAGAGAGAGAGAGAATAATAGAGAGGCAAATCGGACAATGAGAAATATTAGGGAAAATCAGAATTCTGTTTTAGTTTTCAGACCTTTTACAAAACCTGAGTCTTTGTACATTATATATTTATTGCCTGTTTATTATTTCAGACTCAGGTCATTCTGTGTCATTCTGTTGGATTAGCACCTAAATATTAGTTGGACTGTTCATCTGTTGAATTTGCTTTCTATCTGCTTGTGACTAAAAGATTGAAAGATTAAAAAACTGTTTGAAAGTTTGTTAACTTTTGAGCAGATTTCCACACAGTGTGTATTGGTTCCTTATTTTTAAAGAGAAAGAATTTTTACACATTTTATACTTCTACATGCTATGTAATTTCTGCTGTGCAATAAATATCTAGGGCTAAATGTTTTCAGCATTTTGTTAAATTCTGCAAATTAGTTTGTGGGCATGTTAATCTATTCATCCATCCAACAGATTAATTAGTCATTAATACTTTAAAATATATTGACATTAAGGAACAATATAAACAAGCATTGTGCACAAAATTTAATTTAAATAATGGTCCTTTTGAGTCATTGTGTGAACTGAACAGGGAAGAGCCCTAATTCTCTCAGTCAGAATGGTGCTGACATCTGCTGGATATTCAGTGATACTACAATATGTAGAACCTGCTTCACAACTAAACTTATGTCCTTTTCAGTTAAATATAATTCAGTTAATTACCTACGTATGAACCTAAGAACATGTTCAACCTTTTCAGAAAAAAGATCAGCATTAATTGTGAATTCTCTTTAAAACAAGAAGAAGATGACAGGCATGACATCCAGGATTTTAAATTCTAACTTTATAAGAACATATAAGAACACTACATCGTTTCAGCTCTTCTGTCGTGCCAATGAGCTCTGAAATAACTGAGTTACTGTATGTTTGATCAAAGAGACATGTATACCCTCTCTCACAGAAAAAAAACACATGCTCCCCCTTGTGATGCACACCCTCTGACTCATCACAAAATCAATACATGAGGTGGTAACACAGCCCTCTCTGTCTGAAGTGAAGGACATCGCCAGTGTCTTTGCGCTCATCTGTGTCATAAAGTCTGGACACTGGAGAAGGTAACATTGTTGGGACATCAACATACTGGCCAATGAAACATCAGCTCAAAAATCACAGCACAAGTTAAGTTACTGTAAACAGAAAATTCCTGGAAACAGAGTTTTCTTATGAAAAAAAGTGACCAAACTCCAAGAATAACACAAGTTAAAGCCAATAAGTCCCTCACGATAAAATTAGAAAGACTTGACGTCTCACATGAGTACCTTTTTTGTCAATGGACTTCCCAGTTATTTGCTGTGCCGAGCAGAGGGCGAGACAGCAAGTGGAGGGAGGTCACACTTCTTCAACTTCCCAGGAACAATGGTGTGTTTTTTCCTGGATCACAGTTGCATCCTTGCCACTGCTTTCTCATTGGTTCATAATCCTTCACCATTCCGCAATACAGGAAGCTGTGACAAATAGGAATGACAAATCCAGCCAATCAGTAGTGAACATACCCAGATGACTCATTTTCAAAGTCACTTTTGTGTCTGAATCAGTGTTCTCATCTGCTGGCATAAAAATGTATAATTTGAGGCATGCAAAAAAAACTTATGGAACAATGAATTGAGGTCTGTTTATGTGATCATGAGTCAGTGACCCAAATGGAGATTCATTTGGTCAACAAAGAATCACAATGACACATATTCTGTCATATTCAATGAGGGCTGTAAAGCAATATATGTCAGTAAAACCTTATTTTTTTTTAGATAATGATATTTAGCATTGAGGACACTGATGATTCTGCAGGCTGGTTTTTTGAAGATACAACAGAAGACAAACTTGATGACAATGATGAACAGTCACCAACACCACTATTAAAAAAATCACCAGAGCTTGCTAAATGTTTACTGCATCCTCCTCATTATAAATATATTTATAAACAAAAAAACATATGTATGCACAAACTAAACAGGATGAAACAAAGCCAGGTTGCACAAAAGGTAAACATCTAATTCTGCAAAGAAAATTTGGTGCCTTTCATCACACATCATCCAACATTTATCAGCAGTGGTAGTTCTTGCTTGCACTATGCGAGAACCCTGGGTCTTCTGCATTCTCCAACAAAAACCTGTCGACACAAACACATTCATACCCCAGTGAAGAAGTCCACTCTGCAAAAAAATGGACTTTTTACAATGTAACGTATCAGAACCATTAAGAACTAAAATAAATTAGTGTTTTATTTTATGTTAATTACTTTTTATGTTAGGAATTTTCAATAGATATGGCTATTTAAAAACCCATAAATTAATATTCAATCAGTATAAAATGATTCAACTCTAGCTTAACCCATTTGGCACTTTTCACACTTTATAACCTAGGGTGCCTTCAGCACTGAAAGAAAATTAAAAAGGTCCTTGTTTGTCAGTAAAAATAGAATAAATGTTTTATAAATCACACATTGTTTCTTAAATTTAAACAAAAGCACTTCAGGGTTGACTTTTATTATTTATTTTGCTATTTTTAGACTATTAAAAATCAACTACAGTCTGGATTCCATTAAAAAAAGCTGTAAAATAACCCTTTATTTAAGCATTACCCACCTTTGGGCATGGTCATGTTTACATACTCTGTTTTCAGAGTGCACTCCTGATTGACAGGACATGCAAATAAACAACAGAGAACTGACTTGTTTGGGGTGCAACTGATGGATAGTCTTGTAGTACCCCCCAGGCAACAGCATCCCGGGTTGTGAGCCATATCCCTTATATCAAAACCCACCACTGTTTATCAAGAGTCACTTATGCCATTGCATGCATACAAAGAGTGCAGAACTGAGTCATGGGGACCCTATAATGCTGACTCAAGCTGATCCTGTGGTCATAAAATTTCCCAATTCTCATGCTTTTCTTCCAACCAAGCACTGCCTTCTCCCTTCTTTCACTTTACTCCCGACAGTCACACCACTGTGGTCACATTCATCCTCTAAGAAAAAACTTGTAATTATCTCTGTTTACACTGTTGGGAAAGAAGAAAACCCACAATACATCAAAACTAACTATAAAAAGGTAAAGATTTAAAGTTTAAGTAAGAAAAATGAGGATAAGACTCGACTTACCCTCTCCCACTCTTCTTGTGTCTGGCTTAGTCTCTGCCTTTGCCTCTGTCTACTTTTGTGAGGCTGGCCTGCGTACATGTGTATTTGTGTCTATAATCTCACCTTCTATCACGTCATGCCGCTCTGCTGCTGCCGCAGTACGCCTGCAGCCATGTCCCCGCCTCTCCCTCTCTCTCATCATTACAATATCTGTCTCCCTCTCTCTCTGTCTGAGTAATGGACCTGTTGGCTGGGGTCCCTCCCTCTCAGCGGTGAAATATAAACCCAGCTAGCAAAGACAGGCTGGTGCATTAGCTGGATGAGTGTGTGTATGTGTATGTGTATGTGTGTGTGTGTGTGTGGGTGTGTGTGTGTGTGTGTGTGTGTGTGTGTGTGTGTGTGTGTGTGTGTGTGTGTGTGTGTGTGTGAGAGAGAGAGATTTAACCTCAATAGTGTGAGTAGCATATGATAATTAAAGCAGATGTGGCTGTAAATGTGAAAAACCTGACCCTAATCATCAGATTTTCAGGATCTAATTGTTGAGGAGGGAAGAAAAACAGAAAAAAACGGAGGAATTCAACAAACTGGGTTAAAAAGACTTGTGCTGATACAAGCTCATGATTATAGGCACCTGATGTTTTTATGTACTGAAAAACTAGAGGAGAGGGGCAGTCTTTCCATCCATCTCTCCTCTATTTTGTCCCACTCTTCCAATGAAAAGGGAGGGGCAAATGAGAAACAAAGAATACACATTAAAGAGGAAAGGAGGAGTGATATGAGCAGAGAAAACATTGTACCCCCATCAGCATGAGGCATCAGCTGATATGCTAAAATAGCACATGTTGATTATTGCAGTTATAATAATGTTACCAGTAAAATGTATTTATTATTTTTGATAAATAAACCCAAACAGAATAAAATACATATCAAAATAGAATTACTATCCACAAAATTTGTTAGTAGTTTTCAAGTAAACCTGTTCACTGTGCAGAATATATGACCTTTTTACTATTCTGATCTTTAAAGACTTTGCACACCACTCTGTCTACATACATGAGCCACTTTTTAGCTTAGCTGACTAACAATGTTGTCAACAGTACCTCATTGTGCTTGTTTGAATATCATTTTCTCAGAGGAGAAGAACAGAACTACAAAGAATAGATAAAGAGATTTCTCATCAGAATATCAGTGCAGTTTTTCTTCTTGCATTCTTCTTTTCACTAAGAGATAAATTAGCCACTCTGGGAAAACAACAGATTTCTCCTCACTGTGTTTCTTTTGAGCTTCATTTTTGTTTTGCCTTCTGCTCGTTATCTGACCTGTAGTTTTTGTTATCTGCTATGTGTTTGGTAGCACCCTCTGAATAGGACTATTTATGTCTTTGTGAAATTGGACCCCTAATGCAGTCATAAAAATCTGTCCAGCATGCAGATATCTGAATAGATCCTAAGTGGAACCTGGGAGATGTATAAAGATGGTGAAATTTATGTCATGCAAGCTCTGGACTGCAGTGGACAGCAGAGCTGACTGGAAAGTATGAAATAGGCTTTATAAGTAACAAAAGTCAAACAAGCTAATAGTAGCTCATTAATCAGAGTATTTGCTTAGGTTGCTATCTGCTTGACTAACTTGTCTCTAACTTGATTTCTAGTATTCATATTTTTAGCAATATCTGTATTTTGTCATGAAGCCATTTAAAGTTAAATGTAATCCCCTGTTTCCCTGTGTTCATTTTGCTTAGTCACTTCCCCTGTGTTTACATGATTACTGTGTCTTTCCCAGCCATTTTCTCTTAGTACTTCAGCTCATGTTCCCCCACCACCGCTACACATTTATTTAATTACACTCACCTGTTCCTCGCCCCAGTTGTCATTGTTCCAGTATGTAAGCTCCCTGTTTTCAATCCCTCCTAATTGAATTCTGCTGTTGTTCCTGTTTTGAAATTTTCTCATTGTTAATAAATTTGTCTTTCTTGGGTGAGGGAATATTGTAGGAGCCTTGTTTAAGCCAACTGTACTGGCAGTGCGCAGCAACAAGTAGGGCAAGGGCAGCCCTATACTACTCCATGTCTCATATGGTTTGATAAAACTCTTGTCACTTTCTCTGGTATCTTATCCAAAGGACTTGAAACCAAAGAAAGGAAATTGTGGAATTTTTTGTGGATTTAAAATAATTTGTTTTTAAACAGGCTCATGCTTAATCAGCTGACTACATATTAGAGCTCAAAATTGTTCTCATAAAAATCTGTGTGGTGACTAAGCCCAAAGTCTGATCCCGTCGCTGGACAAGGAAAATGTTATTTGATCTTGTCCATCTCACTGCTGTGTAACCAATGGATCTCTTTCACAGACAAAAAACTTCAAATATTTGAAATTACACTTCCCATAAGCTTTTTCGACTAACCTTCCAAATTACATCTTTGTATTTGCAATCTCTTTGAGAAACCTGGTTATTTTGTAATTTTCTTTTCTTATGGGATCTTTTCCTGTCTTCAATTATAGTTCTGTGCAAAGCCACATTTGTTTTGCTCTGTGTCTCCGACTCCATCGCCGTCTCTCACTCCATCTTTTCAACTCTGTATTGTCTCCCATCTCATATTTCTGCTTTGCTGGCTTTGGTTTTGCACACTGGCGCTTGGGTCCATGTAGCATATTTAATGACAGCTATAATATCCAACAAAATCAGTCTGTAACAATCCCCCTTGCAAAATGCACATTCAACATCTTCTGAAAAATATGATTTTTAAGAATCTAACCCTACTTTTTTGGTTACTGTTTGTGTGTGTTGGCTCATCCCTCCTTGACCAATCTTCAAGCTCTCTAACTGATCACATATTGATCAGACTCTAACTTGGTCTATGAGCCTCCAACATGAAGACACATGCATAATAGAGTATCTGCTCAGTAATACTCCATTATGCAAATAAATATAAAGCTGCTCATCCAGGCATGATGAATTGATGCTTGCTTTTAGAACACAGTATGCTCTCCACAATGCACAGCCCCTCCCCCAACACGCATACTGTACTAAACACATGACCTCCTTGCACTACCCTCTCATGCTTCTCCTTACTGTAAATGTGAGATGCTCTACTGGTAATATTCAATGCATTACTCACCTACTAATCCTAATATTACCACCAGGGTTGATCCTCTATTTTCTTCAGGTCCAAATACATGAATAAAAACAGTAAAACTTCTGCGATCACAAATATGAAAAAAACACTCTCACATGATCTGTTGCTTTGTCCCCGTGTTTCATGAAAATGGGAAGTGACTTGTAACAGAGGATTATGGGTAGTGGTGTGCAAGCGTCTGCAGAGAGTGTGTGTTGAGGAGGGTTGCATGGGGGGGTTTAATGTCATAGCTAATCTTCAGATGTCCCCCGAGGCATGTCCCCTCCCTGGAGAGACAGACTCTGTGACAGATGCTGTTTTGACAAAAGGACACTTGTGTCACCGTCACATTGAGGGGCAGACTGAGGGAAAAAGGGGGTGTGGGTGTGGGGACAATTTCAACATGTTGACTGTCTGGAGCCCAGGCCCCACACACTTAGCCTAAATAAAATCTCTGCATATATGTTGGATCAGCACACAAAAAACTCAGAAACGTGACAGGTTAATTAATCTTAGATAAATTTAGAGGTTCTCTTTGATAACATAGTCTTTCTTTATGAGCTTACTTCTTCAGTATAAGGGTCCCATCAGCTTTAGTCAGAGTTAGTCTCTAGCTTTATGTCTGACAGCACTGTCACCACCAGATGGTGCTACAGTGCCTCACCCTGTTTTACAGATACTCTAAAAAACTTTGTTTTCATCCTGGTCGTGGAACGCTGGACCAGCTCTGCACCCTCATCAGGGTCCTGGAGGGTGCATGGGAATTCACTCAACCAGTATACATGTGTTTTGTTGACTTGGAGAAGGCGTTGGACAGTGTCCCCGGGGAATCCTGTACTGGGTACTCCGGGAATATGGGGTAACAGAGCTTTTGATACAGGCTGTTAGGTCCCTGTATGACTGATGTCAGAGCTTGGTCTGCATCGCCAGTAGTAAGTCAGGTTCATTTCCGGTGAGAGTTGAACTCCGCCAAGGTTGCTCTTTGTCACCGATTCTGTTCATAATTTTTATAGACAGAATTTCTAGGCACTGCCAAGGTGGTGAAGGGACCCATTTTAGTGGCCTTAGGTTTTGTGTCTCTGCTTTTTGCAAATGATGTAGTTCTATTGGCTTCATCAGGTCGTGATCTCAAACTTTCGCTGGAGCATTTCGCAGAGTGTGAAGCGACTTGGATGAGGATCAGTGCCTCCAAACCTTGGTCTTGAACTAGAAAAGTGTAGAATTCTTGGCTGGCCTGGGAACACCTTGGGATTCCCCCAGAGGAGCTGGCCCAAGTGTCTGGGGAGAGGGAAGTCTGGATAACCCTTTTTAGGTTTCTGTCACCCCGACCTGACCCAGGTTAAGCGAAAGATGATGGATGGGTGGATAGATTTAGAAAAAAAAAAAGTCTCAAAACAAGCGAAGCCTTTATTGCAGTAGCATAATCTCACTAATTCAAGTTTGTTTATTCATGGGGAAAAAAAAAATCCCAAATTGAGAAATTATTGGCTCAGATAATCACATTTATTGATACCCATAAAATCCCTATAAAATAAATGCTACTGATGCATTTTTTTTTTTTTTCCTAGCATTTTTTTTAGCTGATATGAAAGTCTAGGACCTTTTGATATAGCTGAACTATGGTTTATTTGACCATTTTTTTAAAAATTGAGACTATTTTACATTTACATACTTGAAAAAGAAAAAAATCCAGCCTGTATCACTTATGTTCTGCTTCATCAAATTTTGAAAATATAATTCATACATTGTATGGTGTCTATGCTTCAGGAGTTTCCTAATAATGTTTTGGTTCAGCAGACAAATTAAGAGTTTGACACCATTCATCAGCTTTGCATGTTTTCAGATCAGTCAGGATGCCACAAAAATTACAAATAGCTGTATGACTGCTGCAGTCCTTATGACTGTATTATGAAAGAGTTTGTTTGAAATAAGTTGGCTTTATTTTCAAAATGCTTTTAATCAGATAAGCAAAGCAGTTAATTTTTTTCATCTCATCATTGCCTTTGTTTAGTTTGTTTGTTTATTTGTTTTCCTTTTTCAGATTATACTAAAAGAAAGCAAATAGTTTTTCTTCTAAAGTGCATTTAGAAAGTGCAGCTAAAGCAGCATTACCAAACGTGAAAGCCTGGTTTTCAAGATGGGTTTAAGATGAAAGTAGATGTCTCTTAAAATTCTCAAAAAGTGCCACTTCATCCTTACACTCACTGTGTTTGTTCCAGTACTGATGACAGAATCAAGCAATAATCAGGCAAATAAAGTCTGTTTTTACAGGGCTACTGTGACCACTTCTCTGCACCAGAAGATATTTAATCATGATCTAGATCTAGAAAGAATCCAACTTTTTTCAGTATTTAAAGACAGGCTACACAGAATGTTAGCATGATAAAATTTCTATTTGTGAACGCTGGTCTTTAATTCTCACATTGACCATACGATGGCAGCAGAGACAAACCATGATCATGCTTTGTTGCTGGTGCTTTGGGGCCTGCTTAGTCAACCCCACAAATATTTGGGTTTTTCCTTGACTGTTGAACCATTTTTAAGCCCTTTAAGAATATTTCCTTAGCTTGTTTTTGACACCAAAAACAATGGCAACATGATTACAACCTTGTGTCATCATTCATCCTTGTCTTAATTTGTATTTATTAGCAGCTGTAGTAAAAGACAAGTTACAACCTAAGTATTGATCCAACAAATAGTTTGCTGAACAAGTTTTTAATGTATGTTTATACCATGCACTCTTAATTTCCTGCTCTATATATGATCAACAGTGTAATCAAAATCTTATGCTTTTGCTGTCATTATTCATGAATCATCATCATTTATACTATAATGTCACCACATCCCTAAACACAACTAGAGAGCCTTAAAATAGGTATTATCTATGTGTCTCTTCTGAAAGCTTACCTTCTCAGCTTTGGACATATTGAAAAGTTTGTGAATTTAACATTAATATTAGTCATTTTGATGTCTCAATGTTACTTTTTTCTTGTGTAGCTATATATGAATGTAGTACTTCATTGTTATAT
Organism: Anableps anableps; assembly: GCA_014839685.1. NCBI lineage: Eukaryota > Metazoa > Chordata > Actinopteri > Cyprinodontiformes > Anablepidae > Anableps > Anableps anableps. Next base: position 21,336,860 of record CM026071.1, read on the forward strand.
TTACCTGTTGTGAAACAAACATTTCCTCCCTTGATAACAGACAGGCCGAACACTGACAGAGTTCAATTGTATATTGTCAAGTTGCTTCAGTGAGCTTCTCCTTATTCTTTCTCATCCATTAAGCATATTTAAGAAACCTTTATCCTCCAAATGTCAGTTAATGTTGTAGTAATACATTTGGAATTACTTTGAAATTGCATTGTAAATTCTTTACATTTTGAAGGTTAACTTCTGAACAGAGGTACTCTGACAAGTTTACTGAAACTAATTACATTACAAAACTACTAATTTCACAACAAAAAAGTCAACAGTTTATAAAGTTGTTGTGGTCCCTTTTACTTCTTTTGCTATATACATACATCTCGAGAAGATCATAGTCAATTGCGTTGTTTCCATTAAATAAGAAATTAAATTAAAATCACAGGTGAATAAGCTTATTCACACGATAAGTCATTAAAAATATGCCGCACCATGATCCTCCAACTACTTCCTGTTATCATCTTCTTCGTAATTTGCGCCAGTGGCAACATCCGGTTGTTGATTATGTGACTCATGTGATGCAAAAAAAGTGTTTTCATTGCAATTTTGCAAAATACACTAATTTTAATACAGCCGAAAAACCACCTCATCTGAGCACCAAAACTTTTCCTAGAAAAAGGAGAATTTTTTTGAAAATGACATGTTTCCCTTAAGCGAAATTATTTTCGTTATTTCAAATTGAGAAATTTCAAGTTTAATGGAAACACAGCTACTGTCAGATATGTAGATGTTGAACTGAACCTTAAGCTGAATTTGAAATTCAGCGAAAACAATTAACTGTCAGCCACCACTGTATTATCCTGCATTTATACATATCTTAGAGTTAATAATGAAACAACAATAAATTCCACAAATTGATGTTTGTCAGTCACATTAGTTTACATTATTGATTAAACAAATAACAAATAAACAGGTTTGAAAGATGGAACATGTAAATACATTGTTGACATCAGGCTATTTCTTTAATGCCCTCATTTGTATTTACAGACATCATACCATATCACTTTATTTCTAAAGCACTTAAAATATAACATAGCGTCTGACCAAAGTGATGTACAAAAATATAAAACAGAGAACAAAAAAAACCCCAGTAAGACAGCTATAGGAAAACAGAACTCAAAACATCACAAATACAAGGAAAGAGTACAACATTAGGACACAGATGCTAGCTCACCCTGGGTTAAAAGCCAAAGAGAAAAAATGTGTTTTTAAATGAGTTTTAAAAAACACCAAGAGATGGGGCCTGCCTGACCTTCCACATTCCTCTGGTTTCATAAACGGTCTTCAGGACTGTTAAAAGTATCTGGTCAGAATATCTAAGAGCACGCGATGGCATATAAGGGTGAAGCAGTTCAGACAAATAAGGACTAAAACCATTCAAAAACTTAAAAACAAACAAAAAAATTTTAAAATGGATTTGAATCTGAACAGGAAGCCAATGAAGGGTGCCAAAACTGGAGTTATGTGCTCTCATTTACCTGCACCAGTTAAAAATCATGCAGTAGCATTTTGTACCAGAGACATGAGAGAGAGGTCTGGCTAACTCTAATCAAAAGTGAGTTACAATAATCCAGACTTGAGGTAATAAAAGCCTATCTCTAGTTGGCACCCAGAAAGTAGGGACTTCATTTTTGACAGGCGCCTCAGCTGAAAGAAAGAGAACAGTGTTGACGGCAGTCAAATTTTAGGCTATTTTACCAGAGTTTGTGATGATCTGTGATGATGTTTGGGATACTGCTAGGACCACCATATTTAAAGATCATAACCTCCATCTTTTTTTCCATTAAAATGGGGGAAATTCAGTGTCATCCATCCTCTGATGTCATCGAGACAGTCCAGGAGAGGCTGAGTGGAGCCATCATGTTTTAAAAAGAAGCAGACTTGACAGTTGTTAGCTTTTAAATGAAATGGCATACCATGTTTTTTTTTAAAAAATAGAACCCAGGGGCAGAAGATAAGGAGACAACAGAAGAAGACCAAGAATGGAGCTCTCCGGTACCTCCCAGGAGAGGGCAGCAGAAGCAGAGGTAAAATCATTCGTTATCACAATGAAACTCCTATCAGAAAGGTAGGACATAAACCACTGAGAAGCTGCTCCAGTCTGTAGATGAGAATGTCATAGTCCACTGTGCCAACTGTGTCACGGTTCCCTGAATCCAATGCTAAAAATGTAATTAAAAACCCTTAAAGGAGCAGATTCAGTGGTGTGGTATGTTTTGAATCTAAACTGGAACACTTTCAAATTAGATTAATCCAAGAAGGCCTTCAGCCTTTTTTCTAAATTTTGCATATAAAAGGCAACTTGGAGATTGCCCTAAAGTTTGACAAGGAAGACGGATCAAGGCAAGATTTTTTTCAACAACTGTTGTACCATAGCATGTCTAATATTACTTAGTACAAAGCTAAAGATCAAACTGCTGTTGATCACATGAAGGATAAAAGGGTCAGCAGTAGGAAAGACCTCCTTAAGAAAACATGGAAGAACAACATCAATGGGGGAACCAGATGATTTCATACTGGTTACCAGTTTCTCTAGATATGAGAGGGAAATAGACACCAAATGATCAAATATAGCAGGACAGGGGACCCAGATGGAAGGGTCATGGGATGAAAGAGAAATACAAGCCCTAGTGTCAACAACCTTGTCCAAGAAAAAAAATGAAAAAAAGTATCATAAAGTTCTCTGGACCCTTCCAGACCCTTCATGCGCATTAAGAACAGTGTTAATTGTATTATAACCAGTTAATTTGCCACACCAAAATCATCAAAAACGCCTGAAAAAGCATACTCAAATTAAATCAACTGCTGTTCTTGAACCCTTTGGAGCACATGCAAAAGCTTGGTCTCTTAGTAAAGAGATCAAGCTAATTGTTTGATTTTTGCAGTCAAAAATGTTTTAACTATAATTAGTACGTAGCTATTAAGTTTCTAACACAAAAAAAAAATAGAAAATCTTTGCCTCACCTGGATTTTTCTTCTGTTTTGTCATGTAACTACACAGTGAGTGTTGAAGATATGGACTGGAAAATAAAACAAAACTGTAGAATTAAGTATTTTTACCAAGTATGTCAACATTGATCAAAATAGCACAAAAAAATGACTTTTGTGGACATGTCTTTGTGTGTTGATGTCAGACATTCAAATGATGCCATTTGGAAAACGCCTGATATCCAAACTTCAAATGGCTGTAACTCATCAATGCTTTGACATACAATCATCATTTAGGGCTTCCCTGAAAGGTAATGCTCAGAGGAATACTCTGCTACAAATACAAATTCACTGATAGCATGACAAAAGCATAATTATAAACAAAATAAAATAGTAATTGTGGGCTGGGGTGGCATTATATGTGGCTTTCTCAACCTCATGTCATCTATCTACAGCTGGAGTTGATGTCTCCTCCCCATATACTGCTCCTGTTGGCCTCTGTTTCTGCTCCCAAGCTCCCCCTACTGTTTCTGCCCTTCACTTTGCCCCTTGATGCACAGAAATTTCCCCATCATGGGACAATAAAGGATATTTCTATTCTTCTATTCTGTTCTCCTACCCCGTGCACTTACAGGTGTCTAATTCGCTTCATCTGATGAAGAACCCTTCTCCATCATCTGTGTGACTGGATCCCACTCATGATCAGATGTCCTAATTTGTAAAAGAAGTAAAATGTTAGGCTTTTAATCACAAAAATCCTAGTCTATTTTCAGTGATTGCCTCAACACCCAAAACAAATAAATGGTATATCTAAAATAAAGTTACAGCAAATGTAAATGGTACATATATGTTTAGAATTAAAACACAGAGTGCTCCAAATAGTTCTTCTCACATACCCAACTTACAACAGGTGCTGTAAATGCCAACAATTACCCCCACATACACAAAACAACTTACACAAAGCCCACCACAAAGCAAAGCATTTCTATCTTTCAATAGCAACGAATAAAATTAAACCTTTTTGTAAAACTTCAGACAAGTACAGGTCATCTCCATCAAAAAACGGGTCATCTTCAGATGTTGGCTCATCAGTGAGCAAGTCCATAGCCTTCTCTGAGGGTCTGCTGTGCTGTTTTTCCTCTCCAAAACGTTCATGACACGATCGCACTGAATAACAGTAAAAAAAAAACTCAGCCGCTCTAAGCCGCATCTTATCCTTTTACCAGGTGAAGCGGACAACAGAAAAGCGTGAAAGCCCCATCTCAACCTAGAATAAACCTCCCCTTCCCCCAAACACCAAAACGCTTTCATATGTAAAACACCCAAGCACACACATATAATCACTCACACACCACACACGCCCACACACAATATATGCAGTGGTGCACAGTGATATTTTCTGTGTAATTGTGCATGTGAAGCGCACCATTAGATGCATATTTCCATGTAAATGGCATTTTATACAAAGACAAGCTGAGAATAAAAAGTTACACTTGCTGTAACCTCTTGTAAGTAACAGCTGTTCGTTCGTAGAATTCTGTAGCCATAAAAACCGATCGAATCAACGACTAAGTCCTCTAATTACTAATAATCCAATCTCCTGAGTTATTTTGTCCCATTGATGAAGAAATATATCCTGTTTTTGACACATTCTGACCACCCTTTTTATGAGGAAAAAGTCCAGTAAACAGCATGAGCACGAAGACACCCACGCTCCTATTTCCTGCTCGGTTTTACGCACGGAGGGAGCACTGAATACGCAGGCACCTTGTGAAGTTATGACAAAACAAACCCCAATGTGCCATATATCTACGTGCCAGAAATTTTGTTGGCTATTAGATTTAGTGTCAGAGTTGACCGGAAAGAAAGATTGGAGAAAGAATGGGAAGCTACATGACGCTTTCTGGATATTACTGGCTCTGGAAAACCCATTCCTTAACATAATAAGTCAAATGAGGTGTCAATCAAAATAGGAGGGTCTAGTCTTTAAAAAAAAAGGGTTGTAATGGTGATGCGCAACCCCAGTGTGACAGTGTAAAGCTGCAAATTCGGAAGCACCACATTGTGTACCGTGGACAGGACATCACGGGGCGTGGCCAGTTGACAGGACATAGAACACAGGGTTTGTGAAAGTTGGCAACAATTATGTCGGATAAATATTTTGCTCTGGCGGTTTTCACAGCTTCTTGATTGTGAGGTCAACTCTCTCAGTATCTCAAAAGAGATTTTGAGTTTGTCCTTTCTCCACTTGCACTCATTTCTCCTGCATTCCTGTCTAATGGCACATGTATGGTTACTCAACCATCTTGGCTTTGATTGCCTGGTTTTAATAGGGGCCACAGAATTCAAAACTGTACGCCACATTCCATGTTTACACAGAGTATCCTTTTACTTATTTTAAATCTGAAAATAATGTATATGTTTAATCAGTTACATATTCAGACATTTTAACTTTCTAAACTCTTATTTTTCCAAAGCAATGGAGCAAATTTGACAGTTAGCCTCTTTTTGATACACTTGACTTAATTCAATTCAATTCAAAAATACTTTACTGATCCCAAAGGGAAATTAAATGTTGTAACTCAAATTATTCAGGATTCTTCAAAGAGTTGTTGTAGATGGTGATGGCTGTGGGCAGAAAGGACCTCCTGTAGCGGTCTGCATTACAGCGACTGAGGACACTGTTTTTCTATGACGGTCTCATGAAGAGGATGCTCAAGGTTGTCCATTATTTTCTTTATTTTATGTAAAATCCTTCTTTGCACCATTATCTCCAGAGGTTCCACAGTGGTCTCCAGAACAGAACCAGCCTTCTTTATCTTTTTTATATTTAATGCGATGTCACATAATTTTAAGATACATACCTTGTGGGAATTCCAAGGTTCTTTGGCGCCCCCTGCTGACCTGGGAATCCTAAGAAATGCCTTAGTTTGCTTATACCTTTAGCTGGTTCTAACTAAGCACATTATGCTTTGCAGTGTGTGTTACACATGGATATCACCATCTAATGCAGCCATGACAACAGTTGAATGGGTTCTGGAGTTTTTTCTTTTGTGATGATAAGAATCCAGCCTTGTCATTGCTCCACTTTGGTAGACTGTAAACTTTAATAAACACAAATCTTTGCTATGAAGATGATTGAAAAGTTATCTAATGCAGGTAAGATATTTACCCATCATAACCTCTTAAGAAAACCCCATTCCACAATCTGAACTTTTTCTAATATTGAGATGTAAAGATTAAGATTTATGAGGAAAAAGTAAACTTCTGAGGCACCTTTAATTTCTTTAAAGGCAGAAAATATAATTTCCATGTTGAAAACAGGATAGACCACCTCTCTTGATCACCCCTGACCCCACCTACTTTCACTCTCGAGTCACTCTCACTTGGTGAGTTACTCAGAAACTTCCCTTTTCCTTGGTACTTTGCACACTGAAGCTACAACAACCATAGCTCCTCCCTTTCAGTACATCTGGACGAAAATAGAAGAAAAGCACATAACTTCTTTTTGCTTTGACCTCCACTACTAGGAAGTTCAGTGAAACATACATAACCCAGATTTCTCTTCAGTTAAAAGAGCACTTACTGCAGATCACTTTGGACGACTGGTTTCCTGAACACACCCTCTTGCACTGAGGCTGCATTCAACTTCTTTTCATTCTACATCTAAGACCAACACCATCTACCCACTTTAGGTGAGTACTGTTTTTATTTTGCTAACACATCTATCTTTTTATTTATGTCTGGTTCTAGCATCAAAGCCTTTCCTATAGCATGATTAATATATATTCAAATTAAATGGAGGAAACAGGTATTGAAGTAATAAGTTACAGCAAATAAAAACAGAGTGCTATGACGTACATTTGCAAACTATAAATTAGTGAACAAGGGGAAGTAATCTCACAAAAGTCACAAGAAGCCACATGGAATTTGTGAGCAAACTTCCTGATTTCTGGTTGTTCTCACTCCGTTTGTTTTACTAAAGCATTCTCACACAGCTGTCTGTGCAGCTACATGTATAAACTTGCAGGGTTAAACCACCAACATGTACCAGTACTCAATTTCAGCAGATTCTCTAAATCAGCATTTCCCAACCCTGATCCTCTTGTTCCACTCTTCTGTAGATATGACCCTGCACCAGATCCTGTTTCAAATTATTGAATTATCTGCTGAACAGGTCATCAACTTGATCAAAGGATTGTTAATGACCCACTGGCTTAAATCAAGTGTGTTGTAGTTCAGGGAAGTCTGTCCTGAGGAACAAGAGGAAGAAGCAAAACCCAGTGGAATGTTATTGATCTTTAGTCCTCAGTGCTCATACTGTAGGTCATGTAAGATGTCCTAAGCATTTCAGTGGATCTTACTCTGGAAATGTAGGTAATTCAGTTAAATTTAGTTTATTGATATAGAGCTGATTCAAAACAAATATCATCTCAGGCAGTTCACAAAACAAACAGATCCAGTTTATATGCAGAAATATATTCTCAAATTAATCCAATCATATAGACATATTAAAAGTTGGTTAATAAAATTAAGAAAATTTTATCCTCTTTGTAAAATATTGCAACAAGTTCCGTTCTTTTTGCCTGATGGTAAAAAGTTTTCTGTCTAAGGAAACCCAGCTGATTGCATCAAGTCTCATTTTGTAGCAATTACTCCTCCTAAATGAGCATATGGCGACAGCAGAAAGTTAATTGCACCAAACCCTTAACTTTATAACAGTCCCTCATAATGAGAATGCATGTGGTGACAGTGGAAAGAAAAACTCCCTTTTAACAGGAAGAAACATCCAGCAGAACCTAGATACATTTTGACAATGTTCAAACGCAGCTTTTTCCTTCCCTTTATGACTTGTATACTTGATCCTGAGGCTGTAAACTGGAATGTTGTCACACCATGACTCTTATCTCAGGTCCAAGCATCCAGCCTCTTCCTCTTAATTGATTATCTACCATCATAAAACTGCTGTAAAATCACATGGAGACTGAATTTGAGTATTTAGCTTATTGTTTTAGGATTCTGAGAAGCTAATTTTCTATCCCTGTTTAGCACAAAAGCATTCCTGAAATATCTGCTTTTACCGGCGTCCACTGTATTTTGTTTAATATGAAATACACAAACTTCAGATCTCGGTAGTTACATGATCAGTAAAGGGCATTTTAGTTTCCACATTTCACATTCTTTACCTGAAAGAGAGGTAGAGGTCGCTCAGTATTTTCACAAATACATCTACCTTCACACATCTGTGGCTAATGTATTTGTCTATTTATTTGTTTGTTTCAGGGCCCAGAGCCAAAAGTCAAGATAATTAGTTATATAAAAAAGTTTAAACTACCTAAGCTACCCTTAGTATATATTGAATTTGATTGAGTCAGTTTGTTTTAACACATGATTTTCAATATGGTATACAACAGTTACTCACTCTTACCAAATTGTCCATGCATGGAAAATTAGCACCCCTAGTTTCTAGTTAGATACTGGACTATATTTTGAGGAAAAATAAGGTCCTTTTCTCAAAGACCAACATCAAAGCATTAAAGATTCCTGTTTCGCATTAACTGATGTACAATAAAATTGTATTCAAATTAGCAGCATTTTGCAAGTTCCATTTAAGTAGGAAGCTATATATTTTCATTTGCAAATACAGATCATTTTCCTGGGTTTGGTTGAAAGAGTTAATGATTGAATGACTTGCTCTGAAAAAACAGGAAATGTGTTCAGGGTGATAGGAAGTGACTAAAATTGACTTAAGAGCTTTGCTTCCTTAACTGATTAGAGAAAAGGAAGTGATCTTTGAGCTAAGGCACATACTGGATTTTTATCCTTCTTAAATAAACAAACAAACAGGACTGAGGGATGTAAAACAAGTCAGATAGTCAGGACATGATTTGAACAGAGAGGAGAGAGGTGGGAGGGTTTACACAGTCAGGAATGTGGAAGTGGATACACAAGGCTTGATTGGGAGGGTCATGCTGGGAAATTGTCAGGGTGGAAACAGGCTGGATGCCAGAGTCTTTTACATTCTGAAAAGCTTAAAAATTCCTTAAAAAGCCATGGTTTCACATAACATTCACACTAACTTTGTCTGATTTTCCAACAGAGGAACTTTCATCTGTTACCGTTTAGTAAAACCTTTTTTTAAACTTTCCATTACCGGTTTGCTTTTCTTTAACACAAGCCACAGTAAACTGGCAGGCATGAAATTACAGTCTTGAATAAAACCAGAATTACAGACAACCAAATAAAGAAGTTTAAATGTGTTTCATATAAAACAGAAATGGTTTTGTAACGGAATTCATTAATCCTCCAATCCATCTGTTCTTCTTCATCACATAATTTCTTCCTTTTACAGTCATTGAAATTGAGACATAAATTGTTTCTTCCAGAAAAAGAAATGAGGTACATGTTATTTTGTATCATGTTCTTTCAGTTTGTCCAACATAGAGCAGTTTACAATTTAGTATTGTTTGGAAGGTTCCAAATCTTTAAAGTTATCCGTTTATTGCCACATAATATCTGGGAAAATAAAAAAATAAATAAAACTACCAGTCAAACCTTTGTGTCAAATCAATTCAAATCCCTTGAGATACAGTTTTTCTCTATAATGGCCAGTTTTTCTGTTGTCTATATTCATGTGGGACAGCACACATGAATCTAGTGGCTTCACATAAGGCAACAGATCTTGGTAAAAAGTTTCCACTTGAGTTTTATTTGCTGCTTTTCTTTATTATTTGCATGTTTTAAAACATTTTTCTCCTTTATTGGTGTTTACTTGTATTTTGGAAGGCTCCAGCAAAATCTTTATGAGAACACTGAATTGGTTTCAGCTAAATTTGGCCACAATAAAACCCATGAAACCAACCTGTGATAAAAAAGGAAGACTAAAGGGAAAAGAAATCCTTAACAAATATCTTTATTTTTCCTACAAGATAGCTGCATGATGCTACTTTCGACAGACTTAATGGACCTAGTCCAAGTTAGTTCGACCATTTCTGCCACTGTGGTAAATGTGATGAATGATACCATCATCACTATTTGCCTCAGCTTCACCATCAATGGTAGCATCCACACTGGCTTTGGAGGTTTGGTGACAAACTCTGACTCAAACACAGAAGCTTCAGAATCTATTTTGAAATCTAGTAGCCGGTTGACCTGTTTGGTTCTTGTGGGTCATGTGAAGACATCAGTCCAAATACACTAAAAAGCAGACTTAGTAGTTCTTTTTTTCTCAGCACTTTTTAAAAATGCCATGTGTTTTTGAAATACTACTGTAGAAATCCATACTTCATCACCCTACTGTGAAATATTATCAGTGTGAATTTATTAGTTACAAAACTCACCTGCTGAGAGTATCTCTAAGGTACAAACATCAAGCTAATTACATTCTGGGTTTAGTGTTTATTTTCAATTTGCTTTCATTTCCGAGGATGCCTTTGGGAGGAGGAAATAAATGTGGCCGCTGTTCGAAGACGGTTTACTTTGCTGAGGAAGTCCTGTGTGATGGGCGGAGCTTCCACAAGTCCTGCTTCCTGTGCAGTGAGTTGACAATTTGCTGTTTCCTCAGACTGTAGTTATGGTAACCATTAAACTGATTCTGTTACACCACAAAATTCGAAATTTCTTAAAAGAAATTAAAGGAAATATTAAAGAATGCATTTTTAGCTTTTATTGAAGGATAAAGGTCTCACTCTCAGATATTAAACTTCAGATTTCAAACTGCTGTTGCAAAATCAGTCCATCAGTCCAAGATATTTGTGTTCCCATATTTGTGTTCCCATCTTATTATCAAGCATTCCTGCAATGGAATTTAGATGAGAACATTGCTTCTTCAGAAAAGCTGAGCCATATAAGGAAGAAGTTAGGGGCCTGTCTAAACACATTAAAACCACACAAATACGCAAAACAATAATATCTGCATTTCTGCCTGTCTGTGAATGTTAATATTTATATAGTGGTGTGTGGGAAGAACTTGGACAGCACAACTGTAGCAGTCCATATGGATGAAGTCTACTGCAAGGCATGCTACGGCAAGAAGTATGGGCCAAAGGGCTACGGATATGGTCAGGGTGCCGGGACCCTCAGTATGGACAAAGGAGAATCATTGGGTATTACACAGGAAACGTGAGTAACACACAAACTCAATTCTGGATGTCTGTTTATGGCTCTTCGTCAACAGTTTTGTGCTCCTTGTCCATCAGACCTGCCCCTCATTGTCCGACGACAAACGCAAATCCCTCCAAGATCGCTCAGAAGTTTGGAGGGTCAGACAGGTGCCCCCGCTGTGGCAAGGCTGTTTATGCTGCTGAAAAAGTGATTGGAGCAGGGAGTGTAAGAAAACCACACACATACAAACACAGGTGCTTCCCAGTGATTTTTATATTAATTAACTGCTTCTTTCCAGTCCTGGCATAAGATTGGATGTTTCACCTGTGCCACATGTGGGAAAAGCCTTGAGTCAACCACACTAGCTGATAAGGATGGAGAAATCTACTGTAAAGGTAAAATAAATATCTTCAACAAAATTAGGAAATACATTTACAAAGCTTTAAATTGACACAGAAAGCATATGCATGTAAATAAATAACCACAAATTAGTATGGAAGGATAATTTCTTTCTGACAGTTCAGGAGTGAATCAATATTTAAAAATATGGGAAGAAGTTTCACGATCTGCTTCTTTTAGCTTATGATCTAAAGCTGTGTTTACACGCTTAACATTAAATAGGACTTAATTTCAATCTCAGTGATTTTATAAAAATGCCTGTAAAGTAAGTGAAACAGGACAAAGACAAATATCTGGTCATGAATGAAGATGCATAATGATGAAGCAGGACTTTCCAGTGGAGGGAGATTCTTGAACTGAAAAACACATACATATTTCCTTTTTACGGCACCTCTATACTTTGGGGTTTGTTAGAATTTTAAAGAACAACAAAGGAGGAAGAAAGGAAATTCATCTTATGAAATGAACCAAAGCTGAATCCATTTAAAAATCTTTGGGGTGACCTGATAATTGCTGTACAAAAGTGATAACCTAAAAAAATCTGCAACATGTTTGAAAAGAAGGAAAATAAATCAGCCACAATTTGTGTCTATAATAAGCTTTTAATCACAAAGACTGAGTCCTGGATTAAAGGTTGCTTCAACAACAAAACATAAATTTAGGATGTTCACATATATATTTTCACAACTTGCAATTGATTTTGTTCTATAAGTCAGCTATTGCAGTGATATAGCAAAACATCCTAAGAGCCCCCAGCTCAGTTGAGTTTTAGTCATTAATATGAAAAAGAAAAATAATACACATTGGTACAGAAGCTGTCTGCAGCAGTCTCATTAGAATCAGACTTTTTATAAACATTGAATTTTTATCCTGAGGAATTATGTATAGGATTTGTTGTTTTTACTTTTAAGTTTCTGGCAAAAATTTCACCTTCAGTAATTTGCCTGCAAAAATTCATTTGCAAATGTGGTGACATTTTGGTGACCCAAGCCAGAACAATCAGCACCTGATGGAGTCCAGCAGCTTTCAGTCAATCACATGATGCTCCGTGTGACATCAGTGCATTGGGTTACTTAACTGTTCAGCACCTCCAGCCCATTCCAATGCACTGGTGTCACGTGATCAAAAGATCATCATTTCCTTGGCTAAAGGTTGCTCGCTTTGATCTGATACTGATTCCTTTGGTTTGGGTAACCAGAAGGTCACTACATTTGCAGATGAATTTTTGCAGGCAAATTTTTGCAAATCAAATTTTTGCTGGTGAAATTAAAGTGGAAAAATAAAATAAAATAAAATAAATAGATAATTGCATAGAATAAAAATTGTGTTATAAATACAATGTCTAAAAAAAGACTGATTCTAATTAGACTATATTTCTTCCAGAGCAAAAAAACTCTGAAGTCCAGGCTTGAGCTGAGGGGAAACAGAACCAAGACCTTCTTTAAACAAGCAATCAATGTCAAACATTGCCAAGAGTAAAATAAATATTTCCTCATCATAAGGTTCCCTACCAGAACGTAGTATACTCTCACATTGTCACGTTTCATTAAGGCACACTATCCACATTTTGTTTCCTATGATCGGGAGTTGTAATAAACACAATAGAACAGCAGGGGGCTCACTAATGCAAACGGTTATCTTCAAGTATACAACACTGATGATAGTCATGCTTAAAACATATCTAGTATTCTGGAAAAAAAAATATTGTGCAGTTTCAGGAAAAAAAAAATCTGGGTCTGTGCTGGAAAAAATACTACTTCAAAGTACACATCCATGAAAATGTACTAAACGTGTCTTATGAACATTTACAGTTATTAATTCAACCTTTTTTATTGTGATCATGATACATGGAAGTTTATGTTTAAACTTGTGATTTCAATGTTATATAAAGTAAGCAAACTATACAAATGAAAACTTCTTGGTCACTTTTATTTCCTAAGCTAATTGAAAACGAGTGACCATCCCTTTACATCTGTGCAGTTAAAATATTTGGACCCAGGCATGAAGCTAATTGTGCATATAGTCCTGTGAAAAAGTATTTGCCCCTTATAGAGTTGTTCCGTTTTCACACTCGCACTTTTTTCAGATCATCAAACAAATTTTAATATCAGTCAAAGATAACCAGAACAAATACAAAATGCAGTTCTGAAATGTTTTGTTTCTTAGAGGGAAACAGCTCTCCAAAAGCACACATGTTGCCTAAATAACTCGTGGTCAATTTTTTAGTTGCCTAAAAATTAATTTTTAAATACTTTTTTTAATCATCTCATTTTTCATTATCACAATATATTATGATAAAATTAATTTAAAGTCTGTATCGCCCACCATATAGTGCCAACCATGTTAACAGTACTGGCATCCTCAGTGAAGATGTGTAAAAAGCTTTAAATTAAATTAATTGTTGATAGCAGTATCATATTCTTACAGATTAATATAGAAGAATCCAACCTTTAGTTTGAATGCATTTATTTAGAAAGGGACATTTTTTTTAAATCTCATGCCAAGAGATAACTGTTTCTAACATAGATCCCTGTGGCACAAATTTTGGCACCCAATATTTTCTACAAATGTTTTAATCACAATAGGAAACTATTCAGTCTTCCCTATAATATTTCACAAGGCTACAGAATACAGTGAGGGGGATATTTGCTCTGTCTTCTTTACCCAGTCTCTGCAGATCGTCCAAATGAACTCTTCTCTTCAGCTCACTCCACAGGTTTTGGTAATGTATTGAGGTCTGGCAACTGGGTAGCCATAAAATCTGGTGAATCACTTCTGTGTTGATGTGGCCAAGTGTTTTATTCTGCTAAAAGACACAATTAAGACCTATTTTCAGTTCATTGGTGGAGCCCACCCTGTGCTTTTTTTTTTTGTTTTTATATGAAAGAGTCCAGGATGAAATGCACTCTAATGAGGTTCCTAATGAAAATCAGGCCCACATATTTACGATACTTTACTGTACTTAACAGTGGTGTATTATTTGCTTTTCCACATATTCATCGTTTGCTTCACTCCAGACCCACCAGGAGTGCAGTCTCATTTAACCAAAGCACATGGTTCCAGACTAGCAAGCTAGACACATTTATGTTTGTAATGGTCGAACAGAAAAACCTTTTCCTATAGCATACCTACCGAACAACTGTTTTGCATGTAGATAGTGTCTGATGGTCATTATGGAGACTTGGTGATTCCAAGAAGCCACTATTTGTAGCAGTGTATTAACAGTGGGTTTCAGATACGTTTAACTGTCCGTACTATAGTATCCTCCTTACAGTGGGTGGTGGAAAAATAACTATGAATTCTCATCCAGCCAATGCGCCAGTTGCTAAAAGAAAATGACCTTGGTGTCATGTCATGTTTATGCTTTAGGAAAACAGAAAGTTATGGATTACTAATTAGAGGGTTTAAATCATCTCAAAAAAGTAAATTACAAATTTTGAAATTGCTTTATGTATTCAGTATCAATAATTGTTCCAATTGTTGTTCAAAGGAAAAAAAAAACTAATTGTTTCTCCACTAAATGCACTCAAATTAAATGACTGTTTAAAAAAACAATGTGAGGTTATGCTATTATAATAAAAGGTAAATTTATTTTAAGGCTTTCATACATACCTTTACCAGGGGTGCCAATAAGTAGGTGAAAAGCAGAGATAAATGTCTGTTCTGAGTGAAAACAGCCATACCAATAAAAAGTTGCTGTGTGGGGTTTTTATTGTCAAGCAGCATGTAGTCAGTGATCTGACATTGATGCTGAAGAGTGTAAAATGATAACACTGTTTTTACTTCCAACAGGCTGCTATGGCAAAAACTTTGGTCCCAAGGGATTTGGATATGGACAAGGAGCTGGAGCGCTGGCGCACACCCAGTGAGGTCCAGTCTGGCACTTCTCCAATATACTAACCTGCTTTCCATGCCAGCAGAGGGCCGGTTGCTACAGTTGAGAAGGAGGAAGTATACTTCATATAACATGGAAAATGCATTGGAAAACCTCTAAAAATCACCACAAAACACAAACATTGCAGATGCTATTTAATCCTAATCCTCAATTTATCTCTCTGGTTGGTAATACGTTACTTAGCCATCACTTTTTGACCCTGAAAGAAAATGTGCATCTTGAGTAGGACCAACATTGTTAAGTCTTGGAAGGGGCCAACATTCTTTATGTATCACACTTTATAGCTATTCAGTCAACTATCTATTTATAGCTGTACACAGCAAAAACACAACATCTTACCAAGTATTTTTGGTCTCGTTTCTAGTGCAAGTATCTTGAATATACTTGAAATAAGACAAAACTGACATACAAGTAACTTTTCAGCACAATGTAGGAGCTAATTCCTTAATATTGATGAAAAACTATTAGTTATCAGTGAAATAATCTGCCAGTGAAACAAAACATCTTAACTCCTATATGAGACTATATGGGAAAAAATGTCTTGCTCCACTGGCGAATTATTTCACTTATTACTAGTACTTTTTCATCAATATTAAGGAATTATTGACTTAAAACAAGCTCATATATCATGCTGAAAAGGTATTTGTAAGTCAGTTTTGTCTTATTCCAAGTGTATTCAAGATATTTGAACTAAAACAAGAGTCACCAACCTTTTTGCAGCTAAGAGCTACTTCATAGGTATTAAGTGATACGAAGGGCAACCAAATTGATACACACAGTTTTCTTTTAATTATATATCACTTCATGATTTATTTAATTTTGGAACAGCTCTGCAGGCTACCCATATGGTCTTCAAGAGCTTCTTGGTGCCCATAGACACTAGGTTGGTGACCCCTGCTCTAGAAACTAGACCAAAAATACTTGGTAAGATAGTGTTTTTGCAGTGTACAGTTTGCACTAATGCTTTGAGAATGCATTAAATGTCCCCTGTCGTTGTGCATTCCAGACCTGAAATAAAATAAATTAGTGTCAAAAAAATATATATTTTTTACATACAGCATATTATATATTATATGTATGCAATGAAATAGAAATAGAGCAGCCAGCCTGAGTGGATGCCTTTATGTTTTAAAGGCATCTACCCATGCACATTTTATCTATTTTTCTCATAACATTGCCACAACACTCATCATCCTACTCAGATGATCACCTGAGATAAATCCTGTATTATGTAAAAATGGAGGATAAACAATAGCTTCAAATATCTACTTTCAGAATGTGGGGAATGTCAGAAAGAACTACCAGTGATTTTCTTTTGGTAAAGATGTTTTGACTGGAAAAGGGTTTTTTTTTTGTTGTTGTTGTTTGTTTTTTTAAAGTAATTTTTTGGCAGTATTATTCAGTGTGTTTAATTTGTAACATGAAACATACAATAAAAACAACTTCATATTGAAAATGTGTCTTTTTTTTTTTTCCTTTCCAGAAAGGGTTTGTTTTAAAGTGTGTTCATCTAAACATTTTTCTCCTGTAGGCTACTTTCTCTTTCTAAATACTCTAAACTCCTATCCAATCTTAAACGTCCCACAAGGTTATTATGAGCAGCATGCTTTAAAACATATTTTACATTTTATTCCTACATTTCTTTATCCGAGCTGTTTCGGAAGTAAAGTCAGTGTTACGAACCCACTTATCTGTATAAGTGTTCATTCACACCCTCTCACGTACACCCATCACACTGGAGTGAGTTTCATAAACAGCCCAGATCTCCTCTTCCAGTCACCAGCGAGGAGGCGGGGTGCATGCACATGCAGGGGAGTGGAAGACGGTCCACGGTGGAGCCGGGCATGTCCAAACATATCTAGGCAGACCAACCAGTCAACCTCCACGGTGAGCTGTCGCTACGAATAGGCTGAACGCCTGCAGGTTGTTATTATGCCTACAGTCAGGCTCGTCTAACACCGGTACGTTTTTGTGAGGAGCTTTAAACTCAAGTTAATGGGTTCATTTACTGAAGACAAGACAGTGTAACTCTCTTCGTGCGGTTTAGGTCATGTCCTCCCCGGTGAAAGTGATTAGAGATGGGCTGTTGGAGAAGCGCAGCAGCGGGCTTCTCCAGCTGTGGAAGAGGAAGCGCTGCGTGCTCACGGAGGAAGGACTCCGCCTGTTGAGCTGCAAAGGCGGCGGCAGTGATGCACCGGGGTCGGCATAGGGCTCCAGAGCCAAGGAGCTGCGCTTCGAGCGCATGGAGACGGTGGAGTGTGTGGAGTACAAGCGAGGGATGGTCTTCTTCACTGTGGTCATGGCTAAAGGAAAGGAAATAGACTTTCGGTGCGCGCAGGAGGGCACGCTGTGGAACGCGGAGATCGCCCTGGCGCTGGTCCGATACAAGAACCAGCAGGCCCTGCGGACCGAGAGGACCGAGCACCTGCACACGGCACCCTTAGGCAGCACCGGGGAGGATGAAGCGCTCTGACTGGACGGTAAGACTAACCCTGATGGAGGTCAGCGCAGTGGTTTGCGCAGGCTTCTAATTGGATGTTGCCATTAATTTGTTATCTATGCCATTAATGCGCATGAGGCGTTGATTTACGTAAAGCAGCTTTGGGTCTATAATTTGCTTCTGGTCCCGGGGACATGCACGATTTGGTTTGAAAACCTGAAGGCTTCAGCTAG
This sequence comes from Anableps anableps, assembly GCA_014839685.1. Classification (NCBI taxonomy): domain Eukaryota; kingdom Metazoa; phylum Chordata; class Actinopteri; order Cyprinodontiformes; family Anablepidae; genus Anableps; species Anableps anableps. Next base: position 21,354,897 of record CM026071.1, read on the forward strand.
AGTCCGTGTCTTTAACTGAGTGATTTAGAAAAGAGCTTGTGCTCTGAGATGTTTTTTGGAGCCATACTGGCGTTGCCACAGGGGCCCGTGAGAAAGGGGAACGCACAATGTTAATGATGTAATGGCCCGTTTTCAGGCAGCTGAACAGTGGTGCACAGCGGCAGCTGGAGAAAGGGAGAATGCCACGTTACTCTATCTTCCATATAGCTGGAGAAAATTCTGGTCATTCTAGCACTTTCTCTGGCTTCTTTTTGTAAGTTATGAGAAAAAAATGTTGGCAGGAAATGAACTTTCAGTGTTATTTTTAATATAACTGGCTTTAAAATGCAATCACATCTACACAAACAGGACTGTACACAATTCTTTATTTAAAGGGGGGGGGTATTATGTAAAATCAACTTTGTTGAGCATTATATTGTGTTTATAATGTTATTCCCTCATCAAAAACATACCTGGAGTGTTCCTTTGATTCTGTCATGCATGTTTGACAAATCCTTGAATCTCTAGTGGCAGCCATTTGGGGATGCCTAAATACTTACACAAAGCTCCTTCTTGGAGCTGCAGTCTCTAGCCAAGCTTTTGCCTCACAGAGTACCCCTCTTCCGCACCATCCCCACTCACCCACCAGAGGAGTGGCAGCAGCAATTAGCAAACACCTGGTGGAACTGAAGGGTCTGCTGAACTTATCATTCTTCTCAGTCCAACTCTCCTAAGAACTGTTGTAAAGGGCATAATGGAGAACCTTTGTTGTGATGACATGCTAAAGGCAGTGAAAGAGTAGGAGCTTCTTAAAGACACAGAAGCCAATTTCAAAGCATCAAATTGCAACGTCAATTTTTTTAAAGTAAGTATATATATATATATATATATATATATATATATATATATATATATATATATATATATATATATATGTGTGTGTGTGTGTGTGTGTGTATAGCATTTTTATAACAACTGAAGGTGATGTAGTTACTTGATTGTGCTAAAAAATAGCACTATGTGCCTGAAATATCCATAATACCGCCCCTTCAAATTTTTACTCCAAATGGTCAGTTTGACAGGAAATTTTGAATGCATAGAAATATCCTGGAGTTCTTGAGCTGGCATAAAGGATTCTACTATTCCTCCTCCTGTTTTTACTTCAGTTCAAATTTTCATATATTTTATTTTGTGCAGCACTTTGGTCAATACTTGCTATTCTAAATATGCTTTAAAATAAAGTTGGCTTGGTTGTATTAACTGAAGCTACTAACTGATGTGTGTCAGATATGTAACATTATATCACCACACCCACTCAAGGCCAAATAATTCCTTTCAGCTGAAGCTGTTGATTTGAAGATTTTTTTCTTTCCTAATGCCAGAAGTTTTTCTGTCAACAATTTAAAAACCACCAAACACTGCTGCATCTAACAGTTTATTTGAATACAAACACTTTGGAGTAAGGTAGCACATGTCTGACAGTCTCTAACTAAGTTCCTGAGGTTATGCATACGCACCACTTGAGTGTTTAGATGTTCCAGTCACTCCCAGTCACCCAGTTCAGTGTTTCCTTACTATGGTCATCAGTCTTCTGAGGACACAAACCACTCTTACTTGAGGACATAATTATGATGCAATGCGAGACTCCAGAATAACATCTGCTTGCCTCTCCCTCAGCAGGCAGTAGGGTATTTTTAAACATGCACACTGAGACACACATAACCGCAGTTCTTTTTATGCATTTGATAAAAAATGTAGGCAAAATTATGTTTTTTGTTCAAGTTTTCAACATTCATGTCACATTCTAGTTAGTTAAAGAAACCACTAGAAGTTCACTAGACGTTTCATGTGAAGTTCTACTAGAAGTAGAAGTTCACTAGAAGTTTCAGTGCCTGAAACTTCTAGTGAACCGAGAGTCTGAAAGTCTGAACTATGAGCTCAGAGATCAGGAATCTACAGCAATACTTCCTTAAGCGAGTTTGCTGGAACCAAGCGCCCAAATTAACTATGTAGCTGTGGTAACAGTATAAAATAAGTGAGCACACTCTTGCAGATCATCAGCTGCCTGAATGTTGAAAATATCATTTAAGTAATGACTCTTAATTTGTTTTTTTCTGTTCCTCAGCCTCCCTACCTTCTGAGTTTGGAACTAACTGAGGATGAGGAGGGATCCCACATCCAATGTCTTGCTTCTTTGCTGCACAGTATTCTGGGATGTAAGAAAAACCCAACAGTGACTATGGATCACAGGACCAAGAGCACACAGTTTGAAATTTTAACTGTGGATTGCAGTTTTTATCTGTCATAAATTAACTGTTCAGAGACTCTTGCAAGATAAAAAACATTAGAAACTGTTGATCTCGAATATAGTTTACCCTTTGTGCCTTGTTGTTTCAAAAATATTACTTAAAACATCACTTTAAATGATTTTGACACTCAAGTAGAAGAGTCATTTTTTTGTTGCAGACTGAACAGATACTGAAGTTTAACATGAAGAAGAAATGTTTTTTTTTTCCTTGAAACTTATGGCAAATTCTCTTAAATATGTTTGCTGATGTGATGCACATTATTACAAATATATAAATAAAGTCATTTGTAAGCAACTTTCTCCAAAATATATTTCTTTACATTGGCACTCAAAAATCTGCACTCCCTTGTTAAAATTACAGGTTTTTGAGATTTGAAAAACTGAGACTGATAAATCATTGACAAACTGTTTCCGCTTTTAATGTGACATATATCTTGCATAGTTAAACTGACAAGCAAAACAAATTACTTCTGGGGGGTATATACAAAAAGAACAAGGTGCAATGACCCAAATACTTAAGTGTGGTGGCACTTAAGCTATTAGTTTGTCTCAACACCTTTTGATTTAATTCTAGTATTCACTCTTGGATAGGAGTCCACAACTGCCACTTTTTAACTTAATATTAGTTTTAGGGACTCTCCACTCTACCTTACAAATGTTCTCTAGCTCTATCAAAACATGAAGCACATTTTTTTTTTTTTTTTTTTTTTTTTTTTTTTTTTTTTTTTTTTTTTTTTTTTTTGTTATACACAGCACTCTTCAGGTGACCCGGCATATTTTTAGTTAGATTTAGTTCTTGAGTCTGTAAAGAGCTTTCGAGGACACATTTGAAGGAGTCAAACCTGACAGGTATTTAGAACTGCTTACAGTTGTGTCCATTTTGACAAAAACCCAGATATATCTGAAGAAAAGCGCAATAATGCCACCACCAAGTTTAGGTTCAAGAATGTTTTTTTTTTTGTTTTTTTTTTTTTTTGTGATGTTTTTATCTTTTTGAATAGTGGCCTAAAAATTCCAGATTGGTTTCTTCAGATGACACATTCTTTCACAATATTTTGGAAGATTTTTGCCTGACCTAAATATTTTCTTTGGAAGGGAATACTGCTGTCTTGCAACCCTCCTCCTTTGTCTAGACATATGAAGAACACAGGAGATTGTTGTCACATGTAGAACCAGAGCACGACCAGTACTCGTTGGAAATAGCTGCAGCTCCTTCAGTGTTATTGTCTTCTTGGCATCCCCCCTGGACAGTTTCAGACTGGTGTTGTCATCACTTTTGGAAAAAAAAAGTTTTAGTAATTTCAGTCTCATATTTTCACCAATCATTGATGACTATTTTCACTATACCATAATGCCTTCTCAGAAAATCTAATCAGTCAGTTATAGAGAATCATTCTCTATAATTAATGGAAGATGTGACTCAGCGAGATAATGCTGAAATTAAATCAGAGTGCTTCAATGAAGTTTTTGCTGAAATTAATGCAATCAAGACCTATTAATCTTTCCTTTTATTTATTGTTTATGTCTTAGCTCCTGACAGATCAATGATTAATCCTAATTCTGTTTTTTTTTTCCCATTTCAAAAGCCTGAGATTGTGACAGAGATGTTTATACTTTTAAGAGCCACTGTATGTACATCTGGACAGAAGTCTGTTCATTCTAAACAAAAACTGCAGATCATTTTACATTCAGACTACTCATTTTAAAGTTCACCTGTTTCCAGTTGAGCAGTAACTTTGCCTCCAGAAAACCCCCACATTTGTCCACATACACAACAATGCAAAGCATGGAGTTGCATGTCTGTTGGAGTAAGAACACATTTTGTTCAGAACCATGTGCAGGACTAATGAGGAGCAGTGTGAGCCAGAGGCATGTGCATGCGAACATCCACCCACACACTATTCACCTACGACAGCACACCCAAGATGAAATTCAGGGCCAAGCATTTGCAGACTGTTGTTTGCAAGACAGGCTTTTATTGTTCATTTAAGGGTTGTTGTTGTGTGTGTGTGTGTGTGTGTGTGTGTGTGTGTGTGTGTGTGTGTGTGTGTGTGTGTGTGTGTATGTGTGTGGGGTTTAGTCAAGAGTTTAGAAATGTGGGTGTGTCCATATGTGTTTTCTTCAGGAATAAAGGCTTGGCTGTGTTGTGACTACTCTTGTTACTGTGGAAAACCCCAATACAAGCCATCCTACATGCGTCAGCAATGGACGAAGAGCAGCACAAGGAGCAGGGAGACATCCACTTATGGATCTTGTGTGCTGTGGTGCTGTTTTGGAGACAGGTGTAAATACTTGCACAAATATGTGAAGAAGACTTTCACAGATTGCTGTACATTCTTGAACTAGTGCCCTTATGTGAGAGTATGGACTTTCATGTCACTGTGAAATTTTTAAAGACCTTAATGGAGATTTGGCTTACTTTGCGGAGTCCAAAATGTGCACCAACATGCAGTTATATAAAGTAACTTATTTAGTTAAATCCAGGGGTGGATAATAACTTGTTACATTGATAGAGTTAAATTTACTCAAATAACTGTCTGAAAAACCTACAAATAGGAGTTGAGAGTAATATTATAGTGAACAAAAATATAAACGCAACACTTTTGTTTTTGCTCCCATTGTTCAAGAGCTAAACTCAAAGATCTAAAACATGTTCTATATACACAAAATAACTATTTCTCTCAAATATTGTTCACAAATTTGTCCAAATCTGTGATTGTAAACACTTCTTCTTTGCAGAGACAATCCATCCCACCTCACAGGTGTGGCATATCAAGATGCTGATTAGACATCATGATTCACAGGTGTGCCTTAGGCTGGCCACAATAAAAGACCACTCTGAAATGTGCTGTTTTGCTTTATTTGGGGGCAGGCTGAAAGCCAGTTAGTATCTGGTGTGAACACCACTTGCTTCACTTAGTGCAACACATCTCCTTTGCATAGAGTTGATCAAGTTGTTGATTGTGGAATTTTGATCCACTCAGTTTCAATCAAAAATCTTCAGTTAAAGTTTTTTCAGTGTATATATATATATATATATATATATATATATATATATATATATATATATATATATATATATATATATATATATATACACAGATAGATAGATGTATGTATGTGTGTGTGTGTGTGTGTGTGTGTGTGTATGTATATATATATATATATATATATATATATATATATATATATATGTATATGTATGTGAATATATATATATGTATAGATATATATGTATGTGAATATATATATATATATATATATATATATATATATATATATATATATGTGTGTGTGTGTGTGTGTGTGTAGATGTCTATCTATCATACAGTGGGTAAAATAAGTGTTGAACACATCAGTTTTTCTTTTTAAGCATATTTCTAATGATGCTATTGACATGAAATTCACCAGGTGTTGGGTTCTTTTTATGTTGGGATTACTTGAGTTGTTACCAACACCTGGTGAAAATTTTGTCAATAGCACCTTTAGAAATATGTTTACTATGAAAAACTGTGATGTGTTCAACATTTTACCCGTTGCATATATTCATATATTCCACTTAAAAATGAGCTTCTGTTACAATGTTAAACCACTAGAGGTCAGTCTCTCCTTTATCAAATGGATAAACTTCTTTAATGCTAATACACAATGCTATGAAAAATAATTTGTTCCCCAACAGATTACTTTTGGTTTTGCTTTTTTTGTCACATTTAAATATTGGAGAAAATCAAATGCATTTTGATATCAGATATTAACCTGGGTAAATTCTAAAAGCTGTTTTTATATGACATTTATATTTACGGGGAAAAAAACCTATCCAAATAACAATGGCCCTATTTTTATTTTAAAAAAAGGTCTTTGTCCATTAAGGCTAATACCTGGTTGTGCCACCTTTGGTGACAACAGTTCCAGTCAACCACTTTCAATAACTAGCAATCCGTTTTCCATCTGTTTCCTATGTGGGAATTTTGACCCTCTCCTCTTTGCAAAACACACTTAATTCAGCCACATTAGGGAGGTTTTCGGCATGGATGACTTGTTTAAGGTCACACCACAACATCTCAGTCCAATTTAGTCTTTGAACTAAATTGGTCTTTGAACCACTCCAAAACCTTTTTTTGCCAGTCAGGTTCTGTGCCTGTGCCTTATGACAGTATGATCTGGCCAAGTACGAACTCAGCGGGCTCAGACTCCATATTAAATGCCTTGGATGCTCAGGGGAATTGAATTCCTCCACAGGAAAAGCAACTGGCTTGCTCACCTATACTAAGAAATCAGACAAGTCAATGAACAAGACCAATTCATGACATCTTTCAGAGATCAACTCAGCTTCTTGATAGATTGGGTTCAGTGACTACAGCTTACTTCTGACCAGCCTCTTAGAAGTGGACAATATTTATTTCAAACTAAAGAGGCTTTTAGTGCTCAATCATCATTCTTTCCCAGAGAAGTTTTCTGGGGGCTCTACTGAGCGTCAAGAATTTTTGACACAGTGTGACCTCCATTATGAGCTACAGTCTCTCTCTTATCCCTCTGAAAGAGCCAAAAAGCCTTATCGCTCATCTAACAGGCAGAACAGTCTGGGTCTGGAAACATGATTTTAAGCATGATTTTTTTTATATTTTGCCTGAAGGAACAACTTTGGCATTCACCACAAATTGAGTGAATGTCTGAATTTTCCCTCTTCATGTGGAGAAAGATTGGATTTATTCAAGAGATACCACTCATTTCTGATACTGTTTATTGTATTAGTTTTGTTGCATTTCAGTCATGAGATTCTATGTTCCCAGATTTCTAGACACCCTCATCTATAGTGCCACCCCATTGGCTGCCAAATCCAGGCAGTGTACAGGCAGTGCAATCTGCTGGAGAAGACCATGTGTTTTGTTATGTTTTGTCTGCTATTGTTAAATCTTAGTTAGAACTAAAGCATTTTCACATCTTTGTGATGTGTAATTGATTCTGTGATTGTGATATTAATGCAATATGGCTGTTGACTAAAGACAATATTTGTAACTTTTTTTGTACAGCTTACCTGTGAATATAATTTTACTTTTTCTAATGCTTTTTTACATTTTAGTTTTTCTAATGCTTGGGTCAATCTAGGAAAAGTCATCAAATTTCAAGTTGAAAAAATATCATTAAGGGTTTTTTCTTTGTGAGTTTAAACTTGGTTTCAGGTCATTATGACCCGAAGGCAAAAGGAAGGTTAAGAAGACAACCATTGCAAGTTGCCCCACTTTTCCTATTAACTTCAATCATCCTAATCCTACTACTTCACTCACTACTCCTGAATAGACTGTTGAACAGACAGTGCTTATAGACTCTGGTACAGATGCTAACCTGATGGATGCTTGTTCTGCAGAACAATTGAACTTTAAGGTATTACCTCTTGAGAAAACTCTCCAGGCCACAGCTTTGGGTGGACATCATTTGTGTACTCTTTCCCATCACACTCACCAGTAAATATTACTTTTCCTAGTCATCATTTTTAAATGACTACGTTTCTTGTATCAGACTTTCCTCAATATCCTGTAATTTTAGGCTATCCATGGCTCATACTACACTACCCAAACATTGCTGGCTCACTGGTTCTTGTCAGTCTTTGAACTGTGATTGTTTACAGAAGGAAATCTTTTTTTCTTCTGAGACACAATCTGTCACAATCTAGAGTCTTAGATTCCTGTTCAAGGTTCCCTCCTGTATCTTGATCTTAAAGGTCTTGGCCTGCTGCCTAGAATGTCAACCCCTAAGGAAAGGCTCTACTCACTGTCTTCACCTGAACAGCACACCATAGATGAATGGTAAATGGACTTAATTTATATAGCGTCTTTCCAGTCAATACTGACTACTCTAAGCTCTTTACACTACAGACACATTCACCCATACAGATTCACAAATGTGTACACATTTATACACCAAACCAGACCGGTTGGTAACTTGGGGTTAAGTGCCTTGCCTAAGGGCACATTGACATGTGACAGGAGGGAGTTGGAATCAAACCTACAACCTTCCAATTGCAAGATGACTGCCACTGAGTTATGTATCTGGTTTTGCTTTGTTTTTTTTCTCCTGTTTCATTTTGTGCAGTGATTTCCTGTATTATTTCAGACAACTTCACTTCCTGAGATTCCCACCTGTAATCAGCCTATGCCACACCCTAATCAAACGCTAACCACCTGTGTCTCAGTTCCTTTATTGTTTGTCTATTTATAACTCACTCTGTGCAGTTTCCTCTTGTTAGCTCAAGTTCATCCCTTGGGTCAAGTGTTCCGGCCTTAATCTCAATTCTGTCTTCCAGTGATTTTGACCCATCTTGTACTTTGAATTTGCCTCTGTTATGGATACCTCTACTTGGATTGGATTTTTGTGTGCTGACCTTGGACTGTATTAAAGGATTCATGTCACTGTGCTGGGTCTTGTATTTGTGAACTCTGTTCCTGTATATTACAACATGTATCGTTAAAGTTTGTGATAGCTTACGTAATTTTATTATTAAAATAAATGTAAATATGCAAACTCATTCCAAGTTAATTAAAAAGGACTGTTTTTTGTGGGATGTGAGGTTTAATCTCCAAGTTTTACAAGGTTGGCTCTGCTTTAGCTATGTAAGTCTGTGAGAGACACATGGATTGAACAAGATTACCCTGAAAGAGAATGGTCTTACCTAATAATAGCCTCCACTAGAAAAAAAGAAAGAGGGTGCCTGACAATGGGTGGTACAGTTAAATAGAGGGGTACAGAACGACTGGGCTCATCTCTGATCTGTCCATCCTACCTCTGTCACGGGTGCTGCTCTTTTCTCCTATCTTGGACACTGGTAAGGCCTCTACAATGTGTTCTAAAAATTGTTTAGGTGCATTGTTAGTCTGATAGTACACATCTGATGGTTTGCAAAAAAACAAACAAAAAAAAACTGTTACCTTGCTTACAGACTGGTGTAATGTTTTTTTTTCCTCATTCATGACGTGATCTTTAGATATTCTTGTATCTTTTAATCTAGTCTCTGTCTTGTTGCTGTGGCTTCTTGTAAACACGTATTAACAACAGAGCTTCATTTAAGTGGATTATAAAATAATGTTTGGATCAGATTTAACTGAAAGATGCTTTCTTCAAATGTAAGATTTTGTTTTGCCTTGCCAAGCTTACTGCATCACAGAGGTTTGTGAGTATCCATGAATTACTAACAGTGAACTCTTGATCCAGGCTGGGCAGCACAACCCCCCTTCACAGCTGTCTGGTCTATTTGGGGAGACAGTCCTGTCCACTCCAAATTCCTCTGATGCAGATAATCCTGAGGAGAAAGATGGGGATGAAGGATATAAGAGGAGAATCAAGGAGGGTTTACACTCTGGAATTTTCCAAATCCACTGGAGCACATTGTACCTCTAGTAAACTAGAAAGGCTTATTTGCTGCCATTCATAACTCAGATTTAATAAAAACATTGAAGGAACATTGATACAGGGGGGAACAGAGATAGATAGCATGTAGGATTAATAGATAGCGAGTCTTTTATAACATTGTTAGATAAAGGGCAGAAGCTTGTAATACTGAGGGGAAGAGAAAATATCATTCACCCAAAAATTGTTCACCCTAACACTGAAAATCATCAGTTCTGAGAATTACTGTAATAAAGCCTATAGTACTGATTTACCCCATCAAGAGGAGAAGGTCAAGGGAAATATTGTCTTAGAGCAGTAGCTTAACAAACTGTCACTCTACTCAAGGATTTAAAGTCTTGATATGATAAGCTCACTAGGTCTATAATTCACCACATTAGAAAATGACTACTTGTGTAAAAAAACTGATATTCCAAACACAATAATTTTGGTATTAATCAGCTATATAAAAGAACGGTAGATTGGAAGTCAACTGTACTGACTCAACAATAGTTGAAAAGTAATTATTAAGGACATGTTGCTCTTCTGGTTTGACACAAAATAAATAATTGGTTTTTCATTAAGCTTTAAAGCAGGGGAGTCAAACTCATTTTCATTTCGGGCCACATAAAGATCATGAATGTCCTCAAAGGGCCGACTGTGAAATAATATATTAAAAAAACTACCTGTTAACAAACTGTTAAAATATTATAGTTTTCTCAAAGTTTGATTAGTACTTTTGAAAATATAACAGTTTTTAACATATTTTCCAATTGGTGTAATTTGGCCCCATACAAATAAAAACTGAATTGATTGTGACTGATAATATTTATGCACAATACTGTTATCTTAAAGTTAAATTTATGTGGCCCTCTAGACACAAGAGGGCCACATAAATTATTATGGCAAGCCGGATTTGGCCCACAGGCCTTGAGTTTGACACCTGTGCTTTAAACGGTTACTGAAATAGTAATACACTTTTAAAATATATTCCCTGACAAACACAGCTAAGCTGTGTTGTTCACTGGCAATTTATGTTGGACACAAATTGGACTTTAGCATTAGTTGCTAAAACTTCTACAACCTTAAATTCTTTCTCCAAAATGTTGTAAACTATAAGTCTTATAACAGCTCCTAACTTTTATTCAGTTAATGCATCCATTCATAATATAACTTACATGTTGATATAAGTGTTACTGTTTTCTGTACTGGACAGTGTACACAATGAATGGGAACAATAGGCAACTTAACCATTTAAATTCTAATCAAAATGTTTTACTAGTATTTGCAACCAAAAGCAAATTGCTAATATTGTTCAAATTAAATTAAACCATTACTGAACATTACACTCATAAATATGGTTGAATTAAATTTTATTAAAAATTAATAAAAAATGTTTCATAGTTCCCAAAATTATTTTTTGAGTGACATTTTCCAGTACTGTTGGACATTTATATGCCAAAAAGAGCATTAAAACCAGTTAGAGAGTCCCTGTTAGCCCCTACTCCACAATCAAGCATGAAGAGTGTGGACAGATGATAAGGCCCATCAAAGGCTGGGAGACAAACACTGACAACTGTTATGTCTCTAATCTCTTCTGCATCTCAGAGAGACCTCATCAGCAGGATGCCTGAGCATGTGTGAGTGATTAAACTTTGTATTCCCTTTATAGATCATTTACTCAGTCACAAACAAAACAAACATTGCTTGTTTACTCTGAGATTGTTGTTAAATTATGCCCAATCTTCCTTTACAGGCAAGAGGTAAGATCATTTCTTAACTGAGGAATAATTTAAAAGAGAATACTTTGGTATAAATGCAATACATCTACTGATAATGTTCTGCCCATGCAGAGAAAATCAAAAATATCAGCCTCCAGGAAGCTCATGCTGAAGGTAAGAAATATCATTGTCAAATATTATTCTCCATCTATTTTATGTAATGTAGGTAATTGATCACAAGAGAGCAATAGAGGTGAACAAATACCATTTATTACTCTTCTATATCCACTTAGTCCTTACAGGTAGTCATTAGGTAAGGGGATGGAGACACATCCTGGACACAGGACCATCACAGGACAACATAGATACACACAAGACAAAAGAAAAGGCATAAATACATATATACAGGAATGACCAGTTAATCCTACATGCTTTTGGACTGTCAGGGGAAATCAGAGTGCCCAAAGAAAACCCACTCATACATGGAGAGAATGTGCAAACTCTATACACAAAGCCTCATGCCATGATTTGAAGTTAAGACTCTCTTGCTGCGAGATGCTAACGACCACACTGGCATGTAGCACTGAACAAATACCATTACAACAAATTATTGATTATTTTGATATCAATTTAAACAAAGAGTTTCTAATCAAGATTTGTATGTGCAGAGCCTGATGGTGGCGAAGGCCAAGGAGGAACTGGAGCAGGAGGTTCTTGTCAAAGAGGAAGAAAAACAGAAGTACCTTGGAGAGAAAGCTCCTCCTCTGAACACTGGTGGTCTCAGTCTTGCTCAGCTTCAGGTATGCATCTCTAAAATCTACCTCTTCCTCTCTGCTATAAAAGACTCCAAGCTTGTCAACATGTGAAATGCTCTGAATTCTAGTCTTTTATTTTACATTTCTGTCTGTGCATTGTGTGTAGGATCTCTGTAGAGAACTGCATGCAAAGATTGATGTAGTTGATGAGGAACGATATGACATTGAGGCCAAAGTCATGCTTAACACACGTGAGGTGGGTGCACAATATGAGGGTTCAGCCCTATGAGAGCCCCCTTGAGCTAGCCCACATCACATCTCTCAATTCTCTCTCCCTGAATCAGATTAAAGACCTAAACATCAAGGTTCTGGACCTCAGGGGGAAATTTAAGAGGCCTAATCTTAGACGTGTTCGTGTGTCTGCTGACGCCATCCTTCGCTCACTGCTGGGCTCCAAGCATAAAGTCTCCATGGACCTCCGAGCTAATCTCAAGTCTGTCAAGAAAGAAGACACTGAGAAGGTGGGTTTAGAAAGAAAACACTGCACAAACAGCCCAGGATAGATGAAAAACTTTCTTCAGGGTGCAGGTTTGTTACATTTCTGAGGTCATTGCTCAGTATGCCATGAAGCACCTGAACAATCTGTTTATGTGTTTATAAAAGGTGTGTTTAAGTAATCCAATAGTTGGCCAGTGCAGGGTGGATGTGTGGTACATAATACAAAGATCCAATTGTACACCTTTGTCACTGATTCTGCTCAATGGACCCTATTTGTCAATGAGTGAGTACATCTTTGGATTAGTATGTTTAGGTGTGTACCTATGTGTGTCTGTGTGTTTGCACTGATCTATGAACCTCTGGGAGCAATACATCAGGAAACCAGTTCCACAAGTACGGCTAAGCACTGTTCTCTTTGGGGATTTCCGTTTTATAGCACAACTCACAAAGGCTTAGCAAACAATGAGGTTTCCTAAAGCCGCTCATCTCCTCAGCGTCAACAAAGAAACTTGTACTGGGTCTTTTGTAGACGTTCTTACATCATCCGTTTGCTTATCTGTCTGCAGAAGAGGCCAGTGGAGGACAGCGACTGGAGGAAGAATGTGGAGGCCATGTCCGGGATGGAGGGAAGGAAGAAGATGTTTGATGCTGCTAAAGGTTCTGCTCAGTAAAACCAGAAAGATGCCCTTCTTCTTAGTTGCTGTTGCTGATCTACCACAGTTTTTTTTGCAGCCCATGTGTTTCCTGTAAGAATATCTCCTTACCTGTGAAAATTTCCACCCTTTGCTTTGTATGTAAATTAAAGTTTGTGCTGCAGGTGGACTTATTTGTGTTCTTTTAGGTGGTGTTGTTTCTTAACTGCTCATTCAAGCTTTTGGTATTGATTTGCATTTGTTTTCTTCTATAAAGGAAACTTTTCAAGTAACATTTAAAAAAATGAAAAGAAAATTGTCTTTTTTTTTCTTTTTAAAAATATGTAGCACACTCAGATGAAGCTAATGATCATGCAAATTGAACTGCATGTTTGATGTTGCTTAATAACTAAATCTATCTGCTGTGGGTTTGTGAACTGTAACACCATGTTTTAAAGGAATAAAAAAATTGCACAAATGTGTTTTATTCAACATGTGATTTTCAACTTTTACTGTGCTCACTTATCGCCTCACAAATGCCTTAATTTCACTTAAAGTGTAAAATGTCTGCAAAAATTGTGCAAATTCTTGTTTTTGCTAAGCAAATGCTGTTAATCTTTAGCTCCTATATATATAAACCTAAAATAAAACAAATACAAGTACAGAAAAATGTACACACTATTAAAAGTGTTCGTCCCGATAACAGTAAATATCAGAAATACACTGCAATTACAAACCCTTGAACACATTAAACATAGTCAGTTTGTCATATATTTACAGTCCTGAGAAAATGTTCATTTTAAATTTTGCTGTTGTAAAATAATCAGTTAAACATAATATATGTGATCTTTAATGTGGGAAAAGTTATAATCGTTTCTTTTTGATAAACCTACTATAGTTGTAATACAGTGGACAGCCACTGTATCTTTCAGACACAGAACAACATTGAACGTTTCTGCTGATATGCTTATCTGTCCCCTGCTAAGAGGAAAGCATCCTCACTACAGTCCTCCTTAACAGTTGCTTGCTTTGCATGTCCATAAAAAAACAAAAATGTCCCTTCATCTTTTTTTGAACACCTTATCTAGTTCAATGCAAAATGTGTTTCCACTGAGAAATAAATACATTTCTATCCAACTTATTTTATAATAGAGCTGTAAAAAATATTTTAAACTCTGGGCCAAAAAAAACCCACCTCAGATCCTAAAGGAGTGCAAGCACGCAAAGGTCAAATGTCAGGCTGCAGGAACTTATTGAAAGATGAGATGCAAAGCAGTTCTAATAAATAGCATCTTATTTTCACAGAGACTTTTCTTTAAATGTGAGGGAAGCAGGTTCATGTTTGCACAAGCACATTGAATAAATCAAAGTCTCTAGACCAGATCAGTAAGCATTTTACTACAAATTCAGACTCTTCACTGTTGTGAAAGTTGCAAGGTTAGGGGTGGGATATTTAAACTCAGAGGAGGTGGGCAGTCTCTCTGTGTCTGGGTCAGAGTCCGATTCAACAGAGGAAGGTGTGGTCTCCAAGAGGAAGGCAAACAGTTAAAGTATGAAAAAACAAAACTTACAGTTTGAAAAGTCTCACTGCCACTTACAACAACATACCAATTAATACAATAAGAACATTGTTACAAATGTCTATACACATGCGTATAGAGAAGATGAGTTAACCACATTGTTTTTGCCACTTATGCTTGTGTTGGCCATAATCTTGTTTGCATGTGTTGTTCCCATCATTGTTCTTCTTGTTCAAGACTTTGTTTTAAATAGCTTAAATCTTCTTTTTGTCAAAATCTAACATTCCAAAAGCTTTTTAGTTAACTTGGTGTAAATGATATACCTGAAATGTTATACATGTTTAATAATAATAATAAGAAGAAGAATAACAACAACAACAGCAATAATAATAAGAAAGCATGACATAGCCATAGTTTCACCATACAAGGAGAGGAGAGACTCCTTCCCTCCCCACCTCCCCACCAGGTGGAAGGCTCACCTCTGTGGTCATGTGACACCTCAATGAGCTGCACCTGACTAAAGGTGGACTGCTTTGTGCTTCACAGACTCTAATTTTACTTCCTCTGTCAGAGTGCCTGCCTGTTGACTTTTTACTGCCGTCTACAAGTGAACTGGAATATTTTACATTTTCCTCCCAACATGTCTATCAGTCGGAAAAACTGGTCCGTTCTGTCCAGGTAAGATTAACTTTGGCTTTTCTGTAAAAGGGACAATGACACCAGTTGTGAAGTGAGAGTGACACTTCACACACTTTCATTTTTAGTTAAAGCTTTGGTTTTACTCTGAAGAAGAAGCCTGGATCTTTGCTACTAGATCATCTGGGGATATTTTTTTGAAGTGATTAACAATCATTTCCATGTTTAACAGTTTTAAGTCTTTAGAAAACCTTTTTGCATTTGAATCATAAGAACCTTTTCCCTTGTGGTGCTCTGTGCTTTGCTTTGTCATTTAGGCTGAATTTATTGATACAGTTTTGCCCAGAGAACTGTGAAAGCTGAACAAGTAGAACAGGTTCTGTGTAACGGTTATATCTACTATAATCACTAATTTCCATGAAGTCAAAACAAGCAGTTTGGCTTTGACAATGTTTTGCTATAAATGTCTTTGTGTTTTCAAGCTCATTGTCTCTTTGTTTCATAATCAGTTTGATATTTGGTAACTATCACATCATTTCTCCTATGTCCATCCTTTATCAGCCTAGCTCGTCAGTGGACAATGGAAGATGAGGAGGAGGTGGAGAGGGAGAGGAGGAGGAGGGTGAAGAGCAGCAGCACTCCCAACCAAGATGGGGATTCCAGCCCCACACCCGGAACGCCATCAACAAGTGGTGGCACCTCTGGGACTGAATCTTCCACTGAGACATCTCAAGGCCTCAGCAGGTTGATTTGACATATTATTAACCAACAAATGTGATCTGTCTTCAGACCCATTTTTTAAAAATTCTTCTCTAGTTTTATATATAGCTGAGCAGCACAAAAACATTTAAAGGGTTAAGATCCCTTTGTGTTGGCTGCGCATCTTCTCATCTACTTAGTGGATAGATTTAATGCACACAATTACAGGAAACTTAAAGTTTGCCTCTCTGGACTGTTATCTGTATACTTTTCAAAAACACATAAAGCATGGAAAGCTGCCAAACACACCAACAACTGAGTATCTGGAGCACAAGCAGTCTTCAAAGAGGGACAAATGACTAAACAGCCCTTTGTTATAGAAACCTGACCGGACACCGAGCTGACAGATCTTTTCAATGCTTTCTCTGGAAGCCATCCAGACAAGAATGTGTATGTGATAATCTTTTTTCTTTTTAGTGTTGAGCAGATACAGCTGGACTTTGTGGAGATGCTGCGAACACGTGATGAAAAAAGGAGAATGAGACATGTGGAAGTATTAAGACGGCAGAAAGAGGAAGAGGAGGGAGATTCAAAGGAAAGCGGAGGAAAAGAAGCAGAAGAAGACGCCAGGGTGGTGCTTCTTGGGGAGCTGGACGAGGAGAAGGGCAATGTGTACAAACCACAAGCGCCAGCTAAAACATCTTCCTACAGTCCTACCAGCAGTGGCCACAGCAATACCAGAACTAACAGTGCAAAAACACAAGTAAGTAGAAGGGCTTCTTTTTAGAATTTAACCAAATTTGAAGACTTTATGTGAATTAGTGAATGTTTCTGTACCATCGCTCACCTTCTGAGGGAATAGTATGACTCTAAGTGTGTCCTTGCACCGAGTGTGTGTTGTAAGAGTTTTTATGCAAAAGTCCACATGCAGTTATAGCTAGCTATGTTTTTATCATCCAGAGGTTATCTCTCAGCCAGAGGAGGGTGGGGTTAATGGAGTACACCAGCTTCAAAGCTCAACATTTTTAAGCCTTCTATCGTGTTTTCCTGTACTGAGTTGCAAAAGAACATTATGATGGCAAAACAAGCAAAGAAACAACAATTACATGAGTTGGAAATTTTTAAAAGGGTAAAAACCCAAAGAAAAAAAGTTGTATTAAGGATAGATCAGAGCTGGAATAAATAAGGATTTATAGCCACATAGCTACCGAGAGATTAATTATGTCGTTAGCATGACCTCATATGTAGTTCTTATGTAATGTTTTCTTAATGCAGAATGTGAGGGATTACAGCAGAAAGGTTAAGTACACAGGAAGTAAAGGAAGCACTTAGACTTGCTTGAGTTGTATTTAGGTTTTGATGGGCACAAAAAGAGATGGAAACACCCTCTATTATTTACTGAAAAACAAAAGGGCATTGCATACTGGAAAAAATAAAACTTTACTAAAAATATACAGGAACTGATT
Organism: Anableps anableps; assembly: GCA_014839685.1. NCBI lineage: Eukaryota > Metazoa > Chordata > Actinopteri > Cyprinodontiformes > Anablepidae > Anableps > Anableps anableps. Next base: position 21,372,491 of record CM026071.1, read on the forward strand.
CAGCTTCCAATACTGAGAGAAAATTGTCAACACAATCAAAAAACACTGATCTGGTAAAGGGCAGCTGAAGACTGGAGATGGAGACTAAAAACAAACAAAAAAACAAAAACTGTTCACAGTCCCTATCAAACTCAGATGGTTTTACTTCAGCCTTAGTTTCTATACCAAAGGTCTGGGAACTTGAGGGTTCTACACATATCTCAGCTTCTCCTTAGCTGAACACAGATCTTGAGGTCGTTCCTGGAATCTGCTAAGGCTACTCTCCCAGATTAACTGTCACAGCCCTTAGTAAACCAATGACCAATAGCACAACTGAAGCCCTTACTCTCCACAACTTCTCTCATTCATTATTTATCCCTTGACTTTTCACAACTAGCATCCAGTAATCTTTTGTCTTAATGTTTCTGTTACTACAGCTTGACAAGTCTACCAGTAATACTCTCCTTTTGACTACCAGTGCAATGTCTGGTTGGTTAGTCATCACCTGTTTCTCATACAGTATCTGAAAGTCCCACAGAACCTTAGCCAAGTTATTCTAAACCACTCTTTGTCACATCTCCCATGTTGACTGACAGACCACTTAGCACAGTTTTTCCTGTACACTGTTCAAGCCATTTAGTTATAGTGTTCTGTTTATGGTTTCCCTGTCAGTATCTTACAACCAGCTATTATGGGTTATCGGTGGGTTCAGGGGGTCCTTGCACACACTGCATATTGGATCTCGTCTGATGGGGTGGACTACTAGAATCTATTGCTCTTGTCTTCCTGTTCCTGTGCTGCCATGATCAGTGCCTCTGTGCTGTCCTTCAGCCCAGGCCTCTCTAGCCACTGGTAGTATTTCTTTAAATCAGCCACTTTTTCAATTTGCTGGTGGTTCAGTCCATTCAGGACCTTATCCTTCAATGATGATTCACTCCTGTTCCTTCTCTCATGCATTGGGTTTATGCAGACAGAAACATTTAGAATGCAGTTCATCATTAGGGTTGTCTTACTAAAGTACTTGAAGACCTTTAATTTTCACCCTGAATGGTGGCTCTGATGGTTGGTTGCCCTTGGTTAACCTCTTTCCTCTTAACATTCTGTCTCAGGGGGCTAAAATTAGGAGTGAAACCATCCACACATTATGAGACACTTGTTTTGATATGAATTACTTTTATCTCTTTCTGGACTATGATAGCAACAGGGTATCTGATGATTAGCAGGGGGTAGGGGATGTACTTTGCTCTTACGTTTCAGCTGGCTGTTCAGAAGCTCTTACACTGTGTAGGGACTTGGTTGCTGCTGAATTGTTTGCTGTGTATCCTGGTTAGATTCATCAGTGACTTGATGTATTGCTCTTTCTTGTTTTATAATTTGATGTTTGAGGTGATTGATGATATTTCCACTTTATCTATGTAGCCTGGTGTTATCTCTCTTTTTCTGATAATCGTGTTGAGAGGGTTCAAATCAATGCCGACAAGAGCATCACTTCGGAATATACTTCACTTGAATGTGACTTGCACAATTGGATTTGAATTGGCTTCTAGAGCTATCTGCTGTTCCTTTCAAGCTGCTGGAAAACTTAATGGAATCATAAGAAAATGAAAAGGGGACAATAGCAACTCAACACAAACTATAAGTAATGAAACACAATCTAACCCAGAAAATAATAAAAATTTAGAGATTCCCTGTGTTTTTTTGTTTTTTGTTTTTTTTATTTGCAGCAAGCACTTTTTTGTTTCAGTCATAAACAGTGTAGACTTGGGACCCAAGTATATGTACTTATGTCATTTAAAATTTTGATGTGCTTCTGGCTTCTGGGTGGAAAGTTTCATGAGATGGTTTTTTGTAGGACAACCGGTTGTTGTGAAATGTTTTTCTTTGGACATCTGACAGATAACTCTATAAACAATCTAGGTACAACTACACTTACCAAACCATCTCTCACAGTTGTCCTATTTACACTTCACAAAGCTCTTACAGTGCTCTGACAACTGCAACCCTACAGTGGTGCTGATATCTTACCCCACGCAAAGGGAAAGTTGTGTTAATTATTTTCTAAGTTCTACTGCAACAGAGTCTCAGTATGTTGGATATTGATCGCTGTCGCAGGCCAACTGATCGCTGTCACAGGCCAACTGAGTGACTAAGTGTCACTTTTTTATTGTACTCTGGCTGCAGTTGATTGAGCTTGTTTTATTTGAGCATCGGATGGAAGAGTCTTTACCACAGTTTGTGCATTTGACTCATTTAGATCTGAGAAAGATGAATGTTCTGTCAGTAGATCCAAATATGTGCCATGTGTAATGTGTTGACAAGGTGTTACAGAGTTATATCACCTAGAATCAGACCTAGGTCTGATTCTAGGTGATATAGGTGGTAATTCATTTTGTGTATTAACTGTTTCTTTTCTGGCCTGAAGAGTCTGGCGCAATATGAAGCCAAAGCTTTCAGTCAACTGACTTCTTTTAGCCATTGTTCAAGAAAAATAAGTTATATTTAGTTTTTATAGATAGTTAAAATTTCCTTAGACATACAGCCTTTAAAATATGACTATTGCAATAAGATAAAATGAAAAAAGGTATAGAGTTAAACTTTGAATAGTCCTGCTCAGTTACTGGAATTGCACTCTTTCGATGAAGCAACTGACCATGCAAATCATCTCTAAAACCTAGATAAGAGATATTTGAAGTCATAATTTGGACCTTATCTGGTCTTACACATACAGTCCTCTCTCTTACTGCAAATTAGGACATAACTACATGGTGTTATGTAATGCAAGGTGTGTCGCAGGTACATATGTACAACACCATTTAAAACATTCACTGTACTTTGGCTAATTGTGTTTACTGTATTTTTTGCATTTTTTTTTTTTTTTTTTGTAGCATGAAAATGGAGAGTCATCAAGCAGAGACCCTGCACCTAAACCCAAACCCACCTCCAACCCAGCTCGCAAGTTTGTCAGGTTAATAATGGGATTTTATATTTATTAACATCTAGTTATTGATGAGAAAGGAATATTTAATGAATATTTATTAACCCTTGAACTTATACACATTTTAGTACTTTACAACTACAAACTTCAATTCCACTAGGATTTTATGTGAGAGACCAACACAAAGTAAGGATAGTTGGAAAAAGGAAGAAAAAGTGAACACGATTTTCAGTTTTTGAAATAAAAACAAAAAATGATCCTTGCATTTTTTTTTTACAGCTCCTTTAACTCTGATATTCCTCAACCATTTCTTGTGGAACTTGCTGACTTCAGCAGTCACCTGTTGCGCTAATGGGTTCCACTTTTGTATAAACTATTGAAGAAGTTTAAAGCAGAATTACAGTAGATTATGAAGAATTATCTCAAGTATGAATGTCTCACAGAGCACTGTTCAGTCAATCAGCCAAAAAAGGATGATGGAAAAAGTATGCCATAACTGCAACCCTACCAAGACATGGCCATCTCCCATTCAGATCTGGTAGTGGGAGCATTATTTAGAGAAGCTGTCAAAAAGCCCACTGGAACTTGGGAGGATCTGTTGAGATCCACATCTCAGGTCCTGTGGAAAGGACAATCATTAGTCAGGCACTCCAATCTGGTCTTTATGGAAGAGTGTCAGGAAGAAAGTCATATTTGTCTTATATTTGTCTCAAACTGCCAGGGCTAAATACAAATACAAGCCACAGTTTTCAATTATTAGTTGGTGAAATGTTTTGAACCGTGTATCATTTTCATTCCACTTCAAAAATATCACAAAGAATTTCAATAAAACACACTAAAATTTGTGACTGTAATGTGACAAAAAAGAAAAGTTCAAGGGGTATGACTAAATTTTTACACTTTAACCAAATGAGAGCAGCTATATCCTAAATCAAAGCTGCAGCTGGTTATAATACATTTCGAGCATTTTTCTATTTGATGTCTTAACTTAGCTTTTTGTATATTTTTCATCATTTATTTCCCATTAAATTGTTGAGAGATTCTCACACATTGTCTGTGGTAAGACACTGAGGTAGTCTGATACCTTTTTGTTTTCTTTAGATTAAAAAAAAAGTTCTTTTTTGGAACTATTCATTGATTTGAGACACCAATGATTAATTTTATGCTTGTCTCTCACATAAACCTGTATATTTCTTTATCAATTTAGAACTTAAAAAAACATATTGTTAAACACGGTTCATCAGTGTGGTTGTGTCTGAATAATAACAATCTGTTGAACAATCTGCTTAAACAGCATATAGTTATGACCAGATGATTTCAAACTCTCATCATGTCTATGAATGTCATATTTATTTGGATTTTTTAGTATGCATCTGAACAGTCCAACAAATATTTTTAATGCACGTACAAGGTTAAAATAAACTTTTGCTAAACCTTGAATGTAAACTTCAATAGTGAAACAGTGCAAAGCAAAGAAGTCAGTTTTTAAGGTTTTTTCTCATTTCTCATTCCTGCATGTTTCTGCTGTTGCAGCTCTGTGTCCATTTCCCTCGACAACACTTCATCAGGCCGCACAACCCCCATGAGCCCTTGTTCTCCGTCAGCCCCCTTGTCCCCCCGGGATCCCTTTCCCTCACCCTGCCAGAGTACATCCTCTCATGGATCTCAAAGCCCCATTCAGAATGGACACGCACAGGAGGTAGACAAATGTGCACACACACATATACAGACATGTGGCATATTTTACAGCTTTATCTCAGCTTTCTGTTTTGCTTGTCAAATGGATTGCAAAGTGCTCAGTAAGTGCGACTGCTGAAGCTTCCGCATTCTTTGCAGTGCAGCTTGACTTGATATTTACTGTATATTGGCATTACATTAATTTAACTGAACTGAATTTACTTTATGCCACAGCTCATCAGTTCAAATAAAGAAACAGCACCCCCTGATGGATGAAGAGTAAAGGTTTAGGTGTTTTTTACTAGTCAGAACACAGAGCTAAGCCTGCAAAAAGTTAACAAATATACACATCTGGGGTTCAACTAAAATCTGACTAGATGTAGGTGGAACCTGATCTGTACTTTCTCCCAGGTCAGTTTGAACGGCTCTTCCACCACTGGAAACTTTGAACAGGCAGCCAAACCCGCCTTTGTTAGACAGAGCTCCAGGACCATTTCTTTCAGGGTAAACACACACACACACATACACATATATGTATGTATGAATGGTCACATTCTTCCTTCTAAATGCCAACATTGACTTCTGCCAATTTGACTGTTAATCTTGCATCAGGTTAGCGGTCTATCAGCTCAGCAGAATTTGCTTGTGTAGCTCAAAGCTTTGACCTCGTGTTGATATCTGAAGCAATATTTACAAGCTGACTGCCTACTTTGTTAACATCTAAACACATCACAAGAGAGCCGATGAATGTGCAGAACGTCAGTATTCAGACACTCTGAGTAAGGGCTGCTGGACACACAGACACTCACTGAGGCTTGTTTTAACATAGATGATGAAAAAGAAGGAAGAGGAGAGCACACCGCTCCAGAGGAGGTTAGCAACCCTGTCAGTATTTTTTTTTCAAGATTTTTCTGTTTCTCGGTATTTGATTGATAATTTGTTTTACTGTAGTGCAAGTGTCCGATTGGCCTCCAAGAAGTTTGAAGCAAAGACAGTAAGCTGACAACTTTAATTTTCCTTTTCTTGAAGTGATGAAATTGACCAAATGTCTTAAAATTAAAAGTTTATCATTCTTTGTTGATCATAAACTTAATATGAAGAAGCTAATTCAGCAAACTTTACAGAGACACATCAATACCTGCTCAAGAAAATGAGGTGTTGACTTTGATTATAATATTTTAGTGTTCTGTGGCTATAACTCTAGTCTCTGATTGGGTTTTGACTAGGACCATAATGAAAATGAGGATATGGGATCTTTCCAGAGAAAGTGAGTAATTTTGTTTAAATTCATGGGTCTTTTGTGTGTGTAGGGGAGGGGGGGATTTCCAGTTGTAATTATTTCACTCACTAGTTTTTGGTGAAGAAGTGCATACATCTATTGTGCTTGTTCAGCTCTAGGCAGAGGGTCTCGTCCAGATCCATCAAGGAGAAGATGGAGCGGCTTGCTCAGGCAGCACAGGTCAGGCCCTCAACCGTCACAGATTGACAGTAGCTGTTACACAAAAACAACATTTTGGGGCTTTTTTTCTAATTGAAGAGTTGTTATGCATTTAAACAGATGTTTTATATTTTCAGTTTTGATGTTAAAAATTCTAAGTCATGTTGCAAAACTGAAGCACAACAAAGCCCACAGTGAAATATGGCAATGAATTGAGTTTGAGTTGTAGTGGATGACCAAGACCCCAGCTACAACACTCTGGATATTTTGTTAAAATGCTATTTTTTTTTCCCCCATTTTTTCCCCCCATTAAATATCCATCCACACAGTCTGTAGGATTTCAGTCAAAATACTACAATACTAATGTTGTGCCGGCAGGTAATGATGAAGTTAAAAATAATTACTTCAAAACTTGTTCAGGCTATTTGAAGTTTAATAGAGACAGAGTTAGGACAAAGTAAGACAGATGTGGAAAATCCCATAAACTGGATTCACTGCTGTTCAGGTTTCTGGCACAGAAAACAATTGTGGGCATGTGTGACATGTATACATCACAGAGTATTGCACTTGTTACTTTTCTTTATCATAGAAAGTACTCCTGGACAAGTGTTTTTGGGGGTTTTTGGTGTGTCTTCTCTGGCAACTCAAACTCCCGGTTCATTAATGCAGATTGCAGCTCACGCTGAACTGGGTTCTCCTGGAGGTTTCTTCCTATTAAAAGTGTGTTTTCCTTTCCACTGTAATTATATGCACGCTATGTGTATAGCGTGCATATAGTGTGCATATAATTATAAGTATGAGGGACTGCTGCAAAGTAACAACGTGGTGAAATCAACCAGTCACTGGTGCGACATGCTTTCTCAATATGAGTGGTTGCTACAAACTCAGTCCCTCAATGTAATCAGCTGGGTTTCCTTGAATTGAAAACTTTTTACCAGTTGGGATAATAAAGTGAACTTCACTGTACTGGACATCCTAAAACATGTAAGACACAAACTGTCTAACTCCTTTAAGTAATTTACATAAACCCATAAAAATTTACCTTAAGTCAGTTCGAAGCTATGATTTGGAATCATTTGTCATATTTTGATGTCTTTGTAAAGGCATTTTGATCACCAGTTTTGATCTGATTATTTTATGTATTTTAAAATTTTCTTGTTGTTAGTTTCAATCATTATTTGTCTGTTTCTCATTGCTTTTGGGCCTTGCTCAGGTTATAAAAGAGAAGACATTTTTAATCTTTTAAAACGTAGGTTACCAAGGCCTCCTGCTCTCTGGGCCTGCTTAGTAATCCTTCACTTCCAGTTGAATCGCAGGTAGTTGTCTGCTAAGTGTAGCCTAAACAAACTATTAATATTCCTGTTGATTGTTTTTCTGCTACTTGTACACCTTCAGAAATCTGAAGTGCCACGCTCTCCGGATGTGACCCAGAGGACCCTGTTCCTGCTGGAAGAGGTCTCAAGGAAAAGAGGCCTGTTTGAGAAGGATCAGAAGGCACAGAGCCCCACCAGCCCTGGAGTTTCCAAAAGTGTAAATTTATTTTATTTTACATTTGCTCTATTCTTTGTCATGTCTACAAGTGTGCTCATGTAAATATAAATATTTTACATCTTTGTTTTTATCAGGAATTTAGGAGTTTCACATCAGGAATGTCAGATCGGATTAACACCTGGCTCAATAAGACCAATCAACCAGGGTCTCCTCTGAGTCTTGTAAGCGTGCTCTTTATTCACACTGTCTCTGCGATGTATAACATCTGAAAGCCAGGGGGCAGCAACACTCTAGAGTCAGGTTATAGCTTCTACTTTCTCCTCCTCCCATTTAAGTTTTCAGCTCTATTGTGGAGTTCTTCTTGCTAAAATTCCCTCGCATGCAAACTGTTCAGCAAGAAACAGCAGGAGATTCTGACAAAATCAGAATATTACTCTGATTACAACAACTGTTGCTTGCAGAAATGTGCACTCCTTTCTGTGTCTATTAACTTGAAAAACATTTAAGGTTCTTCTCCAGCATAATGGTCCAAGTTTTTTGAGTGGCTCAGTTGTTAAAGAGATGATGTAATTCTTTTATAGACAGATATACAGCTATATAAAAACATCAAGATACATCAAGAAATATTCAAATATTGGTGTTCAGTCTCACATTTATCCCTGAAAAATAATTTGATTTATTAGTACTTATAAACAAACCTAGTTTTTTTGACCTAGTTTAACACTTAAAACAAAAAGTAACATGTTTTCCAGCAAAGGTTTCCTCTTTGCAGAGCTCCAATAAAAGATCTTGTGCAGTCTCTTTCTGATTGGAGCTGCTGGCATGCATTCTGTGATAACATTTTATGATTTAGTTTACTTTTTGCCTCTTGTGATCTGCTTTCAAAGTGAACTCACATGGATCACCAAACCTGAGCATAGTGGAAGCTCTTTTAAATGTTTTTCACTTACAGTGGAAGGATTTTTTTATTATTATTATTATTGTTTGTTTGTTTTTAAACTCGTTTGAATAGAATAGAATAGAAATATCCTTTACTGTTCCACAGTGGGGAAATTCAGGCGAATGAGTAGGTTTGAAATCTTATTAAATCTGTTTCCAGACTCTTAAGCTTCCTTCTGAAGGCCTCAGACAGCTCTTTTGATCTGACTTCAATTTCTCAGTCTGTGTCAAAAAAAAACACAGGCTGTCATAGGGTGTCCAAATCTCTCCACATGACTGTGTACCAAATCGTTATTTCTATTTAATCTTTCTGTATAAACATTTGTCCACTGTCTCTTTGTAGGACCTGAGACATGTGGACATCAGCAGCAAGAGGAGCCTCTTTGAGAACCGAGGGGAGGAAAGTGTCTCAAAAGTCAGCCCTGGAAAACCCCAGAAGTGAACTGTAATCACTTATATTGTCTGTTCACCTATAAAGAATAAAATACAAAATCATACCAACTTACATGATTATTAAACTCTTGCAGCAAAATTAATAAAACTAAAGCAGGGTGATGCTATTCATTAATTCAACAATAAATCTGACTGAACGTTTGTTTTTACAGGGGGAGTCAAAGTCTTGGATGTCACGACTGACCTTTTGACTTTATTATTTTTTTTTTTTTTCACTGCTGAAGCACACAAGAAGAAAAGAAATGAAAGAGTCTTGCCTAGAAAGATACTTCTTTTCTGCTTATTTGGCTTCTATCTTACACTTTTGCATTGCCTATTTGTGTATGAATTGTTTTGCATAATAAAAATAAGAGAAATGTGCTTGACTGGTGTTTAATAAGCTAAGGCAAGAGAAGTTAAAGCAAATTAATGTGGTAATATAAGAGCAGATCCACTTGTTGAAATTCTTCAACTGTTTGCCTTACTTTTAATTCATTTCTCAAGCACTTTAAACTGGGAGAGGTCTTCAGGCTACTGATGTTTATTGAATGCCAAAGTTCTAATTTAAAGAATTTTGTCTTATGTTATATTTGGACTTGTGGACCAATTCTGCCTGTCTGAAAAATAAAATGGTTTCCTACAGCAAATGTCTGATGCAGTTTGCTTTAACTAAAATAAAAACAGATGCCTTTATCTGAAAGGACAGGGAGTGTAGATAAGAGCCGAATGCCTGAATATTTTGTTAGTGGCAGGGCGCCATTTAAATTTAAGTGTGTGTCTGGGTGTGTGTGAAAGTCAGAGACTGTGAGCTGCTATGGCTTTATCTGGTTCATTTTGGCACGTCAAATCCACGGCCTTGCTCACAGCAGCCTTTTTTGGAGTTAAGGGAAGAGTACGTGCTATCTACAAAGTTATTAATAACATGACAAGGGGGTCTTAAAACCTCTTCTGCTCATTATAGTCCCCTGTCTCACCCTCAGTGGCATTCACCAGTCAGTAAAGCTTAGGAGCTGCACCTTGAGCTTTCTTTCTTTCTTGTTCATCTTATTGCCTGTTCAGGTAAGACTGCAGCATTACAGAGTGAAAAGTTTTTTCTGGCCTCATGACTTTCAGGTGAATGAACTGAGTCTGCATTTTGATGTTCAGAGTCCCCTGAACGTGTCCAACCATGTCAGACAACGAGGAAGTGGTGGAGGAGTATGAGTAGGTTGAAGCCTGTTCTTTTGTTGTGTCTGGAATTACTTCTTAACCAAACTGAACATGTCTCCTGACTGCACCCACACGACTTAACAACACAAACACAGAAGGTTTTCTTTACATCTATTGTCATCATAGCCAAAACTTTCTAAAGTGATGATGGACTGTCACGCATCCTGTAAAAAGTAAACTTTATTTGTTTTCCCGCAGGGAGGTGGAAGGTAAGAACTCATGAATCATTACGCACAATATTGTTCCAGAAAGCTCTGTTCTGCTGTCTAAACAGAAACCCCACATTGTGCAGAGCAATGTTTTCATAAACTAATCCTGCATGCCTAATTTATCAGCCCGATGTTACTGTACTAGTTCAGTACACTACTGTAAATCTTTACATTAGCATATGTCTTAAAGGGCTAGAGGAAGACTTGCTTTGTCTATGCACTACAAATTATAGCTTTACTATCACTGCTGTGATTAATTTTAGTTTCTTTTGATGTTGCACAGTGATTATTTTTTTCTTTTTGACTCGAAAGTCCAGATAACATCATTGGCATTATTCCAAGTAGAGTAGTTGCACGGTACATTTATCTTCATGTGATTACATGTGTAAAATCCTTCTTTGTCTGTCATATTTCTTCAACTTTTATTAATTGGAAGAAGAAGAAGAAGCCGTTAAAGGTATTTCCAGCTTTTGTGTCATGACATTGATAGATGATGTTAACTGTTTCTGCTGTATGGTTTGTGTGTTTTTCTAAAGGGTGCAACAGGTGGAATGAAAACAAACACTGTTCCTCCTGAGAATCACCATGTCTCTGTTTTACATTATATACATGACAAAAGGTTTAAAACTACACCCTAATTTATTTGTATTATGCCTCAACTGAGCCACGCTTCTCATTGTTCTCTGTTTTAAAGTGACCTTGAGCAATAAATCCCCAAGCTTCAGGAAAATCATTTGTTTATTTATTTATTTGTTTATTTATTTATTACTTTGGCTACTTTGTCACTCATAGCATTTTTGTAGTAGTGATGACAGTGGAAAGATAGAGGACAAAAAGAAGTTTCCAATAAAAAGAAATGCTTTAGTGCCAACAAAATTCTTTCCATTGATTACTGAGAATAATTTTCAACATGCTATGTTCCCTCTCAAGATGTGTTATCTTTGGTATTCCTTAGATTCAGTCAAATAGGAATAAAAAAAACTGCCTTTTTAGCAGGCTCCTGGTAGCAGAGTGTGTAAAGATTCAATTTAAAATCAGTTCTTAAGTTTTCTTTTTGGTAAAGGTACAATATTAATTCAACCTTTGAGCGGAGCAGCATTTCTATGCCAAAATTATTTATGAGTCATAGAGTTATTATGCTTTTAAAAAATAAAACAACCTGTGAAAACATTTGGAAGGATTGGACTTAAAATCTGAATTAATTTTGATGATCAGCACCCTCTAAAAGGATTGCAAGAAGGTCTGGCTCCTTGGTAGCAAAACACACTTACCAACAAAAGACTTAATTTGGTACAAATCCAGACCACTGATGGGTATATAAGATTTGTGGGAGCTGACATGTTTAGAAAGAGCACCAATATGCTTAAATGAGAGCATCATCAGTGGAGTGGTAGTGGTGTAATGCATTTGCTAAAGATTTCATCAGTTATTCAGAACAGTGACATAGACATATAAGATATAAGTATACAAAAGATATACAAAAGATATAAGATGTATGCATCAAATATCAGTGTTTAAAATAGTTTGGTTGGGGCGCACTGTAAGTTTGCATCAGGCTGGTGGGACGCATTGTGCACCTCCCCAGCAAGGTGTTGGAAACAGTGGGAACCTGAGGTGCCTGCATAAGAATGGCAGCAGCAAGGGTACAGGACAACACATGTCAAAGTTATTCCTAGCATTAGGTGTGAGGAGCCAAAGGGTTTGACTTAAGGTCATCCCTGTAAGTGATTCATTAAATCCAGACAGCAAAGCTCTTCATAATTGTCATCCTCATGCCTCATTGATCCAGAGACAGCACTTTGGAACATTCTGTCAACAAGACAGTGCCTGTCTACACGCACCATGTAGACTGCCTGCATCTTTCTGAGGTCCTCCTATGAACAATCAGGTCCCTCAAGGAATCACCTAAAACAAAAACTTCAAGCCAGTGCTCATTTACCAGATCTCAATGGAAAAGAGAGAACAGCAGTGGTATGAGTCAGTTGTGCCCCAAATTGGGAGTCATATCTAGGCATTGTCTGTAGGTTAGGTGTGGCACCCTAATGTAATGCAATGGTACTACCTGTACCCATTAGTTTAATCTTCAGTGCCATTCATGTTATCACCTTTCACCACATGATGTACCATCTGTGTAACCTTTTATCCTCCAGAGACCTTCGCTCAAGATTTTCACACAGTTCTGTAGATATGACTGAGTCACTGGTCATAATAAGCAGCCTTTTCCTTTCCTTTGCAGAGGAGCAAGAAGTAGAAGGGCAAGAGGAGGAAGAGGCTGAGGAAGGTACTACTTAGACATTCAAGGATTCAAGGATTTAAAGATTTTTTTATTGTCATACAAGTTCACATTTGCATGTTTGTGGTATGAAATTCAAATTCAGATCCCATTTCAAGAAGCCAAATAAATAAATATCATAAAATATATAAATAAAAAGAAATAATCAATAATCAATAAATAACATTCAATTACAATATCAAGACAAACTTTCTTGATTGAAAGCAACTATTGAAATAACTGGTCAAGGTTAATTAGAATCAGTTTACATCTCACTAAAAACTTAACAAAATCTAGGTTAAGATTAAAGAAAAGAAAATTCACATGATTAAATAAATTGCCTAACATTATCCTACATTCCAATATCTCATAAACTATTCAATTCATGTAATGAGAAAATTAATACATTTACATTTACAATTAAGATTATAAGCAAATAAAATAGTACATTGTACTCCTATAACCCAACAAGTAGTTCAACCCTTCCTCATTTATTTAAGTAATGATCCACTCAGGGTATTATGGCAATCACAGCTGAAACCATATTTGTTAGATACACTGTATACAAATATATAGAACCTTTGTTCCCTCTCTGAGATTAAACTAGACCAAACTTTTCCTGTTTTAGGTCAATTAGGATTACTAAAATTATTTCTTGTCTGTAAATGCCAGAATAATGAGATTTTTTTCTTCAAAGTCTGAAGTTCACATACATTCCCTTTAGTATTTCATAGAATTGCCTGTGAAGATGGGTCAAATGTCTTGGGTATCCTTTCACAAGCTTCTCACAATTGTTTGCAGAAAAATTTGGCCCATTCCTCCTGACTGAAATGTTGTAACTAAGTCAGATTTGTAGGCTACCTTGATTACAAACACCTTTTCACTTTTGCCTACATATTTTCTTATACACATAGATCAGGACTTTATGATGGCCACTCAAAACAAAAACTTTGTTATCCTAAGTCACATTGTAACTAATGTGAGCTGATCCCCATACTTCATAGTTGAGAAAAGTTTTCAAGCTTACAAACTTCCCAGGTTTTTTTTTTTTTTTTAACAAATATATTAATGGTCAAATTTAATAACACTTAAATTTGAGTTTCATCACACCACAGGACATGTCTCAAAAAAATGTAAGTCTTTACTCCTAAGTGCATTTGCAAGCTATATGCTGTTTCTTTGATGTTGCTTCTGGAGAAATAGCTTCTTCATTTCTGAGTGGCCTTTCAGCCCACGTCAGTACAGGACCTGTTTAACTGTGGATACTGCCACTCTCTCTCCATCTTTGGCCAGCACCTTTACAAGGTGTTCTGCAGTTGATGCAATTCACACCATACCACTGGATCCGTCTCTTCCATGAAGAGTATAATGGCTGGACATTCCTATGGTGTTCATGGTTTGGCCTAATTGTTTAAAAAAATAAACATGCCTCGGAAATTGTACCCAAAGATGAACCACACTTGCGGCAGTGTGTAATTCTTTTCCTGATATCTTGCCTGATTTAATTCTTTTGAATTTTCCAAGATGTTAACAAGGAGGCAGTTTGTTCAAGGTGTTATCTTAAAGTACATCCATGTGTCCCTCCATTTATTTCAAAAGTTGTGAATTAACTCAACGGAAGCTTAAAGAGTCCTGGCATCCTCATCTAGATTTGCTAAATTGTTTAAATGCATTTTAGTGTTTATGAAATTCAGAATTTCAAGAAAGTAATGAAAATTCTTATTGTTTTGGCATTTAACAAATAGAAATATTTTTTTCTAATTCTACCTTATATAGCCCAGTTTAAACTGGGCTATATAATACAAACTTAAGCATTAAACTAAGTTCATAGTAATATTAGTTAAGTTTAAAAAAAATGTTTTATTGATAAAAAGTGGAATAAATATGGAGGATAAATATTATAAATCTGTTCTTTAAAAAGATGAAATATTACGTTGTCATTTAAAAATTTATCAAGTTTTAAAACAGTTCACATCTGTTCAAGAAAATCTAATTTAAGTAGACTAAAACAGGCTGTTGTTGTTTTTACTATGTCCCTTGAAGGTCACATAAGTTGGTTTAAGGTGTACATGGGTGCAGTCTGGCAGGTTCACAACCTACTTATAAAAACATAAAAAGTTTAGTATAATGTCAGACAATGATAAAAAAAAAAAAAAAAAGTTATGTTACTTTTTACATAGGCTTTGTAAATATCTGGTTTCGACTGTACACACACATCCAAAAAACAAGCAAGAGAAGACAAAGACATAATTTGGAAAATGTATTTTAAAATGATCCTTTTGTTTTGCTTTGCTCTCTGTGTCTGACTTACATTACCAAAAAAAAGGAAATAGATTCATGTAATCTAAAAAAGCGAAATTTGGGATCTGTACTGATGTAGTTTTATCCAGTCTTGTTCACCAAAGAACATCTAAAAAGCTGCAAAGTGGTAGTTCAAATGAGGCAACAAATCAACATCACACCCTACTGCTGTAAAAATGTTCTCACTGACATGTCGTTACAACTTTCTCCCTGTGCCAACAGACACTGTGCAGGAGGAAGTTAAACCTGACGGTGCAGAGGAGGGTGATGAAGTACAAGGTGAGGGCCTTTTTTAAGTAAAATCTTTGTGGTGGAATTGTTTCTGCTTGTGCGGAATCTTGTGATCGACTACCAAGCAGCAGATCACTTTTGTGTTAGTCTTTAGTTGACCTCTAAATGATGATGAGTGTTCACAACCAACAGTCACCGCAGGTGGGGAGATAGCCTATTGTCTTAGTTCTTTTCTCAGTGTGCAACATTTTGCAGGTCCTGAGAAGTCACATGAATATGGCTGATTACCAAACGAGACACAGTGACTGCAGTCATTTACCAGCCACCCTTCCCTCCCAGCCCTAAGGCTCTTGAACATTAGTCACATTCACAGTTTTGGCATTTATATATCTGTCATGTCTGTCTCACTGTGAAATGAGAGGCATGTTGCTGAAAATGTGTCTCATCTTTATGCCTAATCTGCACCTAAAAATGAAGAAAACACCCTATGAGACATCTGCATGTGTTGTGTGGCAATAGATTTGGTTTGGATCTGAATAACTACGAATAAAGGCCAAAGGCAATTAAGAAAGTTAGTCATTTTAATCAAAATTACTAAGACAGGGCATCACCTGATTATTAGAAATTAATATCCAACAGTTTTCAGTCTCTGTCAATTATTGTTTTATGAATATCAGCCTGGTGAGGTGTGGCACTATGGAACAATAGATGACGGAGGTAATTTACCCACTGGTACTCTCAAACAGCAAGCACCATACACATATACAGAAAAAAAACCCACAGAAAACCTTTCTCCAAAACATACGAATTTATTAACAAAATATTTGCAGCTAAAATACTTTAGTCAAGGAACTCTTTAGCTCTGCTAGTAACGTTTAACCAAATTACTAATTAAAAATTAATAAGAATAAGGAAAACTAATAAACAACTGAAAAAAAAATGAAAAAAGGAACAAAAAAGAATAAAACTGAAACTAATAATTAACAAAAATATGTAGTGATATCACAGTTCAGTGTGAATATATATGTTTAAGAACCAAGGTTTGTTTTGAGTAATTGGAAATAAGGCCAAATTATCTCTAAAAGCCACAAAGAACAATAGCTGCTAGGTGTTCAAACAAACAGTTCACCATGCAAAGCAGAAGGGAAAATAAAACAACCTTTTATAATAATTTCTTTAAAATATTGCTGAATTAGAAATCAATAAAAAAAATTGGACAATTGATTCTTAATGCTTTGTTAACACACCATCACAAATACTGATTGAATTGACTACCAAGATGGTGGCGAAAAAAAACAGATATGGAATCACAATTTGGCAGACCAATGGAACAGGGATGACGATGTCCACCCTATTCCATCCAGGAATCAGGATAAGCGCTTCAGCTAACAACAAAGAAAAATAGCAGCAGCAGCATTATTTAACAATCCCTCTAAGTCCGACGTGTACTTTAAAGACCCACTAATACAGATGTTAATGTGTGCATGAGTGCTGGCTGATCACCGCACAAACAGAACAACCTATGTCGTAAACTAATGGTGCAACTAATGCTGCAGCGCTGCACAACTGATGTGTTTAGCTGCAGTTTCACATGTTGTCTTCTTCAGGGCAGTGAAAGGAAAATCACTTCATAATTATAGACAATTTGTCTCTTCTTGGAGTATCGTACGCTCAGATTTTATAGGACAAATAGGACAAAATATGACTCCCCTGCAAAGCTAACAAAACATGGCCATCGACCTCAACATACAGACTGGGTAAGAGGAACAGAAATCAGAGAAGCCTCTTTCAGAAAACAGCTCCTTCATTAACCCAAAATGGAGAGCTGCTCTCTGAGCTGCCTCTAGTAATTCATAAATTACAAAACAAGCTAGGGATAACCAGCCCATATCTGAGCTTTGAAAAATCAAACCAGCAGAGGTCACAAGGGTCGATATAAAAAGTCTCAGAAAGCTCCTAAAAGGTTCAATACATACATATTTTAGGAAGTTTGGTGTGATATGTCTGTGACATTTAAACAACAGCACTCACACAATTCAAAGAAGCAACTATTTGAACTGCCTGAAAGAAGGTTTTGTTGTAGGCTGAAAAACTTTTGCAATATGTCTGACCAGAAGGTGCTTTAATCTGAGAGCTGAAACATTGTAGGAACAGTTTGTCTTCAGCAAGGGGCTGGAAGTGACAGTATAAATAGGAGGGAGGGAAAAAGTACATTCCGTCTGAAAATATGCTGCATTCATATACAGTTTGGAAAAAATTAACATGCTGTAGGGTTAAATCATATACATTTTTTAATACCGCTTAAGAGCAGGATATACTGTGTTGTTTTACTGTCTGTGTAGATACGTTTGTGATGTTAAATCATTTCTTCATTTGATTTAAGGCATATTGATAGGAGTTGCATTTGTATTAAGGTTTACTAACTGATGTTTAACATTACTGTCTTAAAAATAAAATGAAGCCATCCACTGTTGTGTTTTGCCTCTGAAATATCGCTGTGGAACAAAATTAGCCAACTTAAAGACAAATAGATGGGCACTCAAACAAAAAGCTCTTAAGGTTACACTGAGAATACCGGCTCAACATGCTACTTCCATAAGTCATTTTTGTTAGAAATCAGCCCACCAGCATATTTTTCTAATCAGGTCAGACCAGAGATTGATCAGCATAAGGAGGTGAATTACCCTGGACAGATTCCCATTCCATAGCAGAGACACACAGGACAAACAATCGGGCCTAAGGCCAGTTTAAAGAAAAAATTATGTTTTTTGACTGTGGAATGAAACTGGAGTACCTGGAGAGAACCCTCACATGCACATGAAGAAAATGTTTTGGACGCTACTGCACTGAGTTTGGAAGAGTCACATGTTCTTGCTTTGATTGATTTTGGTTCAGTAATTTTACAACATTTATGTCAACACTGACAAACTTAAACTTTAGCAATTTTTTTTTTGTTTGTATTCAAATTAATACTGTCTCCATTTTTGTATATATGGGCGTGCCTTTTTACTATTTGACCACCCAACCTTAATGTGGCAAATAGATAAGTTAAGAAATGTGTACAAGTAATTACAAGTAATTCTTTAAAACAATATTATTAAAGCAGTAAAAAACAAAACAAAAATACAATTTGAAAACTTCCCTCATTCCTTTAAGATAAAAAATTATATCTGAGGTGTGACATTTTGGTTTGACAGGTCATCTTTTCAGATGTCCTGTCACAGTCTGTCTTTGGCAAGATACCAACACTTATCAAGACCTGTCTCTCTAAATAAACACCCAAAGCTCATTGAACTGTATTTATAGAATGTGACTCATGATGGAAACCTTTACTTCTGACAGCACAGAAAATAATTCAGTTCTTGAGTTTATCAGTACTCTGTCCTCTGTTCTTTTCTGGACTTTTACTTTGACCCTCAGTTATTCCAAAACATTTCTAACTGATGGATCTTTTTTTTTTTTTTTTTTTTTTTTTTTTTTTTGCTCATCTGATTTTTCCAGCCGCAATGTCTCAGAAACTGTTTCATTTTGGTTTCAGGTGAAGAAGGGGAGGCAGAGGAGGGAGAAGGTAACGCCAGTCATTTAAATGAATGCTGATTTCATTTAAATTAAATCAGCATTCATTACTGAATGCTGGTTGCAATGGTTTTTTGTTCTTTATAGCATTCAGACTTTCTTTTAGTGACAGCAGAGTTAAGTTCCTGATAAATTAAGTTTCCAAAAAGACTTCTTTATTGAGACATGGTTAGACTTCCTGGCATGTTTTGGGATGTTCTGCTTTGTTATGTTCTTGGAAAATTAGTGTGTCAGTTTCTGCCTGTGTGTGAGGTCTGGTTTAGCTCATCTCGGTAATCTCTTCTCTTTGTTTGTTTCCCAACTCCACAGAGGAGGAGGCCAAACCAAAATTCAAGTAAGTAACATTCATGGATAAGCACACATGTTTGTCTTTTACTATAACCTCACTGAAAGCAACAACTTAGTTTTTGTTTATGTCTATAGAATGAATGCACAAAGGTCACTATATAGTAGTTGAAATTATCAAAAAAATTAATTAAATGTCAGTTTAACTTGTTTTTGCATTTTTAGTAATCAGTGAGAAAAATGTAGCTCAATAAACTAAGTTCAACTGATGGAACAATACTCTGCTTTAACTTCAAAAATGAGTGCCTTGCCACAGCATAAGAGTCATTGTCATTTTGTACTGTGAAGCAGTAGAAAATAATCAAGTATACACCGGATCCTAGAATCATGCTGTACATTGTCTGTTGTTTCTTATCACGTTCTTTTTTTCTCTGTCTTTTGGTCAGCATTCCTCAATATAACGTCTGCATTGTTTTCCTTAAAAATGGCCATCAGAGTATTCAAAGTATTTTTTTCATTTGCATTGACAGATGTTTTGACTCATTGTTGTCAGTTTAACACCTTTCAAAAGAAAAGGCCTGACATAGAAGAAACTACACTCGGTACACATGCCCTGAGAGATAAATAAAAACTTTTACCTTGAAATCTCATCTTCTAATATTTATGTAAATACCTCTAAGTTAAAGCTGAAAATCTGCTATTTGAGTTTAGTGTTCAAACATTTCTGCCTTTGTTAGATAATTGGAATAGAAACCCAAGTTAATGAATTAATTAGAATATCATCAAATAGTTACTTTATTTCAAAGACTAAGACTCGTGTATCGTATATCCATACAATATGCACATGATGACATATCAGAAGCGTTTATTTAGTTATTTTGATGATTATGGCTTACAGAAAATGAAAACCCAAAATTCAGCATCTCAGAAAATTTGAATGTTACATAACACCAATAAAAAATAATTTTTCAAACAGAAATGTTGTAGAACTGAAATGTCTCCATGTAATGTACATTAAATGTACTCACTGAAGAAGCTGTCTGTTCACAGAGTGCTATATCTATGCATGTTTTGGAAAGTTGAGAGGAAGGAAAAGGGTTTGGTAGAAAAAAAAATCACAAGCAATAGGGATACCTGTAGTCTTGATAAGATTCTGAAGTAAAGACCATTCAAGAGTTTGGGGGTGATTTACAAGGGGTGAATTGCAGATCGTTTCAGTGCTTCAAGAGCCACCAACAAGAAACGTAAATAAATAGATGGGCTACAACTGTCACATTCCTTGTGGTATGCCACTCCTGAGCCACTCAGAGACATCAAAGGCATCTTACCTGCACTAAGGAGAAAAGGGACTGGGCTGTTCTTTTGTCCAAAGAATATCTTATCAGATAAAATCAGATAAAAATAAATTTTGCATTTGTTTTAAAAGTCAAGGTCCGAAGGTCCAAAAATGGAGAGTCACAGCAGCCAAGTTGCTTGAGGTCCAGTGCATAGTTTCCAAAGTCAGTGATTATTTGGGGAGCCGTGGCATTTGCTGGCACTGGTTTAATGTGAACAAGTCCAAAGTCCACCCAGATGTCTTCCAAGAAATTTTAGACTACTTCATTCTTCCTTCTGCTAACAAGCTTTATGTAGATGCCATTTACAATTTCAGACAGGACTTGGTACCTGCCCACACTGCAAAAATGTACCAATACACGCTTTTATGACCATGGTGTTGTAATGGATTGGCCAGTAAACTGACCTGACCTGAACTACATAGAGAATCGATACAGTACTGTCAAGATGAAGATGAGAAACACCAGACCCAACAATTCAGACAAGCTGAAGGTTACTGTTAAAGCAATCAGGGCCTCCTGAACACCTCTGCAGAGCCACAGAGTGATTGACTCAATGCCATGTTGCACTGAATTCATGCAAGAGAAGTCCTGGCCAAGTATTGACATACTGTACAGATCAATAGCCAGACATTCCTGTAAGAATAAAAGGTTTTTATTGGACTTAAGTTTTATCCAAATTTTCTGATTTTTTTCTTAGCTGTAAGTCATATTCAACTAATATAACAGAAAAAAGGAACTTTTGGTATTACAATGTATTGAAATGTTCCTACAGTGTTTACACATTTTTTTTCTGTGACTTTTTAGACCTTTTATTATGCCCAACCTCATCCCTCCTAAGATCCCAGATGGGGAGAGGGTGGATTTTGATGTGAGTAACATACATTCAGTCTCAGTTTATCATTTAAAAACATTGCTTTAATTTTTTTATTTTAGAGAAAAATCATATTTGTTTTTTGATGTATTTTTAGTCGTTCTGATTGTGTGTTTCTGCAGGACATACACCGCAAGAGGATGGAGAAAGATCTGATGGAGCTTCAGACTTTGATTGAGGTTCACTTCGAAAGCAGAAAGAAGGAAGAAGAGGAGCTCATTAGTCTCAAAGAAAGAATTGTGCGTGGCTTAATGACAGTCAGGTAGAAGATGAACCAGTTCAACCATGCAGCAATAATGATAAAATGTTACCATCTGTTTCAGGAGAAGCGCCGCTCTGAGCGTGCCGAGCAGCAAAGGATACGCAGTGAGCGAGACAAAGAACGTCAAAAACGACTTGAGGTAGAGACGTGCTCCTGTTGCTTATAAAGCTATAAACACTAATTTCACTGCTGCTTATTTTCCTTGTTGGAAACCACGTTTTCAATTTCCAGGAAGAGAGAGCTCGTAAGGAAGAGGAAGAGGCCAAGAAAAGGGCAGAAGATGATGCAAAGAAGAAGAAAACCTTGACCAGCCTCCACTTTGGAGGCTACATGCAGAAGCTGGTGACTAATCATGGGTTTTCAAACATTTTCTTAATCAAATATCAGCAGATCTATAAAGTGTTTAATTTTCACAGAACGAGAAGCGAAGCGGTAAGAGGCAGACGGAGAGAGAGAAGAAAAAGAAGATTCTGAGTGAAAGACGCAAATCTTTGGATATTGACAACTTGAGTCAGGAAGGACTCAAGTAGGTGGAGAAATATTTTTGCCGTTTCACGTATAATATTTTTTCTTATTTTTATGAGCATTGTAAAGTGATGACACAATTCTTAAAAGTCATAAAACTTTACCTCACAGGGAGAAAGCCAAGGAGTTGTGGGAGTGGATGTACCAGTTGGAGGCGGAGAAGTTTGATCTGCAGTACCAATTCACCAGGCAGAAATATGAGGTATGTGTGTGCATCACTGTGCAACATTTTGGATCAAGTAAAACAAAATACATGCCGACAGTAACATTTGCATTTTCTTTGTTCCAGATTAATGTGCTGAGAAACCGTGTGAGCGACCATCAGAAAACGTGAGCATCTATTTCTCTTTTAAACCGGTGACAATTCATCAGATAGAAACACTGCCCTCATGCCATCCCCCCATAAGTCGATTGAATTAAAAGTCACCTGTCCCACTTGCTGCAGATGCATCCTTTTGCAAATACTTTCCTGCTCCTTAAACCTTTGTCACATCTTTTCGTTTTACAATCACAAACTTCAGTTTATTTCATTGGGATTGTATGTGATCGACCAACACACAGTGGCATAATTGTGAAGTGGAAGAAAAATTCCAAAGTCAATATTTTTTTCGAAGAAGTGTTCTGCCCCTTTTACTCTAATGCTGCTAAATAAAATCCAGTGCAACCAGTTTCTTCCAGAAGTTAACCAAATAGAGCCCATTAGTGTCTATTTTCATCTTAGTATAAAAGCTGCTGTAGCATCAGAGGTTTGTTAGAGACCACTTATGAAAAAACAGCATCATGAAGACAAAAGATCACACCAGACAGGTCAGGAACAATGTTTAGGAAACGTGTTGTTACAAAACAATAGCCCTAACTTTGAACATCTTATAAAGTACTGTTCAATATATTATCTGAAAATAGAAATAGTATAGCAAAACAGCAAACCTATCAAGACATGGCCGTCCACCTGGACTGAAAGGCTGAGCAAGGACAGCATTAAACCAAGAAGCAGATCCCCGTTGTTCCTCTGGAGGTGCTGCAGAGATACACTACTCAGGTGATAGAATCTGTCCACACCACAATTACTACACATGCACTCCTCAAATCTGGCTTTTATGAAAGAGTATTAAGAAGGAAAGAAGTCCTGTTTGGAGTTTGCTACAAGCTAGGTGTAAGGGATAGAGCAGACATGTGGATGATGTTGCTCTCTATGAATGAGACCTAAATTGAACTTCTTGGCCCCCACACAGCATGCCATTGGTGGCAGAAAACGATCACTGCACATCACCTTGAAAACCACATCCCAATAGTAAAACATGGAGATGAAAGCATCATGCTGTGGGAATGATTTTTATTTCAGTAATGACAGTGAAGCTGGTCCAAAATAAAGCAGTGTAAAGTGGTCTGACAAAGTATTGGCTCAGGGGGACTGAATAAATGACACATTTTTTATTTTTTTTATCTATAAAACATGTAAAAAGATGTATAGTTTTCCTTCCACATCATAATCATGCCCTACTTTGTTTTGATTTGTGACATAAAATATCAATAAAGTACAATGAAATTTGTGGATATAGCATGGAAAAATGTGAAAAAGTTTGAGGGGTTTTGCATGGCACCGAACACTGAAAGAGCTTTTCAGTAGCTTGTGAAGCATGACTGGGTGGGACAGGAGACTCCTCTTTTTTCCTTTCAGTGCCCCATGTAGACAAACAAGCTCATCCTGAATTTTTAACCTTATGAGCTGTTTTTTGGTTTTCACAGATCCAAGAGAACAAAGAGAGGCCTTAGGAAATAAATGACCTGCTATCCTGAGTAAGCAGCATATTTATCCACTTAAACCAAGACCTGCATTTCTCACCACACCCAAGTTACACCTTTCTACTCAGTACGACCCCTTCTAGTGTATTCTATTTTTTCCTCCTACAGCTGTATTTATTTTTCTTTGATTACCTTCTTGGAACAGTGAATAATGTTTAGCTGTAAATAAAACCTTATTTTATTCACCAGCTTTGGGGCTTTTTTCAGGACAAGTGACTGCAGGTGTATGTTTTCATTTAGCGGCACAGGAATACCTACCCCAAGATGAAAGTGACTAAGATTGTAGAAGCCAAAAGGAAAGTCAAGAATGGACAATCCTCCTGTTGCAAGACAGGCTTGGACATGAGCTGCACTGATGTATCTTGGAATAACGCCCAGACATCCACCCATTATTCCACCCTCCTTTTACCATACACAGTTGAAATAGAATGACTCATTCTCATATCCATATCCTAAAACTGGGTGGGAAAATCCTTTTAGAAGTTGCTCCTCCAACAGCTTTCCAATGTATCAATTGTATCAAAATTATTTGTGTGTCAGCCGCACTGCACAGTTACAAAATAGCAGGTTTCTTATTTTCCCTGAAGAATCTGAAACTAAAGTTAAACAGAACAAAGCATGGTGCGCACAAAAAATATATTGTTTATACCATGTATACCACTGAAATGTTTGTTTGTGCACATTTTAAAATTAGTAAATTGTGCAAACAAAAACAATTTTGGAAAAAAACACCAAAACTAAACAAGTCTCCTATTTGTCTGACATAGTTGGTCTCTTAGTCAGAGAAAGGCATGCACAAGCCACAAAAGCTCTCCTGGAATGAGAGCCTGGAGCTTGATTAGTTGAAGACATCAACTATTAAAACTGAAGACAGACACTAAACTCCTTCAACATACGTGAAAAACATAGTTATGTTGTCATTTCCTTTGTAAATACTTCATACATGATTTCCTGAAGAAATTGACACCCTTCACATTGTCGTTTGCATAGCTGTTTATTATTGCATGTACTTATTAACAAGCAATGCTTCTAATAAAATTTAACACAATTCTCCAAAAAAAATGCATTCCAAACAATACTGAAGTTAATCCACCTGAAAGCAGAGGAACCTTAAGATAGAGTATAAAAATGTTCACTGTCTTTCTCTTTGGATTGATAGGGAATCCTAACAGCTGCCAACCACCTTGACAAATGGCTGAGATGTCTTTTTTGTTTGTTATGTAGTCTTCACCTACAGGAAACAGATGTTTTTTTCCAAAGAAAAAGGCAGTGGTTCTGTCATGAAACAGATACCCTGTAATGACCCCATAAATTTGCAAGAGAGAGAAAACATATGAATTGGACAAAAACCAGGATCCAAACCAAACGCTGCATCTCAGTGTTCTCCTTTTTTCCCCCGATGATTTGAGCATAGCTCATAATTCATTATGCTTACATAATAGGGAATAGCCTTTTATTTGTCATCTCAGCGATAAGCTAAATTAGATCAAAGGACATTTAGAGAGTGTTACCAACATCCAACGCCAACGGCTCCACCCGCTGTTAGTCAGTGGTTGACAAACTTGACTGTTTACTGCTGCACAAAACTCCTTTAAATGCATGATTGACTCATGCTACCACTTTGTCTCAATTTTTTCATTAAAAATTCAAGCTAATGTGAAAAACACAAACATATCAGAAATACAAATTACATAATATGCGCATTTGAAGACAGAGCAATAAAAAAAAAAATACGAATCCCCTCAGTACTGCACATCTAACGAAACCTCAACACTGTAAATATCCAGTGAAGATATCTAATATAACTGTAGTATCTGTGTGAGTAACCAGTCAGTGAAGTCACTGTTAGCACAAAGGGTAAAACCAGACTTGACATATTTATCATTTTAAAAAAACAATCCACAAAAACTGAGAAATAAAAAGAGGTTTTGTATCATCTATATATACACTGTAAAATTACAGGAATATTTTATGACATGCCTCTTTAATTGTTTCAAACAAAATTAGCAACATGCCAATAAACAAGCTTTAGCAGTACAAATATGTGTAGATTATAACTTTTAAGAGGAGCCAGGCTGTTCCTGTTTGTTAATATCTGTGTTAAGAGTCAACAACCAGCTAGTATCAAATTGCTCCTTTGCCAGGTCATACTGCAATATTGATAAGCATATTAATAAGCGCATTCATCAGGATTTCTGTTTACTTTTCGTTTAGTGGTAAGCTGTATTCCTGCCTCTTCTTTATGATTGGTCCTCTTATTCCAGCTCCACCTGTTTTACATGAGCATGTACAAATCAAGATTTAGTAACCCTGAGTTGACTTATCCTGTTGATAAGCTTCACAGCAGGACTTGAGCACAATCTTTTCATGTTGGGTTCAGTCCAGCTGGGTTCCTTTAAGAAAATCCAGAAAGATTGAACCCATTTTGTAATATAGGGCCATGATAAGGAACTCATCACCAATAATATTTACACAGGACCTTATTTTAAAAATACAAACGAAACAAAATGTATTTTGATGAATAGTGGATCTAAATAAAATTGCTCAAGTCTAATAATTGTATATTATTTTCGGAAGATTTTGATTTGATTTTGATTCTGATCCGTTTTTGGGTCAATTGACTCTTCACATATAAGACAGCTAATCAAAACCCAAGTAACTCTGAGATACATCTTGCTTGTAGATATTAATTGGGTTTACAATACACATTTCCTAATAGCAGACTATAAGAAAAACATAGAAAACTTAAATTCAAAGCAGTTATCATAGCTGTGATAAAACTTCAAAAAAGAAAGCTTTTAAAGGAAAAAAAAATGGTTCAAATTGATGCAGGTTTGGTACAAAACTATAAATGTATGAAATGGCAAAGGGGCAAAATGAGTAGTCAGGTCCATATTCAGAATATGGACCTTTTACACACTCCTAATACAATGTTTCCAACTTTCATACATAAACTGGTGGTATAGTTATTTTGATTGAAAATCAGAACAATTTTTGTATTATTTTGCTTGACATTAATTTAAAAAAAAACAAAAAAAACAGCTAATGTTCCACCAGACAGCAATGATTTCACAACTGCACATTTAAAAAAAAAAAAAAAAAAAAAAAGATGTTTCTCAACTTTTTTTTTCATGTTTCTGACCTATATTTCTGTCTCGGCTGGTCAGTTCTTAACACCACCATAGATATCAGTTATTAGTGGCTAGAACATAACATAACAGTATTATTTTAGAGTGATGCAATTTGTAAATCTTAAGAATTCCAGCAAGTAACAATCTATGAGGTGGTTATGGGTGTTGAAGGCTGCATGAATTTGATTTCAGCAGTAATACACTAACTCTCACACTTAACCTCCCAAAACACACACAAACATTTTCAAATTAAATTATAAGAACTTTTGATTAAGCTAAAATCTCATCACTCTATATACATAGTGTATGAAGGACAAAACTGATAGTTTCTTCCAACAAGGTTGTCAGTGAAGACTTTAAGGGTGTGGCCGCAGAAGCTTCTTATCAGGCCGGTTTCCTTCTGCAAGCACAGGCACATAGAAACAGAAAGAAGCAGCACAAAAAATAAGCTGTAATACTTTATTTATTCAGCTTATATTGTCTACAGAGATGTTAAATTTGAATGAGCATTCGGAGGCACGCTTACCTCTTATTCATCACTGTTCTTCTTCACGGTTTGATTTTATAGTTCTGGAATTCACAAAATTGGATTTGTGGAATTTCAGCTGCAGAGAGCAAAGTTTGAAAGACAATCAGTTTAATGTATTTCTCCAATGACTTAACATGCATTACAAAAAGAGAAGTAATGTACAGTGTCAGCACCTTGAAAAAGCCTTTGGAAGATTACAAGTGAGAGAAACTGTTATTTCTTCACCCTGTAACCTGCTCTACTTGTCTGTTAAGGTTTTCCCAAATTTATGACATCTAAATTTGGCAAATAATTGTCTCACATAAATATAACTATTTGCACTCATGCCAGAATTTTATGTGGAAAATATTATACTTTCTTCCAATCTGTTCAATTTCCCTTAGTGGTTACAACTTATCCTTTTACCCACCCCCCACTACGACTTTATCCATAACTGAGAGCCTGTCTGCCAGGATTCCAGTCTAATTGTTTCTGAAATTACCAAAATGTTGGGTGTGGTAGAAGGTAGGAGAAAGTGTTTCCATGAGCCTAAAGGGTAACAGAAACACCCAGCAATCAGGGCCCTTGGCCTGTCAAGGACACGGCCTGCATAAAGCTGAAACCAGAAGTTTACATACACCAAATTTAAAAAAAAAAAAAAAAAAATCCCGCACCTTCTCTTTTACCTCACTCTCTGAAGTTAAATCAGACCAGACTTCTCTTGTTTTAGGTCAGCTGGAATGACCAAAATTATTTCTATTTACTAAATGCCCCAATAATGAGAGAAATAATATGTCAGAGATTTATTTATTATCTTCAAAATAAGTACTTGGTAGAATTGCCCTTGAACTGTGTGACTTGGGTCAAATGTTTTGGGTATCCTTCCACAAATATCCCACAATAGTTTACTGGAGTTCTGACCCATCCTCAAGACAGAGCCGCCTCACTCGCACACACCTTTTCAGATCTGCCCACAAATTCTCTGCAGCATTCAGATCAGGGCTTTGTGATGATCATTTTCATTTGGAAGATCCATTTTCAACCAAGCTTTAACTTACGGTCTGATGATTTTAGATGTTGCTTTCATATTTCCAAATAATGTTCTTTCCTCATGATGGCATCGATTTTCTGAAATATAGCAGTTCCTCCTGCAGCAAAACAGCCCCACAACATGATGCTGTCACCCTTATACCTCACAGTTAGAATGGTGTTCCCAGGCTTACAAGTGTCCCCCTTTTAACTCTGAACGTAACGATGGCCAAACAGTTCCACTTTAGTTTCATCAGATCATAGGACATGTCTCCAGAACTGAAGGTCTTGCTCCTTGTGTGTATTTGCAATCTGTAATCTTGCTTTTTAATGTTTCTCTTGGCGTAATGGCTTCTTGCTCAGTGAAAAGCCTTTCAGCCCATGTCAGTACAGGACACATTTCACTGTGGATCATGACACTGTCTTATCAGCTTCAGCCAGCATCTTCACAAGATCTTTGACTTTTGTTCTGGGGTCAATCTGCACATTTCGTACCAAAACACATTCATCTCTGGGACACAGAACCAGTCTCCTTACTGAGCGGTATGATGGTTCAACATTTCCATCATGTCTATACTTGAATATAATTGCTTGAACAGATAAATGTGGTACCTTCAAGCATTTGGAAATTGTTCCCAAGGATGAACCAGACCGATCCAGCTCCACAATTGGCTTCCTGATATCTTGGCTGATTTCTATAGAATTTCCCATTGTGTCAAACAAGAAAGCAGGCCAGGTGTGGCCTTAAATACATTCACAGGTGTGAATTAGCTCATATGTGTCAGTTAACCAATTAGAAGTTTCAAAAGCCATGACATCATCATCATCTGGGCTTTCTCAGTTTAAAGATACAGAAATTATTCGATATATAAACTTCTGATTTTGAAGACAATAATAAATAAATCCTATTATTTACATATTTTTTCTCTCTTATTGTGGCATTTAGCAAATAGAAATAATTTTGATAATGCTAACTGAGCTAAAACAATATAAGTTTGGCCTGATTTAACTTCAGACAAAGGGGGAAAAAAAGGTATATGTGTCTTTTTATTTGGTGTATGTAAACTTCTGGTTTCAAATGTAAGCTGGCCCAACCTTTAATACACTAAGTTCATGTCAGATCTGCTTGAGAGGATAAGCCTGCCAAACAGTTACCAGTTAGATGCTAATTTTTAAATTGACCTTTTTTGTGATGCTACGCAGAAACTTATCTGTCCACAAGCTGTAAAGCAGTTTTCCGGCTGCAGTAGATGCACTGTCTTCGGGGCTATAATGAAGAGAGAATTATCAGTTTGGAAGAGCAAAATGACACTTGACCAATACTGCGAAAGAGCTGAGAAAAACTCACATTCTCTCATTTAATTTAATCAGCGTCAAAATCAGTTCCTTGTTGATGGTCTTCTTGCTGAATTC
Source organism: Anableps anableps (assembly GCA_014839685.1). Taxonomy (NCBI): domain Eukaryota; kingdom Metazoa; phylum Chordata; class Actinopteri; order Cyprinodontiformes; family Anablepidae; genus Anableps; species Anableps anableps. Next base: position 21,402,344 of record CM026071.1, read on the forward strand.
CTGGTCTACCAGCAACAGTCTATATATTATTGTACAAATAGCTTCTATATTTTCAGGAGGAGCATCCGATATCCATTTTTCAGATGACAAAAGGCTTACAAGTTCAGGCAAAGTCTGCTTAGCTACAGAGAAGAGAAATTATGAAACATTTCACATAATAAATCAAATTCATGACATTGAGTACAGTCTATAAATATAGAGGTGCATCCTAATAAATTGAAATATAATCGAAAGGTACATTTATTCCAATAATTCAGTTTAAAAAGTGAAACTCTATTTATAGATCTATTACACACAGTGACATATTTCAAGCATGATTTCTGATCACTTTGATTATCACAGTTTATTGGTTATGAAAACCTAAAATTCAGTAACTCAGAATATTATGCAAGAACAAAATAAAATTCTGAATATAGATATGTCAGCCAACTGAAACGTATGTCTATGTATACATCAAGCATGGACTCAGGTGGGCACATATTTACTTGGGATGTGGTTGCTTCTAAAAACATCTTGTATTAATTAGATCTGGGTGCTTTTCAGTGACATTGCAATTGCTATGTTCTATATACATATGTTGTTTGTCACTGTGGTTTCTTGGTTCTTCTGTTTTGTTTTCCGGTGTTCTATTTCTCTCTCCCAATCTCCCTGTAACGTTCTTCCCCACCTCTCTTTCTTTTTACTCTCCTTTCCCTTTATTTTCCATTTTCTTTGTGATTGGAGGTGGGGGGTGCTGCAGTGCAGTAGCACTGTTGCCTTGCAGCAAGAAATGTCCTAGGTTCGAATCCCAGCCCAGGATCTTTCTGCATGGAGCTTGCATGTTCTCTCTGTGAATGCGTGGGTTCTCTCCGGATACTCTGGCTTCCTCCCACAGTCCAAAAACATGACTGTTAGGTTATTTGGTCTCTCTAAATTCTGCTTAGTGTGAGTGAGTGGGTGCGTGCATGGTTGTTTGTCCTGTCTGTCTTTGTGTTGCCCTTCGATGGACATAGTGACCTGTACAGGGGGTACCCTGCCTCTCGCCCAATGACCACTGGAGATAAGCACCAGCCCCCCTCACAAACCTGCAAGGATATGTGCTAGATAATGGATGGATAGATGGATTTTAATTTTTCCAGAAGCACCTGTAAATCATTCCTGCAGTTCATCCCTATTGAAAATAAAGGTTGCTTCTTACCCATCATGGAGTGCAGACTGACTTTGCGAGACATGTTGTCCATAAGAGAGATAGCAGTCTTTTGAACAGCAGTGTGTGATGACCAGAATAGAGCGGGGAAGACCATTGCAGAGTAAAGTTTTGGATACAAAATCTCACTCATAGTTGTAGACCCCTGAAACACAAGACAAAGTACACATCAGCTTAATGTATCACTTCAATGAAGCTATTCACATTTATACCACTTATGCAATGAGATCATAGGGAAGCTTTACATTGATTTCTAAAATTTCCTGTCATTAACCTTTTCTTTGCTGGCAGTGAGGTTCTGCAAGGCACCACAGCTGGCCTCCAAAGTTCCCTCTTTCTTGGCAGAAACCAGCAGTGAAATGTAAGCGTCTATGGCTTTTAGACTGTATAAACACCCCAGCCCTGATCGTTTAGTTTCTTCTTTCCATTCTTTAAGTGGGTGATTAACCTAAGCAGAGGAGAAAATAGTTTAGGACCTAAAATGTTGTCATCATGATCTGGTCAAAGTTCTTGGTTAACACCCACCCCATTTTGAACGTTTTTGCTTCTGGGGCTGAAGCATCCAACCGTGGGGCTTTTCCTGCCCTCAGATTGGGTCATTATAGCCTCTGTTGAGCTGGAGGAGCTCAACGGAGGCTCAATATCTGGACACTCTTTCCACAGCTGGTATGTCAAGTTATGGAGAGTACACATACAGTTCTCCACAGACTACAGGATGAAAAAGGAAATAAACACAGATCGTACATGAAAAAAGTCTTAGTCATTTTTCCATCAATTAAAGTTGTTGGTTGAGTCATAAAGTAACAAGCCATAAGCAGTCCCTAAACCAAAATGAAGTAATTTCTTACACAAATGAAAAAAAAAAAAAAAAATTTAATGGATTCTGCACTTTAATAATGAAGTCAGGTAAACACTCCAACTGAGCAGGTATATTTAAACAAAACAAAAATTGTTCACACTCCAGATGCAAACTCCATACTGCTGAATTATGCTTAAAGTAATCTTTTAGTTTACCAATATATTTCTTCTGACTTGGAGTGATATTAATGGTTCAAAGTTGCCAAGCCACAGTCCCAACTCTGATAGAGAATCTGTGAAGGGAGCTAAAGTTATGGCAAGGAGGCCTTCCACTTTCAAGGACCTGGATCACATCATGAAAGATAAATCGCAAAAATACCCATGGAAACATGCAAAAAGCTGGTCAGCAGTTCTACATTTCATTTATTTATTAAAATGTAGATAAAAATAGAAACACCACTTTTTCAGAATAATGCTCCTTTAATATTGTTTTATTATCTTTTCAAATATGCATGTTTCTCATCATAAAATAAATTTCTAGATTAAATTAAAATAAATGTACACCTAAATCTGCAAAGATAATAGTGGGCCTAATTGTATGAGAATACAGGCTTTCAGTTTTAATTATCTTATAAATGTATATATGTGCACATTAAAATCTACATGCATGTAGTACTTTCTGAGAAATATATATTTATTTTACCATACAAATGTTTGCAAGCAAAATTAAGATAATACTTAAGATGCAGAATAAATACATTCTGCGTAAAACACGAGAGAGATGTACTACAGAAATTGGGAGAGAAGTTGCAGGTGCCTTAAGAAGCGAGTCATCCTAATTCAATGGGAAACAAACAGGATCCAGAAAAAAAGAAACAACTGTGGTCTGATGAACAGATAGACTTCCTTTGATGATGAGGCCAGTAATGAAACCTTTACACAAATGTCTTAATTTCATGTACTGCCAAAAACAATGCATTTCAGGAGTCAGTTATTAGCAGCTGTCATTACGTCAGGTAACACAGAGTAAAACACCAAACCAAAAGATATGAATAAAAACACAACTGCTTGGCTAATTGATTAGCTTTCTCACAAAAAAAAAACAAAATAATACATTTACACTACTATCAAACAGGTTGCTGAATCATTTTTGGCAACTGGCTTCAAAAATTCAGTTGATTTCAATGACACTGACAATGACAACGGCAGCGGTATGAAAGGACAAATGTACTTGTGATGAACTCTATGTTTATTTAAGCTTACCTGGTCATCTGGTATATCCTCTGCCAAGCATGAAAAAATGTATTTCATCAGGGAGTCGACAAGTTTATTGGACTCTCTCATCTTTTGCCTGTCCATGTCGCTGCTGCTGCTAAGGTTCCTACATGTACATCATTAATCATTGCTCATTACATGGTTTCATGTATTTGTGCCAAACAGATCGTCAAAGAATGTAAAAACACAATTTCAGTTCAAACTAATTTTAATGTTAAAGATAAACTGAGTAAATACAACACTTTGCTTCTTTAAATTATGATTTTATTTATTAAGAGAAAATGTTCAAAAGCCCTTCTATGTGGGTAATTTAAAAACAAGTAATCAAAGAGGAGTTCATCTATAGCGACGGGACAAACTCAGTGCCAATTACTGCAAAGATTTGAGGGCAGTCTTTGCTGTCAAGAGTGTACTAGCAGTTATTACCTTTAGGGGCAATTACTTTTTCACATAAAGCCAGGTTGGTTTTGATATCTTTTTACCCTCTGATAAATGGAATGGTCATTTGTAAACAATTTTTTTGTACTTACTCGAGTTTTTTTTTTTTTTTTTTTTTTACCCAATATACATAATTTGCTTCATGCTCTGAAAAATGTCACAAAAGCAAAAACAGTACACTTTTCTAAAGGTGCAAGAATGTATTTCAGGGCGCTGTAAGTAAAAGAAACATATATACCTCAGGCAGCCAGTGGCATAATGGAAGACAGTTGGATCTACACATTGGTCGCTCTCTTCTGAGTCACTGGTAAATGGCACCACCACATTCTTAGTCAGAGCAGGAAGTGCTGTTGTCATTAGTTCTGGCTTCAGTTGATCAGCAGAAGACAGGTTCCAGAGCAGGCCTTAAAAAAACATATTGTTTATATGCACCAGTATTTTACACAACTACTAAAGCAGTTTTCCTAATCCCACATTTCTCACTATTCTAATGTTCCTTTCCTATGTGTAACATTATTTTGACGAATTTTAACTGTTAAAGATGGTAAAATGATTCCAGATTAAAAAAAAAAACCCAGATATCAATTAGTATTTTGTATGTCTTCAGATTAAAATAATGCAATATTCTGAGCAGAGCTGCACAATATGTCGAAGTGCATGAATTATTACAATTTCATTGTGTGCAATATTGCAACCATAATGAACTAGTGGGATCCAATATTTCATAGGCTGGATTTACATCTTAGTGACTGGGATGCTAAGGATCAGTGGTGGAAAATGAAAAACTAAGTAAATGTTGGTTTTTCATAATCAATACTACGATCATGATATTCAACAACAATATAACAATGTAATGTTTTCTCAGTATAATGCAGCCTTAATTTTTGAGATCCTATTATAATAAAGTGTCATACCAGCGAGTTGTTTCTTTGTTTCAGTAGTCTTTGTGTTATTCAATTGGTTCAGCGCCTTTGCTATGCCACCACATTTCTCAACTTCCATCTTGTTGGTGAAGTTCTTGTGGACAAGATTCCTCAGAGCCCCAGAAGCAGCCTGGACTAACTGTGCGTTTCTGCTTTCCAGCATGTTTACCAGAGGAGGAATTCCGTTAAGTTCGAAAACCTGCAACACAAAATTGGGAATGGAAGTCCCCTATTATTTCTGATTCAAGGTCTTATCCTTTAAAACACAACAGTAGAATGATTATTACTCCAGGATTTTATGAAGCTGCCATGTCTGATGAAGTGAGAAATGTCAGTCATCACAGAAAATAAACTGACGTTTTTACAATCTACATAAAGCTTTGTTACTGTCCAGAGAAAACTGGAAAATTATTGAAAATCTTGTTTCTGTAATTTCTGAATAAGCATGAACAAACTAATAATAGTCTTAATTAGAGTGCATTGCAAAAGTACTCCTTCTCCTTGAACTATTTCACATTCTGTCATGTTACAACCAAATACAATGTATATATATATATATATATATATATATATATATATATATATATATATATATATATATATATATATATATATATTTATTTTTTATCTAATAGACCAAAACAAAGTATGTGCAGAGCTGTGAAGTAAAAGGACGCATATTATTATTACAAATAAAAATCTTAAAAGTGTGCTATGTATTTGTGTACAGTCGCCTGAGTCTATACACTGTAGAACCATGTTTTGCTGTTTATTTTTTGGGGGGTATGTACCAGCTCTGCACATCTAAGCTGAAATGGATCTTCATATTTCTTTGTAAAATAGCTCTGTGAACATCAACACAACATAGGCATTCTTCAGACTATCCTGTCAACAGATTCCTCCACCTCCATCTAATCAAGCACCTCTGGGCTTCTTGGCTCCTCCTGGCAACACAGTCTAGGTGGATAGCCTCTCTTATTTTCTATTACACACAGGCTGTTTTGGTCTATCATATGAAACCCCATTACATTGATGTTTGTTGTTGCAATATGACAAAAAGAGAAAAGTTATGAACACTTATATAAACACATTCACAAGATGCTGTACAAACATAAAGGACAGCCATGAGTGGTGAATTATTTTTTCTTGAAGGAAGGAGTAAGGATCTTTACAATGCAAACCAAACCCAGCACCAAGCTAAATGGAAAATACACAACATTTTATGTGATTGCTTCTGGTAACAGGATGCATGCTGAATACCAACCTCATCTTTGGCTGACTCGTCACTGAAGCTGACGTGTTGGATGAAGCTGGCCCCACATTGCTTGTAGTCGTCATTAGCGTTCGACAGGTAATCCACTGCCTCCTTTAGGGTTATATCAGACATGTGTCCTGTGGACTTCACCCTATCAGAACAGACATGGGAATTGAAGACAGAGGTGGCAATTAGGTGTTCAGAATTCAAAGGAAAAAGAATGTCTAATAAAGATAACGACTCAAAGCTGAAGGCAAAGAGAAAAGTGAACTCACATTTTTGACAACTTGATGGTGCCCGACCTGCCATCGGTTTGAGAGTGGGCAGAGGGGACCCGGACGAAGTGCGACTGGCTCTCAGTGCCATTAATCATTGAACTGGACCCTCTGCTAACTTGAAATTGGTTTTGAGGAGCCTGCCCTTTAACTTTCTAAAGAATAGCAGTTAACAACATTATTTCAGTATTACACTGAAATCTGGTAAAAACTCTGAAACAAAAACTACTTACCATGCTATGTCCTGAAGCAAAACGAGAAACAGAGGTCAAAGCAGGGTCACTGCGACTGGTTTTCAGCTCCTTGGGGCTTTTTGGCCTCGATGATGTGCTGAATTGTTGTTCAATGCTGGAGCTGACATTTCTTCCCCTCAAACTTTTAGAGATTAGACTTCGACTCTTCTGAATATTTACATAAAGTGGAAAGCAAAAAAGATTTGAAGTTATTGGTTTTGGCCCCAAAAATGTGAGACAAGAAATCTGAACTCAATTAAACTTCATGTTTCTGAAGACTGCAAAAGGCACAGATGTTCTCATGGATTTACATCTGAATTTTACCAACCAAATAAAGTCTATTCATTAATTAGTCAACTACCACCTTAAAAACATTGCTGGAATATAGGGCCTCCATAAAAACAGGACAAAAAATCTGGAAAATGCAGCTCTTTCACACTGATACTAGAGTCTCGACCAACATCAGGAAAATGGATTGTATGCAGCAGTTCTTAGATTACTAACTAGCTCTTGGTTTATAAAATAATAGAATTTAAAGTCTTGTTGATGATCTGGTAAGGCATGATGATAAGGGATGAATGGTCTTGAGTTTGAATACATTTCAGGTTACCAGGCAGATGCTAACCATGTAGATCCCTCAGGTCATCTGAGATCTCCTCACTCTGTGTTCGTAGTATGAGAACTAAAAGAAAATAATTAAACTCAGCAACAGACTCCCTGAAAACTTGAGATATGCAGAAACTGTTGGTTCATAAGGATTGAAAATGCAATGGTTTATTAAAGCTTTCCTATAAATGCCAAATGTTGCTTTATCATTTTACATTTTACTTCTACCATGTCTTTACTTTTTCTTTGCATAAATGTATCCTTTGTTCATGAACATTTCTTCTTTTTTATGCAATAGTTTGTGTTTTAATTATGTATTTAGTGTTTCTGATCCATTTGATTTTTTTGTTAGGATTTTTTTTTTAGCTCTGTTCTTTCATTTTCTTGCAAAGTTGTGTTACACGGTGTATGAATTGAGCTTTACAAATAAACCTGCTTAAGAGGTAAGAATGTACAGGTCAGAAAAGATATTTATTATACTGTAACTTAAATCATGTTCCTTCCACAGGAGAAAAGCAGACATTTGGTTTCTGGGATAAAATAACTTCCACAATTATTGGAACCTCTGGTAAAGAGGTTCAAAATGTAATAAATCTATGTTTTATTGCAGTAGCATAATCTTACAGTGTAAACATTTGAGAAATTCAACCATTATCTGCGTACAGTTGAGGGAAAATTATTTCACTATAATACATTTCTTTCCAAACATATCTTATAAAATAAATATAATAAAGGCATTCTTTTAATCTCCACTTTCTTTTTTACGCCAAACCTTTAGACTCTCATCAAAATGGGAAAGACAAAAGAACATGCCAGTCAAGTATAACAGATGTTTGCTGATCTTCATAAGTCAGAAACTGACTACAAGAAAATAGCTGTTTGCTTCATCTTGCTCATGTCTACAATCAGACCAGTAGCTTAAAAGGAAGACACAAAAAGCTGGACAAAAATGCAGGTCTACATTGCCACCATACACAGTAAACAGCACAGTAGGGGAGATAAATTATTCTCTAATATCCCGTTGGTCACCAAATTTCCACAATAACCAGTGGACGGTATCTACATTCAAATAGGTTGTTTAGGGAGGATGCCAGAAAAAGCCTTTTCTGTCCTATTATCACAAACATATACATTTGGAGTTTTGGCAGCAAAAAACCCAGGTGGGGCTGGCGTCAAATAATTAATATGTGGAAACAATCCTCATGCCCACAGTTAGGTATGGCAGAGGATCTGTGATGCTATTGCCCTGTTTGTCTTTCAATGGCCACGGGAATCTTCTTAGTGCATGGCATCATTAACATTTCAAAACCAGGATATTTCTATTGCCTGCAGATGACATCTTGACATATTTAATTTATCAGAAAGGAGAACTAGGTTCTGTAAAAGTTAAAGAAAGAAGCTCACACAGTTGAATCCCTCGTGTTTTAAACCTCACGTGGTGCTGAGAAACCACACACAGATCACCCATGAAACTTGGCAGAAAAAGTGTTGTGAGATGTGTTAACATCATAACTAAGAACAACAGTGTTTGCTTTCACGGTACTAAATACTCCCTTCTCTTCTGGCTGAAACAATACTCACTTTCTTTACAATAGAGGATGGACAGAACAAAATCAGAGAAAATAAATGTGAAAAAGCGATAACGAAAAAACAGCTATTGCAGGTTTGCTATAAAAATTCAAAATTTAAATAGACATTCTGCATAATTTTTGTCCTTAACTCTTTAAAACTTTAATTATTATTTAAAGCTGTGTTCCAGTGTTTAAAAACATGCATAAATACAGCAAATGGTTACATATGGTCTTAAGTGGGTTGAAGCAGGATCCACTGACTTGGAATTATGACTAACAGTATGAGAATTTGTCTTGAACACAAAAGATACACAGTAAGGTGAAGCAACGCAGCACTGGAGTAAATGTAAGGTTTTAATTAAGCCAGTTTAGCAGCTTTTAAACATGCCTCCCTTTAGGTTTATGTTTCTCAGCTTCAGGCAAGATGTCAAATAAGATAAACTCATATTCTACCTAAAAATAATTCCACAGCAACCAAAAATTTAAATGTATGCCATCGTCAAATTATCTTGCACATACAATGACATTCAGTATTTATAAAGTGCCATACAAAAGAGGCTGTGGCTCCTAAAAAAATAGGAAACTACAGAGATTACAAGATAAATATCACTTACCTTTCTGGCTCAATTAGTCCCTAAAGGCAGCACTACAGCTGAATAAGCAAGACAGTTTCACTTATGTAAAATATTAATGACATGGAGGGGTTCAAACCAGAAATTAAGCGCAGACATTTTCATGAGCTAATAAATCACTAATGATGATGATTCACTGAAGCAGATTATCATTCTTCTTTGGATTTCAGGGAATAAGCCACATAAAGTCGCAAATGCTGTTCAGTATAGCTTAATATATTCAAAGTGATTCTACAAAATATTTAGCCTGCTGTGCATATTTATGCCTCTAAAAAAAATAAAAAAAATAAAAATAAAAATAAAAAAAATAAAAGCCTCTAGTTCAGCAAATTATGAAATTTGGTTATGTTTATGCTTTCTTCAATACAACCAATCGGATTAATTTTAATTTCAGTCTAGCTCAGCACCCCAAGTCAGCTTTTAATCAGCTGTTGCAACTGTTCATTAAACCTTTCCTCTCAAATTACTGTACATCCAACACAGAGCTTCCTGAGCACTATGAAAATAGTTTGTCAACACCTTAACTTCTCTGTCTGACATTACCTATATCGATTTTACCATCAAAATTAGAGTTTTCTTGTTTGTCCGATGCCATTGCTTAGTCTCTCTGCTAAATGGACTGATTTGTAATTTGATGACAAGAGTTTGAAAGCATGGTCAGCAGTTGAGTGGAAAAGACACACCAGGGCATGAAAAATTGGCCATTAATGTGATGCTATACATTTGATAAGTCAACAGGATTTAATTGCTGTCATTCTGTTTGACGACATAATAAATATCTGCGAAAACAACACATTTAGTGTTAAGGATGAAGATGAGATGGACCAAGTATTCAACAGAAGCACTTAAACTTTGTCACTATATCAAACTCTGTAATATGATGTTTTATTGTAGAGTCTGTGAAAGGAACAGAAGTCTGTGCTCTGAATACCCACACATGATGCTGATACAGAGACAGAGTGAGAGAGAAACAATTACCCCTTTGTTGAAGCCATCTGAGAAAGTGGAGGTGGCGCGGCTGTAGGTGCTAGCTCCCCTAAACTTGAAGTCATTATAGGACTTGGAAGTCTGCGGCTCAGGGCCTGTCGAATTAAAAGCGAAATGAGAAAGCAAAAACACTGAAGAATTATGAATCCTTTAAAAATGACAAATCAACAGGTTTATGCATAATTATTCAGATTCCAAATCTTAGATTTAAGAGTATCAGACTTTAAGAGTATCAGGCTTTATCAGCCTGATACTTTTGAAACTAGAATGAAAGACAGACATTAAATCATGTTAGATTGCTATGGTTATTGTGGATGATTTTAAGGAAAACAACCCTAGTGGTAGAAAAACTGCTGCATACTTAAAAAAAATAAAGCAAAGTCTTCCAGCAAAAACAATCATGCAGTTATTTTAGGTTAATTTAAACGGTAATCTCATACCCTAGAAGTTTGACTTAAACAGAATAGTAACTGCTTTAGAAAAAGTCCTAATGGGTTTGCACACACACTTTTCTGTTTTGGTCTTGTTTAGGAATATGCACCGACTGGTTTTCCTCCAACTTTGAACAGCTAAGCAAAACACATAATTTCTGCAGTTTCTGCATCTCAAAACCTAAACCAGATTAGGTCCCCTTAAGGTCACCAGGAAAAACGTTTTTCTTTAATCCGACTGACTGATGCTTATGTTATAGATCAGATTGGATTCTGAGAGGCAAATGCCTAATATCATGTTGTTTGTTGCTGCATCGTGAATTTGTATGCATATTGCTTGCACATTACTGTGTAATGACTCAGACTGCAACGCCAAATGGTTGTGGTTTGTTCCCAAATATTAAAGCTAAAAGCAGCCCTGTGAACTAAGACGTGTGTGCAGCTCAAACCCTTATTTCTTCCCCTAAATCAGAGTTTGAGAACTGTGAGCACACAAATTACTTTTGAAAACATCATAAATCAGGATATAAACAATTTTTTGCCAATACCTTTAAGATTGAGATAATGATGACCTTTAATAGTTTTCATTTAATTTTCATTTCTGGAATAAACTGACCCATTTTGAATTAAATATTTCATGTGATCTACTATATGTGATCTACCTATTTGACATAGGATGGAAATGTGTTTATCTTTTGTGGCACATATTTCACTATTGTTGACATTTGTATGCATGTACATTGTGTCTGTGAAACAGCAAAACTGCAGGTCTGTAACTAAACATACTAATTCTGTTTTGCTATCATCTAAAATAAACAGGACTAAATAGACTGCACTTTTTTTCAGATTATGTCTTACTTATGTTATTACATTTCTACATTTTAGCAGATCACACCACTGCGTCCTGCAGGAAAAGCAAATTCCATAAGTTTTGTAAGAATGGGAAGGATTGTTTTAAAATGTCTGTGTCTTTGCTGACTTGTCACCTTCAAAAGACCGTCAGGTAGTTAGAGTGGATTCTTTGACATGACATTTATAAAGCATAAGCAGTTTAAGTCTTAAAAAATCCATTTTGTTGTCCTCAGACACCTTTCTTGCAATAATAGTGCAACTGCTACCTCGAAAGCAATTAAATACTATTTATTAAAAGTTTAAAAATAAACTCTTGTCATCACTGGTTCCCATACTGAACTAGTTTGGACAAGAAGATGCTGCGCTTTTTGGACCCCCCCCCCCATCCCACCCCGCCCCTCGGATTTAATCTACAAACAGATCAACCGAGTGCCTAACCGTACGTGAAACTAAAAAAGTCTGGGAAATAAGCCAGCTTGCTGTGTGACACTTCTGGAAATTTGAATGACTCACTTTTCCTAAGAAAGCAAAAAGAAACTCTAAAACTTTCAAAACTAACTTTTCTCCACGAGATTCTACGAAAATATTTAAGATAACTCTTAGGAAGCGGTTTTCATACTTGTGGGACTTGAGTCGTTCTTGTATTTGGACTTGCTCCTCTTAATGCTGTGGACCTGGTTCAGCACACGCTGTTGTCCCGAGCTCAGGTTCCTGTCGGACGGCATCGCAAGCGATGTGTCCTCTGCGCTCCCGACGTCCATGGCAGATCGCACCGGATCCGGTACCATCATCTTCCCAAACTCGGATCCCTGACCTGAAGCGGGTGGGTCAAACGTGTTCTCCTAAGCAGAGCGGGGCCCACGGTGAAGAGGTGCAGCAACAATGGTTGCAGCGGATATGCCAAGAGCGCACATATGGTAAATGTTCCCAGAGCAGGAGCTGTGGACTCCACCCTCGTGGACCGCGCCCCTTCGAGAGCTAAGTAAAGTTCACCTGCAGGTGTGGGAATGAAGGGTGGAGCACAGGCAAGAGAAGAATCGGTGACAGCCCACATTACTTTGGAGCGCCTACGCACATTTAAATACTTAGTTATGTCATCATTTTTGGGACCGTTGCAGTCGTGCAGAGTGTGTGTTTGAACTTGTAAAATATTCCACTTGCAAGGTGAACTGAGGATAAGAGGTTCAAAGTGCTGTTTGTTGTCGCTGACCAATAATACATACTTAATTTATATATTATCCAGTTTGAACAAGTCATCAGAATTAAAGTTGTTATGGAACCACACATTTGGGGAAAATTCTGCATGACAGAAAAATACCGCTGCACAAAATGTTGGTGACAGCATCATGCTGTGGGGATTCTATTCTTTAGAAGGAAGTTAGAAGCTGGTCAGAGTTGATGGGAAGGTGGATGGAACTAAAAACAGGACGGTCCTATGAGAACCTAAAAAGACTAGGACAGATGTTCCCCTTCCCAACAGGACAACAACCCTTAAACACACCGCAGGAACTGCAATGGATTGGTTTAGATCAAATTCATGCAGCAAAATGGCCCATCAAAACCAAAGGTGTTGTTTAAAGATGCTCTTCATTCAGTCTGCCTGAACTTAAGCCATTTTATAATTAAGAATGTGCAAATATGTTAGTATTTTGATATGCACAGCTGGTAGCAAAAGACTTGCAGTTGTAATTGCAGGGAAAGGTGGGCCTACAAGCAATTAACTCAGGGGGGTTATTACAATTGCAGACCGCACTTTCCAGATTCTTATGTCAACAAACCATATATCATTTTACTTGCACTTCAGAATTATGTCCTACCTTGTATGGATTATTTTTATGATTTAAAGTCAAAAAACCGGCAGCTCTAATTTGCTCTGTGTATCTTTTCTATTCAGTGAAACTTCCATTCAGCATTCTAAATAGAAGAGACATTATAGTAAACTATTTTGTAAATGAAAGACTAAAAAATAAATATAAAGGAAAACAGTATTTTTTTTTTCTTATGGAAAAAATAGAATAAAATAAAGCTAATAAATGCAGTGAGGAAAAATATCGGAAGGCAGAGATTAATTTGCATTAAAAATGTAGCAGAGAACAGGATTAGGGCTGCATGATGGAGCAAATGGAAGCACTGTTGTCTTGGAGCAAGAAAGTTCTAGGTTTAAATCCTGGCTTGGGGTCTTTCTGTATGGAGTTTGGATGGTCTCCCCTCTGGCTTCTTACTGCCCCCCAAAAAATAACTGTCAGGTCAACTGGTCTCTCTGAATTGCTCTTAGGTGTGAATGTGAGTGCATTGTTGTTTGTTCTGTAGGCGTTTGTTGTGCCCTGTGATGGACTGGGAACTTTGTCCAAACTGTTAGCAATAAGAAACAATGAATCTTCCATGAGTATGTGACTTTTTGAACATGGGACCCTGGAACATAGACAATAAGTTATAATTTTATCATGTACGCTGTCAAAATATTTTAGAGTGAAAGAGCAGAGGGATTTGCTGCAAGATTTACTTTTACTGTCTGATTTGCACGTGAGACACAAAGAGACAGCATGACTGAGATTGGGAGGGGAACAAATAGAAACGGGACGAGTCAAAAGATCAAAGGAAAAGAAGAGAAGTTAGAGGGGAAACTGTGACGATAGGAGCACATGCTTTCAGCATAACCGGACTGTTTTGGCAAAGGTTCTACAGGTAAGAGTTTCCCACCACACCCTTCAGCTGAACAGTACCAAGGAAATAAATATTTCTGTTTCTCACCTATGAGCAAGTGATTCACCAGAAAAAAAAAAATTAAACTGCAGTTGGTGCCAACAAAGTTGAGAGTTTTATCCCTGCCAGTGATACATTACAACCCAGAAGTAAATGGAACTATATAGAATATACATTACATGACATTTTAAAATTGTTGATTCTTTTAATGTTTTGTCATAGTGTCATTGGATGATGGCATAGAAATGTCATGCAAAAAAATAAAAAATGCCCCAACACACTCAAAACATTATTCACAAAAGGCTGAAATTTTTTAATAGCAATCAGTGGTGGTTCCAGCATGGATGTTGTCCTGGGAGAGCCTCTCCATCCCTAAAGTAAAATACACAATTTTGGGTTCACAAGAATGAGATTATAAAGTACTGAACCTTTATTTTTCTACTTTTTGGGAAGTAAAGTTAGAATCTCCATCTTTTGTTTTTATTTCATGTTCTGACTCTCTGGATCCCAGAAAAGCTGATCACACACAATCTAGATTCCTTAGAGAGCTGTGAAATAGCTCTTTAATTTTATGCTGAATTGGACTCTTGAATCATATACGAAACTTGCCATCTGTTTTTTAGTCAGAATGCTTCCACAGTACACAACCCCCAGGGGGGTGAGTGCTCACACCCACTTGACTAGAGAGGGCAATAAACACAGCTGATATATAACTGTTTTTATTTCCCCAGAACTCACAACCCCTGACCAAATGGTGCCCTGGGTAGAAAGCCATATTTCCCATGTATAAAACCACTACTGGTGGGTGTGATGTGTGAATGCCAAGCTTGTCAAAAACATTATTACTGATAGGCAGAATTAGAAAGGACTTGTAAACTTTTCTTCCTTGAGTTAAACACTCATTTCTGATCATATAAATAGCAGAGCATCATTCACTGTCATTAACCTATAACTGGTATGATCACAAGGGTAATGGATAATGAGACAAGGATTGAATCTGAAAACCTTCAGGAAGCACTTTAATGTGTCCTTTCATTTGCAAATTAGAAGCCTTATTGCTACTTAGAAGGAAAACCAGTAGTCAAGGTCTCTCAGATATGACATGGGTGACAGTGTAGCAATGGAGTGCAGGCATAGAAGGTATGTGTAGAAAGAGCTCCCCGAACAGCTGGGACTTCAAGATCTCCTTTAAGACAAACAGGGATGCCTCTGTTCTGGTAGCCCTTGGTAGGTCATTCCATTCCATCATCATGGAACAGTGCATGAAAGAGTCTGGATTATTTTGAGAATGGTGTAGGCGCTGAAAACTGACGGGGGTGACTGAGTTGTGGCATAAGCCTTTGTGAGCCTATTCAAGGAGAGCCATTCCATTAAGCACTTTGATTTAATAGTTGTAGACTATACTAAAACATTGACACTTGTCTTATTTTCTTAGATTTGTCCTTTAAAGTAGAAACTACCCGAAACAAATTCTGCAAAGTAGGCATTTTTTTCCACAGACTCTAGCCTCACAGACCAGACTAATCTCTGCCAATAAAAACACAAAGAAAATGTGGTTAGTTCATTAGTACTGGATAATGAATAAATCCATGGACGATTTGGGGGAAAACAAAAATGAAATCAGCAAATCTTTAAATGAGACGTTAAAATTATGCAGAAAGTAAGATTCTTCAGGCGGGTGTAATTTGAGCCATTGCTTAGATAACCTGATGTTATATAGCACCACCTAGAAGAGAAAATAAGTGCTGCATTTTCCTGGGAAAAAAAATAAAAAAGTGAATATTTGTATTGAAATAATGATTCAAACCAAAATGTTTACTGCATTTACTTAGCTGATGTTCTTGTTTATAATAAAGGTACCTTACATTATTCTAAATGTGGGTTGTGGTGTTGATTATAATTAAAATGTGCAGCATAGTCTAAACTGTAATTTAGTTTTAATTACAATTTCATAATTTGTCATCATTTTAGTTTTAGCTAAAATAAGAAAGGAATGCATTTTAGGGTCTCTTAAAGCTTAAAAAAAAACCCCTACATTTCTATGTGAAATATTTATCCCAGAATGGAAATAAACTGAATTTATATTTTACAATACACAAATGAAGATTAAGGTTTATTTGAAATAACTATTTGGATTTGCTCTTTCTATAAAGTTAAAGCCGAAAAGGCTAAATATGTGCATCATATGCCATTATAATGTCTTATTACTTGCTCTTTCAACTTGCCCGGCCTCTCATACAATTAGAAGTACATTTAATTGGTTTTAATCTCCCTTATTTAATTTTAGTGGGGTTTTTTGTATGAAGGCTTAATTTACTTTTCACTTTGTTTTTGTCTAGAAATGCCTGACAAATGCTATGACTATCATTTGTCATCACCTAATTAATGGTATATTGAGGTTGTTTTGGACTACTTTACAATGGGTAATTCATTTGAGGTCAAGGCTGCTGATAAAAACTGCTCAGTGTTAACCAACTTAAATCCTTTATTTAAAAAACTGAAAAGATTCATTTGACACTACTGCCATAATCAGAAAAAGGGAAAATAAACTTACTACAAAAAGTTACAAGGCAATAAATGCTTTTAGGGAAAAGCCTGGGAATTTTCCCCATTATTCGATCATTTTTAAGACATGTTCTATAGTCAGAACATGGAGATTTTTTTTTTTTTTTTAAATAAAATTTCTTCACCTAAAGAAGAAAAGTTTGTGTAGTCCAGTTTAATTTGACACCTAACAATAAAATGCCGTGCAATCAACTCCCATCAAAAGCCACCAAACTAGTTAATAGTCAAGAATGTGAAATTTATTTGAATGAATCCAACTGTTCTATAAAGATCTCAGATCTGTTAGAGCAAATCAATGAGGGGCTGAGTGTCAGGTAAAAAAAAACAAAACAAAAACTACTTGAAGCCATGTAGGAGACACAAGAAGAAGAGGAAGAAGGTGCTCTGCTCAGATGAAATGAAGCTTGAACTTTCTAGTTCTGATGTGGGATAAAACTAACATAGCACATCACCCTGAACACACCATGTCGATGGAAAAACATGGTGGTGTCAGTATCATGCCATGAGGATCCTTCTGTACAACAGGGACAGGCAAGACAGTCAGATAAGCCAAGCTAAACACAGAAAAACTCTGGGAGACAAGATGTTAGAAACAGCCAACAACATGGTATAAGATTACCATTGAAATTAACCTAAAATAATTGCATGATTGTTTTTTGCTGGAAGACTTTGCTTTATTTATTTATTTATTTATTTATTTTAAGTATGCAGCAGTTTTTCTACCACCAGGGTTGTTTTCCTTAAAATCATCCACAATAACCATAGCAATCTGACATGATTTAAGGTCTGTCTTTCATTCTAGCTTCAGAAGTATCAGACTGCCTCAGAAGCCTTGCAGTTGTGATTGCAATTGAAACACAATTTTGTCATTTTACAAAACAGTTATGCCAAACTTTATATTGTTCTATCAAATAAAATTCTTATAAAACACATAGATCTTTATGGCTGTGATGTCATCAAGAGTTTAAATATATTTGTATAGTGTATAGTGCTGGATACCAAACGGGACAGTTTGATACCAAATATCCCTTTTTGCTGCCAGGAAAAGACGTTTAAAACACTTAAAACACAATAAATTTACAACTTAACTTTTAGATTTTTATTTTAAAATTCATTAAAAATGATAAATTGTCTCCTCCCTCCAACTCAAACATGTGAATTTACTGGTACAGCATAGAGGCACAGATTTTATTCTTTGGAAGGATTTGAATAAAGGAATTATGATGCAAAGACAGACAGTAAAAACGCAGCAATTTTTGCAAACTCCACAATGAAAAAATGGAATTTCAGACATATCTATTTAAAACAGAATCAGTCGCTTCCTGTTACAGTTAGAGGTAAGCAGGGCAGCAATAGGTATGCTGATATATATTTTTTTTTCATTAAAAAAGAGAGGGTGAAAGCCATGCGTACCAGTTTACAAGATATTGTACAAAAGATAAAACATGTCAGATGAAAAGTTTGCTAGTGTTGACAGGTAAAAATCTACCCAAATGCACTTAGGGAGATGTTAATGTAGTCTGTACCATACATACATCAAGATCCAACCTATACATCCATCAGTTATCGTGTTTTTCTTACTGTGTTGGTGAAATACAAAAGAAATATCTTACAAAACACATCGTATTGTTTTGGCTTAAACATAGTACCATTAAAAATGTAGTGTACACATCCTATACATCAGTGCTCCTCAGCTTAGCACATTCTTATCTTTAACTCATGTGGAGGTAGAAAAACTCCAGCAAGCCCACACAGTCAGAGTAGAGACAGTCTTTTGTTTATGAATGCTTTTTACAAAATAAAAATACTTTTTTTTTTTTTAAAACAAAAAGTGTGAAACTAATTTGAACTTTGCCATTTCCAAACAGTTTGAAGCCAATCTTCTAATACATTTTACCTCCCCAGTCTGTATCACTGAAAACAATTAAACTAATGCTTCTATAATATTGCTTTTTCCTTACATTTTAGTGTTTAAAAATAAATACGACATGCACGTCTTTACATGTAGTGCATTATTGTCTGAGACGATGCAGACCATCTGCAACAAGATCCTCCTATCTTTGATCAAACTGATTAAAGTCCATGATTTTCACGTAACAGAATATGTACCTTTCAAAGATACAGAAACAATAAAAAAAAAAAAAATAAAAAAAAAAAAAATAAAATAAAAAAAAAAAAAAAAAAAGCCAATGTGGCAGGTTACAATGACACTCACTAAAATCATTTGTTAAGAAAAAGTATACTTAAACTCATCTCACATCAGTCTTGTCTACGATGTTAAATACATGCTTTACCACAGCATCAATCCCATTGTTTAAAATGTTTTAACCACATAATAAGAAGTCCCTGACCAAGTTTTGAGACAGTTTTTCTTTTCTTCAGACTCCATGTCAATAAGTCATGTTTCTAATTTAGAAAGCAAACGAAACAGACAGCGAACATAAAACAAAGCAATGACAGTTGGCACATTGTGGGATGTTGCTTTTTTGCTTTGTTTGCCAACTGAAAAATGTACACATCAGACAAGCAAAAAATACGACTTAAGTGTGATGGTTGGTCTAATTAAAAAAAAAAAAAAAAACAAAAAAAACAAGAGTGTATTTAGAGTAAAGGAGTTGGGGCTCTGTGTGCTGAGCTGGAAATAGTGTTTTTAAGCTATTTGTATCAAAAGTCTGATGAGTCTTTTCACCAGACATGCTGCTAGTCATTAACAAGGCGATAAACATGGTACTGAGCTCCGTGTTCGCTTGTGGACACTTCGAAGACGAAGGCAATGCACAGCAGAGTCTCCTGGGTCTCTCTGTTGGACACCACCTGACAAAAGACAAAAAGGACAACAGAAAGGTAAGACTTTGGAGTTTAACAGTAAAAATTTATGGTAAACAGTAAATTTAAGAGATACAATAACAAAAAATTTTAGCTTAAAGTAAATTACAATTGACTTTAAATGATCTTGTTGTCTTTTGCTTTGGGTATGTGAGCTTTTTCCCTTAACTTGCTGAACTAAACATATTGAATTTTATTGACTAACCTTTACAGTCAGCATCATAACATCGTCACAACAGGTTTTAACCAACTATTGAAATCCGTTTTTGAAGCCAGACCTCGTTAAATACAAACTCTCCTGAAGCACAAATGAATTTACTTCAACCTGTTTCAATCACATTTACATGCGTAGCTAATGTGAACATCTAACCCTAAAAAACAGACATTTAAAAAGCAGGGAGAATGTTTTGATTTAATTTGCCTGAACAAACGACAATAAGTAGGCTTCATAAGCAGATTTACATAACAGGTTTGCCAAACCTGCCTACTCGGCTGTAGCTGAATCATCCTTTAGGTTCAACTTGAAAATAAAACATCGCCATAGCTTTGAAAAGGGGTTGGCATTTCCTCGAAGCTTAAGCAAATTTTTTTCCCAGGTTCATACAGTGTCATAACACCCTGATTCCTCAGCCAGAACTACAAACTTTTTTCTCAAAAAACAAAAAGCAGATGGAAAAATACAACAAATACATACATTTACAATGAATACATGAATGTAGAAATAAAAGTTTATATCCATGATAGAAATTATCTAACCTATTTAAAGACTATGATGTGTAAGACTTTGTATGACGTTTAAGATGCTCAGAGCCCCTGTACAAAACCAACAGATCTAACTTCAGACAGAGGACGGTTACCCAACAGATTAGTCAGAAACTATCCTAAAATCTACTAATCATACAGATTTAAGAAAAACCTTTTATCCTAAATACTGAAAATATGCACATAATAAGATTTCTTAAGAAGAGTTTGTAAATGTAGTAAAAATACCTGCAGGATAGTGAAGTTCTCCAGTACGCTGTTCATCATGTATTTCTCTGGCAGATGTTTGAGTTTGTGGATAAAGTTGATCATATATTCACACATAGGTGAGCGATGGATGCGGAACATGTACTTTCCTCCCTCTAATCGAGCATATTCTGTCTGCATAGGGAAATCCACACATATGTAAACATGCATTTGAAAAACACCTTTTAAAGTTCTTTCTATGTATCAGAAAAGTGGGTTTTCTCACCTCAACTTTCTCCACCACCTGTTTTCCAAAGGAGCAAACCTTGGTGGAAACACTGATGGTGATGTTTTCGGTCCCGCTGTACTGGCTGCTCACACCGTAAAACGCACCAGGGCCCTCCTCAATGTCACCGCTCAGATCCGCCTGGAATGAGAACATGAGCCACAGATGGAGAAAGATTAAATAAAGAAGGTGGCAACGGCAAACAACAGTTAAGGTGATGATTTATTACATTGTATACCTGTCGCGGTGATTTTTCATGTACATTTTTTTTTTTTCCTGACTTTTTGATTAGTTAAAACCATTCAAGACCGAGCTCCACAAAGACATCTCACATTAATGTTATCTGGCTGGTGTTATCAAATTCTCAGAGAGTAACTGTCTTCATAAACTAACCCAGAACTTGACGAGAAAGAACGCATTGTGAGGGCCCTTTTCATACAGCTCCTTCAGCCCTCCTTTCTTTTCGGAGAACTTGTCGTAAATCTGTCTCACATCTATAGACTCCAAAACCGGGTCGCTGTAGCCTGGATTTGATGGTCCAATGTGAACAAAAAGGTGTTTATACTGCAGAAAGAAATGTGAAAGTGAGAGAGAAGAACAAAACAGCATTTATTTGGCACATTCATTATTTTTTCGTTTATTATCAGTACCGTCTCTCTGTCTTTTTGAGTCTCCATAAAAGCAGAGTACTCAAGTAAACGTAGTTTTGCAGAGGCGATGGTTCTGTCTTGCCACACAGGAGCGGCGATGGCTGTTGGGCGAGGCGGCGGCAACGTCTCATAACCTGCTATGCAATCAAACATGAAATAAAATGTACCTGGGAGTATTTATTACAGAAATCAAGGACTGGGTTTGGAGTCTTACTGATTGGTGGAGGGACAGGCGCTGGCAGTGTAGTGTACGGAGGCTGTGCAAAGGGCTTGATGCTATAAATGTTAAGAATTGAAAATGAGATGATGCTGCTAAAGTCAGCTGGAAGAAAGAAACGCCAACTTTCACCGTCATACTTACTCCTGAGAATGTCCAGGCTGTCCTGGTACAGGGCTGGGCCAATACTGAGCAGCAAGAAGAATGGGAACAAGGCATAGAGTGTTTAGATTTTACCAGCGACTTTTAAAGAAAATAAAAGGTGAGTGTGTCTAGTTTTTTGTTAAGGGTGCTCCAACCAGGAGCCGATTGTTGGTTACAAACAGCATGATCTGCTGAGACAGATACCGAATGAAAACACATCGTACCTAAACCGTCGTTAAGACACTAAGGTTTTAGTCAAACTACAAACTGATCAAATACTTTACAGACAATGCTTCTGACTGCTGAATGTTAAGGCTCCACATCTGTTCAGCTTTCATTTAAACCAAACTAATTCATCTGGAAATCTTGATTAAACTTGTGATAACAGAGCGACTTAGTTAATGTCACTGGTAAACATACAAACAAAAATACTAAGCTGTTTTCTCTGTATTAAATAATTCTTGATGTGTGATCAGTTCTATTCTGTAACACAAGTATAAATAGAAAAGTTCACTTGGAAGTTTGATGTCAAGATATTAAAAAAAACAGGGAATGAGAATAAATAAAATAAAATCAGACTGTAACATGGATCGATGGATGGATAAACTGAGATAGGAAGACAGACATGAACACAGGCATGTTGGGATGATGGAATGATAGATCAATACATAGACACAAAGGACAGGCAGACACACATGGACAGCGGGATGACATGACAGAAACAGAAATACTATAGATAGACAACCAGACGGACAAACAAACAGTTGGATGATGAACAGATGCTTAGACAGAAATGGATGGATACAGGGACGGTTGGAAGGTGGACAAATGGATGGAAGGAAGGACAGATAGACGGATATACATAGACGATAGAATGGATGGAAAGTTTAGACAAAGGGACAGGGGATTAATTAGATGAAGTGAAGACTCCAGCAACACTTGAAAGACTAGGAAATGCCTTTTTTTTTTTTTTTTTTCAGATCAATGTGTGTGGCCTTCACAAGCCGAAAAGGCGATAGTCTGAAAAAAAAAAAAAAAAAAAAAAAAAAAAAAAAAAAAAAAAAGTCGTTTCCTCGTCCTTCAAGTGTTGAATTCTTAATCTCACCAGATCTTTGACCCTCTCCATGCACCGTGGGAATCGTTGAAGTTGTGCCAGAAACTTTTTGGATCACAAGGGAATAATTACAAATATTTTTTCTCTTGTTACTCAGACCCAGCAAAGACTTAAAATTAATTCATTTATTCTCCATACTATGCAGAAACCCTGATTATCAAACTAGTTCAAAGCCTCTTGCCGAACCCATTTACATATGTGTGATTTTTATGAAGATGTGATTTGCTGATAGACAAAATAAATAGAAACAATGGACATAACTGTGGTTTTAGCAGCCTTTCTGCCCTCTAGTGGAATCTACTGGATGCTAAATAAGCACAGTTCTCTTTTTAAAACACCTGGCTGGATTTTCTGATCAACATTTTTAGTGACCACCAATAAAAATCAATTGATGCGAATATGTGGCAATAAAGACTGATGGCCTGTTAACTGGAGCACCCTTAGTGTTTGTCTCACTCTGACTGGTGGAGGGAAGGGAGTCTGAGGTTTCATTACACTCGCTGACACAATCTGAGCTGACGACAGGTTGGCCACTGTCTGGAGTGCCTTGTCTTTGGATACCTGATCCTAAATGAAGAAGAGACACACACAGAGTAATACACAATGATAAAAAACCATCACTTTCAACGTAGGTTAACACGGTGGGTCAGACAACTTTAAAGGTTTGTTTTATACAGTAGGCCAGCCAACATTCATTGAGATCAGCATTAAGCAGTTACTATAGAGGACAAGACATGAAAGACAGCAAAGCAGAGCTAAGAAGCAAAAGCCGGAGGCATACCAAGTTGGAAGAGCTAACCATCACCAGCACTTAGCTAAAGCCACTAAAACAAAAACAAAAAAAAAACAAAAAAAAAAAAAAAGCAATGAGCAGAGTTTTTGAGTATGGCAGGAGAGCTGCAATATGAACTAGCAGTAATAAAATGTAATGCCAACCACACAGCACAATAAAAGCCTGAAGCGGAGAACTGGAGTTGTGTAACCAAAACTTACCAAGTTCATGGCCTATGGTAAAAAAGACATGTAATAAATTCAATTTAGTACACTCAAAATGTCGGGGACAGATGTTGGGCAATGCAAAAACTCTGTGCTGAATGCCTGCGCTGAGATTCATTTGGGGCCCTGTACTCCTCACATACTCTGGGATTTTAAATAACTCATTCTGCCCAAAGAGTCCAAAATGTGGCAGAAAAATGGTATCCTGAATACAAACTCTGTACAACAACAATAATAATAATAATAATAATAATAATAATAATAATGGAAAGATTTGTTGAACTTCAAAATATTTGACTAACATGGTGTATATAATGAGTGAAGATATTGTTGGAAGGCTGAAATAATGTACTAACTAATAAATGATGGACGACAAAATGCTTGGAAACTTTAAGAATAAACTCAACCACACACTAAACTTTTTATGAGAAAACAAACACATGAAGGCTAGTGGTAGGTGATATGAACTTGAAACTTCACTCAATATTTTGTGGTATTTTTGTTATAACAAGAAAAAGGTATATATAGTATCTTTGCGGTCTTGTCTTATGTAACTGTATGGTTGTGACTGCATGTCACTGCAGTCAAAGCTTCAAAAAAAAAAAAAAAAAAAAAAAAAAAAAAAAACCCCACCCCCTTCTTTTTAAAATCGGGACACCAGTTACATAAATAAGTGCAATTTTTATCACTAATCTGCACATAGTAACTGCATTCCATCATTTTTTCAAATGTATTAATATTTACTGATGGAACCAACAGTGGAGAGAATAGTAAATAGAATCCCCCACCAATACAGCCATTTTACATTAATTGGAATTTGTCGTAACAATAAATCCAAATTCTTATCATAAGAAGTGTTTCATGACAATGATAAACAATACAATAAATGCCCATTCCTAATCAGAGCTAAAGGATGCTTATATCCACAAATATAGTCAATTTTTAAAAAGCAAGAAGTCAGTGCAAAATGATGGTGGACAACACTATACTAAAGGTTCAAGGGACAAACAGGGAAAAAAAAGAAAAAGGGAAATATATTCAAGAATGGAAAGACAGATCAGAATTGTATCAGGTTTTTCTTTAAAGTGTAACCCTCAGTGAGAGGAATATTACAACATCTTCGCTGGTGTGTTGTCTGCAGGCATGGATGCACTTTATGATATACACAGATAAACTAACCAAGCAAAGTACTCTCATGCAACTATCTGCCAAATACTACAGATGTCCTGAACTAAACGAGGAGGCCGGCAAAGTCCCATGCATACGCAAGAACTCCTAGCACAAAATCTAACCCCAGAAAAGCCATTAAATAAAGGTTTTTGGGGGTTTTTTTTCCCCCCATCAAGCAACAATAAAAAAAATAAAATAAAAAAAATAAAAAAAACTACAGCCAGCAAGCAAACACAGGACTTGTGATACAAACAGAGAAAAAAAAAAAAAAAAAAAAAAAAAAAAGTTTATCCAAATATATACATATAAAGCATGACTTCACTTCTGCGTCATTAACAGAGTCCAAATTAAGGCTTTACTTTACTTTCATGCAGCTAAAACCAGGGGCAGCGATAGCACAGCGTTGCCACAGAACCTACATGAATTTGACATGCAGCCACACAAATTAGTTGATTATTAAGGAATCTAAAGATGTATTTCACAATTTCACATCATGCAGTCTTGGGAGAGAAGAAAGTTTGCAAGAGCTGACCAATGACAGTCCTTGTGGTCTGAACTATGACCAATCTGGTAGGTGCAGCTGGAGCCTTAACAACCAACTGAAACGCAGCAACAAGCTTTTTTTAAACTCTGTTACAATAAAATGAGTTTAGTTAGATTTGAGCCACATGCAGAGCAAAGCTGCTAGCACTGCAAAGTCAGTGAGCCTGTGTACCTTCAGCTTAGACTGAAATTCACGAGACTTTCTTTTGGCCAACACTTGCAGGTGACTAGAGACCTGAAGAAAGACAAGATGAAGGGGAAAGGACGGAAGGAAACGGGAAAAAGAAGGAGTATTGTGACTATAGAGGATAGGAAGAGTTGATGCCGTGGGAACCCACCTTGATGCTTGCCTGGTATTCACGTACTCTCTTACGTGCCAAAACTTGAATGTGACTAGATACCTTTGGGGGTCAAGTTTACCCCCATAAAAACAAAAAGGAGGATCTTTCAATTTAAAAACAATAAAAGATCAGCTACATCCATTTTCATAGGCAACTAAACATTTGTGTTATTCTACAAATACAGCTGGAAATATGCGTATTGTGCAGAAATATCTGTGCATACCTGTTTGCGAGTACGCGTCTTCCCAGTTCGAAGCTTTATGTAGCGAGCTATCAGCTCATTTCGACCTAGAATCCACAGGAGAAAAAGCAATTTAAAAAAAAAAAAGCACCTGGCACAAAGATACAAGTAATGCAATCTTAGTTTTACACCACCCTTGACAATGTATGGTGTATGAGGGTCTCAAACACAAATCCTCCAGAGGCTTTGAGACCCCTGTTGTATATAAATGGCTCAGGTGTGCCATCTAGTGGGAGTCTAGTGTCATGACAGGAATTGCCCAGACTCTCCCAAATCAACAAGTGGGAACTAATGTTTTGTCTTTCAGTGTTACAAAACCAACTGCTCTTGTCTTTTTTGATGTGACAATATGTTAGCTGAAACAAGTAAACCTATTGGAGAAAATACTCAGTGTGTCTATGTTTTTTTGCGTAATAAATGAGCACAAAGACACGGGTAGACAGGGATAAAAAGATCAGTATGAGAACTTATAGCTTTCTGTCTGGAGTAGCAGCAAAGAGTTAGAAATAAAAGGTGACTGGGTTATGAGATGAAAGCTGAATTATAAAAGTTTTTCTATGTTTTAAAATAAAAAAAATGCTAAAGCACTACTTCTAAGCAGCACAATTTTTTTATTTTTTACCAAATCAGGAATTTTACTGATTAAAAATGAAGCACGAAGCCACCAAACTGTGATGAAGTGACATCAGCATCTCACTAATGAAGGAACTGCATATAATTTGCTTATAATTGCACAGACTTATCTTTTGAAATGTGTAATTACAGTAATTGATTAAATGAAGGCAACACAAAAGGACAAAGTTGTACAATGCCATAAAAAAAAGAGGATGAAAAAACAGGAATATTGAAATAAAAAAAAAAAAATCTATAAATCTTTAATTTTTTTGTATTTAGAAATAAATTTGACCCATTTTTTTCCGAGCTCTGAAAGCTGTTCCACCTCCAAAAGGAAACACAACCTAATGATCTTACATCCATAGTAAGAAGAAAATGTTTTGCTTTTTATACAACACATTTAATTTGCTTAAAATAAAAAACAAGTTATTTTTAGTAAAAGGAGCCAAATAGCAGGAACATTTACTGAAACCAAAAGCCAAAATGAAACAAAGTCAATCCTTTTATTTTAATAACTTGAATGTTTTATACAAGAAGCAAGTGCAACTTTACTGATGGCTCTACTTCAATGCAAGATGTCTCTTTGAAAAAAGGCTCTTGTTGCTCCAACCCAGCTCTCATTACACAATTATAATCTCTGTCAGGCTTTGCATATCTGTGGGTTCACAATATTCCCATTAAAAGCTTCATAGGCCTGGTCTGGCCTTTCTTCCTGGCAGAGCTCCAAAACAAATGACCAACTGGGGGGGCTGTCTGCACGGGGTGACTGCAGTCTGCCTGTTCATCATTTTCCTCCTTCGCCTCACCAGCTACAAATCAGCCAAGATGACCTGCTCGTCTTTGACCGCAACTGGTGAGCAACACCCTCTGCTGCAAGGAGCTTAACTGGAGGTGTAATGGTTGATCCTATGTATGTAGCAACATCATCAGCACACTATGTGTTTTTCTTGGAAGTGGCTGAGTTTCTCAGGGACACAGGATGAGTCACATCAGTTAAGTTACCAGCTACATAAAATTCCCCCAAAATCTTCAAAAAGAGTCTGACTCAGAAAAATCAGACCACTCCAATTCCCCAAACACAGGGACACAATGTCCTCTGTTTCCTACTACTACTCCATATAAGGCCAGTGACTTTTCTTTTGAAGTAATTGATTGCATAACTGAAAAAACGAGGACTGTAGAGCATGAAAACTAAGCCGCAGAAACAAAACTAAATGCCTGGGAGACTCTTAACCAGCAGACCAGTTCTTTAAACTCACTGGGACCCCTCAAAGTTGTACTGTTACTGCCGGTTCTACTCTCTACACATGCATCATCTGAGACTGCTGACATCTAAAGAACGTCATCTGCAGAAATCAGTGTCACATTGGAGTCACCGGCTTGATTACTGGTGATGAGGCAGTACACAAAAGTGAGGTGATATGCTTTGTGAAATGGTGCCTTTAAGACTCAACTCAATGTAGATTAAATAAACATCAGGAACGCTATAAATTTTACAACAGCTGATGTAGAAATGACCTCCAGACTTTTACTCCTGGGAATCTGTGCCAGTGATGAGCTCACCTGATGAGGCACTACTACCCATCTTTTACAGCTCCATCATCATCATCTATTGCAGGGTATTCAAGTCCAGTCTTCAAGGGCCAGTCAGTGCATTAAGCAACTACAACTAAATTTAGTTTCTTTATTCAAAATCTAAATTTTTTTCCCCCCTCACTTATCTGTTATAGTTCCAAGAAAAAAAAAAAAAGTAACATAAACAAAAAAAAAAAAAAAACTGGAAAACATATGGTCTGACCACAAAGAAAACTGCAAATCGATAGACAGCACAAGCCTAATCAATGCATGTCCAGCTGAATATTACAATAACACAGCGGTAATAATCACTGTGTGATCATTTCAGGAGCAGTAGGAATAATTGCTTTTCCTTATAAAAAAAAAAAAAAAAAATGTTTTAAATTATTGTAAATAGAGTGAAACATTTGTTTACACTACAACTAATGTGTGTGCACTTTGGTGCATTAAGATATTTATAAAAACTCCAAAAGCAAACATTTTGAGTTTCTCTTGGCTCTGTTCTGTCCATTGTTTTACTGTTCCTTGATTTCAATTTATTCTTCTGAAATTTTAGTGTCAAAAGGCAACAAGCAAAGACTTCACTGCTTGCTTTAAAACCGTGCATGTGACAAGCATGTCTAAACTGTTTGAATCATTAACAATTCATGTACAAGACAGCAATCTGATACAATAAAACAACAACTATTGTTACAAAAATTATATAAAAATATTGCAACTACCCCTCCCACTCTGACTTCGTCATTTCTGGTGTAGGAGTAAACAAGGAGAGGGAGTGGTGTGTCAGAAGGAAGTTCCACACCTGAATAAACTTCAGCTGATTATTTTTTTTTAAGATGGCTGATCCTGTCTTTTTTCTGACAGATCTGCACAATGCTTGATAAAGTCTTATCTAAAATTCCCTCGGAGTATTTTGCCTTCATTTCAAGCTACTGTCATGGCCTTGTCATCGTTGCAATAGACAATGTCCACCCTGTACCCTCTAAAGCCTGTCTTCTTTCTCAGTAGCGAAACGCATGCTTGACACTGCAATCTAAGAGGAAATCTCTGTAGCAGGATATGAATGAGAGCAAAGAGATCCTGGAGACTGAAGACCAGTTCCAACTGGTGTGGAGTTAGATGGAAGAGATCCAACAAAACTCCACAGAAGGAGGAAAAAAAATAATAAAAAATTGTGAAGAAAAGCTGAAACTCAGATTCTTTGTCTTCTGCAAAAACCACCTAATTTGGATTTTGGTACGTCTTCCGGCACACAGTTTAGGCATCAATAAAAGCAATGAGAGAATAACAGGAGACAGATAGGCTGAGTCAAAATCACATTTTCTGTACAGAAACTGGACTGCTGTGGGTGAATACAATGCTATATGTTAAAATTTATAAATAGAAAATCAAAACTAAGATTTTGACATTACTCATTACTGTAAATTACTAACTGTGAAGCACACACTAATAAAAAAAAAAAAAACCTAAAAGCTGACAAATTCTAAACATCAGGGCCCGGACTCACAAAGCATCCCAAGACTAAAAGTAGCTCCTAGTGATGTCATTGTTGGAAAATCCTTAGAATTGTTGGAATTATATTATTTTTCTCTGAATTTTACCTTAGTAGGAAAAAAAGTTATTCACAAAGGATCTTAGGCCTTAAAAGAGCTCCTAACGTGACAAAATGTTAGGAGTAGTGAGGAAGACCTTGAGTGAGCCCAAGATAGTCTTAAGCCTCCGGCAGTGCCAGCTGGACGCTGGGGGAGAGCGAGTTAGGTGTCACAGCAGGACAACAGGGATGAGATGAGGTGTTCTGTCAGCCTGTCAGTTCCCGAAACCATGAAAAAAATAAAATCAATAATTAAAAAAACAAACAAACAAACAAAAAAAAAACCCTCATAAAAATCATCCCAGTCCCTCTGGGACAGCACACGAAAGGCATCAACCCCTCCTGAGATTGCAGGAGGGTTAGGCAGGGAAGACGGTGGAAAGATCAATAGAAAGCAGATATTCTCCATAAAAGGATAGAACTGTGCCAAAGCGGGTACTGCTCCTCTGTCCCGTTTGGTTTTTGCATTCTCTACTTCCCCATTTTATGTTGGTCGTTTCACCAGATAAAAAAAACAAGATTATACTAGAACTGCAAGCAGTTATCAAGGGGTTCCAAGCCCGACCCAGCAAGTCCGCCCCCGACCCTCCACACACAGTCTTCCCCCCAGTTCCCGGTTTTGCCTGGACTCTTCGCATATTGACCGAGTTGGGAATTTGCAGGTCACGGCTCACTCCTTAAAGGCTTTGCCATTACAATGAATTTAGCCTATATGCAGTAGTGTACAAGCTAATTCGCCCCTGGCCCCACCCCTCCCCCAAGACTCGCCTAACCCTGTCTCGTGAGTTCGGCCTTGCTGGGTGGCATCAAGAGTCGACCAGGAGTTATGAATTAGCGGGAAAGTGCTTATTCCTTCACGGTTTTGTAATGACAATGGATTTTGTTTATGGGAGGTAGTGTAACACATTTTTTAAAAAATAATTAAATATTCATACTTTATCAGTATGAATTTATTCTCAAAATATAGTCTCAAAATATTTTCAGACAACCATGTCTACATCTGGAACAATACACACCCATTCCAGTCCCCTTTTTTAATTAAAAAAACAAAACAAAACTGTAAACCAAAATTTTTAATTTTTTTTTCTTATCTGGAGTAAAATTCAAAAATCCATATAAAATCTATAGTTTATCATGAAAAAAAAAAATCCCAAAGTATTCTCAGATGACTGGGTCTATATCTGGAATAACAAACATACAGCTGAAACCAGAAGTTTACATACACCGAATAAAATACACATACACATTTTTCAAGTTAAATCAGACCAAACTTTTCTAGTTTTAGGTCAGAATTACGCAAATAATTTCTATTTGCTAAATGCCAACTTAGCAGCAACATTTTTTAGAGATTTTTTTTTTTGTAACTTTCTTCAAATTCAAAAGTTTACATACATTTGGTCAGTGTCAGGGATAATTGTCTTTCAAACCTTTTGAGTTTCCTTCCACAAGCTTCACACCATAGTTTGCTGGAGTTCTGGCCCATTCCTCCTGACAGAACTGCCAGAAATCAGTCAGGTCTGTAGGCCTCACTCACACACGCCTTTTCAAATCTACCCACAACTTCTCCATAGGACTGAGATTAGGGCTTTGTGATGGCCATGCCAAAACATTGATTTTGTTGTCCTTGAAAACCACTTTAGTTGTATGCTTTGGGTTATTGTCCATTTGGAAGACCAATCTGTGCCCAAGCTTTAACCTTCTGTCTGATGTCTTTAGATGTTGCTTCAATAGTTCCACATAGTGTTTTTTCCTCACGATGCCATCTATTTTATAAAGTGCACCAGTTCCTCATGCAGCAAAACAGCCCCACAACATGATGCTGCCACCCCCATACTTCACAATAAGGTTAGGATGGTACAAGCATCCTTGTTTGTCCTCCAAATGTAATGACGGTCATTATGGCCAAACAGTTCCACTTTAGTGTTATCAGACCACAGGACATGTCTCCAAAAGTGAAGGTCTTTGTCCCTCTGGACATTTGTAAACTGCAATCTAGCTTTTTATGCTTCTATTTGAGCAAATGCTTCCTCCTCACTGAAAAGCCTTTCAGCCCATGTCGGTATAGGACACGTTTCACTGTGGATCATGACTCTGTCCTACCAGCTTCAGCAGCATCTTCACCAAGGTCTTCCGCTTTTGTTCTGGGGTCAATTCATTTCTGGGACACAGAACCCGTCTCCTTCCTGAGTGGTATGATAGTTGGACATTCCCATCATGTCTACTTGTGTATAATTGTTTGAACAGAAGAATGCAGCACCTTCAAGAACCTGGAAATTGTTCCCAAGAATCAACCAGACTTGTGCAGCTCCACAATTCTCTTCCTGATATCTTGGCTGGTTTTATTTTGACTTTGCAATGATGTCAAACAAGAAAGCAGTGTGTTCCAGGTGTGGCCTTAAAAAAAAGCAGACCTAAATAACAATAAAAAAAAATCATTAAAAAAATAAATAAATAAAATAAAATCAGTAATTCATCAAGAAATTACCAAAATATTATCATATGATCAAGTTTACATCTGCAATAATATGCATTTTTCTCCCATGTCCCGATACGAAATACTTAATATAAAATTGTTAAATGTCATTTTACGTCACACAGAGTTAATAAGTTAATTAAAGTTAATAAATTCATAGAAAATCCATGCGATATAAAAAAAAATTACCAAAACATTTTCAGTTAGCAAAGTCTACATGTGGAATCATAACATCATGTTCCTAGTTTCAATGGCGTTTCAGTAAAATGTTAACTGGCATTTTATACCACAAACAACGAGGTCAATCATACCTCCTCACTAAGATGGGAACTTCTGTCATCTCCTCGCACAGAGTCGCTCTCAGCAGCTGATTGTATCACTCTTAAGCGAGGACTTCTTGGCAGGAATTCTTAGACTAAGATTGAAGCGTTCTGAGAGGACTAAGAACTTTTGTGAATACAGATTTAAAAAGAATGTATTTTAAATAGTAGCAGTGTTACTTTGCTGTCCTTTCAGCTGGTTTAAAAAAAAAAAAAAAAAAAAAAAAAAAAAGGACAAGCTGTTCTACTAAAACAGGAGTGTTTGTAGCATTAAAAGTCACTGCAGCTTTAAAACAGCACAATGCTGAAACAAACTTTCTTTTTCTGTTCTGCGGTGATATTCCCCTCACAACATCTTGTCATGCAAATGTAACTAGTGCATGAGAGGCTGAAGCAGATGAAAATGCCAATAAATACCCAGCTGATCAACAATGATGGGACTCTTAGATGTGAGCCAAGACCTTCAATAAGACATAAAGAAAATTTTAATCACACAAACCTCTTCTGAGAGCCCTGAGTGCACCCTGGTACAAATAATCAGAGAGCACAGTGAACATGCACATGTAATGAAATTGAATAATGCTGGCCAATGTAAACAAATCTTTAAGCCGTCAGTGCTTAAACAAAAACAAACAAAAAGCCACTTTGCATGGTAACCCCAACTTGACTTAAAATGTCAACTCGCTCTATCCTTTGATGTTGTTACTGCTGGCTGCCCTCTGACCCCAAAGCCAAATAGTTCTCTCCAAAAATACCTGTAGACAGATCACTAGCTGACAAAATAAGAGGTCTCTGCAAGAAGGACTGATAACAAAACAAGGTTCTACAATACAGATTTGATCAATATAGAACCTTGTGGAAGCACTAAACCTAAACAAACAGGGTCTACAATTAGAATATACTAAGGTCCAAAGGAAGGTCAGTTCTGGATTACACTGATAAAGCGACTGATTGTTATGTTAAAATTATTTTATTATTTTTGTTTCAAATATACAGCAACTTACAAATAAAGAACAGCATTAAAACAGCAACGCAAAAGTGGACAAAACTACTGAGAACAAAATAAAGGACAGCGAGTAAGACACAAAAGCAGAAAAGTGAGAGCTAAAAGTTATTTTATATAATTCCACCAGCAAAGTGTGGCTAAAAGGATTTTCTATTCAAACACGGGAAGCCGTACAAGTGTGCCTTGATAAATTAGAATATCATCAAAAAGTCAATTTATTTCAGAAATTCAAATCAAACAGTGATCATACGATATTATATAGACTCATTATATATCCTGAGGGCGATAGATTTCAGGCGTCAATTACTGATTATGGATTAGAGCCAAAACTCCAAATTCTGGTTCCCAGAAAAATACCAAACAAGACCAATAAACATTACGTTATGACTTACACAGCAATATGGAAAACAGCTGACTTGATAGTTGTCCAGCAGACAGTCACTGAAACCCTCTCACAAGGAGGGTAAGCCATACAAATGCTGTATCCGAGCATATTAATGGAAAGTTTGGTGGAGGGAAAAGATGTGCTAGGAAAAAAAAGGTGCACAACAAACAGGAGTTACTCCAGCCTTGAAGACTGTGAAGCAAAGCCCAGTCAAAACACTTGGGGAGATTCACATGGCGTGGCCTGAAACTAGAGTCAGAACTTCAAGAGCCACCACACACAGATATATCAAGGACATCAGCTGCAACGGTTGCAGTCCTTGTGTTAAGCCAGTCCTCAACCATATAACCCGTACCTTACATGGGCTCAAGACAGATGAGGACTGGAGTGTTGCTCAGTGTTCTAAACTCTTTTTTTTTTTTTTTTTTTGTTTTTTTTTGTTTTTTCATAGAAAAGTACACTTTGCATTTCAGTGGAAATCAATGTCCCAGACTCCAAAGGAAGAGTGGAGAAGCACAGAATCCAAGTTGCCTGAGATCCAGTGTGAAGTTTCCATAGTCAATGAGGATTTATGGAGCAACATTATGTGTTCGTCCACTAAGTTTTACCGACTCCAAAATCAGCACAGGTGTCCACCAGGAAGTTTCTGAGCACTTCATGTTTCCCTCCACTGATAAGCTTTATGGAGATGCTAGTTTCATCTTCCAGCAAGACTTGGCATCTGCCCATCCCCCCAAAAGTACCAGTACCTGCTTCAATGACCAGAGTACCACTCCACTTGATTGGCCAGCAAACTTTCAGAGGAAAAATTTGCAGGGTGAGACACAGATGATTCAATAATGCAGACAAGCAGCGTGTCGCTATTAAAGCAATCTGGGTTTCCTTAACACCTCAGCAGAGCCACAAGATGATCCCATCCCTAACATCTTGCACTTTTGCATGAATTAATGTAAAAGGAACCCCGACCAAGTATTGAGTTTTTACAATGTATTCTGTACAGTACATGGTGATTCTTTTCAGTCGGCCATAATTTCTGGTCAATAAATCCTTTTTATAATTGGGCCTATGTGATAATCCAATTTCACAGAAACTTGGATTCATTTGCTTTAGGCCATAATCATCAAAACACTTGAAATATATTTGTCTGGGTCTAATAAACCTAAAATACTCGTTTCAGCTTTTAAATTATATCATTTAAATGAATTAACTTTAATATGATATTTTAACTTACTGAGATACATGTGTTCCCCTAAGAATGTTACGGCCAGCAAATAGTATGCATAAAATGTCTCATTTCAAAATTATTTGCCACAGCAACGGCTACGCTTTGTACCAATATAGAAACTGAAGAGTGAGTTCGTTTAAAGAGTTAAACATTATAATTAGACTTTTTTTTTGGAGTCCATTAACCAAACTATTTTGTTTAAAGAAAATAAAAACCAGCCACTGTTTCATAGTACCCAAATTACCCAGGTTGAGGAATATTTCCATTTCTAACAGTTTTGCATGTAGTTGGTAGGATCCTATTTGAGACATGAAAGAAGAGAATTTAAGGAGTGAAAAGAAAGCCGATCATCATAATCATCTCATGACATTAATCTCCTCACCATACATCTTGCCCTCATCTGAAAGTATGATCTTTCTCCTGCCGCATGGAGGGTAGATGGCCAACGCTTCTTGAAAGCTCTGCTCGATGTCTGGACTCCACACGCCTTCAGGGTCGCCGTCCAATCCACGGTCAGCCCCGTCCGCCAGTCCCTCTCCATTACCACTCTCCTCCTGCGCCCCATCAGGGCTGCTTCGGCAACTCCACTCCGACGCAATGATGACGGTTCCAGCTGCACACTCACCTACAGCACAACAGATGAAATATCACTGTAACAATTTTTCAAGAGTTTTCTAATCAAAAAAAGGGCTAAAAATATGTTAGATGAAACAAGATCTGTTGGATTTGGCATAATGGCTGCAAGTCATGTATGATTGGTGTACAATCAAAACCTAATTGTATCATAAACAAAAAAAAAAATACAACTTTGAATGAGTTTTCCTCCACATTAAAAACATCTGAGCAGAATATACCACAATACCAGAGAAAAGAGGAGTAATTATTTTTGAAGTGGGTAAATTTAGACTAAAAAAAAGCTTGCAATCAGCAAGGTTTACAGCAGTAGAAGTAATAGTCCATGACTGCTTTGAAAACACAATCAAAGTTAAAAAAAAATAAAAATCTCACAATAAATCTGAATATACAAACTGGAAGTCTTCTACGTAAAATTAAAAAAAAAAAAAAACAAAAAAAAAAAAAAAAACTTATAATAATAGAAAGTCTCTTTCTGCACCACAACACAAGCCAGAAGTGAGGAGTAATTACGGCCAACATTAACAGCTGCAGAAAAATCTATTCACCATCTAAGGTTTTACAGAAAGAAAGGAAAAAGATCCTAAATGCATAAAACTGTTTTGTTTTTTTTGTTTGTTTTTTTTAAGGTACACTATTCATTTAGATTTTTTAAGTCAAAAACCAAAGCTTTTCTTTCCTGAATTTTGCTGCTTGCTGGGCAAAATGTGGAGAAACTACATCTGGGTACAATTGTTGAATTAGCACTGCATTAGATGATTTTAAAGTAGAAGTTGTCAGTAACAACATTAACAATTTCAAGAAAACAGTTTGAGATTTGATGAGGTTTAATGAGTACAAAGAGTAAAACTTAGCAAACCCCAACACCATTAGTTTGGTTTGCTGAAACAAATACATACAGTGCACACTTGATTGGACCTGAATGGTGACAAACGGGTCAAAAACTTAAAAATGTGATCTTTATTTTGATCAGTGAATGCACCATATGTGCTACTAGCTCACACTGACAGCACTTTCAAGGAAGGGTGGGCAATATGGCTGAAAAATTTATCACTATAGTAATGTTTCATATCAGTTGATATCGATAACTACTGATTAGTTTTTTGTTGTTTTTTTATATCTGAAAAACTGCCAACCTGCTGTTGTACTCATTTTCTCCCTTCACTCCACCCCCTTCTTTTTATTTTTAAGCAGTTATGAGGTACAGAGGCGAAACACGAAACTGCTGCTGTGCAAGTTACTCAACAGGTTGTTGCTCGGTAACCAAAGAGTGAGAGTTTTACTTGATGCCACCCACCTTGCTTAGCTGGAGAGGCTGAACAGCTAAAACCTTCCCTCTGACTACATTTCCCAGAATGCTGTGTGTTTCTGGATCAGAGTTCAATGAAATTAGTGAACATTCTATTGGACAAATTTTCTATTGATATTGATCATATGTCTATCGTGATATATATTCTTATTGATTTATTGCTCAGCCCTACTTTCCAGTATCAAAGAGGACTCAAAGTTAACCATCTTCAGTATCAGTGAGGTCTTTAAAAATGAACACAGAGAAAGCCAAGAGATGCAAGAAGCTATTTAAAATAAAACTGTATCATCTACAACATGTTAAGACATGTCTGTGGTTCATTCAGGCTGGGAAAGAGAGAGGTGGACTTTCAGCAAATAACGGGAAGGCTGAAGGGATTACAGCAAAGTTACTTTGAATGTATTCTTTGAAAAATGTAGATGCTAGCCTTAACCCTGATATTTACAAATAAGAAAAATCTAGAAAAACAGAGTGTCATTAATATACATTTTGCATGAGAGTTAGCAAAACTATTTAGATATTTAGCTTGTTGGATAAAACCTCATAGGAGGTTTAGTCAAATAAAAAAAGTCAAAATATTTTGATGGATGGACAAGCTAAGATGTTAAGAAGTATGACAAATGTCTTGGGGCTAGAAATACTGTTAAACTTCACTAAAAGTAAAATCACTTTTATCTAAAGTTATTTGCTACTTCAATGTTGAGTTAGCCAATAGACCCTTGGCTATTGAGAAACGATTGCTTGCTGGAGGTGTGGACTCTTTTCAAGTTTTAAATTTTAGCCTATCGCTAACATTTGGCCGTGACGTATGTAATACGCCAGCTTGATCGTGAGAGAAGGTACGCTATGAAGCTTACCGGAAATTGCGTGCGCTGTAAAATAATAGGGCCAGCACAGCAATAAAATGTCTTAAACTTTCTTCTTGCTCTGACTTTAATTGCTTAATATTTGGAAGCGTGGCCAACATGGACTGAATGGCTTTAGACACTTCCTCCGCTGCCATTGCAAACTACAACCATAGACAGACTACAATTCTAAAACAGCACAGAAAATCGATGTCATCATTCACAACTCCTATTCGGTGATTGACCCGGATGAAATGCATCCTGAGAAATCAAGCTCAATGGGCCAAATCCCAGACAAAGCACTGAAGGGAGATGAGAATTGAGCGGAAACTGCGTAGGAAGACAATGGTCAGGCTAATATCGAGCACTAATAGAAATAATGTTGCGCATATCTCAAAGACTAGACTTTAAAATATTTATGTTAGTGTATAAATAACAGAATGGCTTAGCACCAAAATACATTAAAGATGTGTTATATCAACCTCCCAGCAGGTCTTCTGAATCATGTCTACTCTGCATGACCAGAATCAGAGCTAAACATAGAGAGGCAGCATTCAGTGTCTATGCTCCACTAATCTGGGACAAACTTTCAGAAAACTAAAATACTGAAACCATAAGTTCCTTTAAATCAAGACAAAAAAACCCATTTGGTTAGAGCTGCCTTTGACTGTTCTATTTATATTAACTGAAACAACAATTTTAGTCTATAGTCCAAGTTTTCTTTACATTATGTCACTAAAATATACTCATTTTTTATGTTTTCATCATGTCAAGCAATTTCAATCGTCTTGTTGCAGATATGTGCTACACAAATAATCTTACCTTACCTAATGGAGCTGGGTACCCAAAATCAAAGGCCTAACAAGCAAAACAAAATTTAGGAGAAACCAATCAGTAATGCTTTACTATATTATTTAGGGCTTGCAAATGTAATAATGTTTTCACACTCAGTTAAGATCAGTTGTTCTGGCTAATGAAATTAGAAAACAAAACAAATGATAACTTGCAAATAAATACTGACAAAACCAGATTTTGTTAAGCTAATCATCTTCGAGAAAGTGGTTTGAAATGTATTAAACTCTCTTGTCATAAGGATGTCTTGAGTCTTCCTTGAATACAGACACACATTTGTATGTGTGTCTGTATTCAGACACACACACATGTGAAAGCTGCTGGGTGTGTAATGTTTTCCAGATTGGTGCAAAAATGATCCCGACCACAAAACAACCACAGAGCATCAGTGTGGTCTCTCAACTTCCCCTGATGCGGTGGGCTTATTCTACACACTGTCTTCTCAGATTTAGTTACCGGTGAAAGGGTTGAACTGTTTCCACAGACAAAAGAAACAAATGTATTTAAAGCTTTACTGTGTGATATATTAGTAGCTCAGAAGATGATTCTTTTCTGACGGGTTTTTGATGAGAAAACAGTCACACAAATACATCCTTGATTCCCTTTCTATAAAATGATTAGGCTCCATATTTTACCCAAGTATTCCTACAAATCAAACGTCCAGTGATCAAAACTGAAAATTTTTCTCCTAATAGGCTCTTATCTTCAGCTCAACAACCCCCACCTTTTCAGTAAGCATTGCTTGTCTGCCTTTAACCAAAATATTGTTGTGGTTTTGTTATTTAAATGAGCAATTATTGCTTAAATGAGTCAAGATTGAATGAACCATTTATCTACCTTTAACACTGTGTGGTTCAGGCACAAAAGGTATAATCTGTATAACATTTCAAATTTAGCCAGTGTATATCAGTTAATTTCATCAAAGCTCATTGTAAACTTCAGAGATGCACTGATTAATCAGCCAGAGCTCAGAATTAGCCAATTTTACCTTGATTGGCTCTGATCAGTGACTGGCTGGTCCAAAGTTGAAAAATGTGTGGTTTTTTTTTCCTATTCATGACATAGCTCAAAACCAATTACAGTCCCTGTTTTTGGATAATAGACACATCAGCTAACAGCATGCACTGTTTGAGTGTATTAGAAAAATCATAACTGGGAATAATTTTATAACTTTGTTTGATTTAAAACTTCTACCTTTACCAAAGAATCTAAAGCACATTTTTCCTCTTTTGTGTGATTTACCCCTTAAGAGAGAAAAAAAATCTGAACTTTAAATAAAAATACTTTGGTATCGACCAGGAAAACCAGAAATCGGTGCGCCACTAACATAAATTTTACAACTTATTTGTTACTACATACACTGACCTAAAGCATTACACCTTGAGTATCTACAAAGGCAGTGGACGCGAATGTTGTGGCATTATGTTCAGGAGGCACATTGGGCAGTCGTTATAGCTCCCAGTGGCCAAAAGGTCAGCTGTTCAGTGCAACGAGGAGCCAGTAAAGCACTGAGCTAAATAAAACTATGAGCTCAGCAAACTCTGAAAGGACACACGCACGGTACGGACTGCCTTCTGCACCAATGGAAACGGCGGGGGTGGGGGGAGAAGAGACATGATTACTCAAGCTGTGTTTCATCACAGATTTCATCGGCAACTTCAGTTGACCGCCACAACAAACCTTGTAGAATCTGATCAAGCCTTTATTAACCAGACCTCACAGCGTGGAGAAGATATAAATCAAATGTCCGCTGTGGCTCCACATAGCAACGAAACTTTCCCCACAAGAGCAGCTAGCATGTAGAGGGAAAATAAAAGCCGTTTAGCAAAATGTGAGTTGGCAAAACCCAGAAGAAGAAAACATTTACATTACACCTGCCCTAAAAGGTTACAAACAAACCACAATTATGTTATAATGCAGCAAACGTCACTGTTGGTTTTCTATTGAGTAAGCTGAAGTTGCTAACTCTTTCGAAGTGCTATGCTAGTTTGTTAGCTTGGGGGCTAATCAAAACCGTAACAAACTACAAACTAAGTCCTGAAGACGAATAGAAGAGATTAATTATGGCGCTAATGGCTACTCGAAAACAAGATATACTGTCTTGCTAAACACACGGAACTCTGATTCAGCAAATCCGCGGCGGGAAAATGCAAAATATGTCAAATATCCCAAAACTTCCAACATACACGAAGCGAAGCAGCTGCTGCTGCGGCATGAAAAAGTTGCTGCACACAACAAAGAAGGATATCTGGGAGCTGAACTCACCTCACAACGGCTCCCCTGCTCTGCTTTTACAGGAACGAACTTCTTCTTCCCGATAGAACCCTGTTTCTGCACAACACTTGCTCCGAAATTCAACAGTAGAAACACTACGAAGAAAAAGGTGGAATGCAGATTATGAATTTGGTATGAAATCAGCGCTCGGGAAGAAAACGCACAGAGGCGTGGCGTCTAAAACACACGACACGCAAAAGTTTTGTGACTTCCAGCGCAAACTCCTCCCATGACGGAATGGGAGACTCCTGATTAGAGATGACTTCTGCAGAGGTAGACTGGTATTTAAAAGTATCTCTCACTATAAATTCCCTGCTTGAATTAGACTATAAAGACAGCGCATTAGACACATTAATAACTTTGATGGTGGAGTAGCAACAACTGTAAGGCCACAGAAGGTTTGAGAAGGGCCTTAAGCAGAATTTGATTTTGGGGCCCACTTTCTGTTAAGTGGGCTGTTGTCCATGTCTTATCATTAGAGAATTGTGTATTTAACAGAATTTATTTTACAGCTAAAAACAAATTTCCTAAACAGTCTAGAAATGAATAAAATTTGATTTTGTTAATTTCCTATTTGTAATTGTAGTTTTAGTCTTTTTCCTTATTCCTTTGTGTAAATATGTCTTTCATTCTATCCTTCCTTTTATATGTCCTTCCTCTTATATGTCCTTCCTCCCCCCCTCCCTTCGGTTCCTCTGTCCCTCCTTAATTTCTGTTATGTTCCCTCCTCCACGTTTCCTTCCTACTTTCCATCCTATCTCCCTTGTGCCCTTAATTTTTATATCTCTCCTTGTGTCTTTTTTCTACCTTATTTGTGTCCTTCATTCCTCTCTCCTCTTTCCTTGTGTCATGTCATGTCAACCTTGCTTCCGTCCTTTCATTCTTCCATCTTTACTCTCTTGTGGTCGTTCCCTCATTCCTTACTTGTAACATGCCTCCATTCCTTCATTGTGTCCATATATAAAGCCTGTCCACTGCTGAAAATTCTGGCCGAGTTTAAATGGTTATTCCTTGAAGTAACACAGCAAATATGCAAATATTTTATGAGATATGCTTGCTGTATAAATCTGGCCCAAGAAGCAAAAATGAGTAAACCTGTAGCGATAAATTATGATTGTTACCATGACTATCAATGTGCTAGGTTTTTCATTCATGTATTTGCAACTCAAATTATGTAAAATTGTTCGCATTTTATTACATGAAGATTTTAAATTCAAAACAAACATAATTCTGTATGTGGAATTTTTAAAAGGCTTTTTTGTCATTTTTAATAAATTTAATTTTGAGATCTATACCTCTATATATCTCTATCTTATGAGTAAGAAATCAAGTGGCCTTTGAGCAGCTTCTACTTTGCTTTAACTTTGGGCTGATTGAGCTAGTCACTCTCTTTTGTGTCCATTGTCTTTTAACTTGTATGTGAAAGGGGCTTAAATAATAATAGTAAGAAGAATAAAAACTGAGTGATCCTTTATCTTTATCTTCCCTTTATCTTCTTATCTCTGTCATGTGTCAGATTTTACTTTCTTCCATGAACTTAAGATTTTTCTTGTCTTTCAAAGTGATCTTGATTTGTATTTCTTTTAATTTTCAGAAGGTCTTTACTTCTTTTACTCCTTTGCATCAAACTTTACTCTTGACACAGTGCAGCTAAGTAGCATTCTCTTGGCAACTGCCAAACCCAAGACTCATCTACTGAAAGGCCAGACAAGCACTCTGCACCTCAGCAACTGCTGACTATATTTTTTGATTATATGTGGCATATCACTTTGTGGCTGAGTTGCTGTCCTTCCTACCAAGAATATTAGGTAGTGAAAAAAATAACTGGACTTATTGCATGGTTTGTAACCTATTATAGTGCCACAATGGAATTCACTGAACTCATGAGGGGAACCCATTGTTTCACAAATGTTTGCAGGAGCACTATGCATTCATATGTGCTAGATTTTATACACATGTGGCCATGAAATGGATTGCTACACCTGAATTCAATAATTTGGATGAGTGCATAAATACTTTTGTTAAGACAGGGCATTTCCACCTCA
Organism: Anableps anableps; assembly: GCA_014839685.1. Taxonomy (NCBI): domain Eukaryota; kingdom Metazoa; phylum Chordata; class Actinopteri; order Cyprinodontiformes; family Anablepidae; genus Anableps; species Anableps anableps. The sequence goes on from CM026071.1 coordinate 21,445,698, forward strand.
GTGACGTATATTTACTTATTAAGCTGGGTTTTTAAAATGCTTCATTAATAAGGAATAAATTACATCGTTGACAAACCAAATGACAGAGTTCATAAAATAAGCTTGACTCTGCTGAAGTCTGACATGTACAAACATGTCTGAAACTGAACCTGCCTTTACTGACAATTTCCAGGAAGCAAGGTCAGCACTTCATTTTTGTCAAGACCTTAAAACACACCTGAATATTATGAAAGTATTATTTTAAAACATATCTGGTTAATTTCCCAAAACTGTGCAAGAATAAGCTGCAGCTTGTCTTCTTCCAATGATGTTCAACTTGTTTACTTATTTTGAAAATGTTCAGCAAACTTATGGCAAGGGATGTTTAATTATTCTCCATTAATTACTCCCTTTTAGACATAAAATGAACAGTAGATTAAATGGGCATTGTGTTGGTTTCAATCATCTCCTTCTTTTCTGTCCAGTTGCCATAAAGTACTTTATTTGCTGAGTACTGCTTGATCATTTGATGACAACGATGAAATATTATATCAAATAATTTTGAAAATTGTAAAATCAGAATTTATAATATCACAAAAGAAAAGTGTAATTCAGTACCTAATGGTTCACATTTATTTCATATTCAGTTTCTTAAGTTGGTCATTTACACTTACAGCTCTTTAACAAATGCCAAACACTATAACACAAACCTAGAGGAAACATTGTCATTTTAGTTTATTTTTTTTCCTTTTTATTAGAGATAAAGAAGAATTTTCTGTAGTATCACAAGCAATTCATACGTAATTCATACGTAGTTTGATTGAAATAGTGCAAGTTGTGTTACCAGCTGCATTGAGACACCTTAGCCACTAGATGGCGTGCTTCATCTTTCTACATGAACCAAAAGCCCATTTGTCAACCGAGGCAGCGAAGTTGTTGTTTTTGCTTGTTTGTTTTTGAATGACCAAACGATATGCGTGAAATAGTCAGTCTGCTACTTTTGACTTGAAATCAAGAGGATTGTTATTTTTTTCCCCCCTAGCTGACTGTTTAGTTACCAAAACGGAAAGACCTATCTGTCTGTCTGTGAACCAGTTAAAACAAGGAAAAACACCGTCACGCCACCTGTTGAGCTGCTTCTGTGTAAACTTATCTAGACAACTTCACCTTTGTTCAATTGGAGGTTTGACGCAGGACAGCCAGATGTTTTCACGCAGTAATGTGCTTAAATCATCATCTTTATTTCTTCCTGAGGCAACACACCGTCTAAGTTTGGTAAGTAAGACGCCGTTAATTCAGGAAGTAAATATTTTTAATTAATTATTTAAGTCTGCAAATATTAAAGATTTGATGGAAAGATTGATGAATTCATGACCTAATTTGTAAATATTTATTGTTTTGAATTCTCTGTTAATTTTCCAATCTATCTATCTATCTATCTATCTATCTATCTATCTATCTATCTATCTATCTATCTATCTATCTATTTACTTTGTAAATCAAACAAACAAAAAACTTTAATTTAAGTACATTCATACTGTGAACACACTATTTTCCCTCTCCATTTCAGCCCCTGCATTTCTGATTATGTACTTAGTATGCGTGCTACTGAATATGAGTGCATTGTATTTGAGCTGGGATTAAACTGGAATGAATGTATGTAATTTAATTTGAATCCATCTACAGTTGGATGTGTTGGTTTGATCTGATCACATATTTCTAGATATGGAGTGGCCTTTGTATTGTAAAGTGCTATAAATTGGATTTGGACCTATATAAATCAACTGAATTTAACTTTAGCTCACCCTAAAGGGGGAAAAACATTACCACATTATTACAGTATAACATTACCTATTCAGTATATCAGAAACAAAATGTTATGCCTACCTCTGAGTACTTGATAGTGTACACCTGTATTTTGATAGTCCATTTAGTCTACAAATGATTACTAGAAATCCAGGAATCATATTGAAATCAAATTATTTAAAGATGCAGAAGATTTTTTTTTTTTTTTCTTGTGCAAATTTGAATTGATACCAGGAAAAGCAAGACTGGGAACGTGTCCCTGTGTGAACTGGGTGTGAGCACTAAAACACATTGTTATCACATGCAGCTATCAGAACCAGTAACAGACAGTCATATATCACAGACATGGGACAGACTCTGCAAACTCTACCCGCTGTCATAACCCCGTTAAGGACATATAGTTTCTTCTCATGTGTGTTAGTTTAAAGTGAAATGATATCTGTGCTTCCAGTGCACATCTGCCCGTGCAACGTTACAGTACAGTTTAGCTGTGACTATATTTGTCCGCTCTTCCTTCTCTCGTTGGCAGCAAAGTCGAGAGCTGGAGAGATGCCAAAAGAGGCCGGCCTGCCTGCCGTGCAGCTGAAACTTTTACAAGCCAAGCAGGAAGAGACACAAGGAGCAATCGAAACAGAAAAGGAGAAAAAAAAAGTGAGACAGACATCTGGACCCTTTTCTTTTTCATCCCTCTGTCCATCTCTCCCACTGCCCTCTTCTCATTTCTTTTTAAAACCATGCTGTATTTGCCCGCCTTTGTTGGCAGGGGGTAAAAGTAGGGCTCGAGGACAAGACTGGGAAGGGGAGTGAATATAGGAGGGTGTGTGTCGGGGGGGCTGTCTGAGGGGTTTGGGTTAGGGTGGGACCTTGAGTTCAGAGGGTTCAGCTGAGGAGAGAAATAAATTCATAAACAACAAAGGAGTCGTGACGTCATGTTGAGGGGCTGTCCAACCTGCTGGCAGAATCTCTGCTGCCATGGAAGTACTGGATCGTTCACACCACATGTGTTTGTGTGTGTGTACAGTATGAATGTGTGTGCGTGGCCTTTTATGCTATCTTCCAGAAAAGTCTTATGGACTTTGAGCAAAGAAGCTGGACTTCGATGGTCTGTTTTGTCTTCGCAGTGAGCGTTCCAGGACAAGGGGAAGCCCTCCAAAACTGTGCTGGTATCTTGTTCAGTCCGTTTCTAGGACTCAGTAACTATTTATCCAGCAGCTGCAATGATGAATTAGCTGTTCTGTGTTGTAAACAAGGAAGCTTTAGTTTGTCTCGTCAAATAGTCAATAGTAAGTTAGAAAAATATTTGTTTTTTTTTCTTCTTTTTGTAATTTAAACATTTTTAAACCTGGATATTTTTTAGAAATGACTACAGCATTTTCAAAATGATGCAGGCTCAGAAGTGAGCTCTGATTGGTTGGCTCGTCTCGGGACAGCGGCTCAAACACCAACGATTGGCTGCGATAGAGAAGTTTGGCCATGTATGAGTAAACTGATTTATCTTTTCTCTTCTAATGATTGATATAATATAGTGACTTTAACATGCTGACTGCTGTTTCACTCATATTGATGCAAAAATGTAAAGGGAGATCTGGGAATTGTCAAGGACTAAAAGAAGAAGGGGGAAAAAAAAAAAAGTGAAATTCCCTGGAATATCCTCCCTGCTTACCCAGCGATTCATTTATCTGAACATCTAGAACTCCCTACCCCTCAGTAGGGCTCTGATTGGAGGGAGGCACTGATAAAACTGGGTAGAACTGAGGTTCTGGACATAGTTTGATCAGAGTGGTTTTTACATTGTTTTATTTCCTGACTGTAAAAACGTGTCGAGATGAAGCAAGACGGCAGAAGTGTCTCTCTCCCCATGTTCTTTCTGATGTCGGATGATTAACATGCAGATGTCTGCAAGTTCTCCTCGCTGCTGGCTCGCTGCTTTGTGTCACCGCGTCTGCTCATGACAGTTTATGCTTCCTCTCGCTCTCTTTTCTTCTCTTTTCGTGGCACACTGTCTTTCTTAACTCCTCCTTCTCTCTCTTCTTCCTCTCACTACAGCATGTCCCCTCCCTTCCTCCTTCAATGTCCTCCCCACACCGCAACCCCCCGCCACCCAATTCTGCCCCCCTTTTCTCTGCTTCCCTCTTGGCAGAGGTGCCAAAGTGGGCAGGCAGACCGAGGCAAACGCATCACAGGGCAGAGCAGAGGGCGAACCAAAAGCTGGCGAATTGATCATGTGTGTGTTTGTGTTTTGGTCTGTCTTCTCTCTCTCTTTCTGTATGTGTCTGTTCACAAGTTAGACTCTGCTTTGGTCATACGCAGCTGCAAGTAAGGTGGGTCTTTGGCAGCTCTGATTTTAAGCTCTTTTCCTCCTTGCTGTGGACATTGTGTTTGATATTCTGATTTGTGCTTTTTTTTTTTTGGTTACAGGGCTGTGTGAGAGCAGACGACACTCTGTTACTGTGTACGGACAGACGTACTCACGCCAGTAGGAGGGGATTGTGGGAAAGGGGGTGTAGCTCTCAGAGGGTGCGCTGTACTCCTCTTGCTTCCCTTCTTCCCGCCATCACGGCCCTCTTTTCAGCCAGTCGTCCGGCCCAGCCAGCCTGTCCGATTGCCCGCTTCACCACATACAGGCCTCAGGTATTTTTTTTTTTTTTTTGCCTCGATCCCTGCAACACCTCCTCTTGTCTTACTTACTGTCCTGTAATTTGTCTCCTGCAGTTATCTCTTGCCTTCTTCTCTGTTCTCCATCATGATCTTCCTCCCGTAAAACGTGTTAGCCATCGCTGGTTGCCACGCCATACCGTGCTCGCCACCATTTTGGCTAAATGGACGTACCGAGAGAAACTTTTTCTTGAGCTGAGAAATCAACTCCCTGCTGACCATCCTTTTTTACTGCTTACTTTGTCTCCTCTTCCTCCTCCCTCCCCATTGCTCCAGCAGGCAGGGTGATACACAGTCTGTTTGTGGTTGTCTGTGCTGAACAGGTGTCTATTTGGAGACTGGTATTAGGAATAGCAGACCCTCTTGGTCGTGTCTGACCTTAGAGGGTCGACTCAGCTAGAGAGTCCAGGTCAGTAAAAGTTAACCGCTGACCAACCAGTGGAAAATCTCGATCCTCGGCGCCATTTTGATTGCTAGCATGAAAATGATAATCGCATAGTTTATTATTTTCCCTGCAAACTGTGTTCACTGTCTGCCACTGGTTAAACTAAGAAGTGGCAGCAGATTCAGCGACACGTGCATTTGTGCAAACATGTGTTTAGTTTTATCTCTCTGAAGTGTAGGGGTGTGGCAGTTCGCTAAAGGTCGGGTGTTTGTCCTGAAACATTAACTGGCAGTCGATAACATATAAATATCTATGACACTTTACAGTTGAGGAGAAACTCCAACAGAAAAGAAAATGAGTTCAGGCAAACACTTTATACCAGTATGTCAGAAAGACTGCAGGTTCTTCTTTTCAGTTGTTAATATTAAAGCAGAAGATGATCTGCTTTTGTAGAGAAAGATGTCCTTTATCTCACTGAAGAGTCATGTTTGTTTGTCCACTTCCTAAAAATAGGCATAATATTAATGTTTAACTGTATTAAGATCACAAAAATATGTCAGAGACCTGAATAAGTTAAAAACATACAAATACAGATTTTACTTTACAGGTGAGTTAACAAACAGCTTTACCCTTTCCGTAACCTACTTTTAGAACTATAATGAAGTGGTATGTGAAGTTTCGACTGGATCTGAATATCTTATTACCATACTGTATTTAGGTCTAAATAGGGGTTGACGTAAAATGGCGCCTACATGCCACGTGTAAACACGAACAGACCCTTTTAACATGCTTCTCACAATTCGTGGGTAAGCTGCTGCCAGTTTCTTTTCATCAGGCTTTGCAATTTTACTTGCTTTGCAATGATGTTGGCTGCAAATTAATGCTGACAAATGTAAGTTTTTTTTTTTTAAAGAAAGAAACACTTTTATTGGGGCAACTGAAATTAGAGGAGCATTTAAAAAAGTAGCTTGAGAAAAATAGAGAACAAGAGTTACAGTAGAGAGGCAGAAAGAGAGAGGTAGGAGTGGGAGAGCTCTTTCCCCGCCTCTCTCTTATCCTCAGATGAACTTATCGTGTTGCCTCATAATGTTTCTGAGTTTTTTTTCTCCTAGAGGCAGTCAGGCTAACTTCCTGCATTCAGCCTCAGCTCAGTTGATTGGCTGATATCTTGGCTGACCGGCCACAGTTTGCAGCGAGACAACAGGAAGTTTCTCTTCTCATGCAGGAAGCTGCAGCTGTTTCATCCTGACATACACCACTTTGCACTTTTGCGCGCATCTGAAAAAAAAAAAAGAAAACTGCATGCAAATGCACACACCCATTTTGAAAAGGAATACCTGTGTTTACACATACTACACACACACACATACATACATATGTATGTATGTATATAAATTCTATAAACATGCATGCACATGCAGCCTCGACACACACACACATATATATATATATATATATATATATATATATATATATATATATATATATGTGTGTGTGTGTGTGTGTGTGTGTGTGTGTGTGTGTGTACATACATATATATATATGTGTGTGTGTCGAGGCTGCATGTGCATGCATGTTTATAGAATTTGTAAATGCTATTACATGTGGGCGTGTAATGACAAGTCAGATAAGCACCGTAAGGCATCAGAAACATTTGAAACCATGGTAACGCCACATCTAAATGGGGAAAAAAATGAAAAATTGAAAACCCTAAGAGAGGAAGGGAAGTATAAATGGAGAAGGTTAAAGTTTTAAATATTTTTTCAAAATTCTTATGTGTAAAGAAACAGCAGACTGTTGTCAGAATGCATATAGACATGTATGGTATGACTAGATGCCCATTTATTCTTCTTTTAAATTTTGGAATATATACCTTAACCTAATTTAAAAATTTTACTATATATTTTATATACATTTGAATTAACATTTAACAATCATTTAAGTTGTTTATAGGCATTGGCTGATATGAGATTTTGATGGTATGATAGATAGCCTTGAGAAAAATACCACAGCTTCATCGTATCAGCTCAAAGTTTTAAAGCTAATATCTGTTACATGATCTAATAGCTTTATTTTGAAAGTGCCAGCTGTAATTTGTACAGTTATGGGTTGCCCCCTTTTAGCCCCCACACCTTGACTGTTAATTTTTTTTTTTTTTGCGTATTTGTCTTGAGCAGCAATGGAAACATTTATTAGCCTTTGTTCAGCCAGCAAAGGCTGATGGACAGGCATGGTAACAGGCAGGGGAAGGCACTGCATTACTCTATGATCCATACAGAAAAATAGTGTAATATATTGATTATTACCTAATATTTTAAACACAACAATATTTTTTGCTATCAAAGTCAAATTTGTCTTAAGAAGTGCTATGCATTTTTAGTCAGTTAGCTATTTTCATAGCCCCAGGTATTATGATAACGCGCTTGCAACCACACGTTGGACTGACCAATAATTCTTGTTTACAAAAGCAGCAAAGATGCCCCCATCACTTTTAAATCACTTGTGTGACACCATTTAGGGTACTCTGTTGGAAAAAGAAACTGTAACAGAGTGACAGACAAGGTACGGATGATTTGTAAGCACTGTGAGAATACCAAAACTGGTTTACTGTTAGTCTCTAACGATGCTAATGTTAGCCTCTGCTTCAGAGCTTTTTATTGTTGCGAAACTGTTTTGTATGGAATCTTGACAGCAGTTGTGCGGTCAAACCTAACTTGAATAATGCTACACTGAACTTTGCAATTTGATAACATATAAAAAAAATATTCTGTTTACAAAAAAACAGAAAACAGGAGCATTGATAATGGTGTTTTAGTATTAGAAACAGCTTTGATCGAAACAGACACAATCAAAACACAATATTAAACTTCGACTGAATTATTTCACACTGATTACAGATTCTTTAGAGCTCAGCTGAAACTTTTTCACTGTTTTGAAGAAAAAAGCTTGATTCTTAATTTCCAAATAAGAAACTACAATCCTTTCTCGTCTCATTTTCAAATATCATGCATTGTCTTAGCATCATGAGCTGGATGTATCACATACCTTATTAGAGTAATGGATTTCGATATATAGACTTTAGCAAAATTACAGAATAAAAAGCCTGTTAAATTTAGTAGTAGTTTTCAAGTACTTACTTTACAGAACATTGTAGCCTACTTTGTTCTTATTCTGCTCTTCAGTAATTACTTGAGCAATTCAATTTAGTTCATTTATGTAGAGGTGACACAAAAAAGGTAATCTGAAGGGAATTTACAAAAAAAAAAAAAAAAAAATCAGATTTATATAGCAATAAATAGTTAGCCCAGTCCAGTCATATAGACACATTTAAAGTCACTTTCAGGCATTCAAATTTGATCCATAATAAAACAATGCAGTTAAGTTCAGTTTGTTATGCCTATTGGTAAAACATTTTTTATGTCAGGAAACCTAGCCAGTAGTATTGAGCCACTAACTTTGCAGGAATCCCGACTACGATTTTAGTGGGGTATTACCTCAGGTTGTCTTCATCGCTCTCATAGCTTGCTGACTGTAGTTTTAAACCACCGTTATCCTAATATACGTGATTGGTGTTACAACTTTAGTTTTAACTGTCCGTTGATGCTTCAAAGCAGCCTTTTGTTAGAAGTGAGTGAACAGAGCAACAAGTGGCAAGAACAGTGCTTTATTTCATACTCCTTACAGCTGGAGAAAACTCTGATCACTCCAAATCTGTTAAATAGACTGAACAGTGTGACGAACATTTCAGCAGTTTTAAAGCTGTAGCTTTTTAAAACCATTGTATACCATAATACTAATTACTGCCCTACACAAAGCTCAAACATATTTAAAGAGATTGTTTATAGTTTTAGGAACCCTGGCACCATTATTGTACTGAAAGTGGTGTTGTGAATATATTTTTGTCATAATGGTTTCACATGTTGAAATATTTTTGATGTTTTGTTCCAGGTTTTTTCTTTGGTTGCTTGAACTAATGCCCCACAAAAACAATTTTTTTGTGTGTGTTATTTGCGAAGAACTATGTGCTTAATAAGAATATAAAATTTTCCTTGAAAGTCCATACATTTTTCTCCCTTAAGGAAGGGACTGTCATATTTTTATCTCTTGCTGACGTCTCAGTCTAGCTTTTTCATCTGTATAATTACATGTAATTGTATGCGAAAGAATAATAAAATTAGCCAGTAAATCAGTAGGTCCTTAAATGCATGCAGGTGAGGCAACTGGGCCGTTTGTTTTTGTGTAAGCAAATGCATATGGCCTTACACCCATGTATGTACATACACATATGAGCATGAGCTGTGTGAGTGTTTCACCGGGTTGATGAGGATATAAAGAACATCAAAGCGGGCACCATGCCAAGTAGTATGGAGGAGGCTCAAAGCATGCATCCTTCATTCTTAAATGTGGGAGTGAGGCCTTCTTTGGAAGGGTGGGAAGATGAAATATGCTGGTTTGACAAATTCTCTATAGCATTTTTTAAATAGAAGATCAGAAAACCTGGCTGGTTTGAGACAAGACATCCGTATGCATTTCTTTAACAGAGAGATTTCTTCATCCTTCCATCTATTGTGTGGCATACTTCCTCTGCCAACGCCAGCTCCCCCACTGTGCCTCCTCCTCCTCTTTTTCCTTTTTTTTGCCCACCACCTCCTTACTCCTTATTGAAATTCTGCCTGGCACAGAGACGCTGCCCATTCTTGGCACAAAGCTCAGAGAGAGAGAGAGAGAGAGAGGGATGGAGAGAGGCAAAGAGTGGGAAGGAAAAAACACACACACAAGAACCTGCACCAATCATCGGGTTCCCCCCTTCCTCCTTCTCCACCTCCTCCTCTGTGGTGTGTCTGTGCCAAGCATTCATCCCGTGTCGCGGACGAAGGGACCAGGCAAGCCAGTAGGTATTTCCTTGCCTCTGCTTCCTGCAATAATCCACTCCAAATTTGAGGAGTTTTCTTGGCAGCTGAATCTTCTGCGAGGGGGGGGGGCTTTACTGATTCATTTCTGTGTTAGTTGACAAGGAAATCTTAACAAATCCTGCATCTGGGGGGTGAGAGGAAGCAAAGGCCTTTTGTTTCCATGATATTTATTATATTTTGCATGGATTGCCGTTGAAGAGACTTTTTTTTTTACCTGTTTTGCCAGAAGGGAAAATTGTAATTGAAGCTTCAAGATTGTATAATGTGCAGATAAACACTGGCGGTTTTGTTTAGCACCAATTCTAACAGCAATTCTTTCTAATTACAAAGAAAGGAAAGAAATAGATGGAGATGACTTTCAACAAGAGCTTTTTTAATCTTTTACCAGCATTTTATTTTTGTTCTTTCATATTTTTCTCTGAAGTCACATGTTGTTATAAACAATGCTTTAATCTTTTTACTCAAAAAGCAACCTGTTGACTGTGTAGGTATGGCAAGCTATCTGTAGAAGATCTCAAGAGAACCAAATAAGAGTTGTAACTCATGCAGCTTTTTTAAACTTCTGAAAAGAACTTGTAACTGTCCAAAGAAAAAATGGTTGTGCTGAAACAGGAAATTGTCTGTAGAAAAACATTTCATTCTGTCACAGCAGAGTAGTATTATCAGAGGGCAAGGGGGCATAAGACTCATGGTCCTTGGCTCACTGCTAATACAAGCTTGAAGACTTGTAGCCTTTATTTTTCAGCAACAGATGCAAAGACAGTCAGATGGACAGATGAGATTTATACATTTCGTCCCTCTCTTGTCTGAGACCCTTCCCAGCTGGCAAATCGGGCTTTAGGGGACATTTATTATGTAGCTGCTGCCAAAGAAAATGATTTGCCTCAGCTGAGTCGTGCATGCCCTCCGTTTCTTTTTATGTAGCTTAGAAAATGTTCAGAGTCTCAGACAGCAGAAGAGCTTACATGACTGACAAGGTTTGGCCTTTCCTTTCTAACTTCTTGCCTTTTCCATTCCTATTCCAGCCTTTTATATTCTAGAATGGGACAGCAATTATTGGCATTTAACTCACAAGCATTTAATGTTTGGAATCATCATTTATTTGACAATTTTTTCCCCAAATATTCTGTTTTGAGGTTCTCTCCAGGCAGTGTAGTCAAGGGGATCTTTCTTGGCAAACACAGCTCATAGATCTGCTACTAGCACTGTGGCAGAGGTGGGCATCATGCCAGCAACCCCCCCCCCCATTCTTTCTGTCTGGTCTTCTGTAATCAGGCTAGTGGGGTTTACAGCATACTAACTGCAAGCTAGTCTGGACCAAGTCTCAGGGGTTGTGGCCGTATGCTAATTTATGCAAGCAGTGCACCTTCTAACCCATTCTGTGTCTTCTGAGGCCCAGGCCTGGCATTTAGTCTGGTGCTCATTAACCCTTCAGTTGCTGCTGTTTCAACCTCAATCTGAACCGAACGCACCACATGTGAACACTCCCTTCTCTGTGAACTATCCAGCTGTCTGATAAGAAATAGTTTCCTCTGCTTCAGCATTTATGATTGAGTGTGTCGTGTGGGTCGGTAGGCTTTGGCTCATTGCTTGACACAAGATTCATCCTCTGTAACTTATGATATAACAGCTGTTCTTTCTTCATTGTTAGGTCTGCAGGCTCATGACTGAAAAGGAAAAAAAAAACCCACGCAAGGTGGACCTCGTAATGTTTTTAAGCAGACCTAAAATGGCCGAAGCCTTGCAGGACGCCATTTTGTGTTTCCTTGTTGTGTTTTGGGGGGCAGAATCCCAGCTTTGTATTCAATCAGAGACAGCTGGTGGAAGCCGTGTTTGCAGGCATCTGTGTGTGCGTACCTCTGCCTGAGAAGCAGCATCCACTCCAACGCAGGGATAGCCCCACTGGAATGAGCTCAGTTTTTGGCAAAACCGGAGAACGATTGCTGGCAGAGAATTGAACATCTCTCTCTCTCTCTCTCTCTCTCTCTCTCTCTCTCTCTGTCTCTCTCTCTCTCTCTCTCTCTCTTCATTCAATCACATGCCAGAGTCACAGGAAGCTTATGAGTTGTTTGTTAGGATTTTGCACACTAGCACTGACTTTCGGATGTCCGCTTAGCATTACATTAATTATATATGATTTATTTTATGGGAACAAAGTTACAAATTTCTCTTTTGCAACAAAAAAAGCGAGGCCGACCAGTAAGGATTTGTGGTATTCCTTTGGCCATCTTTGGTTTGTAGTGATAACTGTTTTCCCAGTTCATGGCTGTCAAAAACTTGTCATGAGGTATGAGTAGCTTCCAGAAACTGGCATTTTCTCAGGAATTGTTTTAAGAACAGCCAAGAAATTAGTTGCACTCTGTTCCACAGGGAACTGTCTATCAACATTTCATTCAAGATCAACATTTGTTAAAGTTATATCCAGTACAATTTTCAAAAAATATTTAATTATGGTAACATTCTCTGTCTCTTTCCTTCTGTGTCCTTACAGGAAAGTCACATTTGTGGATCTTTGGTGTGGATACAGCATAGATTGTGTCCTTGGGGCTGAGGTAGTAGATTGAATAGTTGTGGGGTTCTTTAACCTCTTTTTTAGATAACTATACAATCTACTGTCTTTCCCAAGGAGACAGCTGAGCCAACCAGTCGTCAACTTTCATCTAAAGATGGACAATCATGCTGCCTGTCAAAAGGCATGCAGTAATTATTTTAATATATGTGGGGTTTTGTATTTCTTCCCCAATCAGTTAATGTGTGGTGTGCTTGACTTGGGTTCTGTCAGGGTGAGGTAGTAGGTTGTATAGTTTGGTAGGTGGGAATGCACCCTGCTGAGGCGATAACTATACAGTCTATTGCCTTCCCTGAGGAGCCCACTGGACAGTCATGGATATTCAACACAACCTCTTCGCTGGAGTGTTTTATTTATTCTCAGACAACATAAAGAAGTGGTAAATGTCATGTTGGAGGGCTTATATTTATTTTATTGCTTTCATTTTATGGACTGAAGCTGTGACATGCTTTAAACATGTACATCTCAATAAAATTACAGTCTTCTAAAATCAGTTTTTCAAAAATCACAGAAGTTATGACATCTTAAAGTTGTTTTTTGTACACGTACAACAACGGACACAGTGCAATTCTGATTCTATTTGAACAATTACTGAATTTGCTGATGTATGGTGCCCTCTAGTGGAGCTTTAATAAATAGCTCTTACTAACATAAAACCAACATTAAAACAAGAGTTGTGTGTTAAGGGGAACTTTGTAAACAGTATTCATGCGACATGTTTACATGTAATAATCATTAATGCTGTACAATGATAGAATAAAACTTGACAAAATATCAGAAACAGAAGCCTTACTCAAACCCCTTTTCTTCTGCAAATACACATTTGCATTTCTTTAACTAGTGGCTTGTTATAGATTGCCGAATTGACTTATTTCTTGTTAAACAATTGAGCTTCAATGTGAGATGCTTCCATATTTGACTGTAGGCCTTCTGGATCTTGGGGATGCGGAAAGCGTAGACCACTGGGTTGACTGCTGAGTTGGCGTGAGACAGGAGAATACCTGGAGAATGATTGTTAATGACATAAATCACTGTTATCTACATGCACTTAAGATATGACAAAAGCATAACTTGAAGAATATTTTGGAGCTACAGTTCTGGTGAGTTTGGTCCATAAATTGGGCCATTCACATTAAAACAGATTATTGATGGTCTACATTTATTTATTTATTTATTTATTTATTTATTTATTTATTGATTGTCTTATTTAAAGTTATTGATGACAAAAATACAAATATAAAATTTAAAAACACTCATGTCATATTGCTATTTAGCTCTTAGTAATTTAACAGTTCTGTTTCCGGGGTGGAATAGGATACAACTTCAATGATTTTTAAAAACAAGACTTGGATGCACAGGTTTAAATCAATTTGGATGTTTTCACAGTGTCAAAAGTTATAGGTACAGGCCCAAATATGTTTCTACATTTTCTCTAATATTTGGTTCAACCTCCCATGATTGCATACATCTTGTGGTCAACAACAAGCTCATGACATAGTTCTGGCTGGATATTTGACCACTATAATTAACAGAATTGTAAGTCCCTTAAATTTGGTTTCCTACAATGGACCTGGTTTTTAACTTGTCTTTCAATAGAATTGAGCCGCTCCTTTGGGAAGCTTAATCCTAGCCTGTTGTATCCATTCCAGAGTCAGTTCTCATGTTTTTTGGGGGGATCATTGTCCTGCTGAAAGCCTACTAGTGTCCAAATTTCAATCCTCTTGCTGCTTTTTGAGGTGATGTTGAAGAAGTTGAAGGTATTTCTCTTTTATTGTTATTTCACCAACTCTGTTTGATGCATCAATAAAACAATCTTACAGCATGATGTTACCACCATGTCTGTTTGGAAATGGCACATTATTCTTTGGTTTGCTAACCTCACCTTTACTCTTCCAAACATACAGTATGTCCCTACAGTCGAGCTACTCAATCTTTGTCTTATCTGACTATAAAACTTTTCTCCAGAAGGCATTTGGCTCCCTTTTTCTAAGTGTAAAAATTTCGGTCTTCTTGCAGACATTGTTAAAGTGGTGAAACACTAAGAACATACTCACATACAGTTATGCTCATCAGTGGATATGAAATTTATTGTTATTTAAGAGAAGGTCTTAACAGATTTTGCCAACCTGTGTAAATCTACTCTTCTCCGAGTTAGATCTTTACTGAGTTCCTTGTACTTGACTATTTTTTTAAAAATATATTAAATATTTCTTATGTTGGCAAAGGGAAACTACCTGCCTGCAGTCAATCCTAGTCACTAACTGGAGTTTATAGACCTGTTCTTGTCAGGTGAAAGGACATTCTAAGATGCTCAAAGAGATATGCACATTTTGTACATTCTTTTAATTAACCAACTCAGTTGCACATTCCTCTGGACTGGAGTATTTTTTTTATAACTACATGGTATTTATGTTGAAATTTTGCCCTTACTCTACAGTATTTTTATTCTGATTTTATATATATTTTATATCCTATTTTTGTGTGAGTTAGTTTGCTGTTAATGCACAGAAATTTCCCCATTGTGGGACAATAAAGAATATTTCTATTCTATTCTATTCAGTGCAACATAGTAAAAGACTTAGAGTAAAATGTATGTAAAGAACCAGAACCAAACATGAAGAAGCAGCATTCAGTTTTTGTGCTGCTACTGAGTTCCTTTAAGTCATGGCTAAAACCCCATTTGTTTAGAGTTGCCTTTGATTTATAAGTGGAACATTATTAGTTTTAGTCTGAATTGCAACTTTTCATTACTTCTCTTTATTTTACAACTGCAATTTATGGTGTTATGTTTTTATCATGTAAAGCACTTTGAATTACCTTGTTGCTGAAATGTGCTATACAAATAAACTTGATGAGATGTTTGAGCCTACTCAAGTAATTTGTAGCCTCTGTTAATCAATAAATTTTAACGTCGGGATCAATATTGTTTTTGTAAAATTCATTAAAGTTGTTGGCTGTGTGATTAAATAATTAAATTGCAAAACCTGAAAGATTACTGTGTATAAATTTCCCTCTGGAGCTGTAAGACAACACCTTGCTGTAAATGTTGAGAAATGACATCTGTGTAAGGAGTAGAAAAGGAACTATGACCTACCTGTATAAAGTGTTCCCTGCGTCACTGCTCGAGGTCCGCAGAAGAGCAGAAGACAGTTCATCAGGTGCAGAGGAATCCAGCAGCATGCAAATAATGTGAGAACCAGAGCAAGTGAGCAGGCCAGCCTCTTCTCCCTGAGCAGTGAGGCCCGTGCTTGAGGGCAGCTGTTTTTTAGACTTTTGTGCAGGTTCCAGAAGATTATGATGTAGAGAAATGTCATTACCAATAGAGGGGCCATGATACATCCAAGAAAGTTGAAATAAACCATAAAGGGCAAGGAGACAACTGAGAGGAAGGTGCATTGGGAAGAGCTGGACAAGGTAGAAGATGTGTTGGTAGAATAATAACCTACAACAGAGAGATTGTGCCATCCAAGCAGAGGGGTGAAACCTAACAGAAAAGAAAATATCCAACAGATGGACATGGCCAACAGTGTGCGCCTCTGAGTGACAATGGTTTTATATCTGAAAAGAAAAAGCAAAAGTCAATGACAGTTAAAAGTTAATGACAAGGAGAAAATTATTCCTGCAATTCACATAATGTTGTGAAATTGAGGTTGTCTTTACCTAAAAGGCATGTGTAGACGCAGGTATCGGTCAATGGCAATAGCCAGCAGTGAGAGGACGGAGGCCTCTGTCAGCACAAGCACGACGCAGCTAAGGAACAAGCACTGGTGAGAAGTCAAACTCACCCAGCCATCCAACAGTACAGCTAGCGGCACAGCAGCTGCACCCACCAAAAAGTCAGCAACAGCCAAAGACACCAAGAAACAGAAAGTTGGTTCCCGAAGGCAATCCTGGATACCAACAGCCACCGCACACACCACTAACACATTCCCAAGGCAACATGCCACAGCAATGAGCACTTCCAGCACTGTGTAAGTTACCCAACCCCAATCAGCCATTTCTGCAAATGGACAGCAACTAGTTTTCTTGAGGATGTATCATGCACAAGTATAATGAATTCAATAGCAAGAAAAATCCAGCATAATCCCTCCTTGTTGTTCAGATTGTTGTTACAAATGTCTGGAAAGGCAACAAGCAGAGGCCTTTATATGGGATCATGCGTGCACACTTGAAAGCTGACTGACACTCCATGGAGACACCATCTGTATTTCATCAGCAAGTCAAAAATCCTCCTCAAACTTTATATATCCCTGGAGCGTGAGAGGAGCAGACTTCTAGATCGGTGGTTCCCAAACTTTTCAGCTTTTGAACCACAAAATGACACGTAGCGATTTGTGTTCCCAACTGTCACTGCTTGAAATAAGTACACACTGTGAGTAAAGCAATTAAATAATTAATTAATAGGAAACAGTAACTGGTACAGCTCACATAAACGACATAGAAACCATTAGATGCCATCTAAATGTTTTCTGTCTTACCATCACAAGAATTAAATTGGAGTTTTATAAACACTACTGGGACTTTACCTAGAATTATGTGCTTTGGTAACATGAGACTGGAATAGAGGTTTTTGGTAACAAACACTCCAAAGGATAAATGCTATGGGGAAAAGCACATTATTCCTAGAATGTGTGGCATTGTGAACTCTTATAAAAACACAGGAAAATGTGTCGTTATTCAGTTTATCAGCAGGAAGATGATCCAAAATATGGACACAAATGGATTTTTTCAGCTTGTTCTGTTGTATCATAAATACAAGAAAAAAACCCAAACATGCCTTATCACTGACTTTAAGAAATTAGTTCAAGGATACCTCCTGGTTATGTGTTTTATTTATTTATTTAAAAGATATTCAAACTTTCATGTTAAAGCGTTTTTTTGTTTGTTTTTTTTTTTTTTGTGGGGGGGATTAGTGGTTTTTATTTTTATTAATTTATTTATTTATTTTAAAAATTTTTTTATGTCTTAATCTATGTATGTATTTATTATTTTTGTGATATTATGGAGGAGTGGAAAGTGTCTGTGCAGTGTAAACCCTCTGTAAACCCAAGGCAAACCATTTCCAAGGGAGAGAAATTAATAGATTTTGAACTTTGATAAATAAAAAAGGGTTGCTATGGGTCAGAAGTCAGATGTGGAAAGTCAAAGGTTTCTCACAAACCCTGACCTCAAAATCCAATATGGCTGCCTGTAAAAAAAAACAAAGCATGATAGAGGTAGCAATAAATGAATAAAAATAGTTTTCCCATGATTTGTTTCTTAATAAACCTTTCAGACAAACACTACTATACAACCTCATTTGGCAAACATGTTGCTACTGAGTTTAGGTTTGGTGTCATTCCCAGATCTGAATGCTTTAGTTTGTACTCAAACTTTTATCTGCTGCACTCACACACGCACACACATGCACACACGTGCGCACACACACAGGTTTCTGATGACACAAAGATCAATATGTGTGAAGAACTCACTGCTAAATCACATTTACTTTTACCTTGCAACCAAAAACATATCCAAATAGTTCTTAAGAAAATTTCAGCACAAAAGGTAGCTCAAGTACCATTAGCTATACTTGTGCCAATGTTTGAAAACCATAAATCTAGAAAAACTGGCAAAGAGGGAAGAGGATCTTTCTCTACCTGTCTATGTATTTTTAATCCAAGTAAAACACATTAATGAAAAATAAATTGTTGAGATACGAAGTGCTTAAACCGAAGGCAACTGGATTTCATCTCTTGATTTTGAACACATTTAACCTCTCACCCAAATGACTTCTTTAACTTTTATAACATGGGTTGGGGCCTTTGACCAGAATCTCAATTTCAGCAATTAGGATTACTGTATAGTGACATTAACTGCCCATCAGTGACTTTATCGTCCCTGTTACTGTGATTCAAATCATAACCCGGATCATTCCAACCCATGTTCAGAACTGAAGAGGCTCCAATTTTCTTCAGTTTAAGCACTTAGGATTGCTATGTACTGCATGACAGAGAATCTAAACATATGTACTAGGTACTGTCCTATTTACAAAAGAAGGTTGTACCAGATATTAACATATGGGTACCAAAAGGTATGACCTGGGTTTACAAAACAAATATATTTTCATTTGGATTTTTTTTACCCTATTGAGTAAATGCATTTACCATGGATTAAGGGTTGGATTTTTGTATTTTAGTATCATATTAACCTACAGCAATAAAGCATTATTTTAAGGCTTTTTACATATTTTTAGCAGGGGTGCTAATCAAAGAGGATGTTGTATATTTCTCAATAGATAAGGTGGAAAAGACAACTGGAGAATAATAATATGTGAGTAAAGTTTGACTATCTGAAAATTGCATCAATGAGCATGTAAGATCAAAAAACGACTTTGTCTTGCAAATGCATGCATGTAACATGAGAACAAAGGTCACCAAGGTTAATTTAATAATAACTTGAAAGATGGCTGAGAATGACACTTTGGGTGAGTTCATTATGAAGAATCTGAGTTAGTCTGCTTTTGGTAACTTTATGGTAGTCATTCTTGGCCTGTAAACTTTGTTCAGTTTGTGTGTGCCTTTCTTTTTGTTCAGGGGGGACTTTTTGGATGTTACTGATTAGCAGGTCTGCTTTCTGTGGCGGTTTTTAATGCATGCTTGCTTTGCATAGAATTTTGGCTAAGGTCACATATCTGTGTGTGTCCTTGTACAGTGAGTCTGTGTATGTGGGCTTGCTTCAAGCACATTACTGTTTAGCTCAATGAGGTGCTCTTCACAAGGCATCTTTGTTCATGTACACAGATAGAGAAAAGGCCAATTGTAAAAACTCTCATTTTCATGTCTTTTTTCAATTTATTTTATCTTAAACAAGATATTTTGACACAAACAGATCATGTTCACACAGACAAATTTTCATGAATATCTGCAACACAGAATCACAAAAAATAGGAAAAACTTTTATTTTGAAATTTAAATTCTACTTATAAAGTAGGTATTATGTGGTAATCTTTTAGATTTACTTGGTGATTGCCAGCTGACCTCTCATTCACAGCCTGAAAATTGCATGTATAACTTTCATCATTTTTTTTTTCAGTCTTCTTCCAAACTCCACGGCTGTATCTATAAAAAGCTCCAACTGACATTATTTAATGCTCTGGCCTTTCAAATACTTAGTATTTATTTGTCATTAAAAAATACCTTAAAGTTAGAATCTACACAAAATATGTCAGATGAGTCCTTTGATTTTCTGATGTGAATTCTTTGTCACACTCACTACTCTAACTTGTTGTCTCCTTGCAAGCCTTTGAGCGTCTTCTCATCAAAGCGGTAGGTGAGCTTCCTCTTCACCTTGTGAATCTCTCCAGTCCGTGAGTAGTTTCTTAGTGCTCGTGCCATCTTCTGGTAGGTCATAGTCTTGCGATTCCCCTTCCGGCGACCCCACAGCTGCGCTAGGCTCTCCTTGTTCTGTGAGGAGAACTGAAAGGTTCCAGCGGAGGACTGGACCCACCAGATGCAGCTCCTCATTGATGGAGTCTGGAGCATCTCAAACAGGAACTGGAACAGGCGCTCCTTCCTCTTTCCTGTTGAAGAGGAAGTGGAGAAAAAATGGGTTTGACCTGATGGCATATTTTGTGCGTAGTTGGACAAAGGCACTCTGTCACAAGCTTTTGTTTTGAGATTCTCATTGAACGTCATTCTACCTGATAGTGGTGCTAGAGGCAAGCTTCTGTCCTTCCTCTCCCCTCTGTCAGAGGGTGGTGATGGTGAATCTTGGTAATCTTGATACTGGGAACTGCTAGACTGTGAGTCTGAATCAATATATACAGGAGGCTCGTAGTAGGTTATATGTTCCTGAACAAACAAAAATAAAAATAAGACAAATAAATTCAGTTGAAGAAGTATAACCTCAACGAGCTTAACTTTTCTCATGGATCACAGCATCAACTTTTCTGAGATGTCAAAATCTTAGTACTCACCCACTGGTCTTGTGAACTTTGCCAGACTGGATGCGGGGTTGGCTCCTTGTAGTCTTCATTTGGAGTGTGACAGCCATAGCGCCACTCGTATGCATGCTGACCTGACCAGCTGTTCTCTGAAGAGAGTGAAGCACAGATTCAGTAAGGCAGAAGATCTAAAAACAAATTTTAATAACTCCCCCCCCTGCTGCCAGCATTCAGCCAACCTATGATCCTGGTATCCCGGTGGGAGTGAACGTGCGTTTGGTGAGCCATGTTAGCAGTCATAGATGTTGCTGGTGTGTGAGCGGGTTGGACCTCGAGCGAATGCTCCTGCAGGTACTCCTCGATGACTTCAAGGTCAACCTCAGGCAAGGAAGAGGGGGCCACCCCACTCCAGGAACCCCGGCATCCACCCAGCTTCACCTCAGGCACATAAGCCATCTGAAATTCACACAGCAGGACAGAAGATTTCAGACTAAAGACACTCTTAGGTTTCCATTTTGGGAACATTTTGCGTGACATGTGGTGTTGATCTCTTGTCAGTTTTAGCCTGAGGTAATAGCCTCCACATTTGATTTGTTTCAAAGCTTTTGTCACTATCTCATAAATTTTAAATGAACTCACCTCTTCTGTGACATAATAATTTTTCCACATGCTGTTTTCTAAACAAAAGACAAACTACTCCTATAATATGTACTTTTTAAATTATTATGATCAATTTTACTCAAACTTATGACAATTCTAACTTGATCCACGTTGCATCCAGCAAAGGTTTGGGTTCTGGAAAACAGCCAATTACTAGCTCTGGGATTATGTGTATTTTAGTTTGACTGGCAAATTTATGCAAGTGTTTATGTTTTCATTAGCATAGATAACATTCAGGCACCTCTGATGTGTGGCTCCTAGAAATAACCCTCAGTGAGAGAGATTAAATCTTACATAAGACTTAAACAGCAGGAAAACATAACATTAACAAAAGGTGGCATTAAACTCACCGTCTCTAACTCTGTCAGCATGCTTTAAAGACAATCTAGAAAGAGAGAACGAAACAAAACTCTAATTAGACGGCAGAATCAAAGCTAAGAACATGAAAAGGGAAGTGAAAGATGCTTTCACAGACACTTCTCTAAGATGTAAGAGACAATCGTGACAGCAAAAGAAAAAATTAAGAACAAAAATGAACTCATAAAAGTGTTCATTTTTATGAGCTGTACCTTTGCTAAGTGCTGTGCCTATTGCTGTGAAGTAGTATCCTCAGGCAGTGAAGAGTGGTGTCATGAGAATCAGAGTGCTCACCTGTACAATGCTACACTACCTGGGCATCATCTCTCTTATAGTTATCGTGCACACGCCCTCCTTCCCCTTCCCATTGGCCAGCTAGTGCTGAGGTGGGAGCGGTTTGCAGAACAGGGGTATTTCTGGATATCTGCTGATCTAATGTGAGAAATTTTCCCTCACACCAGTGTTCAATAAAGAAACGTTAAGCCTCCATTTGACGCAATGTTGCGACTTGTTACAGCTTAATAGCTTAATTATTCCATTTATGTTAGTACATATTTCTGTTGTTTCTATGGACTATAGGAAACAGAAAGGTGTTTTCCATTTCAAAATAAAGCTCTACATGTTTCTTCAAACTGTGCAATGTTGATTCTGGAACTCTGCAGTATAAATCTAATATTCTGTTACAGATAGCTAATATTATTGTTCTATTGCAGCTGTAAAAGAAAACTATTCTGTAGAGTATGAAACAATATAGACTTTCTATTGTATCTTCATTTAGGCCATCTAATCCATAATATAAATTTACTCCTTAGATTGCATGTTTCTTTTTCAAGCACCCCTGCAAATTTTGACTACTATTCACAGATATACATGTTCAGGTTATATGGTAAAAATTAGCACTCTGAACAATGTAACAAAAAACATTTGGACCAAAATCAACCATTAGTTCCAAACATTTAAATTTTCAAAGAGGAAAATATTGAAGTTGGTCATTTTCAATACAGACCTCTGGCAAAAGATTTTTTTTTTTAGGTTGGAAAGTTGTGGCCTATAATTTCCCACTCCCAAGTTTAGCAACACAACCTAAACTTGAACATCTTACCATAAAAACCAAGACAGGTCCAGGTGGAAGGTACTAGTCACTGGAGAGCCATGCAGCATCACGAGACATGTACAAACCTTAAATTGCTTTGTCTTTCCATGAACACAAAGGTAAAGTCCACTTTATTCAGTTAACATATTAATACAACCATATAATATTAAAAGAGTTCATAACTTACATCTTATTTATTTAATTAAAACTACAATGACATACAAATACATGACACTGATATAGAGAGTGACACATTTTGAGTGTTTATCTTTGGTCATTTTGATGATCCTGACTTACAGTCAATGAAAACTTAAAAGTTGGTTTCTAAAAAAATTAGAACATAGAGAAACATATCACCCTCTAGTAATAAAGCTATACTTTCACTTAACAAAATAGATTAACCTCTGATGACATTCTAATTTGTTGAGGTGCACCTGTATTTTAAGAAAGAAAAAACATTATCTTTACCACTGCTTTTCATTTTTGTAGTTTTCGTTGCATTAACATCTGTGCATACCAAATGCGCAAAAAGCTACATTGTGCTACTGTGGAAATGTTTGTAAGAGAAGCTGCTAGTTGCCAATATGGCCACACTGTTTTATCATGACATATTGGTGTTTTATATCTGTGAACATGAGAAAGAGATCATTTATTCAGTAACAAATGTTTCACAGCAAAAAACTTTAACATTAAGATGGTCGCAACTTAATAACCCCACCGATTTACTATATAATCATCATACATATTCAACAGTTTTGATATTAATCTATATAGTAGGGCTGCTATCTTAAAAAAGGTATAAAACACTATATGTATATGGGCATTCAACAGTATCTAAAGAGAAAACATGTTTAAAATTCAGCAGCTACTCTGACAGCAATATAGTTGCTTTGGAGGCCATCTGGTGACTCCTTATTGGCCCCTCTGCTCAGGTCTGCAAACACACCTCTATCTGTCAGATGAAATGAGATCAGTAAACTACTGCAGTGAAGCAAACAGACACCAGCATTGCATCACTCCAGGTTAGGTGATTATGATGTCATGCACAGGTTACACTGCATGTATGCTTCATTGTATTTTTCTATTGGGTCTGTTCCTTTTTTACTGTTACGCGTGTGTGTGTGTGTGTGTGTGTGTGTGTGTGTGTGTGTGTGTGTGTGTGTGTGTGTGTGTGAGTGTGTGTGTGTGTTATTAGATGTAGATTCCACTAAAAAAACGTACAACATATTTTTTCCCCCTGTGGGCTGTTGGTGTTGAGGGATTCCCCAAGTTATGTTTTTTTTTCTTACTGTAACAACAAATGCGTTAACACAACAGACTAAAATAACCTGTTGTGTCAGAAGAAGACCACTACAGGACAGTTAGTTTTAAATTAGTTTCGTGCCTCATTACTCTATAAATGTCACTTAAAAGGGATTGTTCCAGATTGCCATTCAGCAGTTCTGTTAAAAGTTCTGTTCACCTTAAAGACAAAGTTGTGACTACACCTTACAGTTATTGAATTTATATTGTATTAGGTGATAATATAGGTAAGACCAATATTACATTTTCTCAGCAACATTCAAGTATAGTCCTCAAGGATAAAAAGCCAAGAAAGTCAAAAGCCTATTAATACTGTGGTTTTCCAGATGCATAACTCAGAACAAACATACAATAGGAGTCAGCATATTATTTACAAAGTAGCCGGTAACAGTTTTAAAAGAAATTTGATCCTTCTATGATAAAAAGACTTTGAATACAGAATGAGTAAGGCATTTGTTCAAGTTTGTATAGCACATTTCAGCTGCAAGGTGGTTCAAAGTGATTCACATCATAAAAACATCAATCAAGTATGAAGCAAAATCATGAAAATCATCAAGCAAATATACATGAAAATCATGAAAATCATCAAGCATATATTAATGCATCAAAATCATGAGGATCATCAAGCAAATATAATTCAAAAATATTGCTCAATGTTCCACTATGATTTATCAATGGCAGATCTAAACAGGTGGGTTTTTAGCTTTGATTTAAAGGAACTCAGTGTTTCAGCTGTTTTGCAGTTTTCTGGAAGTTTGTTCTAGATTTGTGGTGCATAAAAACTGAAAGCTGCTTCTCCATGTTTGGTTCTGGTTCTGGGGATGCAGAGTAGGCTTGAACCAGAAGACTTGAGTGGTCTGGAAGGTTGATACAATGACAACAGGTCTTTAATGTATTTGGTGCTAAGCCGTTCAGTGATTTTAAAGTCTATTTTCTGAGCTACAGGGAGCCAGTGTAAGGACTTTAGAACTGGGGTGATGTGCTTTGTTTTCCTGATCTTAGTGAGAACACGAGCAGCAGTATTCTGGATCAGCTGCAGCTGTCTGATTGACTTTTTGGGCAGATCTGTGGAGACACTGTTGCAATAATTAGTTTGACTGAAGATAAACCCATGGATGAGTTTCTCTAGATCTTGTTGAGACATTAGTCCTTTGATCCTGGAAATGTTGTTGATAGAAGGCTGACTTTGTCACTGTCTTTATGTGTTTCTGAATGTTCAGGTCTGAGTCAGTTCTGGGGGATCCCAAGGCATTCCAAGGCTAAATGGAATTTATAGTTCCTCCAGCCAGTTCTGGTTCTTCACTGGGGTCTCCTCCCAGTGTCTTGAAAACCTCCAAATGGAGGTTCCCAGGAGGCTTCCTGAGCAGATGCCCATAGCACCTCAACTGACTCCTTTGTGATCAGATTAACTACCTACAGTTACAGTAATGATATCTTTCACAGATTTAGCTCAAAGTAGAGCTGTTGCTTTACGCATCAATAGGAGTCAGTTGAGGTGGTTATTTGTGAGAACATGTTTTACATATTTTCTTTTCAGGATCTGTTTCACAAAAGAACATTATCGGTGGTGCACCACCTTCTACCTCCATTTCTGAGTGAATAATCAGAAATTTTACTTAACATAGCTACCCAATACAAATATGACTTTGTTTTTGAGATTTATAAAACAGTGTTAACATAAACTGCAATCACAGTTATAAGTTTTGATTTTATTTTTTTTTAGAATGGTGGCTGTCATTTTGTTCTTGGCCCTTCTCAAGCTTGCTGTTAGCTTCAATTTCTGGGTCCAACTAATCTGGACAAATGAAAATACCAATAGGCTTTATTTGCTTCTCATGTTTTGCTGGAATATCAACACAAAGCTCCTTAAACAAATTACTTTTAATCAAAATTCCAATGTCTTGTCAGTACTACTTTAGCTGATTTTTTTTTTTTTTTTTTTTTTTTTTTTTTTTTTTTTTACCTTGATTTCAAATTGTGTATTACTGTCAGTAAAAACATTAAAACTGATGACTCAGCTGGCAAGACTCAATTTCCTGTTTTTCTCCATGTGGGCTGAATAACTGGCATTCGTGAGAGATTCCTAAAACAGTCTAAAAATATATGTATGCTAAAATTAAATAAAATAAATAAATACCTGCAAGCCTCAGCTAGAAACAAGAGAGATCACATATCTTACTGAGGATTCACGAAGGACATTCTGGGACAAAGAATATAAATGTTGACAGATTAACCCAGATCAAATAAATCAGGGAACAATATCATTAAAATGCTCCTGATTGAGGAATTTGTGGTGACAATTCACAATGAATCCAAGTTCAGCACCATTGACCTCATTGGAAATATAATATATGACATGTAATATACGACATCTGTGTTTTAT
Organism: Anableps anableps; assembly: GCA_014839685.1. Lineage (NCBI taxonomy): Eukaryota > Metazoa > Chordata > Actinopteri > Cyprinodontiformes > Anablepidae > Anableps > Anableps anableps. The sequence continues at coordinate 21,471,724 of CM026071.1, forward strand.
ACTTACACCATTATCTCTTCATGATAAAAAACTGGGATTGTATTTGCAGGAATAGGTTGAATAACTTGTCATGGTTTAGTGTAGAAGTACATTACGCAGAAATATTGTCGCACAGATATACACAGAGCATTATTGATACAGGCCAATTAGGACAAAGTGCACAGTACTGTGTTGAAGTTTTAAAATCATACATACATACATCCCTAATAATATTTGGCTAAATGTTTTCCAGCAAGTTGCACCATAACCACATGTCTTTCGTAGGCATCAGCAGGCTTCTGGTAAAATTATGTATTAATTATTTGACCAAAATTCTTGGCAGAATTGGTAGAAATTTAAGTTGGTTGCTTTTTTGACACAAACCCAGATTTCAAGTACAGTCCACAAATTTTCAGTGGAGTTTAAGTTGGGTCTCTGAAGAGAACATTCTAGAAGTTAAATGTTGGGTCTGCTTTATTTATTTCAAAACCAACTTTGATATGTGTTTGGGATCATTCTCCTGTCGGGACATCCAGTTCCATTAAAGCTGGGATGTCTATAGTGCAGCCAGAGACAGTTGGAACGATTTTGTGCAACCAGAGTTGCTGGATTGGTAACTGTGCACACTCAGCTTCTAGTTACACTGATTTCGCTGATTTTGAACACATAGTTTTTTCCTCATTGATTACTTTATATAATACTGCAACTAACTGCTAAGTTTTAAAGTCAGTATCATCTCAGAACATGTTCGGTAACACAGAGAAGTTTTTGTGAATGTTCCCTCACTTAATGTTCAGAAAAACATACACAACCATTTGAACCCTAGGAAGCACGTGTAATCATGCAAACAATGTAAAGGTACATTCATCTGAACACAGCAGATTAAGATTAGACAATACATTTCAATTTTGTCCCTGTGGTACGAGATTATTTAGTACTAGTCAAGGCTTCACAAAAAATTAAACACCTACTTTTTATTAAGTTTATTATTAACCCAGCCTGCACCACACTGCAATCAGGATCATAATTTGTTTTTATGAGCTTCTGCTGTCAAGGCTCGAAGTGACACAAACACAACAGCAGCTTTGTTATATTTGTATAATCTTTGTGATAAATTCATTCATGTTAAAGTTAAAAAAGCAAAAATACAAAATTAGCTCTCATGTCCAAACATAAATTTATAAGTATCTAATTAGGTATGGAAATGTATATTACAATGTTTGAGTGTTGAACTCAAAAGAAAAATAAAAGCTTTATTTTTTATTTTATTATTTTCAGTGATTCAGGTACTCTTTGAAGAACCTGTAATATTTTTTTCAAATTTCACCTGAATTTATCTGAGGACATCATAATAATTTAATCTTATAAAAAGAAAATAAAGATCATAGTAAACTTAAATCTTTTCATCAGTTAAAGTAAAGAGCAATGTCACTGTAATAGCATTCATAATTCTGCCCTAGGAATGCCACAACAATATGTCTGACTTTATACTTTTCCAAGACTTTATTTCTATCAATAAACTCAGCTCACAAAACAATTTTTCAGGGAAATATTTCATCATGTATGTGCTCAAGATGATAAATTATGTTTAAGGGTTGCAGTGATAATATTCTTATAACTGACCACCAATGACTCGTGATGTTGCTGTAATGTGTCTCCAAACTTACATCCTTCTGTCACATATTTAGGAGTAAACATCTGCATGTTTCCATCACATTGTAAAGGTTCTCAGACTGTAAGCTGATTTCTGAACTTTCTGACATAAAATTGATTTTATGTGAAATGTTTTTTAAAAAAAATTCTTGTTTTAAAAAAACAAAACAAAACAAAACACCAAAATGCCTTTTTAAGAAAACATCAGGGAGTGAACAAGGGAGACTTGATAAACGTGTTTGGAAAAACCCTGGGCTTTCAGTCAGATAGATGACGGTTAGGATTCCTATTGCTCTGCTCGCACCTGGAGTACTCAGACAAGATGATAAAGCCTGACAGGTTCTGGACGCTTGCAGCCTAAAACACATCTATAAATACACCAACACAGACCTAGACAGTTTCATTTTGCCCCTAAAATAGTTGAGTACCAAGAGCCAAACTCAAAATGATCAATATATTTTTGAATGGAAAGTGGCATGTTCAATTATTAACTAGTTTAAAGAAAGAGTGCCTTGTTGGAGAAAATGCAATGTGACAGAAGATATTGGTTATTAATTTTCTGTCCACATGCAGCACAAAATTTTCTTTTTTCTGTAGTTTACTTTAATTTCAGTCAATGTGTATATTTTGTTTGTCACTTAGCATGCGTAAAAATGTCTATATGGGTGTGTAAGGGAGATTTAAATATGTGTCTGAGTCACTTATGACGTTCAACGGTCACAGTATTGCAGGTGAATTGTAAAACTGATTCAGAAACCTACAAACACTGTTGGCCAGGAGTGTGTCAGTTCTGAAGCAATTAAGATGATTGCCTTCGTTGTTATCAAGTCCACCATCAGTTGTTGATGAGCAAGGGTCTTTGTGTTTACACATGTGTGTCTGTGTGTCCAGGTGTCAGCAAATTTACAGTTAAAGCTTAACCCCCCAGATTAGTGAATATACGCAAATCACCTGTACACATGCAGGTTAGCGGGAATTCCCCCAACGTTCACTCAGAAGCAGAGAGTGTTTTTGTGTGTCAAGTGATAAGTGTGAGACTTGTTTGTTCCTAAAGGGCATCTTTCTATGAACACAAACTCTTCACAAGGTGGATCAACTGGACTGATGCAGTTTCTAGGACCTGTGGTCATCATGAATTTAAACACATTAAATGAAGCTAAAGTCAGGTGAAAAAATGTTTGCTTCAAATTAGCTCCAAAAATGTTGTTAATCTCAGTCAATTTATGATTTACCATAGAAAGAAATTATATTTTGACATAGCACCAGGTTGGTTTGGAATATTTCGTTCCCTTAAGAAATGAAATCAGCATTTGCAAAAACAGAGGGGTGAGTGACTTTTTGTGGTATTCTATACTACAAGCAATAATAAGTGTTTGGATGCAACAAATAGCTTAACTAAAGTATTATTTAAAGTATGTGTGGAGAGTAACTGTTTTTTAACTGATTAATATTCACACCCACAAGTACGGCCCGTCTCTGAGGCCAGGTGAGTCAGGAGAGGCAGTCTGGCAGGTGAGGAGGCAGTTGCACTTTGTGTTGGTAAATGATCTGTGTATCAAAGACGCTGGGAAAATATGCAAAACCTGAGGTTGATGCTGCTGTCTCCACCTTCTCCAACACCCTGTCAGTCTAACACACCTTTTTCCTCTGGCTCTGTTTCCTGTCTTTATTTCATTCTTGGCTCACACATACAGCATATTTATTTTTTGCAGCAGTCATTTTTGCAACAATTCCATCTAAATACATGTAAGTTTAATAACCTTGCAGTTCAGGCATAAATACATTCCATTTGTATATGGTCATAAGCAGCCAACAAGTCAAAATGCTCCTGCTTTTTGAAGATAATATACATTACTCATATGGGAATGCTGGAGATAAGGAATGGGACTGGGAACTGGTGGGACACTGCATTCCCACGGAATATTGTTTGTATCCTCCAGTAGGCAGTCTGACAATCTGTGGTCTCAATAAACACTCATAAAGCACGGAGACATGAGCACAGGCCTACCAGCCTTATCGGAACAACGCATAAACTTGAGTGTGAAGACTGTACATAAATCATCTGTTTTCACAGCAAGATAAGCAGAGAGTGAAGTTTTATCTGAGCTCCAAGGATGAAATAAAACATTTCTATGACCTTTGTTTTCCACAAAAACACAACGAAGGCTTTAGGATGTTTGATGAGTTATTCTGAACCAGTCCTTTTTTTCAGAGAAGAAAGCCCACACATAGATATCACACTGCATATTTGTCCGTAAGCACAGGCCGCACCATATGATGGAGTGTCCCCACGGCTGCAGGCCCACACCTCCACTCCACAGCTGTCACGAGGATGGACTGGGGGAAAACAATAGCTCTCTTTCTCATCAAGCTTTTTGCCTCATTAGAAACAAACTCTCATGTAACATCTGTCTGCTGTACTGCTTTTGTTGTGAATAACTCTTGTATAAGGCGATGGTTCAGTTATTAGGTGTTAATATTGCAGAGGAAATTGTTACTTTATAAATAACAGGATCACTGTATGTTATGTGATAATTAACTACCTGTTCTCTTTGTATCTAATGCACAAAAGAAAGATCTGGGTAGCTTTGAGTCCGTTTTAAAATCTTAAGTTACAGACTTAAATAAATAAAAAGATTAGTTCAGCAGAGCATAAAACTTTATAAACTAAGACTTTTATCAAAAGTTAGACATTTTTTGTCTTTCCTAGATCTTGAAAGGGTAATCCATGCTTTTATTTCATCCCAGCTTGATTACTTTAACTCTCTGCATGTAGGTGTTAGTCAAACCTGCCTTTCATGGCTCCAGCTGGTCTAGAATGCTGCAGCTCAAAGTGTGAACATATTTCCCTGGTGCTTGCTTCTTTGCACTGGCTCCCTTTTCATTTTGGGATTGATTTTAAGATATAACTTTTAGGACCCTTAATGGACAAGTACTTGTATATCTGTCTGCTCTCCTGCAGTCTTATGTGTCTTCCAGATCTCTCAGGTTTAATGATCACTTGGTTTAAGTTGTCTCAAGGTCCAGCTTGATACAAAGGAGAGATTGCCTTTGAAGCTATAGAACCTAAATAGTGGAACTGATTACCTTGGAATAACAGGCAGGCTTTCAAATCTCATCTTAAAAAACATCTGTATTTGAAGGCTTTTGAATTAGGTGGGTTTTTTGACCTATTATTATATTGTTTGATATATATCTTATTTTATAAATAGACTAACTCCATTTTTTACTGTTATGTTTTACTGATTTATGTACAGCCCTTTGGTCAATGGCATCTGTTTTTAAATGTGCTTTATGAATAAACATGAACCAAAAAATGTAACTGAAGAACCCTTGAAATGTGATTCATTTTGAACTTGACTTTAAACAAATGTGTATTTTCTGATCCTGATGAAGGTCGCAAGCTGACACATTTTTGTCTGTTAATAAAGTTTTAATATCTTTTAAAGATTTCCAATGGATGATCTATGCTTTTATTTCATCCTGTCTGGAATGTTGTAAATCTTTATACAGTGGCGTTAGGCAGAGCTGCCTTGCACAACTGCAGTTGGTCCAAAATGTTGCAGCTCATCTTCTGACACAAACTAAAAAGTGTGAACATAATTTCCAGTACTTGCTTCTCTTCTGTGTGGCTCCCTGTTCACTTTAGAATTGATTTTAAAGTTATAGGGAACTGTATGGACAAGCCCCTGGGTATATGTCTGACTTTCTGCATCCTTATGCAACCTCCAGATCCCTTAGATCTAATGATGTCTATAGCTGATGATCATTGGTATAGCTGATGCTCTCAGCTATACCAATGACTAGACTCTTTCAGAGTGGGTTTCAGTCCTTTGAAGTTGTAGTCCCTTAACTGTTGAACAAACTGCCCCTGCAGATCAGACATTGTCCATATGTCAGTGTTTTTAAATCTTATCTAAAAACACACCTGTACTCATTAACTTTTAATATAGTGTGAGATTTTATGTTTCTGTCGTTTTTATTGTCTATCATCTTTTTTTGCCTTTTTGTTCTTTGGCACCATTTTTCTACTGTGTCTACAGCACTTTGGCCAATACTGAAGTTGTTTTGAAATGTGCTGTATAAGTAAACTTGAACTTGAATATTAAAGTGCAAATATAGAGATATCTAGTACAATAAGGAGACTGATTCCTTTCATCTTTGTTAAAAACAATGCATCTCCAAAGTACTTGATTTAGGGATGGGCAATGTTGTGTCTATTATGGTACAATAGGAAAATAATTTATTATGACAGAAAATAAATTGTTATAGAAATGAGTCATCTTGTGATAATAATGATAAAGTCTGATTGGTGATGTTTGCAAACCTCACAACATGTAAGTATAACATGGAAAGTTACTTTTGCATCATGAACTCCATCGTGTGGTCCACTGTTGGTTCAGTAAACTCAATAAATGCTGTATTTACATTTAGAAATATAACTGAACACAGTTATTGGTTAATGACTGGCCTTTTATTGATAATGGGTAATTTTTGTTTTCAAAGTAGCATTTGTACATGTTCTGAATGTATGTGGTCAGACATCTACACCCAAAAGTATTTTTTAAATTAGTTGCAATTTTTATAGGTCATCACAATAAATTCCACAAAATATTGTGAAAAAATGTGAACTGAAGATTTCATTTATTGCATTGTTGCTTCCAAGAAAAAAAAAAGTGGCAGTGAGTGAAACTAAAAGTTGTGATGGCCACAAATATGAACCGTACAGCGACAACCCATGATGCTTTGCATAAATGAAGCGGGCAACTTCTGGATCAAAATGCTGTTTCAGAATAATTATTAATGACTTATGAGTAAATATGTTACTTGCTTTTTCTTTACTTTAAAATCATACCTATTAATCCTTTGCAGAAGCTGCCATTTCTTTTCTGGTGTTGGCCACAACGGCTATTAAGAGTTTTCCTTTGTTGTCTTGTTGTTGACCAAGCGAAAGGAGCTGCCATGCATATTTTTTGTTGGTAACTTCAAATTTTGATACCCTGTTCATCTGGTTGTTTTGTCTGTATGTAGCAAATGAAAAATAACTATCTGAGGAATAATGCTACTTTTCTTTGGTACATGTTTACCACAAGTTAAGCTTTATCTGATAATAGAAGCAGTAGCAAACAGCACGACCAGAGCTTTGCAGGGACGTGTCTGTGAGTGCATGATTATTGAAACAGACAGAAAAAGAGAAATTTGGCCAAACTGCAAACCAATAACTTTGAAAATACAGTCCCCAAACACAACTTGCACATACAATTATTCCAACAGCAACACTGACAGGAAACAGGTGAATTACTTACTGAAAAAAAAAACATTTTAACTTCTTAAATGACAACTGTGCAGACTCACTTAACATATCCATTGTTGATTTCATTTTTGCATCTCTAAAGCAGCACATAAAGATAACTGTCACCACCTGAATATCATGTGACCATCAATGCTGATCAGAAAAGGATATGAATAAGATCAGAAAAGTGATTTAATCTGTCAATCATACCTTTTTTTTTACTGAAGATTTTTGTGCTGAATTAAGTTAGATAGCTGCAAGCAGGGTTGTAAACTATGTGCAAATATGAACAGGTGCTTGTATCAGCACATTTACAGATTCAGGAGGTGCAAGATACTGTTCACAATGTCCCACAGCTTTATACTGAAAATGTTGGCAACCCAAGACTTGCCACAGATAATGATGATGAAAGAGGCCTATTTAACTAAACTACATTTTTAATCAAGAGAGACAAAAGTTCTGCTGAAGGATCCAACAGACTACCAGTTCTTTCTCCAATGCTTGTTTCAGTATACTACACTTGCTGCTCTCAGATACACTGTAAGCACCAAAGGAAGTGCCTCTGTCTTAATCTGAGAACCCTGCCCTGCAGACCCCCCACAGAACCCATTTTTGTATGTTGAGACGCAGACATAAGAAATGGAACAAGAAATTCCTAAGAGGACATATGACAACACATCAGTCCAGAGTAAAGTTTAATCCACGGAAAATACGTCCAACTGGGTTTTTTGCTGGTGTGATTTCTACAGGTTCAGAAGTGCCCAGTGAAGCTGGGATGAGTGCGTCAGCTTGTGTGCATCGTGCTGAGAGATGCTCTGCTATGGTGGCTGATGAGCTTCCTCTTTCCACAGAAAAACCGTGACATCGTCAGAGTGGCTGCAGAGATATTTATCACTTCTCGTCTGCTGAAATCCTCACAACCCAGTGAGGTCAGAGGAATGAAGAACAAGGTGGTTTGCTTTGTTAAGTTCATGCGATTTGGTTCATGTGGTTTGAGATTTGTGCTGAGAGGGCAACAGAAGAATTATTGTGACATACTCTAGCTATGTCAGTTGCAAGTATTTTAGCAAATTATTAAATCCATTGTGTTTGATGAAGTTAATGGGTTTTTGTTCTTCATTTTATAAATCAGGTATATGGATTATCATAGTTATTTAAATATACTGATTGTGCGTTTAAGATTCAACTGTTATACTTGGAAGGGTCTCCCCTAAAGCATTCAACTTCTGTTTCTGCTGTTTTGTTGATTCTCAAAGTGTCTCTTTTATTATTATAAGGGCTATTTTGACAGAATGAAATATTTTCAAAATCACAAGAACCAATCAGGAAAATGAATCTAGGAAAGCAAAAAGGTCCACTTGAAAGAAAAAAAAAGAAACACAGTAAAGACATGGATATTGATGCTTCACCCTCAAAAGTGCCTTAATTCTAATTCTCATAGCATAGTTGACAACTGCCTGAGACTCAGAGAGTTTGCTCCCTGTTGACATGATCCCTCTTCTGCAAATTCACCATTTGAATCAACCACATCACAAAGGGGCTCTGTTGAATTGAGATTTAGTGACTGTGAAGACCATTGGAGTTCAATGAACTCCCTTAAGTGCCAAAAAAAAAAAAAAAAAAAAAAAAAAAAAAAAAAAAGAGTTTGAGATCATTTGAGCTTTGTGACATGGTGCATTATCCTGCTGGAAGTAGCCATCAGAAGATGGGTACACTGATACAAAATGAATGGACATGGCCTGCAACAATTCACAAGTAGGCCATGGCATTTAAATCATGCTCAGCAGGTACCAAGGAGCCCAAAGTATAGACCCCCACCATGACACCACAAGCCTGAACCGTTCATACAGAGCAGGATAGAACCATGCTTTCACGTTTACCAACTTAGTGACACTTGAAATCAAGACTTGTCATACCAAGCAACATTTTTTGACTGGAGCTATCCAATTTTGCTAAGCCTGCGCAAGTTGAAACCTCAGTTTCCTTATCTTAGCCAACAAGGGTGGCACACAGTGTAGTCTCCTGCTGCTGTAGCCCATCTGCTTCAAGGTTTGTTATGCTTGTTGTATTCAGAGACAGTGTTGTATGTACCTCATTTGTCATGAGGTTTTATTTTATTTTTTTAAGTTATACTGTTGCCATTCTAATATCTCAAACCAATCTGTCCATTCTTCTCTTACATCAACAGGGCCACATTCAAATCCATTTAAATACTTATTTTCCCCCATTCTTCATGTTATGGTTTGAACTTCAGTAAGTTGTCTTTCCCATGTCGAGCTGTCTAAATGTATTGAGTTGCTGTCATGTGATTGGCTGATGTGTTGAGTCACTAAACCGTGGGTGCCTCTAGTCTCATCAGACTGAATAAAATGTAAGCAAAACTGTTTAGCAAAAGCTCCTTTGACACTGTATTTCATTTTGCTACTTTATTGGTGGATCTAAAAACACCTTTTATTTGGGTTTCAATGTAAAAAATTACATTGTTACTTTTTCAGTCATGTACAGCTTTTAATTTTTTTCTCCATGTGTACTGGTCACCTAACCATCTATAATAAGTTGTGCAATGCTCTGCACACAGCCTCAAAAATTCTTATTAGTGACAGCACTACCTGGTTGATTATTTTTCTACGTGTCTTTACATTTTTACGCTTTCCAGTAGATGGCAGCATTTGATCATTGCATTCACAACTAGCTTCCATCAGGAGCAATTCAAGCAACCAGACTGGGTGATTTATATGATAATTGTAGTGATGATGAGTTTAAGACCTCCCAGGTTTTACTAACTGTAATTTTGCAGCTGTCACTATATTTAATTTAGAGCTGTGTTGATATTCTGGTGTGAGACCCACAATAATCACACTCTGTTTTTCTCTCTCCATTATGTGATGAGTTCCCTGGCTATCTTATCTAAGTCCTGCATGAATGAGATTTTGTGGAGACAGTGCAATGCTTTCCATCATGGTTAACATTCCACGTCTGTCTAACCCTACAGCCAGTCAAACAGCTTTTATCATGTAGACCTGAGCATGACAACAAGAGGGAAACAAACATGCATCATTCACAACTGGAAATAGTTCACACACACACATAAATGCGATCCTGTGGTTATAAATGTGCTCACATGCACACACGCACACACTGACATAATCAGTTTGTCGTGGCAACAGAGTTTAACTGCTTTCCAAGGTCAATCATATTTTTATGAAGATGGAAACAATAAGTGTAACAACCCTCCGCCCACACAAACACACACACACCACCACCACCACACTCGCCCAAAAACACCACTGATTGCTGTACCAGTGGCTCTGCTCAGAATAGCAACAAACAAAGTGGAGTGTCTCTTCATTTGCTGCTGTGCATGTGTAGACCTGCCAGTTTTAGTCAGCTTTTTTCCCCCACCAAATAACCCTTGTGCTGTGTGTGCAGAGAAACTAAGCAAAGTGAAGATCAAATAACAAGATGGCTATGCTTCATTTTATCTGCTGCACAAGAGATTCTCAAGAAGAGCCTTTAAAATGATTTTACCTCTTGGTATCGAAAGCATTTCAAAATGATTAATTTACCTAACAAGTTTGGGTTTGAATAAAAATAAAAAGTTTAGTTTATTTGTTTCATACCCGGGGAATATTATCCTAATATGTTTGGAGAATTTAGAGCAAATCTTTGCTATTCTATTGGGCTTCTAAATCGTAATGAGGAAGGAGCTCCCTCTCATGTTCTGTTTTAGCTATTGCACAATAAATAATAAACTGGTTATAAAGACAAAGAAAGTAGCAGTTTATTACGAAGTATTATCAATGTTTGTTGTAGAAATAATTCATAATATGTATGAAAAAAAAGAGAGAAGAATTAAACCATAAACTCTTTATCTCTGTCGAGAGTGTCCAGTTTCTCTGTGACTGTGCATTGGAGAACAAGCCCCCTTTGATAGATTTATAGCAAATCATTGCAAGGTTGTTTTGATTGATTATTTTCTCCTTTTTTTTTTAAATAACTTACAGTTGCAACCCAATGTAGTAGAAAATGTTATTATAATTATTAATCTGTTGATAATGTTATGTTTATATTCTGAATGGTTATGAACTCTCACCAAATTAACATCTCTGGGCTGCACATCCAAAGTTAGATGTGGTTTACTGCAGCTTCTCCAGAGCCAGACTGTCTTTCTGGTGTTTTGGATTCCTTATCCCTAGTATAAAACTGTTATGTTGTCAAGCCATCTTAGAGTCCACACAAAGCTAGCTCAGAGCCTACTCTGACCCTTACTTGAAGCTCTGATCTGGCCTGTTCATGAGTTTTTGATCGTGTGGCTCTGATATCATGTGCAAGGTGTAAAATAAACTTGAATGACTGACATTCACCTAACAGTGTTCAGCAATAATTTGTTTTCCACAACACAATCAAATTAGATTATCTTTGAGAGGTTAATTTATTTCAGCAAGGAAAAATGTATAATACAGAATAACTGCATGCACAGTGATATATTTCAAGCATTTATTTTTGTCAAATTTGATAATTATGGATCACAACTAATAGATACCCAAAATTAGATTTGTCAGTTCCACCTCCAGCTTAAAAAAATAATAATAAATGAAAAGAAGTCATTATTATTTTATTTACAATAAAAATACTCAAAATGTCAAATACAATAGGCATCAGTCATAAATGCAACCCCAAGAGAAAAGTAATCTGTTACTATCTAACCTTTTATTTAAACTTCAACATTTCCAAGTAACTTAAATGACTTCTTAGTTGTATGTCTTTTTTCACCTAGTTGGATTTATTCACAGTTGAAACATTTCTATTCACTGTATAAAAGGACAGAACTTTTTCCTCCCACTGTTTGTCACTATTCACACTAAACTTTTCCTTTTTAAGGTTAGTTAAGACTACCGAAACAATTTGTATTTGCCCAATGTCAAAATAATGAGTTTGTTTTATTTATTTATTTTTAAAAGAATTTTCTGAAACTTTCTTTCAAGTCAGAAATGTTTATACATGTGTATTTATGTTATGTTAGTTGTGCCTTTTAAACTGCAGAACACAGTTGGTTTTGGATATACTTCCACAAGCTTCTTAAAATGGTTTGCTGGAATTTTGGCCAATATTTGATGTCAATGACTCAAGTGTATAGGCCATCCATCTTGGTTACACACACCTTTTAAGCACTGCCCACAATTTTTCAATGACAATGTGATCAGGGATCTGTGATGACTACTCCCAAATATTGACTTTGGTGTCCTTAAGCCATCTGGTAACTAACATGGTGGTATAGGGTTATAATGCATTTGGAAGAATTATTTGTGCCCACTCTTTAACTTCCTCATTGATGTCTTGCGATGGTACAATATTATTTCCACATAATGTTCTTTCCTCATGGCACCATTTATTTAAAGTGTAACACTCCCTCCAAAAGCAAAACACCCACACAATATGATGATGTCACCTCCGTACCTCACAGTTGGGATGGTGTTTCCAGGCTTACAAATTCCCCCTTTTTGCTCCCAGTTTAACAATGGTTATAGTGACCAAAGAGTTAGATTTTTGTGTCTGCAGACCTCAAGACAATTATGCAATATCTTTGCCTTTGTGTGCATTTAGATACTGTAAGCTAGCATTTTATGTTGTGTTCGGAGTGCAGGGATAGTTACAATCCTGAGACATTGGGGTTTAATCCAGGCCATAAATAGCTGCATTTTTATTTGTCCGTGGCCTAATTTATTGGTAATTACTTGCCAAGTAATTAAATGTCCAGGTAGAGAACATTGGACATGTTCTCTACCTGGACTGGGTTTTGAACAAAAGTGAAATATTGTGAATTAAACAAAAAAGTGGAAAGCCCTCTAACTGTGATGAAATATCTTTGTTAACAGCCAAAAATGTTTTGCTAAACCTAATAAAGACATTTTGTGATGTTTAAGAAACTGAATCTGTTTTTCCTGATAATTCTATCGAACAAAGTTTCCTTAAACTCAGATAAGCCATGTGCACTATGGGTCTGATAAATCTGATCCTTTTCCCATCTATTTATACTCTCTTTTATAAAACATTTGCTCTCACCAAACCGTGCCACTGCTCAGCCTCCATGTTCCTTATTTCTTAATTTTTTTTAAAGGATACAGTTATAAAGAACACTGTTGATTTTCTTGAATCTTAAGTATTGTATCAATCGATTAGATTCTAAAAATATCCTTCATTTATTGAATTTATGCTCAGAACTCACCAAACATTTGAACACAACTGATTCTCTAAAAATGTTTGTTCTGATTTCTGACCTTCTGCTGTTCTTCAATTTATATATTTCTTTGCAAAGATAAAAAAAAAACTATTTTGTTAAAAATTATTTGTCAAGATGTCAGATTTTATTGTAATATTTTAAATTTAACATTTTAAATATTTGTCACTCCCTATAAAAATGCCATTCCTCCCTGAGTGTCATTGGTACAAGACTCATTAAACTGTGGATAGTAATACTGTCTTATCAGTTGCAATAGCATCTTCACAAGGTTTTTTTTTTTTTTTTTTTTTTTTTTTTTTTTTTTGCTTTATTCTGGGGTTGATATAAACATTTCCCACTAACACACTTATATTTCTGGGACATAGAGTCTTCCTTTTGAATAGCATGATGGCTGGACATTCCCATGATGTTAATACCTGAGCATAATTAATTAAATGGATGAATGTGTAGCCTTCTGGAATCTGGAAAAGTTACTCAAGGATGAACCAGATTTCCTGAAGTTCACAATTCTCTTCTTGATATCTTGCCTGATATCCTTTGATGTTTCAATGACGTCACACAGCAAAGCAGTGTGTTTGAGATATTACCTTAAAGTACATCCACTGGTGTCCCGCCACTTAAGCTATAAGAAGTTTGCAGAGGAAAGACATCTTTATCCAGGCCTTCCTAAACTGCTTAAAGATTAATTTTAATAACTGTAAACATCTAAATTAGAAATGAGTAATAAAGAATTACCTAAAGATTTTTCTCATTATTCTGGTATTTACTAAATAGAAATAACTTGAAGAATTCCTTTATTTGAGACCACTTCAGCCTTTGGTAACTTTGAAAAACCTTAATAGCTTTTAACAAACAAAACAATGATTTGAGACACACATGCTTGTCATGCACCTGCTTTGGGGTAATATAATATTCTAATCTTAAAAGTCATGTTTTCATTAACTCTAACTGGGAAATTGTCATAATTTACATAAATAAAGACTTGAAAGCACCAGTTTGTGTACAATTAATTTGTTGAATGTGTTTTTCGCTTAGTTAGTGGAATTACTGAAATAAATGAACTTTAACTTAAACAATATTCAAAATATTTGAATGTGACTGTATGAAGGTTCACTTGCAAAATTAAGCCAAGGGCTTCACCTCATAGGTAACAGTTTGGAGGAAACAATTATCCTTTACCTGTAGGTACCTAAACGTTTCACTGGTCTAGGCCAAATTCCTCTCATAATTCTGTGAAGTTTTTAAATTGGCCTTTATATATTAGTGTGCATAGTTCTGTTTTACCCTTGTCATTTTTTTTAAAAACTTCTTTTTGAATTAAGCTCATTATCAAATGAAGGCCAGCTAAGCAGTCCAGTATATCCTTCCAAATTGAACTCTCTTACAATTTGACCCCACATAGTCAATGCCGGTTTAATGATCTCATTTTGACTTTCCTGGAAAATTTTGTTTATTAAATTCCGTAATGAAGATTGAATTGAAAATCATTCAGTTTGTATTGTTTTCCATTTTAATTCATAATATTTGCAGCATGGACAGACTAAAAACCCAATCATCCCTCTTCTTCCCAATTGGAGTGTTCTGAAACATACTCTTGGTCTCCTTCCAGTTTTGATGTTTTGATAATTTTGCTGTATACCTGATTGATGTTTTTATGATGTAAAGCGCTTTGAACTGCCTTGCTTCTGAAATGTGCTATACAAATAATCTTGACTTGACTTCCAGCCCAAATAAATCTAGATATACACTTGTTCTAAGACCTAAGTAGAGAGTCAGGGAGAGTATAAGGAACTGAGTGAAGATGCCCTGACAGTTAAAGTAATTTTTGGTAAAATATCCAATTTAATCATAAGAGTTTCAGACGTGAAGTCTAGGTTGAATGCTAATCACCACCTTAGATCAAACGTAATGTAATCATTAGTTTTGTGTAATGCCATTTTGTTCTTGTAATGTCAAGACATGTCATAGATTTAGTCTTCCATTTTAATCTGTATTAGAATAATTTATAGCAAGAGCTTGAGTTTTGTTTACATTAAGCCTGTAGCCAGAGTATTTACAAAATTACTCGAGTAATCTCTTTAATCTCGGAAAGTTTCTGTCTGGCACAAGGAGTGCCCCTTTGATGTGTTGGTAAACTGCCCCTCCATCTGCTCTTCTCCTACTAACTCAATTTTTTCTATGTCATCACTTTGTCTAACCAGTTGTGCCAAGGGGTCTATGAAGAGAGCAAAGAATGTTGAGCTAAGGGAGCATCCTTGACGGATTCCTCGATGTAAGCAACACTGCTAGTTACATGGTCATTGATACATGACCACTGATCCCTGACCAGTCATTTTCAGCCTTGCAACTGGATCTTGATAAAGAGCTTTAACACACTATATATTGAGGCTGAAATCCAAATTTTTCCAACCCTTTGTACAAAGATGTCTGACACAATCAAACAATTTTTTTATGATCAAGTCTTACTAGCTGTGCATCCAATTATGTTTTTTAGCCTGATCAATTTAAGTGAAAGACTTGAGCCTGTTTGCATTTAATAAAACAAGACTGATCACTGTCTATCAACTCAGGGATGAGATTTTCCATCCACAGGTATTGAAATTAAAATCTTGTCATCTTCATTCAAGATTAATATAGGTCTATATGACTTATGATATTCAAGCCATTTTCCCCTCCTTTGATACAAGTAAGTAGTTCCATTATCATAATTTATGAAAGTAATTTTCTCTTTTGTAACTCTCCTATAGCCAGTAAATCCAGGGGTTCAAGAAATGTGATTATTTCCTATATGCCTTTTTCTGAGGGTTGTGCATACAACTTTTGGTAATATAAGCAGAACACATCTTGAATTTCCTCAGGTTCAAACAGCAATTGATCTGTTACTGGATCTCTAATTTCATGAAATGCACTAATAGTCTGTTATACTTTAATAAGTCTAGCTAGATATTTTACGGCTTTCAGTCCTGACCAATAACAAACTTCTCAATTAAATCTGAGTGTCTATTCTAATTTGTTCCTCAAAACTGCATATAGATGCTGTTGCGTAGTAATCATTTGATGTCGTACTGTTCCCTTCTTGTCTTTTTTCCCATTTGAGTTTCCAGTTACTTTAACTCATTGTATTTTTCTTCTCTTTTCCTTTTCAAATAGCAGTTTTCCCAATTAGTTTTCCCCTCATGACTGCTTTTACTGTGTCCCACATTATAGTGCCATCTACTGGGCTAGCCTTACTTTCTTCTATGTAGAATTTTATATCTATCTTAATTTCTTCTTTATTTCTTGATTATTTGAAATGCTCCCATTTAATTTCCATTTTTTTGTTCCTTCTAAGTAGATGAATGTTAAGAAAGACAATACAATAATCAGACAAATCAATTGTTTCTATTTTGCAATCTTCTATACTATCTACCATATTATAAAAAAAATAATCAATCCTTGAATAGACTAAGTGTTCTCACCATACATCAAATTCTCCAAGCTCTGTTAAAGAAGTATTTACTAGCTTTTAGGGTTGTCTCCTACTCCTTTTGTTGTTGGTTGTGTCAAGTTTATCATTTAGGGTCATATTAAAATCCCCTGGTCAAATTAGAATTCCTTCATTTTCTAGAACTATGAGCTCGTACACCATTTGAAGAAATGTCTTACGTTGAGTAGGAGGTAAATATACATTAATCAAAGTAACAACAGTGTTTTCCAATTTTTCTCTTACAAAAATGTATTTACCTTCTTTGTGCATTTTTTTGACTTTTTCAAAGAGGACAGAATCTAAAATCAGTATCATTACTCCCCTCTTGGCATTCTCCTTCTTGGAACTAAAAAATGGGATTTTATATCCATGGCTCCTATCCTTAACATGCTACTGGGAAGAAGGTGGGTTTCTTGGAGGTATATGACTTGAATAATTTTCTGTTATTCTTTTTGATATTACCTTACTTTCCTGGGATTATTTAAGACATTTACATTCAAGATGCTATTTTTACTCTATTATAAATGATCAAAACTCTGCACATGCCCCATGAAAGTTGACTTGCTTTAGATTGAGTTGACTTTGTGATAACCTCTAATATGATGTTGAAGGAAGATTGTAGGGTAAGCCTCTTTTTAAATGAGGGTTTTAATTCAGAGCTGACGATCAGCCCTATATTAGGTCTGATGGACGATCAGTAATAATCGTTCTATATTATTACTACTATATACTGACTACTATTTACTGGTAGTCAATATATTTTACTACTGTAAATATTTACTACTATTTATTATCAGTAGTAATAAATGTCATTCTAAATAAGCCCAACGTAGTAAAGAATATAAATAAGGCCTCTTAGGCTTCTGTTGATCAAGATAGCAGTACACATAGATTAACAGATGTGTAACCGATTATGAAGCAGTCGTACAGGTATGTCAGTTTTGTACAATGTGATTAATAAGGTTTATTCCAGAGATCACCAGAATTCTAAAAGCTTTTCCTTGGCATGTGTCACCGCCGCTTAATTTCTCCACTGAGAGGGTTCCTGGCACTAACAATCTGGGTCAACACCTCTGATCCAGTGTTGCTGCCTGTGTCTGAAGATAGTTAATGCTCAATAAGGCCCCCTCCCCTCCTTCAAGTTCTCTCTCACGTCTTTATTGTTGTTCATTCTCAGAATGACCACTTCTTTTGTTTCTTCCCATATCAATTTTATAACACTTCTATAATTTCTCACACTATTCTCGATTTCAGGGAATTTTATGGCTTATTATCAGGAGCTGAGAAGCCTGGCTGTCTATTCATCCATGATAACATCGGAGTTTTCCTCAACAACTTTTTTATGTCAGTCATAATTATGGAGACAGGAATGGTAATCCATTTCTCAGGTGGTATGTAGTGAAAAAGGCTTGAGAAGCATTTTTGCTCCACCCTCTTGTCTTCATACTCTTACCTCATCTCCCTTCCTCTCTTGCTTTTTCATTCATTCCTGTCTTTTGTACTGTGAGATATAGAAAGAAAGAGAAGAGGGGGGAGTGAGGGAAGGAGGGAGATCTTTTGTTGGCTTTCAGGTGCTTTCACATGAAAAGACAGAGTACACACCTAGGTTGCCGCCACTGAAACCCATGGTGTCTCACTTGCTTCCGCTGAGTATACCTGAGTTAGCCTTCAATTGCATCCGCACCCCAGGTGTGCATAAATAAAAAGGGAGGAAGGTACAGATATAGAAAAGCACAAATGTGCAGAAATACACACACCTATGTTACATCAAAATATTCTCACTTTGTGACTTGTTGAGGCACTGTGACTTGATGATGCACATCCAAGAGCATGGTTGTAAAGGAATGAGGTGATATGGACTGGGTGTGGTTTGAGTGGGGGCACTTGCTTATTGTGCGGTGACTTTCTCTGTTCTCCCCCTGAATGGAGCTCAGGTAGCCCTCTGTGAGTTTATTTTATTCCCAGGTAGACCATGCTGAGTGCTCTCAAGTTAGAGTCAGGTGTCAGGTAGCTACTTGTCTTTGTGTCTTCAAGGCTGCTGTTGCTTGGATAGTGTTTACAGCCTGGGGAGCATAGTGGAGAGGGGGAGGATAGAGGGGAGAGAGCACTAACTTTGATCTGATGCAGACTGTTTGATAGTTTGTGGAAGGAGATAAAGTGTGAGAAAGAGTAACAAGGTAGAATAAGACCACATTAGTGCTTTGGTACAAAGGTTTGTAGCTCTGTGTGTATGTGTGTGTGTGTGTGTGTGTGTGTGTGTGTGTGTGTGTATGTGTGTGTGTGTGTGTGTGTGTGTGTGTGTGTGTATGTGTGTGTGTGTGTGTGTGTGTGTGTGTGTGTGTGTGTGTGTGTGTGCATTTATGTCCAAAAGCTTTAGCAATGATACAAATATCATGGGTTGAGTTTTGATTGTGATCGTTTACATTGTTTTTAGATTTTTGTGCAGAGTATTTTTTTTTTTTAAGAATTGTATCTTAGTGTGTATTTACACCAAAAAAGTCCTGTTGTCTGCTTTTTTGGTTTGGACCAAAATCGGACTATTTTTTTTCAATTAGTGAGGTTTGCTTTCACATTGTGCTTTTTTGCAAGTGGACTATAATTTGAAAACAAAGCCATGTGGGTGATGATCATTGGACAGAAATGACAGGTGGGGGGCAGAGCACAAACCTGGAAAGAAAACAAGCTTTGGAAACCTACTTGCTGCATTTCTGTTGTGCATATTTGTGCTGTTATTACAACTCCAACACCATTTTGTATGAAAACATTCTCATCAAGTTCATGTTATAGCAAAACAAAAAGATATGCTAACTTAAATTTAGTACACTCATACAAGCACTTGTGAAGCTCTCAGAGAGAACATCTCTGCCAAGCTAATAAGCAAACAAATTAAAACAGAAAAATCACTGCCTTCTTGAGATAGCGATGGTGACCTTAAAATAAAGTGTGCACCCATCATCACTTTGCATCTAAACGGTCTCACATGTAAGGCCTTTGATCCTCAGAGTATTTCATCAAAAACTTCAAGGCTTAAGGTCCAGTTAAAGTACAAAAGGCTTCAGGACAATGAAAAGTGTCCAGCAGGTATCATCACCATGCAGGGGCAGACTGAGGAGGAAAAGTGGCCCGAGACTTCCCGACTACTGGCCCACCTTCAACTGCTCAGCTGAAATTTTAATGAGAAATATAGGCCTATATAGTTACAGAGCTAATGTGATGATTTTTATTCTCAGATGGCCAACATAATTTACAGCAACAATATAAGTATACATGCATAGCCTGGAGAGTCAACAACAACATAAAATCTAACCATAAAACTAAAATCTGAGGAGCTTTAATGTCATATCTGGGTCATCATCAGTCACAGTCTATGGAAGAAATTAGTATTGTTAATGTGTAAAGGGCTGTGTAAATAATGTGCTACAGCCATAACAAAAAAAAGAAAAATGGAAAAAAAAATTCAGTTAGAAAAATAAAACAATCCTAATCTTGCTTAAGATGTTACAAGTAGTGTCATCTGACCTCTCATCATGTCTGATGGAGACACCAGACCCAAAATTAGAGGAAGAACCATCAAACAGGTCAGAAATGTTTACATTTGTTACTGGAGTTTCCTGGAGGGTTTTCTTTTTTTTTTCAACTTTCACTGCTTTATCTTCACGGCTAATGCGGACTTATTTATTCTTGCTTATATATTATTGACAGTAATAAGACAGGTTATTGACAGGAAATGTTTTGCAGAGGAACAACATGGCGACAAAGCCTGCCCAAGGCAAAGCGAACTGAGCAGCTGCTTAGTTCCCAGAGTTTCAGGCCCCCTCATAAATGGTTGAATTTTAACACAGACTATCCACCTTATTCCTAGCCCCCATGAGGCTTTGCGTGAATTTTGGGTCCGACTTCTCCTGCGAACCGGAACCGGCTTTTGTTTACCTGCTAGCAATGCGCTAATCCTCCATATATCCATATTTAGCTCTTTCATTGACTCGGTTGCTTCAGATGGCGACGCGATGAGCAATCTGAAAAGCTCTGAAGCTTATCAGTATCTTCACAGTAATAAGGCTGGCCGTGTTTTGTTAAAAGAAATTGGGCACAATCTTATCTGCCCTAAATCAGACATAGAGCCCAGCCAAAGCCTTAAAACTC
This sequence comes from Anableps anableps, assembly GCA_014839685.1. Taxonomy (NCBI): domain Eukaryota; kingdom Metazoa; phylum Chordata; class Actinopteri; order Cyprinodontiformes; family Anablepidae; genus Anableps; species Anableps anableps. Next base: position 21,492,499 of record CM026071.1, read on the forward strand.
CACATTACTGAGCATTTATTTTGGCTTCAGCGTCAGGTAAAATACAAACAGCAGGGTGTTAATGTATTGCAAAGCAAGGCAGATCATGCAACCATGCTGCTGCAATACCGTAGAAGGTACAAGCAGATTATTTTTGTAGTTTTAAGAATCACTTTTCTAGCATTATTTGACTCAGGTGTGTTGAAGTAGAGATTCATAAAAGTTGCAGGACACCGGACCTCGAGTTCTGGAGTTGAAGATCCCTGAAATAAAAATGTTTTATGTGTAGTACACCTGCTAACTGCTCAGAGCACAGTAACATAAAAAAAAACAAAAAAACTCTTGACATTTGGATATACAAGATAAGAAAAAGTACTTTATTAACCCCAGATTTGTAAATGGTATATTGCAACAGCAAAAAAACAACCTTACAATATACATACACAACTACAGTATATAACTGACAGTATGAAGAGATTAATCATTTTAACACAAAAATATTTTTTTCAAAAAATGCTTTCTTTGCTGTAATAAAGTCGCATCCCCTTTTTTTTTTTTTTTATTAAAAAAAGCCCTGACCTCCTTTAAAAACTATGCAGCTCAACACCTGTTAAGAGCTGTGTTACAGTTATACCAAGAACATCTGTACATTTTTGAGGAAATGTAATAAAAGAAATATGTTAGTGCAATATTAAATGTCATCTCACTTTTCACTTGAAATTAATTTGGCTCTGAAATTCATTAAACCTGCACCGGCATGGTAAATCAGCCATGGTAAAGTTCTGTTTTAGCTTCATCAAAGTAACTAGAATTTGGTCCACTGCAGGCATTGTTGAGGAAGCAGGAGCAAATGGCTGAAGGAATGACAAGTGCGTGAAACTCGATGAGTGGAATCCTCGTATACAAGAGGGAATCTGCATCAGTCTGCAAAATACTGTCTGTAACAGAGTTTAGGGATAGTGCACTCACTCAGCATATGACCGTGGGCCCTCTTGAATAGGTGTGATCCTCCATCCATGGGTATGATGACCACCATGTCTGGGTATCACAGGATGGCTTCAGTGTTGAAAACAGCTCCTCAGTCAGATCAAGCGCATCTATAAGTAAAAGTACAGTATATAAATATTGAGGTGTTTTCCACACATTAGGGTTTTCCACACTATACACACAGATACATACATATATATATATATATATATATATGATAGATAGATAGATGTTTTCATGCATACATATGCTTGTTTGCTCAGATCAAGCAGAAAAATAGAATCTTTACAATAACTACAGAAAATTGTTCAATTAAATGTTGTCTCTGAAATCATACCTGGTTGTCTGGTGTCACTGCTGTCAATCCTTTTGAGGGTCTGGCGTCTCTTTTCAGGTAGTTTTGTTGAAGCTCAAGCACAATGAAGAATGCAGGTTTTCCTCCCTTGGCTTTTTGTCCACAAAATGAAACAAATATACATACAGCGTTTTAGGTGATCCTTTCAAGTTTAGATTTTTCAGCTACATTCTTTTTGTTTCCTCATTTGTCGGTAGGTGATGAAAACAAATGCTTATCACAGGAACACTGTTCGTTTCGGGAGCGTGTTCAACACGCCCTTGTTGCAGCCACAAATTCAGCTTGGTCCGATTGTTAGTACAGCCACGAACAGCGCAACATGTACCCGAGCTCCAGGACATTTTAGTTAACACTATTTTCATAAACATGATAAAATATTGGTCAGAAAAGAGAATTGTAACTTCTATCATGAATGCAAATTAGTAGCTTAGCCAGTAAACCATGAACAAGCCAATGCCTTATTGCTACTACCAGCGTTCACCGGAAGTAAGACCCATAATCGTTTCTACAGTAACCCTCCCAGGAATAAGGTTGATAGATCTAGAATTTTAACATTTGTTTATTGAGAATAAGAATGCTATTAAAATTAAAAGTTTAAACAGAGACAAATTAAACTATTTTAAATTGCTTAACATTTAAATTTAAGATTTAATTGGCAAGATTACTTTGTAAAAGTGCAAAGAATCTTCATAGTTTGATTGTTGTGTTACCATTTCTACAATTTGATCCTATGACCTTTGACCTTGAAAGCAACAATTAGAAAATTTGATTTTGACAAATTTGTTTGTAAAAAATTAGTAAATACAGTGAATTTACAGAGCTGTGGATCTGTGCATGTTTCTGGTATTTGCAAATAAAATCTGTCAGGCAGGAGTAAGTGAACTTACTGTTGTGATCATTCAAAATTCATGTTAATTCTAGGACTGGTTAAAGTCATCATATGCGATGGGGCAGCAATTTTCCTAATACCAAAAAAAAAGCTTCAGAGTTGGAGCTGAATAGTTGGTAGCAGCTTAGGTTTTTAGCAGCTTAATCTCATAACCTGTCATATGGATTTTGCCACAAGTAAAGCACTAATGACCTGATTCTCTTTCAGAGTCCCCAAGACCAAATGACACTAATCGTTCATGGCGGGAAAAGAAACGCATTCATTTAAAAAAAACCCACAAACAGATAATAGATGAAAGCTAACACTCTTTGTCTGTGCATTCTGCTTCATTTGCTCTCCCCTAGTGTACCTGCATCATTCACGATTTGTCACAAACACAATAGGTTAAGGTTGCATTACAGTTTCCCATGGAAAAAACAGTTTATTTAAAAAGCTGTTATTTTCCAGGACAGAAATTATCATGTTTGTACCTTATATAATGTAATCTATCATAATAATAATATGTAAGAACGTGCATAAAAATTCCTCATGCTTACCTATCGATATTCCTTTGTGCTCAAATTATTTAATATTTGTAAAATCTGCTGCTGGACTGACTTGCACTGCCCCACTGTTAAGCCTGCAGTCACCCGTCAACTCTGTGAGAACACATTTAATCTGAGCAAATCCTATTTGCTATTCCCTGAAACTGAAAAGGCAGGAAACAGGAAAACAAGATGAGCCAGTAAAAAGAGAAACACAGACAGGCAGGAGACCAAACATGCAGTTTTGTTTTACAGTGCACTGTGTGTGTTTTAGGGGCCCCCAGAGGCCAGACAATCAAAGAGCATTTTAAAAAGATGACAGTGTTTTAGAGTGCCAGAGGAGAAGAGGTGCACAGCCAAAGAGAGGGGAGAAGTTTGCAGGTGTATAAAGAACATGTGCGTGTTCTGTGTTTGTACAAATGCATTAGTGCCAACAGGTAAAACTGTGTGTGTTTGCTTCTGCATCGGCCAACTGCAAGATCTTGGTAGGCATGCCTTTGATCAGAGAAACCATAATGTATATTTGACAAGTAGGTAAAAAAGAAAAATTCAAGTGACAATAGATAGATGGAGCAACAACAGAACTTCCAGTTCAAAGATGAAGAAAAAAGAGGAAGAAGAGAGAGCATGAGAGAGTGCGAGTAAGAGAGAGAGGGACATTGTGAAGAACTGCTCTGAAAGAGTTTTTGTGGGGCCATAACAAAGACCCCTCAGAAAACACTGTGGCATAGGAATGTTAATTAATTAATGAGAAACTATTCAGGCTAGAGGATTGTGGAGAAAGAGGAAAAGTTAAGTGAAAGACAGAGAGAGCAAAAGGGAAGATAAACTTTATGGGTGCGTATATTATAGTCTGTGTGGTTATATCTTTTCAGTTATAAGTTATGCTAAGTTATGCCAGCATGCTAGATCCAAAAGCCATTAATGATGCACTTTCAAACAATTTGGAAGTCATAGACTTACATGCTACATCCTTATTTTGCCCCCCCCCAAACCCCCCAAAGGCCCAACTTTTGGGTTTCCAAGAACTACACTAGCTTTTATGAGCCCAACTGCTTGGTTTATATTAGCATATGGAAGACGACGTAATTCCTCATAAAAATCACCAGAACTAAAGAAATGTGCAATAATTATTTAATATGGCATTTTACTTATAGGAGCCAGCTGCTGGATGAGACTACTCAAATATTAAAAGGAAAGGAAAAAATAACACTGGTTCAGCTTAAATGCCATAACTGTCACAACTTTTTTTTTAACTACAGAATTATTATTTGGATGGTGTTCAGCCTCCTGTCACTTGTGCATGTAGAAGACCCACCTGTGTCGAAAATGAAGCACTGCAGAAATCCTACAGGATCTTGATGTCTTTATTTAAATTTGTTTGTTTTTAAACAGTCATTGGTAAAAAGCACATTAAAGTACTTTCAGTGAAAAATCCTTTCACCAACAGGTCACTTATGGCCAGTGAGTGGTCCCCTAACTTCTGTTACACCTTCCAGCATCTGTTTCCAAGCTTATAGACAATCATCTTTTTTAAGTTACTACATTCTTAGGTTAATTTACCTCTGTCACTACATTAACTCTGAATCTTGGTAAACAGGTTGTAATTGTGTCCTACATACTTATATTCCATTAAGTTTAGTTAATTTAGATTGTTCTAATTCACAACAAATACCATATCAATGCATTTTACTAAATAAATAAATAAATAAATTCATGTCCATTTAACTTTTTAACATTACAAACACTGAATATACTATTTGTCAGTTCACTACAAAATTTTATTTTCATTTATTTATTCTCACAGGTTTGGGGTCAAATATGTCTTGTATTAACAACTGTTTAAGATTTCATTCGCCTTAACAGAAACTCTAGTTCCACTGAAAGAAAAGTAACCCCATACCATGATGATGCCACCAGCATGTTTCACTGTGGGTATGTATTCCTTGCCAAATTTATCTTTCAGAACTGAGGTCAAAAGTTCTGCTATGATTCAATCAGATTATAATACAATCTTTCGTGATTTTCTTTCCAATGTATTTGTTTTTCAGGTGAATTGTACAGGATAAATGTCTAATAAATAGTGGAAAAAGCTCTAAAATTATTTACAAAAACCTAGTATTTTAACAGGGGTGTGTATAGTTTTTAATTCAGCTGAACTTTTTCAGAAAACCATACTTGAGTTAGCATGTGTGAAATGAATCTGGGAGTTGTTTTGTGTAAGTCAGTCACAATCTGCTACTTATCTCTGGGCATATGTACATGTGGGAGTTTGCATGCATGCGTGTGTGTGTGTGTGTGTGTGTGTGTGTGTGTGTGTGTGTGTGTGTGTGTGTGTGTGTGTGAATGTGACATTCTGGCGGGGGGAACCTGAGAAGGTGCGACTTACGAGACACTAGATTTGGCTCCTTCTGGGAACTGAAGGGTGCTGAAGTGACAGAATTTCAGTTTTCTCCATATGGTGGCCGCCAGTCATACACTCTGACCTGCTGCAGTTCTTTGACAAGTTCATTCAGCTGTTTTAGTCCTTCTCCTAAGAAACTACTTTTATTCCTTTGTAGTTCAGGATCACACTGTACTATATCATCTGCACTCTGTTGCTCCCCTTTCCCTTTGGAAAATTAACTTTCTCATCCTCTCTGCTAAGACCAAACTTCAAGGCATAGCAAAATTAGAAGGGGGGAAGAAAGGGGAAAAAGAGAGGGAAGAGTTGGGAGTTTGAGAAGTGTGGGCCCCTCCCACTTTCCGGAGATGCTCCAGCCCATCCCTAAATTGTGGGCCAATGGGGCTGGCTCATTCACTCCTTCTACAATAGGTAAGGAGAGAGAGACGCAGAGCAACAGATATATATCCACACAGAGATAGACAGAAAAAGGGAGAAACACTGAATACAGCTGAAGGAGAAATACTGTGTAGAGAAAGATCAGAGTTAGGGAAGAAGAAGAAGGAAGAGAAGTTAAGATTAAGTAGAACCCTAGGGAAGTAAAGTAAAAGCTGGGGGATTGGCAGATTAATAGAGATGAAGAGGCAGATCATCTGACAGGACAGATTTACAGTGTGGACAAACCACTAGGGGAAAAAAGCAGTAACAAAAAAAGACAGGAACATCTGAGAGGAAACAATTTATCACAGCTGCCTCGTGAAACATTTCATAGGACAGAGAGGAAGCCCTTTGCAGGTGTAGATGCAGACAGGTGGACGCAAAGACATGCTGCTTGGGGTACTGTTTCTCTGTGCCGCTGGAGGAAACTGGGGGTCCACCCCTGGAGTATGGGGGTATGGACAGGTCCAGGACAGACAGGAGTCGAAGGCAGCCTGCCCGGCTCCTTGCCAGTGTGAGGAAGATGGCATCTTTATCATGGTGGACTGCTCGGAGATGGGACTATCGTCTGTGCCAGCCGGCCTGAGTCCTTTCACCACATACCTGTAGGTAACATCATAAAGTTAAAGAATGTTTTCTGTCTTATCAGATCTGATGTTATTTGCCTTTAAGCTTCCCACTTATGATTCTCTTAAAGTGTTTAAATGGCTCTTTGACAACTTGCTTGTGCTTTCAGCTTTAGTCTATCCATCATTATCAAAATATCTGACTTGTTTATCTTGTATGATAGACAGTTATATACAAAATATTGTTAGAAATTGTATTACTGCTGTTTTTTGTACAATAATGATTGGATCTGTGGCTACAAATCACTGGCATAGCACACATTAAGTTAAAAATGAAATTAGAGTGGCTCCAGCCTGTGAATGTAAAAGAAAGTGACAGCAAGTGTGTGTGTTTATGTGAGCTGTTATGCTGTCCACTATAGGTAAATAACTGAACCACTTTCAGTGTCATGTTTGTCAACACCAACTGGAAACCATGAATATTTGTGCATCTGTGTATCTATATGTGTGTGTGCGCACACATTTGAGTTGAATATGGCTTTTGCATGACTTGGGGCGATTCTCTCCGCCACTTTGTACCCCCATTTCATACCTATATGTTTTCATTTCTACCTGTCTTTTTCCATTATATATTTTTATTAATTATAGAGATAAATTGTAATAAAAATGTTTAAATATCATATACGTAATATTTCTTATTCTCTGAAAGTGCTCTATTACAATCTATTTCCATATACACGTGATTGGCAGTTGACTCTTATGAAAAACAACAGATTATGACCCCTGATTAAACCAAAATAATTAAGCAACCTCTTGCTGGTAGGTATTATTGACTGATGTAAATAACTATGTTTCTTTAAAGCTGATTATGAGTAGATTTTAAAATGTTTTTCAAAGTGGGTACGAAATCTTCTTCTGGTGGGTACAATTTGACATGCAGACTGATCAGTTTCATACCTGATGCATCATTTTGTACATGACAGAAGGACATTTCACACCCTGATAATGACCAAAACTGCAAAGGTATGAAATAGTGAAGGGCCAAAATTACCTTTTTGAACCTCCTTTTAGCTGCATTTATGTTTCAGTGTTTGTTAGTACAGTCTCCAAGCTTTTGTGTGCTTTAATGATGTACATGAACATACATTGGTATACAATCCACTTTTTTACTCTCTCACATTGGTGTCTCATGGTCAGTCAGGTGAAAATCATACACCTACAATCGTTTATTTTTGTAACTTCACAAAATGACTCAGTTGTATGACTAATTCACAAATGCTGAAATACAGAGTTTCTAAATGATTTATATGGAGTTATGTGTTTCAAAGCTTGTCACCTCCTGTAAATGCATCTAAAAACCTACCAGTTACTTTAGAGGTAATAAGAGACACTTTAGACATTTTATAGAGCTCTTTCTTGCACCACCCTGCTGTTGCCTAAAAGCACATCTGTCAAATGTTTTCACGGTGCAAGCCTTCAGATGAAAGATTATCAACACTCTATGATAACTGATACCGAAGTGATAAAAGTGAAATCCTTACTCATAGTGGAGTTCTCATGAGGTGCTATGAGAGTGTTTTAAGAGCAGCAGGTTAGGATTAAGAAAGAACAACAGTTTATGGAAGAAATGACCTTATAAGTGACACAAGAAATAACTCTGCTTGAATAATGCCTTACTCTATGATCATCTTGGGAGCTTGCGACAATCAGATTTCACTGTGAAAGTTTAAACACATGTAGAGTTTAGGTTTAAACTCTTAATCAAGGAATCCCTGTATACATAGCTGAAGCCAACTATTTACATACACTATAAAAAGACAGATAACTTTTTTTTTCTCATTGTCTGACCTTAAATCAGACAAAACGTTTCTGGTTTTAGTTCAGTTAGGAATACCAGAATTATTTATATTTGTTACATGCCAGAATGATGAGAGGAATATTTTTTGACACTTTTTAAAAAAATGTTTTTCAGTTTCATAAATTTACATACCATAAGGTTATCATGCTTTTAAGTCATCTGGGAAACCCAAGTTTATGATGTGATGGCTTTGTAAGCTTCTAATTCACAACATTTTTAGCGAAGTGAATGCAGATGTATTTTATGACAAACACACTGATTCCTTGTCTGACATCACTGGAATAAAGAACAGCCAAAACATCAGAAAGATAATTGTAAACCTCCACAACTGAGCAAGGTGGCCTATAAATCTGACTCAGTTCTGTCAGAAGCAGTGTGCCAAAATGTCTGCTAACTAGTGTGAGAAGCTTCGAGGACACCCAAAGGATAGCCAAAATGTTTGATCCAAGTCATACAGTTTAAAAAAAACCCAAACTATTACTATCAAACACTAATGAATGTATGTAAACATCTGAAATATAAAAGTAAAATAAATCTCTGGCATTTGGCATATTGAAATAATCTAAGTGATCTAAAACAGCAAAAGTTTAGTCAGATTTAGTTTCAGACCAGTGATGGGTTTTTGATATTGTTGATATGGGCAATTGTCCAGAGCAGCATCATAAAATGGTGGGGAACCAGATGAAAACATTTAATGTGTGTATGCTGCACCTTGAACATGTTTTCTACTGTTGGCTGTACCTGCTTGCTGCTGAGAATAGAGAGATTATTTCATTTGCTTCATGTGGGCCAGCACTGCATTTTATCCTGCCCAAGGACTTAAATGATTTCCTGAATTTTGATTGGTTGTGTGGTGGCAGAAGCAGGAGCTCGTCCAGGGCACCATTCAAAGGGAAACTGCCACAAACCATGATTCCATCTATGGTTTTTTTATGCACATTTTTAAGTATCGCATTAGAAAAGGTTGATGGAAATGGCAAAATTCCAAATAACTTCCTCAATTTTGCAAAAAAGTTTTTATGGTTGACTGAGGTGGTTTTTGTCTTTTCCGAAAAAGAGTTAATGGACTAAAGTGGAGATGGAAACACATTTGCCAAATAAGTTCAGACATAGTGAACTTTCACATCCACCGGTGGCTCTGTGCCTTAACACAGGCACGAAAGTCAGAAAAATTTCACAGTCTAAACTTCCAGCATGGATGGGAGGAATGTCATTGACTGGTGGGTCTGTGAAGTCAGTGTCCAGAGGAACAAAACTTGGAAAAATTAATAAGTCCAAACCTCCAGCTCGGAGTGGAATGATGTCCATGGATGTGTGTCAATGCTGGTCTGGAACCTCTACATCTTGTTTATTACAGCCAAACATAGTGTCAACATCTGACAAATTACGCTTTGCGTAGCCTGGTTGATTCATTCCAAACCAATAGATGGAAACATGCCTAATTTGCATTTTCTTTCTTTTTTTTTTTTTTTTTTCGCACATTTTAAAAGTTCGCTCAAAATTCGCAAGACAGTTGGATGGAAACATAGTTACTGTTTCAGAGGGTGAGAGGAGAATGGTTTTGTGAATATACAGTGTGTGCAAATATCTAACTGCAATATATGAGTGAAGAAATTTTTTTGGCCTGAGGCAGTTAGGGCATGACTAAATCAAAGATGGCTGAATCTGTCTGAAAGGTGTATGTTGAGCCTCTAAAATAAATTAAATAAAAAAGTAGGGTGACATGAGAGTCCCTCTTTGGAAATCTGCAATGCTCCTTACTGCTTCTCTGCGGCCTCACAGAAATACTCATCATTCCCTGCAAACACAGGCTTAATTGTTCATTTCCCTCAGTTACCTAACATTGGAACTGACCAATTAGTGAGTTTGAGGGCTGATTTAGAATAAGATAAATAAACTCAGAGGCCAACTAAACACACCCACACAGTCTCACTTGCACACACACACGGTGTTTTTAAAGAAGACAAGAAAGGAATGTGGGATGGCAATAAAGATGCCATAACAAATGAAGATCCTACAGACAAAAAAACCCCAAAAGATTTCTCTTTTAAGTTGTTGATAAAAATGATGAAAGAGAAACAACTTCTGCTTGACTCTGCTCAAATGCATGCACAAACCTCCAAATGCATGCACAAAAGTCAAGCCTCCTCAGCAAGGCTACAGTTTTTCATATTGTAGAAAAGTTTATGACAGAGGTGAGCTGATTGAATTCCCACTAGGATCTGCTGAAGTGTCTAGAACACCCCATTGGCCTTTGAGCAAGCCTTTGGCCTTGGGGATTTATTTGGAAACTGTTCACCTTAAAAACTACAATAACACAAATCTGTGAAAGTATATGACATCATTCACTTGTGTCACCAGAGAGATCTTCAAAGCGAGCCAAAATGTTCACGCTACGACATCGGAGAGGGTGATCCAGGCAGTGCAGGGACTATTACATCTTCCAGAGTTTATTTGCAAACTTGGAAGGTCTTACTAAATTCATGTATAAACATAATTAAATGTGAATCAGCAAAAACAATTGTATCCTAACACTGAGTGGGAGTGCAGTGTGGGGCTCTGCAAAGGAATTTAACCACTGGGAGGCAAAAGGTGCTCTGAGAGGCTCAGAGCAAAGTTGCTGAAGATTTATGACAATAATCGTTTCCGTGGGCAACGCATAAAATGAGCTGTCATGTGAGACGCTTTGAAAGACCTTCTCTTTGATATCAGATTAGGAAGGAAAGACAGTGCCCAAGGGTGAGAGACTATGTGAGTGTGCATGGATATGTGCTGCGCCAGAGAACACTAAATACAGTGGAGTTGTTTAAGGATCTGAGCAGTTTTATGTATAGCTGAAGGCTGCATGTCACAAGAGAAGGGCTTACAATGACTCAGTAAGTAGCCTGTATGTCAGAAATGTTACATGACACCAAATGAATTAGTCACTGTCCCAATGATAGAACTGTTCATATTTAATGCAATTTTTTAAATAAATAACTAAAATCATCACTGTTTTTTTTCATGTAACATTGTGTGCTGAGACTGCTTGCAAAGGTATGCATACTCCTTAAACATTTTTATATTATGCTACAGAAAAATCAAAAGCTTTCTAAAGAAGCTTTCCTGTGAGGCAAAAAAGTGAAAAGATGATTCTTTGCAAGCAAAGACTAGAAAATTGTGGTGTTCATGTTTGTTCAGCTGTCCCTGGTCAATTCTTTGTAGAACCACCTTCCTGACTGGGCCATTCTGACATATGGATATACTTTTATCTAAACCATTTCATTGTAGGCTTGTTGTACATTCAGAGTCACTGTTCACTGTGAATCTCTGTCTTTCTATTTGATCTGTCAAGTGTTCAAGTCTCTGCTAAAGAAAAGCATTCCTGTAGTATGAAGCTGTCACCACCCTGTTTCATAGTGGGAATAATGTTTTCAAGGTGAGGTGCAGTGTTGGTTTTCTACCAAAAGAAGGGGCTTTGAATGTACCTCAAAATGTTCACTTAAGCTTTCTTCACACAAGAACACCTTCTATCACGTTTGCTCTGTCCTAAGGATAGATTGTGGAGTACCCCAAATAAGACTTCTTTCTTTGAACAATGGCTTTTCTCTTGCCATTAATCCATAAAGACCAGATCTGTGAAACACATGACTGCAGAGGAACTTACATTGGGAAACCAGCAGTGTGTCTTATCCATTGGTAAGCGTGAAATGGCACCTTTTATACAAATTAAAGGCATTGTGTGCCAAGATACGGCAGACTTCTGGACTTGAGACTTGCACAGTTGTATGCAGAAGCACTGACATCTCTGAAAAGAACAGGTTCAATGGGCAGCATGCCTTAAATTGTCATCTGCTGATAAGATACAGGACATGCTGGTATAAAAGAATGTGTCTTAATAGTTATGCTGTCAACAGGGCTGTGGATTTCTGCAGCTCCCCCAAAGTTACATTGGGTGTCTTAACTGCTTCTACTTTTAGTGTTCTCCTTCACGGCCTGTCAGTTTAAGTGAACAGCAAAGTTCTGGTAGGTTTACAGTTCTGTCCAACCCTTTGCATTTTCAAATGATGGATTGAACAGTGCTCCACTTGATGTCAGAAGCATAGTATGTTGTTTTATAGCCTACACCTGTTTTAAATGTCTCCCCAATTTTATCCCTGAGCTGTTCTGCTCTTTGTGCTGTTCACTGATGTTCTCTAACAAACTTCTGACACTTTCACAAACCAGCTGTATTTATACTGAGAATTAACTAAACACAACTGGACTTTATTTACAAAGAAAATGACATCTGAAGACAATGACTTGCAGTGGATTGTATTTAGGGGTATCAGGATAAAGGGAGCTAATTTATTTGTGTGCCACACTTTTAAGATTTTTATGAAATTATGAAAATTATGAAAACTATTCATCAGTTTCACTCCACTTCACAACAATGTGCTGTTTTGATGGTCTACCACATAAAATCACAATAAAAACCTTTAAGCTTGTAGTTACAGAGAGAAAATGTGACAAAAGTACAATGGGTATGAACCCTTTTGCAAGGCACTGCAAAGTTCTAGTTCCTAAACTTTCCAGAGGCTCATTGTCAAGTGTTTCATGCCACTGTAATCAGTTTTTGTGTGTATGTGTGTACAGTGTATGTATATGTGTGTATGTGTGGGTGTATGCATATGTGTGGGTGTGTGTGTGAACTAGGAAAAGAGAGTGGAGCATTTAGGTGATGCTTTGTGGTACAGTGGTGGGTGCGGTGAACTTCTAACAGTGTTTTGGCCGAGGCCAGGAAACCACAGCTAGTGCATTACCAGACACAGAAAAACCAAGGAGAGGGTGAGCACGTGTGCATGTGCATGTGTGTGAGGACCACCCACACTGTGAGGGTGATTTCTTCTTTTTTTCTATTCAGAAGAGGTGAAACAAAAAAGTAAAGATGACGATGAGATGGAATATGGAGGGAACCGAAGAAAAGCTCAAATTAGTGTTGGGGATACAGAATTGTATCTTGAATGATTTTGAAGATTTTATTGGGAGCAGCAGCATGCACATGGTGGGGACAACATCCTGCTTCTGTGTAGTGGCCATGACAGTAACAGTCGTGTGCGTGTCATTTAGCCATTATGTTGATGAAATGATTCCTATCAGGAGTGACCGGGGGTCACACTGTAAACATCGTCTCTTAGAGACAGAAGTTAGAGAAACTCTTTGCGATAAAGTCGGGGGAGAAGGATTTGAAGGGAAAAACAAACTAAATTAAAAGAAGTAAGGGAAAAAAAGACAGGACAATGTGACTTTATGTGTGTGTGTGTGTGTGTGTGTGTGTGTGTGCGTGTGCATGTGTGTGTGTGTGTGTGTGTGTGTGTGTGTGTGTGTGTGTGTGTGTGCGCGTGTGTTTGCACTGACAGCAGCGGGTTCTCTTTAGAGCAGCTATCAGTTCCAGCATCAATGTCCTGGCTCCAGACGTCTCTGGTAGACCCCCGCCTTAACTACACAGCCCTCCCTTGGTCTCTCTGTTTACCTCACCACACCCCCCCACCCATACCTATTCTCCTTTCCTCACCTGTTTGCTCCAGTCTGTTTAAGACTGGAAGAATTTATATGCCCCAGCTTGTATGCCTTCAGAGCAGGTGCTGAAGTTGCTCATGCTGCACTAAAGTGTAAATGTACAATTTCTTAAAAAAATCAATTTCAATACTTGGATCTCATATCTGCAGGAAGAGAAGAAATGAAGGGTGTGAACTGAAGTCAAATCTTGTAAATGTTTTCATGTGTGTATATGTCAGCAGTTCCTCTGACTATAAGCCAAACAACTGTCGGAGAGCTATGAGGCCCATATCAGTGGCCTACACTATCATGGTTAATCTGCTCTTCTGAAAAGTGTGCAAAAAGAAGTTATTTCCTGATACTTTCCTCCTTCCCTTTAATCCCTCATCCGCTCTTTAGTTTCTTCCTTTACAAAAAACAACTGTGTTTACTTCCAAGGTGTCAATTCCATACCACTCTTCCAGATTCCCCCAAGGCCCGTTGGTATTCACTTGCAGAAAAAACCCACTTCCGCTTGTCACAAGAGATATATTTATACCAGTGCATGCAGAGGAAAAAGGGATAGGCAGTGCATTGGATTGTGGTTTCCTGAGAGCAACCTGGAAGGCTTTTTAAATGCCATGCAGAGACAGACGGCAGGCAGGCAGGTACAGGACAACAATAGGAACAATGACTTTTCCCTTAGGAGCCACAGGCAGAGAAGAGACTGTGGCTATAGTGTACTCTATAGCCACAGTCCTTTTGCTGCTGCACATCCTGTCCTTTAGAAAAAAGGCAGAAAGCTATCACGACGTAGGATCTTAAAGGGAACCAGAGTGAAGGGGGAAGAGATTATTGACGAATGTGTTTGGATGACATATGCACAGACCAGTCTCCCCTGAATCTGTATGTTTCATATGGTGGCAGTCTGACGCAAGTGTATGACACACAAGGGCCAGGAATGCCCTTCTTGTGATGTGTGGTTGTGGGGTGAAGGGCTCCTTGTGCGTCTGCATGGCCCAGATTCCTATTCAGGCCCCTTCTGATCCTAGGAATCCCTGTGAATGTTTGTTTGTGTGTGCGCTCACGGGTATATGTGCATGAATCTGTGTGAAAGGACAAGTCCTTTCATTTTCACTACAGATACAGCATTGTCCTGTCCTGTGACAAACTATAAAAAATTTTCCAAAACTATCTTGGTGTAGATGCATGTATGTTTTAATGACACACATATTCAGTCATTAGCAGCTTTCATTTGCATTGGAATATGTGAAGTAACTTCTATAAAGAATAATGCACATGCGTAATAATAAAAACAGACATAGGTTCATTGTTTAGCACAAGGCATTGACTGCATGAATAAAATAACTACAAATAATAAGTAAAGGATAGTCGGTTTGCCTGTATTTCAGTTATCCCCACAGCTGCTTTAATTGAATAACATAATGAGTTTTACAGTCAAAATTTTGCTTTCAGTGACATTTATTTACTCTTTTCTTGATTTTAAGACACAGATCATAAAAGCTTAGCATAAACATCCTTTAAATTTCATCATTTCCAAGTACTTACTACAAAAAATATTGCCCCTTCTTGTGTTCTTGTTTTAAATAAATTAGCACATGTATAACTGCTATTTGCTGATTTGTCAGTCTATGTGCTGGGGTAGAGACTGCAGTCAGCTGCTAAACAGAAATGCCACTCATAGCTGGTTTCCCAAAACCATTTATTTTTCACGTCATGACTGCCTGTATTTTGTGTGACTAGAAATATGTCCAAAACAAGCATATTTGTCCTTTTTGTAAGCTGGGAAAAGTATACTGACCTTCTTTAAGGCAGCTTACCGCCAGTGCACTGGAACTTGTGAGAGAGTGGCGGCATATTACTTTAAAAATCTAGTCACACTGGCACTTTCTCTGGCATCTGATTAAAAGGACTTTAAAACATAGGAACAATATGATGGAAAAAATATTTGATGAAAGATTGATGGCACCTTTGGTCTTTGCAAATAAGAGAAAAGAGGGTAGAACATACAGCAAGGGTCCCAAGGTCAGGAATCAGACCTCAGACAGATGCATTGAGGACTAATAACCTCAATATATCCTCCCCCCACGGTCATGGCAGATGGCCGCTTGTACTGAGCCAGGTTCTGCATGAGGTTACTTCCTGTTAAAGGGGAGTTTTTCCTCTCCACTGTTGCTACATTTTGCTGATTGCCGTAAAGTCAATGACACAATGCCATGCAGCCGTCACATGCTCGTCCAGGAGTGAATGTTGCAAGTCAATGACTCGATGCAATCCGATGGGTTTCCTTAGAAACTTTTTGACCTACTCTGAATACTTAATTGAGCTCACTGTACTGTTTGATAACTTGGATCAATTGGAATGTATGTATGATTTATTTATTTATTTTTTTTGTAAAGTGCCTCAGGACAACATTTATTGTGAATTGGCACAATATAAATAAATCAACTGAACTAAACTGAACTGAAACCATATATGGAGAGCTGTGCTGTGATGCTCTATGCTGGCCCAGACACAAAGTTGTATGTTTTGAAACCATAACTTCTGAAACCGCTGATATACCTTGAATCTTGAAACTGACCGATAATTATTTAGTACAGTTATTTTTCAAGACAAAAAACAACAAAAAAACAAAAAAACAAACCCTTATTATTAGACATAAAGAAGAATGTTAACAGCCGTGCTGACAGCAGGGTGTGTAAGACATAGACTTCTAAGTTCCTTCCCTACATCTCAGCATAGGTCTGTCTGTCTCCATCTACCTATCTGTAAGACTGGTGGCCAGGTCTGCTGAGCAGAGTGCCTCATGTCGGGCTGGCAGTCTGCAGGTGATGACTAGCAAGAGCTAATGATACTTAATGCCTCTTGCAACAATGTACACACACACACACACACACACACACACACACACACACACACACACACACACACACACACACACACACACAAACCTTCATACACTCGCAATACCCTATGGGGAACATTGCATGTGAATATAAATGTTGCACAAGCCTGAGAACACGTATAAACGTAAATACATCCTTCTTCTGCACAGAGAAGACCTCTTGATGAGTAATATGTGTCAATGTCTCCCTACAGCCCTACAGAGCAGTAAGGATCAGTTCAGATATAAAAAAAGGTTTGAAAAATTGATGAAAGATTGATGTAAGTTTATTATAATTATGAAACAGTCACAAATATGGATAAATGTCAAACAAAATGGCCAACCAATTAAATTGCCAAAAATAAATGACGGAGGGATAATATTCAGATCTTTCTGTAAGGCTTTTTAATTTAGGGGCTAGTTTAACTGAAGTAAAACCAAGCAGTTATAGTTGCTTGGTGATGTTTGTTGAGAATGATAGCAATCAGACTTTATCAATGTCTGATTTATCAAAGATAAATTAATTAAATACATTGAAAACAGGTTCTTTAAGTAAATGATTTACAAGAATTGTGTGACTTTTAAAATCTTTTTTTAAATAATGCTATGGGTCAATTCACCCCATTTCCAATTCCTTCCCCCATTTGATCCCTTTCTCCTTTAATTCAATACAGATAAACAATAGTCATAAAAATGTACTTGATCATTTAATAGCAGTTTAAGTCTCCTGGTAGTTCTTTGGATTTGATAAATTTTGGAGAAAAATACTTATAAAAATGCTGAACTCTGTCTCAGTAAATATGGGAGATTATGACCCCTAATCAGACCAAAATAACTCTTAAATACCGTCCTGCTGGTAGACATTATTTACTGAGGCTGCATTGCTACATTTTTAACACTTGACAATGGGTAGATGGTAAAAAAAAATTTTAAATCATCAGTTGTCAATTTAGAATATTCCAAGTGTTGAACAACTCCTGAGATTTCTAGTATTATTTATTAATAAATATTATTTTTTTTTTATCAACAGTTTTTATCTTAAAACAAGAGTGGATTGACAAAAAGTATTTTATTAGATTTTTTTTTTTTGAAGATTCCTATAAATTATTTGAAAGACATTTACCACTGCAGGGCCTCTGCAACTGCAGCCAGACTTGCTCATATCTCTATTACACGTCTGAGAAGGAATAAAAGGGGAAATCTAGGTTTTTACATGTGTGGCAAGAGGCCAAGTTGAATCTCTTTAAACCAACAGCAGCCACATGCCTTCATTGGAAGGAGGTAAGATTTCATCAAGCGCTGATCGACATTCTGTTCTAGATGTTATCCATGGAGACCCGTAAAATATACGGCACAACTGCAATGATCACAGCTTTGTAAATGCATGAGCAAAGTAGGACGGATGCCAACAATGGAGTTGAGTGGCCTTCTTACTAGATGCACTGTCCTCCTGTTTCTGCCATTCAAACAAATGAAGTCATAATAGAGAATGACACTAATACTCATCAGATTTCCTTTCAATGTTGCACTTTCTGCTAAAAATCTGCAAAGAAAAAAATAAAACACTGTAGCTTTATTGACCAAGACTGTGCGCACAAAGAATTTGACTTTAGTTTTATATGCTCAAACTGTACAGACATTAAGGATAGATGGATAAATATAAGTATTTTACACCAAAACACTTATGTAAGAGTTACCCAGTTGGATATGGGAAAAGCAGTTAAACTTGTAGCCTTTTCCACAGATTTTTAGCATCAGCAAGTTTTTTTTATTCTTTATCTGATAGCTTTAATTTTTGAAAAAAACATGTTGTGTCAGAAACATGAAAACCAGGCAAAAATCTACATGCCAGATCAACAGATTAGTGGGCAGGGCAATGCATGCTTCTGCCTCCTAAAGTCATGGCCTGCTCACAACAGCTGCCTGTCAGTCCTGTCCACATATTGCAGACAGTTGTATGTTGTGTAGCACCGACTGTTCCGATGCTTCCTGTTCCATTACTGAAGTGCTTGACCTTTCACCCCTCCCTCCGCTCCATCTCATGACAGGGTGTGTGTGTGTGTCTGTGTGTGTGTGGGAGGACAGGGAGTGGACATAGAGTGTGTATGTGCACGTGTTTATGTGCGTGTGCTGTATACCAGGGTATGAATAAGTCCCAAAGGGCATGAGCACGTTTCCCATGACATGGCCTTAGACTAAACAGCCGCTCTCTCCACCCAGACATCCGCCTGCCATTCTCCCCGAAACCGCAGCAAGGGGAGAAGAGCACAAAACATAGAGCCATCACCCGTTTTTTTCTTCTCTTCTCTTCATCCCCCCTCTCTGTTTCCTGGCACTTTTGTAGGCGAGTCCTCACCATATCGCTTCTTGTCCAGGTGAAAGACTTCTCCCTCGCCCTCTCCCTCGCTCTCTCCCTTGCTCTTTGTGCCCCGTGAATGAGAGACAGAGAGAATAAGAGAGGGAAAGATAAAGAGAGAGTGCATTTGGACACAAAGGGTGGTGTACCCCTCCCAGGAAGTCTGGGAGAGAGGGAGAATGAAAAAACACATCTTCAGAGGAGGGAGGAGGGAGAAAAAGCATTGTGCCTTCCTTCCTGACTCTTTGTAAGTGTGTATATGTGTGTGCAAGTTCATGTGTGACCAAAAACAGAAACTGAATGCCAGCGTAGTCAGTCTATTCAGACTGAAAAAAGGCAAACACACTTCAACCTCACCCTTGCATACAATCCACACATACACAAACATGCAGTTATGCATATAGCCATTTAGACCCTCTTAAAGGCAGCACCCAAGTGCTGACTACCAGTGGCATTGTGAGGAATAAAAGATCCTCTTTCATCATGCCTTAACCATTTCAAAGCTCTAAGCGGAGAGGATCAGACTGAATCCAACTGAAGACATTACTATCATAATTACTGTAAAAGACAGCCAAGGTGTGGCTCAAGCAACCCTGCTGCAGAAGTCCTGCCCTCTGGGTAAAGCTCTGGCTGCTGATTTTCACTAAAGATCTATTACTTTAATGTTTCTCACATCTAAGCTACCTTCAAAGGGAGTGAGCTTATCGCTATTATTGGCTGTTTGTCGGCTAAATGTCTCCACCTGAGGAATTGAGTAAAGGACTGACAGGGAAGCAAGAATAAAGAGGGAGAATATGAGGAAGTGGAAATAAGGGCCTGAGGTTATGATTCTTTTGACTTTGGGTGTATGTGTTTTAGATGTTGTACCTACATGCAGTGTTATGGTTGCTACTCAAAACTTGTCACATGTTGACACCTCTAGCATAATTCTACCATGTCTTTATATCAGTACCTAGGAGCATTGTGAAGAATCAAAGATCTTGAGTGTGTCCCCACAGACATGAAACAATTTTAATAACTCACATTATCTGCATTAGGGATGCAAATCTTAAATTTTAATTTTCACCGGACTGACTAGAATTTTGAATTTTGCAATACATCCTATTTGAATTGTGGCTGTGACCCCTAATTAGGCCAGGTGACTATTGTTAAATATGGAGTTATGACCGCTGATCAAACTAAACAACTCGGTGACAAGTATGAAACATCCTGTTACAGACAGCTCTATTTCCTATTCTAAAAAGTTGGGCACAAAATGGTTGATTGGTTGACTTTACTCAAAAACTGCTTGGTTAGGTTAGGGTTGTACTGAGATTACACTCTTTTTTTTTTTTTATCCCTGGACATGATAGTATGAATGTAACTTTGCGACGTTCAGTTAAGTGTCACCAACTAGATTGCTCCAACTAAGTGGATCCCATACTGTGCTGTTTGAGCATTCTTCTTGGCTAAGCTTTTTGATTTGTTGATTATTTATGAAAAACATTGTTCATGTTGGTGTTTAAACAGAGACTGTAGTTGGTTATCAGTATCATCTTTCACAAAAGATTTCAAGTCAGAATTAAATACCTTCTGGGAGTCTCTGTGTAATTTCTGAAAGAATTGAGGAGGCAAGGGAGGTGGAGGTCAACCTGAATAGTGTCATTACCATAACAACCCACCTCTGCAAAGGTTAACTGGCTTCACAGATTGAGGGTTGTTGTAGAAATCATTGATGGTCTGCTTTCCTAATATCACACATTGGTGAGGTCACACTGAAGTGCGCAGAGGTAGAACAGACTACTGGACTTTGTGGGCTGCTAGTTATCACCAATAATATAACTGTTTCTTCAGCCATTCAAACCAACATCACCTGTGTTAAGTAATTAGGTCTTTACATTTTTCCATGCTTACTCTCGATCAATTAATTTCTTTTGTTTGGTTAGTCTTTCTTGTTTTCTCTTTTGCTTTCCTATTTTTATCTCCTGTACAACACTTGTTGTTGCCTTGTGTATAAAAAGTGCCCTATATATGAGAGATTGATTAATTAAATGACCACACATTAGATGTAAAGCAATCTATATAAACCCTGCTGAGCTCTATTCCATGCCTCCTGTGGTTCTGTGATGCCATCTTCCTTTACAAAACATTTTTATTGGTTTGAGACCAACTCAATTGGTGATTTATAAACGATCCATTTGTCTATGCAGCAATATGATGGAACTGTTTTGTGAAAGAGTTTATCGAGATCCACGCCTATTGAACCAGTTATAAGTTGGCTCAAAAATGTTTTGTTAACAAATAAATTGTTCTTTCTTTGTATAATGATTCTTAATTAGTGATCCAACACATGAGAAAAACACTATTAGTCGAAACATTTGGCTATGTTTCTATGATAAGTCTTTCAGAATTTCTTTTTGGACGTCCCAGCATGTTGAAAAATGATGCTTGAGTGGTAGTGGGAGAGGTTACAGTGAGTGGTTCTACAAAATGATCTTGAATGATAAGCTGGAATTTAAACAAGATGCAAAGCTTTTAAAGTAAAATTTTCTCTTTGCACCTTGCTCCTGCACAGCTTTGTCTAAGTGATGCATTTCAACTCTAAATCCAAAAACAAACACCTGACTATTGGTAGAATCTGGCCTGATCTATGGGTGTATTCACTCACCAGGGTGGTCCATTAAATACACCCGGAGTGTGGAGTGTGGTGTATGCTTCTCATATGATGTGGCCAGTTGTTTTGCTGTGCTAAATCATCAGCTCTTGTCAGTGAGGCTTCCAGTTTAAAACTGGCAACAATGGAGCTAGGGGCACATTCACACCCACACATACACTCTGCCTTTGATCATAGTGGTGATAACATACATCAGTAGTTCTGATGAAACCAAAGTGGAAATTTGATAAATCATATTATTGTAACTACAGAACTGTGTAACTCCATGCTCCAATTGAAATTTAAAACACAGATGCACAGAGAAAGGAGTGTTAGAGATAAAGTAGTATAAAGAACAACTGAACGGGCCAAGGCTTATGAATGGAAATGTGCCTCTACTTCATACTTTTGTTCCTCCCTTAACACAAGCTCTTTGCCATGGATATACTATCAATCACAACATGAAGCAGTTGGATATCCAGTGTTTTACCTTTGTTCCCATGCCAAACTAATCTTTCTTACATTCTCATGTGCAAAAGTGTACACACTTAGAGCAAGAAAGACTAAACGATCAATCAAAACATACTGTGTATCTGCAAATCTTGAAACAGTGGTAGAATAGAAATGGAAAATGTCCAGGTCTTTTGTTTCTCATTAACCAGCTCCAACACTGGTCTCAATTCCTCACACACTGCTGGGCTTGACTCAAAAAATTAATGTATGCACAATAAAATGGAATTACTTTCACATGAAAGTAAACATTTTTATTTGGAGTTTCTTACAAAGCTTATGTTTTATAACATCCTCAGGTCTCAGGAAAGTATTATCAGATATCAAAGCAAACAACAATAATTGTTAGACTGAAGAATAAAAACTTTGAGTCTGAAGAAACTAACCATTGGAGAAACCAAAGGCCTCAGACCAAATGCTGCCGCCCTCAGGCCTTAACAGGTATTACATGGAATTTTGCAATATTGTAACACCAGAGGGCAATGTTTCTTTTTTGAGCACTTTAACCTCTGAAGATAGGTGATGTGACATGTCTGATATGAGGAAGGCATGTCATCCCTTCATTATCTCATTGGGTTTTTCCACCATGTTGGTCTCAGTGTTAAATCAGGCTTAGTGCGAGAGCAACTTCTTAACTAACTCTATATATGCTACCTCTTGAGTTACAATATTACAGAATCCACTGTATTGTTTTTGACGGCCTGAAGTTGGCTGCAGACTTGGCACCAGCAGTTAGATAGTTCTGTTTGAGTTCATTAGGTCTTATAGAATTTGGTCTGAAGCATATGCACTAAGGCTGTTTTGTCTCAGACTGATTGGTATGAGGCTGTTGGTCAAATGGTTTAAGTTGGTTTGGTCTGAGGGCTTTTGGTCTTAGTCCATTTTGTTTGAGTCCATTTGGGCTGATGTCATTTGGTCTGGTACCAGTTTGTCTGAGACTGTTTAGGATGAGACCATTTTCCTTTCCTTTCCTTTCCTTTTAGTCTGATGCTATATCTTCTCTGCTTTGTCTGATGCCATTTTGTATGAGACTGTTTTTTCTGACAGCATTTACATTGGGATATCTGTTCTGAGCCCATTTGGGCTGATGACATTTTGTCTGAGGCTGTTTGGTTAGTTTCCCAAGATCAAATTCTGTTGTGTCAGTCGTCTTATGTTTGACATTGTTTACTCTACTGTCTGAAAATGTTTTTCTGAGACACAAGAACTTTATTGCTAATCCTTCTGCAGAATCAACAAAACGGGAATAAAAGGAACTGTTAAGAGTTGCTTTCGAAACTGTGTAGCAATGAGCAGCTGTCTGTTCTCCCTGATCCAAGCACTGCTCAGGAGTCTTTAGCTCATCCTTCAACAGCAGAGGGAAATCTAAGCAGCGGTCCTGTCTTATGAGACCCTTCTTGTTGAGAGATGGGTTCTTCTACAGGCAACATCAGACTGCTTTCTCGACAGTGTGATGGCTAAGTTAGGATAAAACAATTCCCTGTTGAACTTTCTCATAAAAAATCAAGGGTGTAAACCACATGTGCTTCTATTCTGTCTTCCCCCCCACACAGCAATCTATTTCTATGGCCCAGCAGTGTTGGTGGTGTGTGATGTGGCGAAGGGGTGACCGAGAACTGTAGCCACCACATCTGCAGACCTACTGGGAAACAATAGGGGTGTGAAAATGAGTGACAGACATCTTACCACACATGCCATAACCACCTATAAATGGAAGAAATATCATAAGGCACAAGTGGACACAAATACTGACACTGTGTTTCTCTCTGACACACACACAATTCACACAGTGGAGATGTGCATAAGATGAGACATACAGAAACCCAAAATTCTAACTGTGAAACTCCAATACACCACGCAGCCTGAAAAACCTTTAAGCGCCATTTCTCTCATTTCTTTTTGCGGCCGTTTGTTTGCGCTGAAAATATCTGCACGTCACAGCGCCAGCCGACACAATGCACATGTGGTAGTCATCAATCATAATTATCATGGTTTAAAAAAGCCACAGCTGTTATTTGATTTTAAAAACAAGCCATAACACAGTGCCTTCCAACGATACGTCAAGTTGTCAGCGGAGGCCTTGGCCTGCACAGCAGAAATGTCTCTCTCGAGCTTACCAATGAGCTTGCTGGAGCACACAGCCGAGCTGAGCTGCATTCAACCTTTCCCCATGACTCACCAGCCTGTGTCTTTATTTTTAAACCTTTCCTCTCTCACTCTCTCTTTCACTGCATTGCGGCATGCTTATTCTGTCTGAGAGTGGCCGCAGTTACGGACTTCACACGTTTGTTTATGACTCTTTTAATCAGGCCCAGATAATGCAGAGTTGTCTCCATCTGTGGGCACATCCCCAGAAACAGGCTGTATATGCCTGAATGGGAGGTGTGTATGTGTGCGCGTGTGTGTGTTTGTGTGTGCATGCATGCATGTGTGTGTGTGTGTGTGTGTGTGTGTGTGTGTGTGTGTGTGTGTGTGGGCAGCAAGGCTTTAATTATCACTCCAGAATTCCCTAATAAATATTTTACCAAATAGATTATTAGCACACATATGATGAACAGGATTAAGATGTGTATGTATATTGTTCCTGAGGCCACACACATTTCTTTGGTGTGGTACATGATGTCACACAGTTTTTGATATGTCTGCTTTTTGCTTGTTACTGCTTGGAAACTTTATCATTTCAGACTTAAATTTGTTACACTTGTTGTATCCTTTTAGAAATTACTCTTTAACTGAGCAGATAGCAACAAAGATGTAAAAACAAATGACTCCTTCAAAAATGGATTTTTAAATTTTCTGGACATAAAAGTTTGTATTGCTCAAAGAGTAACATTATCTACAGTGCCTCACTTCACTAGGCATAACCCTTGTACTTTGCAACAACTAAAAACCTTACCTGGTGGGGGTGGTCAGAGAGCCAGTGGCACCGGTGCATGGCAACTTTGCTTCTGTCAGACTGCCCCAGGGTAGCTGTGGCTACAATCCAGTAGCTTGCCACCATCAGTGTGTGAATGTGTGAATGAGCAAATGTTGTGTGAAGTGCTGGGTCCTCTAGACTTGATAAAGCACTATACAAGTACAGGCCATTTACCATTTACTTCACAAATTAGGTAATTTTGGAAGAGTGTAGGAAGACCTGACAAGCATGTGGAAGAAGGTGCTCTGGTGAGATGACAACCAAATAAAACTTTATGGCCAAACTGAAAAAGTGTGTGGCAGAAAATGTGTATCACCATCCCCATGATGAAGCATAGTGGTGGTATCATCATGCTGTGGGAATGTTTTTCTTCAGCAGCACTGGAGAAGCTAGTCAGAGCTGATCTGAATATGGATGAAGCTGAATTTCAGTGGATATCAAGTCTTTTGGAAGGCACTGTATCTCAACATTATGATAATCAACTATTTATTCTTTCAACATTATTTACGATTACTTTTGAGCAACCTGGAACTGTTGAAACTGTTACAGTGTAATGTAGTTTTTGTTGAGGCACAACAAACAATATTATAAAATATGTCACCGTAAAGATGACAGATTTTCATGTTTCTTAGTTCAAAGTTAATTATTATTAATAACATTTTTGCAACTTGATGTTTGGAGATTACCCAGTGATCCTGTGATAGAATGCTTGTTCTATTTATTTTTCCTCAATACATACTTAGTTGTTTAGAGACAATGCATCTGATTTTCAGGAAAACTGGGGAAAAAAATTAGATATTCTAACATTCCCAGGAAGGTTAATAAGTCTTCAAAAATGTGACGGTTTCAGAAAGCACTTTAGATCTTTAGACTGATGACAGCACACACTTCAAAACCAAACTGATTACCAAAACCTAACAGTCAGAGATTGAAATACGACAGGTTTCTCTTACTACATTTTGAGTTTCTAATCTTTGCCATTTATCTGGTGCCTTTGGTTCTGATTTCAAGGATTTATGGGTTTGATACAAAGACTTCAAAGGGGATTAAGAGCTTGTTTGTTTAAATATTTTTTAAGTCAGTCCTTTTCAGATGATTTGCCTATTTTCTTAGGAATTATTTAGTTGTAACTCTATCAAATAATCTTTTTGTGAAATATATTTCATGCTTTGTTTATGCTTTATATCAGATTTTGATGATGCAAAATATGGTTTTCAGGTGCTAAGCTTAATCAGTCAACTCATTTCTCAGCTCAAGAGAAAGAGTGAGAATGCAGCTGATATGTGATGAGGCAACAACATTTCAAGGTGCCTGAAGTCATTGGAAGTATATAGAGAGCTTGGGTTACACAAACATGTCGAACAAATATCCTGTTCCTTCTTAAATGTTTTCCAAATCTTTATTGAATATTTCTGTCCATGGATTTTTTTTCCACGGCTTTGCAGTCTCCATTCTCTTCTTCTTTTATTGGCCCAGTTCTACTTGACAGCACCCAGTGTCCATGCACATTATAGTGCTCCATTTGATAAATCTGTACAAAACTTTATGTTTGGTTTGCAAGCAAAATTCCAAGGACTGGGGGCTGTGTTTTTAATTAACTTTATTAGGGAAGTAAGGGGGGTGGGGCGGTGGCTCTGCTTTTGCAGGGCTGACGTCACTGGGTCCTGTGATTGCACTGGTATTCTCAGCCTTGTACAGGGGCGGGGGTCAACTTATTTGTTGGGGGGTCCCTTATGGGTGGTGTGTGTCTAGGGTCGATGGTTCTCGCTGTGTCCCTGTGGCTGTATGGTGGAATGATGGTGTGTAGCTGTCTATGTGGTGTTAGCCCGGGTGGGCGGTTAGTGGGCCCAGCCCTGTTGTTGTTGCGTTGCTGCCCTGGATGTTGGTAGTTCCGGGTCTGGGGGGGTTGTTGTCTTCTTCACAGTCTGTGCTGTGACTTTCTGTGGTGCTCCTTGGTTTGCTGCACCAGCATCCTTCCCTTAGGTGGTGTGATGGGTGTGGTGGCGTGTCATGGAACCTATGTGACTGCCTGGGTGGTGCTGGCGATCTCAGTTTGTCTATGGGTTGGTGTGTGTTCCTGCATTGGCTGGGTGTTTGCATTTGGACTGGCCTACAGTTTTGGGTCTGGTGGGACTTGTTGACTGACTCTGTGTTGGTATGGGTGGTGTTTCATTGTTTTGCTTGCCTGGTTGTCGCTGCAATCTGGTGCTTGGCTGGGGGTCGGACTGTGGAGTGGGCGGTGGAGGGGGTGGTGTGGTGTATTGGGAGCTGTCACTCTGGTGATTCTGCACTGGTGATCCAGGGATGTATGGGTGTGTTGGACATGCATCCTCCTTTGTATGGTGTACTCTTGTTGCAGATGTACTCGGTGGACTGTTCGGTTCCTTTGCTGAAGTGGGGGTGCCCACTCGGTCGCAGCAGTGCACTGTCTGTGGCTGTGTGGGCACTCCCGGCTTGTTGTCTTGTTCAGATTTAGTGGCTTCTTTAGTTGGGGGCTGCGTGTTGGACTGGGGTTTGGGTTTGGGGGTCTGGATGGCTGCGGGGGGGTTAAGTTGTTGGTCCCGGTCCAGGATGGTTTTTGGGGCTCTGTGCCCATCTATGGCCTTGGTCTCCAATGGTACTGCAACCACCTGGGGAGGGCCTCCCTCCCCTGGTGGGTCGTGGGGAACGGGTGTGCCTATTGGGATCTGCAGGGGAGCTGGCTCCATGGGAGGGCAATTTTCGTCCCCAGTCTCTTCCTCCTCATCCCCAACCACCTTCCTCCATCTGCTCCATCTCACCACCACTAATGCAGGACCTTTGGGCACAGTTGTGCCACTGAGGTATGGGGAGGGTCCTCCATCTCAGTGGCCTCATGGCAGCCTGGGCCCCAGTTTTATTATACAATTCAGACACTCTCACTTTTAACATTTTCATGACACACATAGGGTCTTGGGGGTGGGCACACCTAATGGCATGCAGGGTGTGGGATGGTTAATCAGTCTCACCTCCCGTGTCTGTGCTCACTCCCAAATGTTGCATGTAGATATTTAGGGCTCTGGGCAAGGGTTGGGGTTGAACTGGCACAGCCTACTCTCTGGCAAGGGGGCATGTTTGTGACAGCCAACGCCCCATCTTCACCATTTTAAATGCACCAAATAATAATATGCATCAACACCATATTTGAGTGGGTGGAGGGAGGTGTGGGGTCTTTTCACAGCCCTATTCTCTGTTTACCTTTGGGGTTGGGGACCAGGAGGAGGAGCAGGCCATCTAGTTGGAGTGTGTGTTGTGGATGGACTTCGGGCCTTGGGGGGGCAGTTGGGAGCGGGTCTGGCGCTCTGGTCCTCCTGGGATCATTCAGATTTTTGGATCAGCTCCTGGTTGCAGTAGGCCCATTGGCCAGGGTAGTCACCAGGTTCTGGCAGGTGGTTGGTTGAGGGTGTGTGCCTAGCTGTTGGCAGTGTGTGACAGTGATCGGGGGCATGGCTTTGCTTTGAAGGGTGGTCGGCCAGGTGTGGCATTCGCAATGAGAGTGTGCTATTTGGGGAGGTGCTCTGCCGACATGCTTGGACACCTCTGGGTCTGTGGTGTGGGATTGCAGGGTGCCTGGTCTTTGATGCACTGGACTGGCCATCCTCTGCAGCTTCTCCATGTTGATCTGGCCCCCAGCCTGGGGCCGGCCTGTGGTCACTGTCAGGTGGGTGGGCGAGTGGAGTGCACCTTGTGGAGGTGCTGGGATGGTTAGCATCTTGTGCTTGGCCTGTAGGGGTGGGTTGACTTGGGTGTGGGCTCCTAGCTGGTGTGGGCACATGTTTTGTTTAGTGGATGGGTGGGCTGGGGTTGCTGGCATTTGCTGGGTGGCTTAGCAGGTTTGGTTTTTTATTGTTTATTTCATAGAGACAGATAGAAGAAACATAGATCAAGACAATCTGATGCCTGCATCACAGTGTTTGTAGCCAGGGCTAATTTGCAACATCCATCCCAAGAAGAACATTTAACAGCTGGTTTAAATGAAAAATCAAGATTAACAGTAAATACAATAAAATGATCGAACAGAGATATAAAACAATGTATTTAAAACTACTGAGTCAAAACAATTACAATATTTAAAAATAAGTACAGTTCTGGTTCACCTTCAACCAGTTCTTAAACCTTGAATTGACTATTTTAATGCCAGTTATGGTCTTAAATGAGCTCATAGTGAGTTTCAAAGCTTAATACTCCCTTGTTTCCTGCCCTGCTCATCTCTTCATTGGGGAGATGTCAGTCCTGCTGGTTAGGGGGTGTCGCAGAGGATTGTAGAGTTTGCTGTGAAAGGGTTGCATACTTTTTTGGATGTGGGACACTGATGTTTTGGTTGGTTGGGTGGTGATGATGGAGCTGGGCTTGGTGATGGTTGTCCCTGGGCTGATGTTGCTGTGATGGTGACGTGGGTTTGTTTGTATGGTTGAGGGGTATGGTGGGGGCTGTCGGTCCCAGGTGCGGGCCTCCTGCCAGGGATGCTTGGCAGGAGTTTGATCCTGTTCTGGTGTTTAGTTGGGGGGAGGTCAGTGTGGTTGCATGCCTCAGTGGTGTCTGCTCAGTTGCATTTGCATACAGGGTTGGAATGGTGTCATGAAGGGCCAGTGCTTTACTGTTGTGGCATGCTGTGTGGCGGGGGTGGAATGTGACTGGGGGTGCTTGGAGTGAGGGCTGTGTGTTGAGCTCGCTCAGTGCAGGTGTGTTCTCATTGGCTTTTCAGGGTTGTAGTTCTCCTGCGGGGGGCCCCCCTGTGGATGGGAGCTCCATGACATCTGTGTTTGGGGATGCATGTTTGGCTGGCTCATTTGAACTTTGGGGCTGCTTTCTGGCCCCATCTCTGAATGGGGTTAAGGCCACAGTGTCTGTGTCTATGGCTGAATCTGTTCCGGCATATTGGGTTGCTGGCAGAGCCTGTGTGCTTGTCACTGCAGCCCCCTGGGTCTTCTGCATTGTGACTGCTGGGGTGTCCTCTGCTTTTCTCTGTTTGTCAGATACATTCTCAGTTGGCCTGTGGTTGTCACTAAACACATCTTGTATTATCATGTACCGTGTACTTACCAATGATACCATAACTGTTATTATACATGCATATGTTGTTTGTTTTTGTGCTTTCTTGGTTTTCTTTTCTTTTCTCTTTCTGCAGGTCTAGTGACAGACTGCAAGGATATTAATTTGTGTTTTCTCTATGCTTCTTTCTTTCCACTACTCCTATCTCCTTCTTCCCTTTAAACCTTTTCCCCACCTTTCTATCTTTCTTTTCTCCTTTCTCTTTCATTTCTGTGTCCATTACATTTGAAAAAAACCCAAAGCAAATTCTATTAAATTTTCATAAATATATCAAGTGGAGTATCATGGCAAAAGCCGTAATGCTCTACTTGTGAAAGTAAATCTGTTGGGCCTCACCTTGACACTCAGACAACAATTCTGAGTGCCATGCTACCAGACAGGACACATAAAACAAGGTAAGTAGATTAGAATTTGATACCCAAAAACTGAAAGA
Source organism: Anableps anableps (assembly GCA_014839685.1). Taxonomy (NCBI): domain Eukaryota; kingdom Metazoa; phylum Chordata; class Actinopteri; order Cyprinodontiformes; family Anablepidae; genus Anableps; species Anableps anableps. The sequence goes on from CM026071.1 coordinate 21,522,797, forward strand.
TTTAACGCATGTTATTCACTTCAGTTGAGTGTATTTGAGGATAAGAAATATCTCACTTCAGCTCAGCTCAAAAGCATCCTTGATAAATACCTTGAACTTTGTAAACAAGGCCAAGAGTGTTTGTAACGGGAAATTCCCAAGGAAACTAGCATACCATTATTGTATCTTCAGAAGAAAGTAATAAATGCAAGCAGATGATATAAAAAGGTGGGAAGAAACAGTAAGGACTGTATTCTCATCAAAATGGTGAGATCACATCTCCCCTGAATGGTCCACATCATCAGTTGAAATTGAATGGTAACTCCTGATTTGAAAATCAAATACGCAAATGTTTTGCGTATTTGATTTGAAAATCAAATACGCAAATGTTTAAAGTAGATGACTGTTTTAAAGTGATTTGCCCAGGAGTCCCTTGAAGCTGTACGTAGATCGCATCTGAGGATAGATCCATTCAGCCCCCCCGTCAGCTTGGTTGATTTGACAAACATCAAGTGTGTCAAAACTCACAACTGCAAAGGGCTTCCAAGAGCACAGTTTACACTTGCTAACCCGGTGGTCTGCCTTTATGAGCAATGGTTAGTGTCATACACATATGCAGGCACACACAGAGAGATGAGGCTGACTCCTGAAGACTCAGGCAAGACCCCAAAGGGCAGTGAAAGCAAAGAACTCTTGACGCAACACCTCCTTGCTTTCATTGCATTTATCAAAGGGAGAACCTTACATGACTGGGGCCATGGGAATATATATGTTCCCCTGTTAAAATCTGAGTCATTAGTTAGTCTTGAAATGTTAAAAAAATTGGGTATTTGTGTGTTGAAGGTTTGTCTCTATTCATGTGACCTACACTTTACTCCCTTTCACCATAACGCAGCTGCATCAACACTCACCATGCAACACTCATTCTCACGTCAGCATAGAAACGGACTGTATCTGTTAGAAGTAGGAACAAAGAGGGAGGGTGGTGGTCTACCGAGAAACCTGAGGGGGAAAAAGAGGAAAAATCAGAGAGGGGGAAGGAGAAAGCCAGAGGTAGATATAAGGGGAGCCTAAGGGGGTCAGATGTGAAAGAGAGTAGAGTGAGACATCTGGAAAAGAGAAAAAGTCCACAGGACAAGGAGGAAATTGCAGCTGCCCAACAGTGATTCATTGAGGAAAATTCTCTTCAGCATCTCCCTCTTCACCCTTTTGTCCTCCAACCCCTTTAACCCTCAAACCTCTTCCCATCCTGCTCCTGCTTCAGATGACTGATTGCCAAGTGAAAACACATTTTAACATTTATTTTTTTCACATCACACAAATAATATAAGTTATGCATTGACACTTTTCTATTTTGTGCCTCCAGGGATCTGAGTATGAACAACATCAGCGAGATCCAGCCCAGAGCTTTCCATCGACTGCACCTGTTATCAGAACTGTGAGTGCAAAATCATTCAACTCACACTTAGCTTATGAACCCCTGCTGTCAGAATTTACACATGACAAGAAACAGCCATTTCCTGAGCAGTTGATATGAGCAGACCTTGGAGATGGGGTTGATGTTTCTGGTTTCTGGCTTGCCTCTCATCTCTCTTACTAAGAAAGTGCCTGCAGCAATGTGCTGGTAGATTTTGGGATGGCGGTACAAAAGAGGAACAAAAGGGAACCGGATAGCCACTTGGAGAGGGAATGCGGTCCTTAAAGTATTTATAGGGTAGGTCTCACTATCCAAGGTGCTGCTTTCTTCTTCTCCCTTGACTTACGAACAGATGCTTAGAACAAATTAGTGTGTGGATGTGCCAAAACTTTATCCAGCTGAACAGAAACAAAACTCAAATCATCATCTTTGGACCCAAAGTGGAACGATCAAGAGTCCACACGCAGCTTCAGTTATTACAACTAGAAACTAGTGATAAGGCCTGAAATCTCAGTGTAGTGATGGACTCGGACCTGAATCTTCAGAGACACATAAAAACAGTTACAAAGTTGGCCTTCTATCACCTGAACAACATTTCCAGGATTAAAGGACTAATGTCTCAACAAGACCTAGAGAAACTCAATGTGTTTATCTTTAGTCACATTGATTACTGCAACAGTGTCTTAACAGATCTGCCTAAAAAAATTAATCAGACAGCTACAGCTGATCCAAAATGCTGCTGCTCATGTTCTCACAAAGACCAGGAAGATAGAGCATATCATCCCAGTTCTAAAGTCCTTTCACTGGCTCCCTGTAGGTCAGAGAATAGACTTTAAAATACTTCTGTTAGTTTATAAATCACTAAATGCCATCGCACCACAATACATTAAAGACTTGTTGTCGTTGTATCAACCTTCCAGACCACTCAGGTCTTCTGGTTCTGGTCTACTCTGCATCCCCAGAACCAGAACCAAACATGGAGAAGCAGCTTTCAGTTTTTATGTACCACAAATCTGGAACAAACTCCCAGAAAACTGCAAAACAGCCGAAACACTCAATTCCTTTAAATCAAGGCTGAAAACCCACCTGTTTAGAGGTGCCTTTGATTAGTAGACTGAACCATAATTCTGCATAAAAATCCGGGTGAGAAGCTGCTCTAAATAAAATATTTTATGACACATTAACCATTGTCTCCTAATAATTAGTTAAATTACAGAGTTGGTGGAGGGAGGACATCAGCTGAGGGTCTGTCACTCTGTAAGGAGTACAGGGAGGTTAAGAAATTAGCAGAACAAAGTGAGGGTTCTGCGGATGGTTTTAGCCATTTTTACACCTTAAAGTAGAAAGCCACCAGGCAGACGTGCCTCTGTAAGGTAAAATGGGTTCCGGAACATCAAAGGCCTCAGGGGTGCCGCCTCCTCCAGACTCCTCAATATATAAAACAATGAGAGAAAAAGGTGATGATTGTGCTTTAATTTGGGAAGACAAGCTTGGTTTTCCAAAGGGTGGGAAGTTTGAGTGTAAATCAGTTAAATAAAGTAAGTGGATCATTGATCAATATTTTTGAACTATATTTGCTTGATGATATTTGCTGGATGATCCCTATGATTTTGATGCATTGATATTTTCCTGATGATTTTGATGATTTTCATGTGTATTTGTTTGATGATTTTGATGATTTTGCTGTGTACTTGATTGATGGTTTTATGATGTGAAGCACATTGAACTGCCTTGCTGCTGAAATGTGCTATACAGATAAACTTAACCTTAACCTTATTTTTCAGCAGAGACAGTACAATTGTAGACATGAGTCTTAGCCAAAATAGGCACATTATAGCTTGAAGTCAATGTAGGGTAATTAAATAAGCAGCAATCCAAGGTAAAAGAAGAATGCATATGACGAATTGTCAATCCTTAGTGTACCTAAATATGCGGACACGAGAACTATGTTTATCCATTCTGGGGGATTCCTGAAATTTTAAGAATTAAAGGGACTGTCCTTTAAATATAATTTAAATCAACTGACTTTTTCTTTTGCCTGATGAGTAGACATGAAATGTATGGTTATGTTTCACAAAGATTTCTCCATTCTCTCCAACTCAGCAATCTTCCATTCAAACATTACAAAAAGCTGGTATTTCTATAAATAATTTGTAGTTACCAAACAGCTCCTACTACCTTTGACAGAGCTGATCATAACATGCTGATTGGTAGCCTCAGGGCCATTGCTAGCCATTTGTGTGCTCTAAGTACAAATGTTTTGGGACAATTAATCATTTTTTTATGTCAGATTATTAAAACGTCAGAGTATTAAAAAAAATCTGTAACCATACCTATGCTGATGATACAGAGCTTAATACTTTTTGTCACCACATGACCAAAGACCCTTACAGTCACTGTAAATTTGTCAGTAATATCAATAATTGAATGGTTCAGAACTCTCTCCAGTTTAATTCAGAAAAAAACATAAATCATAGTTTTTGTTCCCAAAAATGCTAATTTAAACTAGATCCAATAAGGCTACAAACCACAGAGCATGCAAGAAACCTAAGTGCCGTTATGGACTGAGACCTGCATTTAACTGGCACCAAATCAGTATGCTCCTATCTTCAGAGATTGCTATACAATGTTTAGTATTGAAAAAGAGCATGGAAAACTAGCGCAAGCTTTTATTTTTAGTATGCTCAGTTATTGTTCATACAGGTCTTTGTACAACATATGGATTATGTAATATCAGTCACTTTTAAAATCTTGCTATTTATCTATAAAGCACTGAATGGTCTTGCACCTGACAGCATTTCTGAAACTCTTGTCACATTTAATGTCTCTGGACCATTCATCTCATGAAAGATAGGTTTTCTTAGAGTCCACCTCAGTGTCTATGCTTCTCGGTTACAGAACCAAGTCCCTGAAAACCAGAGATGTGCAGAAACTGATGGATAGTTTAAGTTAGAATTAAAAACACAACTGTTTATTGTAGCTTTCTCATGAAGACTCAGCATTTTTTCACCTAGAATTTTTTTACTTCATCCAAAGCAGTTGTTGATTTAGTTGAGCTCTAATTTTTTTCTGGTGGTTTGGTTTCTTTGCACACAAAGATAATTCCAAGTGAACTAAGTCCTGCCACTACAAACCGTGTGAGAACATTCAAACTGTTTATTAGTAAGGTGTGTCCGGGGCAGGAGTACCAGATTTAAATACAGAAAGTAGATGCTGTGTTCCAAGCTGGTACAAAACAGATAATTTAATCATATCATTAGTATGCTTCTTTGTACTATTTCAGGCAAATGATCTGAGAAGTATACTGAATGATTTTGAGAAGATGTTTTGATGCATTGGGCTTGATGCTTAACGAACAAATAAGTGTGGCTTTCATTTATTGGTTTGTTTACTGTACTGCAATGCTGTAGTACTCAAGACCAGTCTTGGTCTTAAGACCACTTTTGGATGGTCTTGACAGCATTTGTCTGCAGCGCTTCACTGCAGAGATTACATCAAACTTTTATTGTCACTTAGAAAGGAGGCACAAAGAAAGGTATGTAGGTGAGGTTAAAAAACTGTCTCTGCTCTGAATTATTGTGTGGACTTGTTGACAGACTTGTTGCACATGTCCAACAACGCTGTGACCAAAGTCTGCAATAGTGATGTATGAATGATCTGATTCTTTTGAACAGCTCTTTACTGTGAACGATAGGACTCATGCTCTTTGTTCTTGTCAGCTGTCATGGTGACAGACGTATGTAGCTCTGCACGCTACCTGGCTGCTACACTGATGCAGTGGGGAGAAGGGTGAAAACAGTCCCGGTGTGCTCCCGTCTTCTTGGTTGCTTCTTGCTTGTTGCTCCTTGGTTAATGTTCACAGTTGAATGTTGTTTACCATTAGCCTTCATTGTTATATTTAATGGTGCAAAAGAGAAATTTTGTTTCTGCCAAAACTCATGTCCATTTTTTCCTCTACTATTTGTAATGTTTTCCTTTTTATTTTGTTGCATTACAAATATCACTAAAAATTTTTATCAATACACACAACACTTGTAAAAACACTGAGTATTTTACATTTATATTTTGAAAATTTCTATTTTATAAAGATATATACATATTTAATCTGCAAGAACACTGTTGTTTTTTTACTTAATACAGATGATTCAACTTTTTTGTGACACAATTAATAAAAAACTATATTTGGGATAAAATGGCTTGTTAGATTAGATATTAATATCTGTGTGCTTTCATAGGAATATGGATCTTTCAGATCAATTTGAGAAGCAATTTTGATTGTGTTTCACATTTTATTGTGTCATGTAGCGTGGGTCACTGGTCTTGATCTTGACTCGGTCTTGCCCTCCCAAGGTCTTGGTCTCGACTTGGTCTCTGACCCTAAAAGTCTTGGTCTTGTCTTGGACTCAAGGAAGTCCAATCGCATTCCTGTAGCCAGGTATACCTGGCTACAGGAATGCGATTGGATCAACACTGCCAGCAACACATGGTAGCTGTGTCAGATCAAGGTTGGACCACATAGAGGTCATTTGGAACCATATTGAGACCATTTGAAGGAGGTAGTCTCGGTACACCTGGTAGCTGTGTTTATATCTAAACAGACAAACTCAGGCGTGAAAATACCCTAAGGATTATTTTTTTTTGGTTCATTTTTAATCATGTATTAGATTTTAGTTTCATTTAATTTTGATCTCCCTTTCTGATTAAATAATGCTTAAATTTCTTCTGAAGCTTCCCTGGGTTTATTATCACCAACTGGTTCTGGAACAATAGACACAAGTTTAAAACTTATTGAACATGTTGCTTGCTACCCCAGTCCTCACAGTTCTAGGAGTTTCTTTAGATCAATAGATCTGATCTGGTCTGGTCATAAATTTGAATATTGTCACACAGGTATCTCAACACTATTTTAAATAGCGTATACAAACAAATATGTCTTTTTGACATAATAAAGCAAAATATTCTGAGAACTAAGCCTTCTCTGGACCCTAAAATGGAAATGGTTTGTGCTTTTTAAAAAAGAAAACTTCTAGAACACAATTTGCAAAAATCAGCAAAGAAATTCACAAAACCTTCAGAATATAGACACTGTCAATATTTGATCTGACCACTCAGCAGATCTAAGCTAAGTCCCTGTTTAAGAAAAAAACAGCTTGCAAATTTTCCCTCAGGTTGTGAGTGTGAGCATGTCACTCTCCTCATAATTATTTTTTCCCTTGAATCCTTGAATCTTGCAGTGCGTGTGTGTGTGTGTGTGTGTGTGTGTGTGTGTGTGTGTGTGTGTGTCTGCTTTGGGTGTTTGAACAGCTCACTGTTTTCTTTACTAATTCTTGCAGCTGCAGTCTGTGAAACATGAGCAGATGGTGATCATGAAGGAAAAAAAGATAGCCGAGTAACTACTTGTTTCATTTTGAGTCATTTTCCAACTGTCCTTTACAAGCAGAAAAAAAGCTAAGCTTTTTTTGTCCTATGATTTACAATTGCAATTCTGAACATTTGTCTTCCAAAAAACCTTAAAGAACAGATGTTGGTGTTGGTCTAATAATAAGAACCACACAAGACAGGGTTATGTTAAACATAGAAGCTGACATTTGCTTGCCCTTGGAGAATTAAGGTGATGCATTCTTGGATTCAGCTACACCTACATCATTTGTCCAGAGCCAGCAGTCTTCTAAATGTTTTACAACCCCGTTGATCTTGCTACATCTCTATCGTGCTGAAATTCTGACACTTTATGGAGGCATTCTGCTGCTTTGTACTTCTTCCAAAGAGGATATTTCTACCCCAAAGCCAAGGTTTGTTGCCTGACCATTTCTGGAAATGTGCTGAGATGAAGATGACAATAATGGTGTTCCAAGACAGGGTGAAGTATACAATTTTTCACATCCATTCTGTCTAGACAGTTTAGAGAGATGGGTTAAAGCAGACAATTGTAAACAGATTATAATTTAAAAAATCTTATAGTACTTAGTAAAGCAAACCAATGGTCTAAGCTGGGCTGGTTTTGAAACAGGCAGCTTTTGATGTGGGGACTATCGCACAAGCTGGTAGTAGAAGGAGAGGCAAGGACCAGGCATGTTGTAACTGGTAGAGTGGTAAACTGTTTGATGTTGGGCTGTACTTTACTGCCTGCCCCCCTCACTCTGTTTCCCTCCCTTCCAATTAATTCTATAGCCCCCTCTATTCATTTCACTGCAGGTTATTACAAGCTAGAAATCTCTGCCTTTGATTTTTTTTTCTTCTTTTTGCTCTTCCCACATTTTTATGAACCACGCAAAACAATCAATACAAATTTGCTTTTGGCAATAACTTTCAACCTATTTGAATCTAATGGAGAAGAGAAAGAGTCAAATTTGAAGAGCTGTGGAGTGTCCACAAAAAGTATTGCTATTAAACTGAACCATTTTAGCTTTTTACTCAGTACTCACCTCTATGGCATGAAAGTGCCACAGAGTTGAGAATTGTAATGTCCCAGAAATCTGTGATTAAATTAACACACAAAACAAGCAGAAAATCTCACCAGGATAACCTTGCCTTTGATTCATTGTAGTATTAACCATAACAGTGATATTTAACTGTCTGTGAGGTTTTCATACCTCAAACCCTTTCACTGTCTATGTTTTTAGTTCTACTCTATTGATATCCACTGCATCATTTAGCTTTCATTTAATTCTTTGATCAGTGATTTGCATCCTAATTTACACACTCAGAGCTGCAGGCAACATTCAGTGACACGTAGCATTACGAGAGGAAATGGAGAAATAGGTTTGTGGTTTAATGAGAGGGCAGAGATGCCCACACTAAGGTAAAGACTTGTAGAGTGGCTACTTATCTGCCTGATATTTCAAAGACATCCCCCTCTCTTTGGTTGTCTGCTCTAATATCAAAGATGGTCTAGCTATTTCTCATCAAATTACAACTTGGAGTCAGAAGGGGGATGGTTGCTCCCTAAGAAACTCTTCCTGTAATCTACTTTAGAAGGAGACAGTGGTTCCAACCTACCATCTTTATCAAAGTCTGCACACACCATACTTCCATGGATCACATTTCACTCTTCCTTCTGTGTTTGGCTCTCCACAAAATCAACAGCTTCTGTCATGTCTCTTATACTCAACATTATCTGTAGCCATCAATAACTTACTTCTGGTCATTTGAATACATTTGAAAAAGACTATTTGATATCTCCATCACACTCTGCTTTGTGTTTTATTGACATAGGAAGATGCGCTGCCTGAGGTAAATTACAATCATGCATCACTTTCCTTCCCATTCATCAATGTTGCATACATAATACATAAGCTGATGTCATATAACTGAATGGGAGTCGCACCTCTCACACGTAATACATAATGTATATAGTTACCACTGTTACTTTAGTTACACAACTCCTACTTAAATTTCACAACAATCGCCAAACTGATACCACCCTTAAATAAAAAGCAATACTATAGAAATGCGCTGTCTGCGCTGATAAAGACTGTCTCACCTCTGAATGAAATGCACTTGAAACTAAAAGTGAAACCAACAGCATGACGTACTTTCTGATTAAATTGCATTAATCAAAGAAGTGACAGGAATTGATACACTACAAAATCCGTTTCATTCCCTTAGATGTATTTTTGAAGACACCAACATATGTAGAAAGGTAGGGAACAACGTGCCTATCTGACAAAGCAGGTGTTTTTACTTCTTCTCAAATACAATTTAGCAAATTTGTCATTTTACATAAATACATATCAAATACATGATAGCTCCATTTTTCAATCTAAAAAACTGAGTTGTTATAAATTTAACCTTGTCTTGACCACTACCAGAACTCTGAAAGACTCATCCAGCCTTGTCAAAAGGCTTCAACAATCATACTTTCCGCAATGCAGTTGAACTGTAAGAGGAATGAGGTGGGGAGAGGAGGCCAAAGCTACCCTGCTTTTCTTCTTCTGCGTGATAAGATTGTCTGCTGATAAGCCAGGAATATGACATGGTTGGGGTTTGAGAGGTTATAATATTGGCTTCGTTGATGCTCCAGGTGCAGCCACAGCTGGGACTATCAAGGTTGATTATAAGTTCTCAATTTAAAGCTGCCAGCATTACCATTTGTCAGAAAGTCTTTCTCTGAGAAACATACAGCCTCTCACACAAAACAGACACTCTTGCTGTGTATATTGTCCTCCCACAATTTTGGAGGTTAATGGCAGGTTAAGTGGTTGAACTTGAGGGTGAATTGAGGGTTCAAACACCAGTAAGATTTCTATTGTCAGAATTTGTCTTTCATATGTTACAAATGAGCATCTCCAAATAAAAGATACTGTGATGCTGTGCAAAATCGTCTGTCCTCAGATAAGTCCTGTTTAATCGCTCTGTCTTCTTTTATCATCAGCTCTTATCACTCGCCAAGGCTCTGCTATGCTTCTATCACTAGGCAAGATCGGGTCTAGAAAAATGATGTTGTTCTTCATCCTTGCTCTCTAAGTCTTTAATCTGTCAGTTTGTTTATTATTCCAAGGCAATAAGACATGGCGATACGTAGAATAATCAGCAGTTGGTATGCTTCAGTAAAGTCCTCGTTGATTAGCACTGATAGCAGGGTGGTCTCACCTTCATAAAAAGCAGCACCACTTCTGTTTTTCTCTCCCCTATATATTTCAACACCATTGTCCTCTGTTATTTCATCTATAAATCATTTTAGTAGAGTTATGCTGAGGTGGATTTTTTTATCTATGCAGAGCAGGGGCCAAGAACAATTCTAACAATCCCCAAATCAAATTAAAAGCAAAAACAGTCAGAGCCCCAATTTGACAAGTGCAAGGCGCCTTTCATTAGAATGAGATTAATGTGGAATGGCTAGGAGGCTAAGTGTGGAACATTCCCTCAAACATGCAAACATTAACACAAAAAATAAAATGTTCACACTGATATGGAAAGAGCTGGTCCGTGGCAACTGTCGGTGTTCTGTTGATGTTGTTCTTTTTGTCCCCTTTCTTAAATATTCATCTTCACTTTTGACACAAATTGTCTGATTGACAAAAGAAGTCTGCAAAAAGAAGAAGGAATAAAAAGATTTGGCTGAAATGTAATTCCAAGCTGTTAATTTGGATTCTATGGTATACTTCTCTGAACATGGCTCAGTTATATACACACAATAACATAAATACAAAGCTATTTTCTAAAACTTGAAATTGCTATTTTGTGATGTTACCCATTGCACAGTTATTTTTCATCCAATGCATATGCAACTAATCTCTGCCTGTGAACAAGAAACAGCAAGTACTAGATAATGTATCTGTCATTTCATGTATAGTAAACATGTATAATGAAACAAAATTGGCTTTCTCTTATCTGAGACTATTAATGAATCTTTCTTCAGATGAAGCAGATCAAACAGAGCTTAGCAGAGCATCTCTTACATCTCTTTATGCCCAATCAGAAGGAGGACCAGAAATCAGTGTGATTTTGTTTTTTTGTTTTTTTTTGGTCAGCAGTGTTTCTCTATCAGCTTACATCCAGCATCTCCATGGTGACTAACTGCTTTACCACCTGATGATGGAGATGGTTCTGATCTCTTCCATTAATGCTTTGGGTCTTAACTTAGATATAGCCGCCACAGCATCAGGATACAGGTTTTGCTTTGTCAACCAAATGTTTGATGCCAGGACTGCTAGTATGTCCAGCTCAATTAAGAGATGTTGCCATGGAAACAGCCAAAAAAAAAACACAGCAATTTCTGTTTTACAGTTGTACATTTTGTGACTGTACTTACAGTTCTAAACAACATATTATATCAAAAAGACAAATATTAGCAGGAAAAAGGAGTTCTGCCCAATCCCCATTTCTGGGCATGTTGCATTTCTTACATCCTTGCTTGGTCATATGGTCAATGGCCTCCAGCAGTTCATAAGTTCTTACTTATCTTCCAGATATCATTGAAGGTTATCCTTATCATGACTGAAAAACAAAAGTTCCCCAGGATTGTTGTGAATGGCACCAAAATAAACACATTTTGTCTGACACTGAAGGGGCCACTGCGATCTTGTTTAGCATTATTCTCAGACACAAACCTAGAACATGAGCCAAAGGAAGACATTCAAAGATCAACTAAGTTCAGATACTTTAGATTGTTTTAAATCAAGTCAGATTTATTTGTATAGCACATTTCAATAACAAGGCAGTTCAAAGTGCTTTACATTGTAAAAACATCAAAATCATCAAACTCATCAAGGAAATATCAAGGCATCAAAATCATAAAGATCATCAAGCAAATATAATTAAAAAATATTGATCAACGTTCCACTTACTACCAATCAAAGGAAGCTCTAAACAGGTGGGATTTTAGCCTTGATTTATAGGAACTCAGTGTGTTGGCTGTTTTCAGTTATCTGGAAGTTCCAGATTTGTAGAGCATAGAAACTGAAAGCTGCTTTCCCATGTTTGAGTCTGGTTCTGGGGATGCAGAATAGAGTAGGACCAGATGACCTGAGAGGTGTGGAAGGTTGATACAATAATAATGGGTCTTTAATGTATTTTGGTGCTAAGCTGTTCAGTGATTTATAAACTAACAGAAGTATTTTAAAGTCTATTCTCTGAACTACAGCGAACCAGTGTAAGGACTTTAGAACTAGGGTGATGTGCTTTGTCTTCCTTGTCTTAGTGAGAATGCAAGCAGCAGCATTTTGGATCAGCTGCAGTTGTCTGATTGACTTTTTGGGCGGACCTGTGAAGACACTATTGCAATAATCAATGTGAATAAAGATAAACACATGAATGAGTTTCTCTTGCTCTTTTTGAGACAATAGTCCTTTAATCCTGTAAATGTTGTTCAGGTGATAGAAGGCCAACTTTGTAATTGTCTTTATGTGTTCCTGAAGGTTCAGGTCTAAGTCCATCACTACACCGAGATTTCGGGCCAGATCACTAGTTTCTAGTTGTAATAACTGAAGTTGCATGCTGACTCTAGATCGTTCTTCTTTGGGTCCAAAGATAATAACTTCAGTTTTGTTTCTGTTCAGGTAAAGATAGTTATGGCACATCCACACATTGTTATGTTCCAAGCATCTATTCAGTGCTTTACCATTGTGTAAAGCATTAAACAATTCACCCTAGAAAAACAACTTTTTTAAATTGTCCCAAATGGCAATCTTATGCGACAGCAAAACCTGAAGCAATCCTAAAGTTGAAGATCTGTTGTTCTTCAAGAGACAGCAAAACCATCTGTTATAAACAAATCAGATGAACAGACAAAACTGAATGTCCTTATCTCGACATCATGAATTCAGGGACTATGAAGTGTCACAGATCAGCTGTCTCTAATGTATTTGCCATTTGCAATGAGATACTGTGAGGGACATTTAATCTATGCTTGACTGACCAACTGACACCTTTTTAACTTTGATAATAATAAGTTCACTCTATGTGTTTTAGTATGCTGATGTGCATCATTGTTTTAGTAAATGCAAGCTTTATGAGAGTCCTACACTGAGCTGAGATTGAGATTAGGCAGGTATGGTTGTTGGAGCTGTGTGGTTTGATATTGCACAGCAATACTAATCTGTGGTGCTGACAGCAACATCAGATGTCAGATCAAGTTTTCTCTGAGTTCTCATTTATTACTGAATGGGTGATAGCATCTTGGAAAAAGCAGCGAGAGCTTAATATTAATATTTCAGTACATTGATATTCATGGTACAGCTCCGCCAGAGAAAAGCTGCTTAGCATAAAGCTGCACCTGTGTAGAATTGGTCTGATCTGGAGGAGTGTGCCAATGACTAACGTGTGTGTGTGTGTGTGTGTTTAATAAAAGTGGGTGGTCTTGGGCTGTGAAGAACCAAATCTGTGTTTAAACTGCGTTTCCAGCTTGTGACCTTGGGAGTTAACTATTGGACTGAATGTTATTTATTTGGACATCTCATACACACACTCGCAAATGACCATTAGGTGCTGTGTTTGATAAACAAACTGATTGGATTGCTTGTGTGAATGTGTGTGGTTTCTCTGCTGTGCTGTCCTCACGGCTCCTCAGAATGGGCCCAGTTTCACCTCAAGGACATGAAAATAGGCACACATATTCACACTGCACACGTGTGTGCACAAACACCACATATGTCCTCACACATATGCACGCACATATAATTTCTTGCAGTGCACTTGTTGACCCAATCTCAGTTTTTACTCACTCATCAGAGCTCACAGGACTGGTTAAGGTTTCAGTATGCATTTTCAGCCAATAGTAACCACACAGAAGGGAATCAAATATTGTTGTTTGCATACTGCCCCAACCATAACACCAAAGCTATACTGGAAGAGCCTAATCCAAAATCATAGAGGAAAATAAACAACAAAACTGTTCATCTGAGGCTTGTACTTTTTTTAGTCAGTGTGGTTATACTTGATTTTTTACTTTAAAACTGCTATTTTTATAAGGTATGTTTCTTTTTCAGACGTATCTCCGGGAATCAGCTGAGGTATATATCAAGCAATGCTCTCCAGGGTCTTCACAACCTCAGAGTTCTGTAAGTAACTACCATATGCCTTAGTCCTGCTCTAAAATTGCTTTAACTTCATCCAGTGGCGAAATCTCTTGGATTGTTCTGAAAAGCTGTCTTCCTCCCTGAAATAAAATGCACTGGCCATGCATCATTAAACGCAGTTAAAGTTTATGGATTGGAAGAGATATTTTCAGCTTGTAGCTCCCTTTAAGTCCTAAACATGTTTCGGTTTCAAGACTGAATTTATGGACATACTTACGGTGTGCACCTTTACAGGTCTGGTAATAGGCCTTCCAAGTCACACTCCCCACCAAGACTGCAGCAAGTGTCAAAAAATTGCTTCAGAACCCCATTTAAAGCTATTTTTCTATCACCCCAGCTCCCAACATATGATCCATGGCCTAAAAGCAAATCAGTAATAAAACACACAGTACCTTTGGACATGTGGCATCTAATGAGTTTTGGTCATATTTCATATGACTTTTTTAAGGTTTTAAGGAAGTTTTCACAAGCACAGGCAAGCAGCTTGTCTTGGATCTTGGCTCAGAAAATTTGGGGAATAATGCCACAGAATATAAACTTAGCAATCACATTGTGGTTTGAAATTTTGAGGAAATTTGGAAAATAATCAAGCAAACCAGTTTATATTTTAAGACCATGGTTTATGAAACTCACCATTATATAACAAGTCTACCAGCCATAAATTCAACCAACACTATTGAAAATATTAATACATGTCTAAAGGTTTTCATTCACACTACAACAATGAAACTAACTTCAGAAGGACTCTTTACATAGGCCCCAAAGCAGACAGATTCCTTTCCAATCTTCATTTTGTAAATTGCAACATATCAAATGAAGTTTTCAGTGTCTTGCAAAAGTATTCATATTCACTTGAACTTTTTCACATTTTTTTCATGTTATCACTGACTCCAGCGTATTGCATTGGGATTTCAGGTGATAAAAGAAAAAGGATAAATACTTTTCAAATTTGTTTGCAAATAAAAACCTAAAGTGTCATGCATTTTTATTCAGCCCCTTTTTACTCCAATACCCCTATATAAAACCCTGTGTAATCAAAAGTTATCTAATTAATAAACATGGTATGCAATTTAATTTCTGGATAAATGTAGCTGTTCTGTTAAGGCCTTAGAGGTTTGTTAGAGAAAATTAATGAACAAACAGTTTTATGAAGACCAAAGAACACAACAGAAAAGCTAGGGATAAACCTGTGGAGAAGTTTAAAGCTGGATTGGGTTAAAAAAAAAAACAATATCACAAACTTTAAACATCTTACTGGGCATTGCTTAATACAAACATGGAAAGAATATGGCACAACTGCAAACCAACAAAGACATCACAGTTCACCAAAACTGACAGGATAGGCAAGCAGGGCAGTAATCAAAGAAGCAGCTAGGTGGAGTAAGGAAACTCAGGTGGAGCTGCAGAGATCCACAGCTTAGAAGGGAGAATCTGTCAACTATTAGCCCTGCACTCCATTTATCTAGCTTTTATGAAAGAGTGGCACAAAGTAAACACATGATAAGTGGTATTCTGGTCAGATGAGACCAAAATAGAGAAAAGTTAATCAGTCCATTTATTTTTCTTTTTGTTGTTTTCCTACTTTTCATTAATTTTTATTCACTTGCTCATTTACTCATTGAAATGGCACTGCATACCATATGTGGTAGAACCATAACAATGCACATCTCCCTAACACATCAACAGAGTTAAAAATGGCAGTGGCAGCATCATACTGTTGGGATGCTTTTTTCAGCAGTCCAACTGATCAGAGCTAATAGGAAAATGGGTGGACTGGGGAAGTGGGTCAGTTTAGAGTAGGAGTACCCATAAATCTTAGGCAGAGCTACAGTGGAGATGTTTAACTCGAAGCATATTTATGTGCTAGAATGGCCTACCCAAAGTCCAGACCTAATTCTAACAAGTCCAATTGACACTCTATACATGAAAATTGCTGTTCGTAGACACTTAATCATCCATTCATAGTTTCTTCAGCTTGGGTTTTTTATCTCTTATTTTGAAAATAATGGCAGCTATTGGGATATTGTATATGATATTGTACATGATATTGTATCATGACCCCACAACAGCACTGCTGAGAAACACATTGAGATTAATATGCTCTGTAGAAACTGATGGTGAGTGATAGAGAAAATGAAGGAAGAGAGTAGACTATTGTTTCTTCCCACTTCCCCCTCATTTTTGCGCCATTCTTTTGAGGATGACATCACCAGCCCACCCAAGGAGGTTCTTGTTCTTTTTTCCTTTTCCTCTGTTTCTCTTCAACCTTACTCTGTCCTGTTACCTCCTGTGTCAGATTTCCATCACTATGGAATTATTTGTTCTCCTTAATGTGACCTGACAAATCAGCTGCCCTGATCTCATGTCTGCAGTTAACTCATTTGTTTGTGCCTTTTTTAGGATGCTACAAAACAACCAACTGGAAAGACTTCCTGATGATGCTCCATGGGACCTCCCCAACCTCCTCTCATTGTGAGTCTCTCTCTTACACTCATTGCACACACATTCTAATCATGCTGCTCTACCTTATCCAGCAGGGAATAATCCCTCCTTGGCCACCCACACTTCTCAGATCTAACCACAGTGCAGGTATAGCGTACCGCTGACAAATTGCAGACCGTACCCCAGTGCTGGCTGCAACAGTCCCGCTTTCAATGCAAGAGCCTGACGGTAGGAGTCATGGCTGTGATTGTGTCATGGTAGCATCTGGAAGCCATGAGGGAAACAGCAGACACTGAAGGCCAGTGAGAGCATCTCCAATGAGCTGTGAAACAACCCCATTTTCCACCAATTCCCTCTCTCTTCCTCCTCCACTCATACTCCTCTGTTCATCCCCCACCACCCACGCAGCTATCCCCCAGGCTAATGAGCGTGTTTGGTCATTTAATTGTCTAATCTGTGGGGTCAGCAGATGAATGTCAGCATGCATGTTTAGACGAGCGCATTTGGACCTCCACTTCTGCAATTCTTCAGTCCTGCCTGTTCCTCTCAACTCTGCCCCAAAATACATACCCTACTTCTCTGCCTTCCAAATTAATAATTCTTTACAAACATTCTCTCTTTCATCAGACAGATGCACTAATTGCTTCAGTTGTAACACAGGAGGGGGCGAGCATGAAAGACATGAAACTCCTCTACCATATACAACGTTTTTCTGTTTGGTGTAAAGCAGGCCTGTGTTTCATAAATAGCCACAAATCCTGCACTCACTTACTCTTGCTGTCTCTCTCTCTCTCTCTCTCTCTTTCTCTCTTTCTCTCTCTCTCTCTCACACACACACACACACACACACACACATCTATACATACTGTTACAGTACATACAAGGAGATGGTCTACCTGTTGCTGTCTTTGCCCCGATACTTGTATTGCTGACTAAACAATTAGCTGTCACACTGATACATGGCTGTCCCCAGGCTCCGTATGTGTGAGGTCTTCTTCCAGTGTTTTTGGGATAGAAATCACCTTGTCTAATGAAAAAATGCACTCAAATATACACACAAAGCCAATGAAGAGAAACGCACCTTGTCATTAAAGTAATGATAAGCTCTGAAGAGTAAGATTACTGGAAAGGCTTTTGAGAATGAAACTTGTTGGTGCCTCTCACTGGTATACAGCACATCAGGTAAAACGATGGAGAGATGGCAAATGAGTCAGCACATGAATCTTACATTGGCATAAACATAAAGAAGGGTATATCCTAAGTAAATCATCACTTAATCTCAGCAAAAATCCTTTTAAGTGCAGGAACTGATTCAAAAATTTTCTCTCACCATTTGGAACAGGATGGGATGTTGTTGTTTAGTTTGGTGCTGTCACAAGCTGACACATGTGCTTCGGGCCTCAACCTACTGGTTAAGAAGCATAATAACCACTGATGATCTTCACAAGCGGTTGTAAATCAGCCCAAGCCTGTTTTTTAGAGATTTGACTCAACACACTGACTTTAAAAATGTGGTCTTCTAACTTCCTTATTGCATAAAAGTTTAGCCATCTGGAGAATTGAACAAACGCAAGCAGGTTCCCAGATCTCTGGGGTATTTTAAGAGATTTTTTTTTTCTTTCTCTCTCTGCTCCTCATTCCTATAGCTGTCTGTTAGACTTTGATGTGATGGGCAGGAAATAGTCTGCTTTATTGGCTTCAGTGGAACGTTCCCTATTTTGTCTGGATCTTGTAAAGACCTGAACAGTCTACCCAAAGGAACACTTATTATTTTGCCCCAGAGAAATGGCCAGAAAGTTGAAGAACCTTCTGTAGCTTTTGCCCCTTGATTTTGTTCAGAGATAAACAAGTTCCCTCCTATACAGCAGGCATGTGGATGATCTTTAGGACTATACAAAAGGCATGTTTCTAACCAATGATATTACTTTTTAAGGGGAAAAAAAACTGCACTCCTTTTTGAAAAAAAGTAATTGATCAGCCCCCTTGTTGAATCATGAATTAAATGTGATTAACCACATTTTTTGGTTAAATTTCACCAGTCACAGTCACACACTAAAGGCCTTAATTTAAATATAATCTGTATGACAACATGAAGTATGCAAAAGGTGCCCAAAAGCAACATATCATTGTCATATCTATAAAAATGTATGAACAGTTGAGAAACAAAGTCACAGACAGTCTGGAAAGTGTTACAAAACCTTTTCTATGGCATTGGGGTTCCAGCTAACTATAACCAAGGTCAATATGGCAGAGAAAACTTGGAACGGTCAGGAGCCTTCCCTGGTCTGTACATCATTGACTCATCCAAGAGATCACAGAAGAAACCAGAGTAACATTTAAAGTATTGCAGCATCTATTGCCTCAGTTAATTGTCAGTGTTTATAAAACAATGCTAAAACAACAAGGTGAAAACCACTTCTGGCTAAAAAGAACAGAGGTGTCGTGCCAGTAGGAGTCTAGTTTTGGCTATGGAAAACTATAAATAATTGCTTAGGGCAATTATGAATGAACTAGTAATTTAGATCAGATTACCAAGTCCAGACACCACCTGATTATCAGGAAAATAATAGAGAAAAATGTTAGTCTCAGTGATGGTCTATAAATACCTACCTGTTAAGGCTTAGGTTTTAAAATAATAGATTAAGGCATAAGTCCAGCACAGGTGTTATCTGAACAGCAAGATGCAACACATGTAGGACTTGTAAACAGACATCTTCTTTCCAATATAGAAGAGTTTATTAACAAAAAAAATTTAACCTCACAGTTAAATACTTTATTCAACAAACTCGCTAAGCTGGTAACATACAACTAAAACTACTCAAAGTAAAAACATTAAAAATATAAAAATAGATTAAAGCTGCAAGCAGCATTGGGCGGCCCTTGCAGCTTAGTGCCGCTCCAGCCTTGCAACCGTGGGAGCTCCGGCACTGCCACCCCGACGCTGTCGTCAACACTCTCATGGCATACCTGCACCCATCCACTAGGCAGAGCATTTGGCGAATCTCCCGAATCACCTTCGGTCCAGTTCAGTACGAGTCCAGCAACAAGTCTTAAAAGTTTTACAGAAATCCGACCTTCCAGACAGGAGTCATTGTCACTTCATGTTTTGTGGTGAAGGACTGGCGAGGATTTCCTATACTCTGTTTATCTTGTCATGTGTGGTTATCAAGAGTTAGTGGATACAGTTTCCATCAGTTTAATTCTGTTTGAATCAAAGAGTAAAAGGAAGACAACCAGCACCAAAACAGTTCACTTCCTGTTCACAGAGGGCAGGGCTTAATGATTTGATGTCACCAAATCATGATGAGAATGTGTTTAGTGCTGTTCTGTTATGGTACACAGAAAGGGGCTTGACCATGCTTTCATGTAGCAAAAAGTTTTTGATAACTTTTGCCCTTCAATGCTTCAAGACTCTGCAGAGTGACTGTGAAGTTTCCATGTTAAAAGCTGTAGGAGGAGTTCACTCAGACACAACATGTGTGAAAGAGACAAAATGGCAGCTTTGATCCAAAATGGCCAACTTCCTGTGGGGTTTGGACCAAGGCTCCAAAAGACTTTTTGTAGGTCCTGAGATGATACACGTGTGCTGAATTTCATGATTGTTGGTCAAAGCATGGTTTGGGGGTGATTTTTTAAAGATGTCTAAGGGACTGTAGAGGGATTAGCCCACGCCCACAAAATATTGGACTGCAATCCTGTTGGGGGGTGGGATCGATCATAGTGAGTTTAGTGCAACTCGGGTGAAATATGTAGAGTTTAGAGCCAAACGTATGGCAACAGTGTGAAATCTGACTTCACCACGCTGCCACGGCCACGCCCTCCACCAAATGCCAGTTGACCTTTTTCATGTGAAAGTTATCGCAGTTCGAATTTTAAAGCCCCGCCCCTTTAACATGCTCAAAAACTCAAGGTTTTGATAACTTTTACTCCCACACCCCTTAACAGCATGCTGACCAAGTTTGAAGCCGATAGCTCAAAATCCCTAGGAGGATTTCATTAAAATTAGACATGTATGAAAACTCAAAAATGGCCAAAATCGACCCTTTGACTCAAAATGGCCAACTTCCTGTTGGATTTATGGCATACCTCCAAGAGACTATTTTTCTCATCTTAGGAGGATCTGCCTATGTACCAAGTTTCAGCTCTCTGGGATTTACCAGTTGGACTATCTCACATTAGGGGGCGCTGTAGAGTCGCTTGGCCACGCCCATTTTTGATTCCATTAAAATACTAAAATTTCAGTTGGGGGATAATTTTGGGTGAAGTTTGGTGAGTTTTCATGTTTAGGCCTCCAAATTAGCACTTCTTTTGTGTCCAGAGACATAATAAGAAACACTATGATTACAATAGGCCTTCACAGTGCTTAGTTGCTTGGGCCTGATAAAAATGGAACCAATAAAATGATGCAATGATGTCACAGTCCAGTATGAGCATACTTATTGACCAAGGATTCTATTGAAGAATTTTGTTGGTGAGGCAAATTAGCTCTAAACTAAGATTAGTTAGACTAATTGCCAAGCTTAGTATGTATTCCATTTCACAATACAAAATACCTTTTTGGATAATTGATCCCTAACCTATCTAACGATTATTTTAGTGATCAATAATTTAATAATTCTGTATACCAAGACAGACTTAAATGAACACAAAGAATCTAATGTTTTGCTGTTTAAATGATCTCTTTTAAGTTCAAAGCACATAAATAATATTAATTGGTTATGAGCATCAGCGGTTCGCTACGGCTGACTTCATGAGCAGGAAAAAGCTATGTTTTGAATGAAACGTCTATAAGCCACCTTTAGCTTAGCTACTGTCAGCTTTAAGAAAACGGAGCTTTTTAGAACATCTTTAGGGGTATTTTATGCAGCTTAGTGGCCAGAAAGGGAAGGAAAAATACCCATAAAATAGACACGCTCACCTTACCAGACTATGGTTGATAAAAACACTCCTTGTGGAAGTTTTTAATTAAAAAAACAATGAAAATACACAATAAAAACACTCAAACTGATTATTCAAAGCTATTATTTTTGCCCCAACACAACCTACTGTGAATAGAGTTCCAACAGAAGAACTGAGCTTAGCTATTCGGCTAGCTACGTCTGTGTCGGGAACCAGGGGACAGTTAGCTGTTCGTACAACATCTTGCAGCATGTGTGCAGTTAGCAGGCTTGGAATGTGGCGACTTCAGCTCCAGTCCAATAATATGGTTAGCAAACAACGTTGCCCGGTTAGCAAACATTCTCAGTGTGGGGCATCCTCTCAGCTCTGGTTGAAACAGCATCTATGACTATAAGTTTATAATCTATAATGGTAGATTATGGTAGGGTATACAGTTGCTCCCCTTTTCTTTCTGCCAAGAAAAGTCCAGAGTTCAGAGTTCAAGTTCACATTTCACTTTGATGATGCTCGCTCTTTGGTGTAGCCTCGGAGGGGTGATGAGGAGCAGGGGAATCAAATGCGCTCAGCGAAAGACTGATAAGCAAGGATGTATGAAAGACAGAAAAGAGCTAAGGAGAGAGATTCAAGAGTTCACAAAAGTTTGGAGTGGATCAGCGTCAATGTTAGAAATGAATGGAGAGGGGCCAGGGGGAGCAAAGAAAGATTAATGAATGAATGTGAAGGGCCAGAGAAAGAAGAATAGCAGGAGGAAGTGGTCTCAGCTTGTCAACCCTGCCTTGAGGGGATCATCCATTACTATCGACAGTGTGTATCCATGCATGTATTTACCCGGGGTGTGTGTGTCCACACTTTTTGCCTCTGGGTATAGGATATTGAGGGATAAAGAGGAGAAACATTTTTTAGGCTTTAGGTTTAAGACATAAAAGTGTTCACCATTAAAACTTATGCAGATGAAACACGTTTTTGTAGTGTTTGATGGATCACTGTCAGTCCCGATCGTAACTGAGATTATGTTAAAAAGAATGACAACAGGAAAAACAGTTGAGGACACCTTTAATGGTCTTTCCCTTTTTCCAGACATGGATCAATGAAATCTTTATACAAGATAAATAACTTGAGGACAGGGAAAACAGACTCGCTGTAGTCATTCCAACATGTTTGTGTTTTTCTCATCTTACATTTGATACTTGTCTGTACTGGTGAAGGTCAACATAGCTTATTTAAAAGGGGAATAAATCATAATGAGGAGCTCCTTAAAGATTGCAGCAAGAATGAAGAAGAGGGAATAAAGGGCCTGTAATCCTTATAATGCCATTCCCATTATCCAAAGTGTCTAGTCATGACACATAACCACAATTGCACACAAATGTATTCACACAAAAATATGCAACTTAGGTAATTATCATGCTTTTCGTCCCACAGGCGTCTTGATGCCAACCTCCTGAGTAAGGTCCCAGCTGAGGCCTTCAAAGGCGTTCGCTCTTTGAGGCACCTGTGGTTGGACGACAACTCCCTAACAGAAATTCCAGTGATGGCACTGGATTCTCTGCCCTCTTTGCAGGCAATGACACTGGCCCTCAACCAGATTACCCACATCCCAGATTATGCATTTACCAACCTCTCGGGCCTTGTTGTGTTGTAAGTAACATTGTGATTTGTGCTTTTTTACAGCAGAAAAGATAAAAGTGAACATGTCAATGTTTTTTTTTTTTTTTTGTAAACACATATTTAATGGGCATCTTAATATGAAAACCACACCAGATTTCAAAAACAACCCCATTAATCCACACAAATAAGTCCATAAATAAAATGATGTGTAATAAAATGGAATAGCACTGGGAGTACGTACTGAAAACACTTCCTGAAATTGAGTTACCACTTAGAAATGTGTTCTTTGGTAATAACAACTTCAAGATCTTTCCTGCGTGGATAAAACACTGCAGATGTGATTTTGACCAATTATTCCACACGAACGCATTTCAAATATAAAAAATTCTGGGGGTCTTTTCTATTCACTCTGATCTTCAGTTCTTTCTATAGATTTTTAAATGAATTCAAGTTAGGAGACTGACTCGGTCATCAAAGCAGCTTTGTTTTCTTTCTATGAAAGCAGTTGAGAGTATCCCTGACTGCTTATTTGAGATTATTTTGCTGAACAATCTTCTTTTGTTTCATCTTCAAATTCTCAACAAGAATGTCCCGGTACATTTTTTTTGTGCTTTAGGAGGAGTCAGTTTTGGCTATGAATAATTATAATAATTGCTTAAAGCAGTTATTAATAAACTAGTCATTTAGACAAAAATTACTAAGTCGGGAAACCATTCTTATTATTGAGAAAATATTCAAAAAGTCTCAGTTATTTATAAATACCTGCCTGATGAGGCCTAGGTTTTAAAATAACATATGAAGGCATAAGTCCAGGACTGGACTCATCTGAACAGCAAGATAGTACACATGTATGGAATGAACACAGACAACTTCTCTCCAATATAGAAGAGTTTATTATCAAAAAAAAATTAAAACATTTTAATCAACAAACTCACTATGCTAGTTACACATAACTAAAACTACTAAAATAAAGTTAAAATAATGATGAAGCTAAAACTACTAAAAGTAAAAACAGTAAAAATATAAAAATAGATAAAAATAGAACCAATAATATCATGTAACAATGTCACAGTTCAGTAGGAATTGTCACTGTTGAGAAACCAGATTAATTTTATGATGAGAGTGTGTTAATTAGTTTTAACTACTTCAAGTTTGTTTACACCAAAATGTGGTGTTTATTCTTCACACAGCAACATAATGTGCAATGTATGAAAAATGAAATCCATAGAATGATCTATAGTAATATCACAGTCCAGTATGAATATGTATCTTTAAAAGCCAAGGATTCTATTGAAAGGTTTCGACCATGAGGCCAAGTAGCTATAAACTGATTAAAGAATTACTTTAGACTAACTGACAAACTTGGTATGCATTCCAAATAACCATTTCACAATACAAAAAGATAAAACATTATTTTGGGGAAGTAATGTCTTTTTAAATTTTGAAGAACCCTTTGAAAAATGGATTCTTAATCTACTTACCAGTTATTGATAATTTAATAGTTGGAATACCAAGAAGAGTGACTCAAATGGACACAAAAAATCTATTGTTTTGCTGTTTAAATGATCTCATTTAAGTCTGAAACACTGTAAGTAACAATATTAGTTGTTTGTTAGCGTCAGCTGTCTGATGGGAAAGTTATATGTAGTTCATAACCACATTTGGCTTTCTGCCATTAGCTTTAAGAAAATGAGACATTTTGGTTTTTAGGGCTATTTAAGTAACTTAGTGGCATAAAAGAGAAAGGAAATACCCATAAAAGAGATAAGCTCAACCCTACTGGACTATCGGTGAATAAAACACTTCCTAGAATGTGGTTTTAATAGTCCAAACTCTATGGCTAGCTTTTAGCTGCAGCATGCGCTGCCTGCTCCATTTGGAACTGTTCTAAATTTTATTTCAATAACACCATTAAAATAAACAGAACACCTAAAATGATCACCCAAAGCTATTATTACTAACCTAGGTACCACACCTACTGTGAACAGAGTTCCGATGGACAATATAAGCTTAGGGACGCAGCTGGCAACGTCTGTTTCGGAAGTCACAAGCTACTGTGGCTAGCAGCTTACTACGTCCAGCAATGGTACACAGGCTCAGAACGTGGTATCTCAGCTCCAGAATGGCTGGAGCGCTTGAGCAGGGGCTTGTATCTTGTTAGAGGCTGGTGGTGACAACAGCTGCTCCGAGAATCTCCTCCTCAGCTCAGGTCCTACAACGGGGAACCTGCATTTTGAATCCAAAGCTCCTGGATAAAAAGCTGGCTTTCACCGCCCACAAAGAAAGGGGTTCAAATAGCATGCTGTCTCCCCGATGTCACCCTCCAGGACAGCAGGTCAAAAGAGTAAGAGCATTTGTCAGAGTTCTTTGTAATAAGCTTCCATGACATCACAGTTTCTTTCTGAAACTCCCCCTGTTCCTGTTGCTGGGATCAGCATTAACACAGTATATATGTTAAATCTATAGGTATGCCAGCCCTTTCGTTCACTTTCAGTCCATTATGGCTGGATGACCAACAGTTTTAACTTACCCATAATTAACTGAAGTCTGCCACTAGCATATGCTGAAAAAAAGCCCCAGCTCATGATGTTCCCACTTTCAAATGTCATTGTTAATATGGTGTTTTTGGGGTGGTCTACAGTCTTTCTTCTGCTCCAAATAGGGTGTGTGCAGTAACACCCCAGCAGTTCAGTTTTGATCTCATTTGATCAGACTGTATTTTGCCAGTATTTGATCTGTCTAAATATTTTGCAGAAAACTTTAAACAAGTTTCAACATGTTTATTTCTGTAGTGGCCTCTTGTGCAGTGAATGTTCATAGGTGCCATGGTAGTTGAATGCATTACTTATTGTTTCCATAAAAACACTGTTCTAGTTAATTCCAGGTCTTTTTTGAAGCACTCGGTGAGAGGTTCTTGGCTCTTGCAGAACTGATCAGATTATTTTTTGACTCCTCTGTCAGAAATATTGTGAGGACCACCTGGTGATGGCTGTTTTATTATGGAATGATGTTCTTCCTCCTTCTGGATTAAGGTTTCAGTAGTGCTCACAGAAAGAATCACAGGTTTAAAAAATGCATGTGTAACCTATGGCATTAGTATGTTCTGCTACATAAGGTTGCAAAGGTCTTTAAAGGTCTTCGCTTTTACTCATAATGACATGCTTCTTGTGCAATGCTTTGGTAATGAGAAACATTTTTATCATGTAGCATGCTGATGTCTTCATGCTACATACAGCATGAACCCATTTCACCTTACTGCCCACATTAAACTGAATACACATCATAAGAGCTTGTTCTCAGAATTCTGGATTTCTTCAAAGCCATACATCCATCACCGTGTTTAGAGTTATGCTCACTGATCATCTTCATTAAACCTTTTTAAAGCCGATCAGTAAGCACTAAAAGTGTTTATTAATTCATAACCAAAAGGGGCAGAATTGCTTTGTTAACAGTGAAACATTGAACCTGCATTTCTTCACTCATTGTCTTTTTCCACTTTATTACACATAACATACTTTGTGAACCGATTTGTGCTGTGAATTTCTTTGTATGTGTGAATTACTTTAGTTGTTACAGACATCTGGTGTGAATTTCATATCAATAGCTCTATTAGAAATATATTTAATTAGAAATACTTAGTTCTAAACTGTATCTCTCCTGAGTGTTTATTGGCAAACTTAGCTTTTGACTTACTGCTCCCCAAAAAACTTGAACCTTTTATGGACTTTTCCCAGGCATCTCCACAACAACCACATACAAAGCATGGGTTCAAGATGTTTTGAAGGTTTACAGAGTCTGGAAACACTGTGAGTATCTCACATGCAAGTGCTTGTATGAGAAAATTAGAATATACTACCTGAGAAAGGGAATACAACAAAAAGCCATCATTTTGCATACTGTGAGCATGAGTCTTTCCTCATATTTTATGCACATAATAGTGCTGGGTGTTATGAGGAAAACCTTGAAATTTATGTGTTTTTAAAAATCATATATAACGTGTGCCAAAACTTCTGAACTGTAGCTCTAAATTATGAAATCATAATGATTAATGTCTTGGTAATTTCAGCAGGTGCGTGAGCATTTCTCTAAACCGCAAGCAACAATTGAGCATGAATGATAAAACGAAAATATCCACTTTGATTACCTTGAAATATTATCAATGGAGTCCTGTGTTTTGTTAAGTAATTGCTAGGCAGTGCTAAGGTCAAGAACAGCACAATGTGGCTCCAGGACAGCTTTCCTGTAGGACGTGCCATAGCCTCAATAACCTAATCCTAACCACATGCCAATATGAAGACTGCAGAAAACTGACACAGTGAAAAAAAAGTGTGAGAAGCCTCCTGCAAAATTCATGGTGGTCTGATGAAAACACAGTTTCTGGCATGCTACTTTAACAACCTGTTGAAGTGTAGAAAAATTATGCGTTATTTCTTTATAAGCATGTGTGTGGGCATGCAAGCATATGTGCAAATGTATTCAAGTACCTTTGCCTGTGCAATCATAAACATATGGCTTGCTTTATACTCATGTTGAAAGCCATAATGCATGGTGGGAAATGTGAGAAACTCCGCAAAGGATGAAGGGAAACCAGAGAAAATGAAAAAGAGGGATGGAGCCCTTTGGACACAAATAGTGTGTGTTAAAGTGTTTGGGCTGTCACAGGGTGGTAGAGACAGATGATTCGGCAGGGTAAGATGACAGGTGTCACTGACGTGGAGATTGTGCTGGTATGAGGGGTTAATCTTGTGCAGCGGCTTTCTTTATGAGAAACACTTGAGACCATCTGCATTACCACAACCTGCATCAACCCCTGGCGTGTATATATAAATCATTACCATGAGGAGTTGTCAAATGATCTGCTAGAAAACACAAAAGCATATGCTTACAGGACAGAACATTATTTATCAACATTATTTTTCAAGAGATTTGGATGCTTTAATACCATTTATATGCATCCAAGTACAGCACTTAAAATTGGTGAAAGCAGAGGAACTGTAGACATTACATAAGTGTACAGCTGCACTGACATACAGTACAAGTGTACACAAATGTAGCTCTACTCATGCACACAAGTTCCTCCTGAGTTTTTACTGTATTTTAACCAATCAAGAACATTAGAAGCAATTAATGTTGTCACAGGCCTCATAATGAACACAGAATTTGTAATGTGTGGCTTTGAGTGTCATGCACTGACACACCAACTGTGAATCATACAGGTCCTGTAGATTTTAGGGTGTGGCCCAAAAATTAAAATGTTCAATATCACTGAGTGGATGCTCATTAGAACTGGGATGTCTTGTAGATTGACAAGCTAACAAATATATCATTATTGCAATCTCAGTGTGCACAGTATTAATATCCTCAATTTTCTCTTTGGTTGGAGTTTACTTTGTCTGAAAATATCTCTTTCAGAGATGCATTTAGATTTGCAAGGAATTGCTATGTCAAAAAGCCAAAATATCTAACCTTACTTTACCACCAACCACTGCTTTACCTCTGGCTTTTGAAATCCAAACACAAAGAGGAAGAGAAAATATGAAGTGAGACTGCATAGTTAAGAGCGAGGTGGGTAGATAGTCCTCACCATATAAAACCAGCAGCTCTGATCAGAAGGCAATTTTAAAGTGAGAGCTCCAGTACTTTATCATTCTTGTGAGACATTCCATAAAGACCACAGAAAATCTCGGTGGCCTGTTAAAAAAGCAAAATACGTCTTCTATAAATCTGCCAGGCACTTTGCCAAAGGGATTTTACTTTAAATAACAAACAATCTTTCAAAGGTTGTCTAAACAATGTTACACAAAAGCCACACTGATAAGACCGATTTCATGTGCAAACATCTAAGCATTAAATTCTCATTTAGTTTGTTTCTGGTGTTGTTTTAGCTTGATTAACTCGTCTCTGTCTGGTTTTTCGGACTGGGCTGGCTCCACTGTGCTACTGGGGGAGAAAGCTGTTATTATGAAATGCTGATGCCATGTAGGGGGCGAAATCAGACTTAATGACTTTAGATACTTTTTAAGCATGAGTGTCTATGTGACTTGCAGGGATTTAAACTACAATGATCTGCAGGAGTTCCCTGTGGCAATCAGGACACTGAGCAAACTTCAGGAACTGTGAGTACCCATGCACACACACTCAAAAACACACCTGCCCAACATGACTATCGTGGTTGCGTTATCCCAAGTAATCCCGTTAAGTGATTTTAATGTGGCACTCGGATACAATCTCTCTCGCCCCAAGCAGGTGCTGGCTACACACCCACGCAGCCACTTGCCCTGCACATACACACACACGCACATGAACAAACCGTGTTTTTCCTCGGCTTCAGCAGATGTTCACAGCGTGCATATGTGTCACAGATACAGTGTATGTGTTGTGTGTTTATGTCTCATGTATCCAAAAATGTTCTTCAGCTGTGCAATGGCAGGTGCAACGTGAGGGGCACATGATTCGCTCTCTCACTCACAAACATTGTCGCTCCTGCAAACAGCTCAAAATGAAAAGCATACTGATTGAGAGAATAACTAACACGATGTTTTTGCATGTTCAGGGGGTTCCATAACAACAACATCAAAGCAATCCCTGAGAGGGCCTTTGTGGGAAATCCTCAGCTCCAAACCATGTGAGTTTCATTCTTATTCACAATGCTACAACATGAACATCAAATAAACACAACTGAAATTTTATGTCAACATCACTTACAACACAATTCATTTAAAGCACATTATCCAGCATGTGTCTACATGCAGTTGAAACCAGATATTTACATACATTGGATAAAAATGAACACTACCTTCTCTTCTTAGTGTGTGAGTTTAAATCAGACTAAACCGTTCCTGATTTATCTCAGTTACAATTACTAAAATGATTTATTTTTATTAAATGGTATAATAATCAGAAACAGATTTTTTTTTTTTAAACTTCAAGGTTACATGTTCATGTATTTAAACAATCTTCTACAAGTATAAACAACATGGGAATGTTCAACCATCATATTCTTTAGGATGGTCAATGGATTTTCTGTCCCAGACATGAACAGGCTTTGCTGTAAAATGTGCATGTCAATCCCCAAACAAAAGCAAAAGATCTTAAGAAGATGCTGGTTAAAATTGGAAAGAAAGCATCATTAACTACAGGTAAAAACTGACTCACTTACCGACATGGCCTGAAAGGCCACTCAGAGAGGAAGATGGAATTACTCAAATAGCAACACAAAATGACAGATTACACTTTTCAAATGTACTCAGGGAAAGAACTTAGACTGAGGAGATTTGTCATGTGGTTTGATAGAACTAAATTCAAAGTGTTTGACCATAATAATGACCATCGTTGCATTTGGAGAAAAAAGAGGGAAGCCAGAAAGCCTAATACCACCATTCCATCTGTGAAGTATGGCAGTGGTAGTATCATGTTGTGAGGTTGTTTAGCTGCAGAAAGAGCTTCTGCACGAGGACAGAACATTATGTGTATTGGAGCAGCATCTCAATAAATCAGTTAGGACATTAAAGCATAAATTAAGTTAAATGCAAAAATGGGTCTTACAAATGAAAAATGACCCTAAATGTACAGACAAACTAGTTATAAAGTGGCTTAAACAGGGTATATACAGAAACTCCTAAGTTAAATTTAATACATTTTTAATACCTACACGACTTTGAGCTGCAACTCTAATGACAACCTCCTGAACTTCAGTTAGGGGTAACTAATTATAAAGTAATAGATTAGTGTCATTTTCTTACATGGCAATATGCCTCTCAGCTGTTACCAGTTACTGGCCAGTCTTTGAATATGGCATCCTCTAACCAGATGCCAGAAAATTTATATTTCCCCATGACGGTTTTGGCACCAATCAGACTATAAGGCTATCTAGTAAGAGCATTGCTTTAAGTAGAAAAAAAGCACCAGTACTCCCCTTAATGTCCACAAATATGGGACAGAAACATGGATAATATTTTTATATAGATCTGTCTATCTATAGATCAATAGTTTCATCGTAAATAAATTACAAAGAACAAAATAATAAAGCCAGATCTAAATCAAATCCACGAGTCAAATTCCAAGTATCATAGAGCTACTTTTATTAACTTCAAGCCTCATGGCATTAATGTGGACATGAAATATAACATTGAAAAAAATAAAGATATCACATAAATGTTCCTTAAAAACATAAAGAAGTGATTAGTCCCTTTTTGACTTGAGAGTTCAATAACTGGGGCATGCCATAGCAATGTATAGGAGAGCAGTGCAATGCACTGCCTCCCATGCAATGCATGGAGGCACCTATTACTCTCCACCTCGAAACTGCTTTCTCCGTTAATGCGCCCCGAACCGTACTGAGCACCCCCACAATATACATATCAAAAATTCTGGCTCGTTCTCGAGATGTGTGCTATTACTCAACTTTTCGTTTCGAGTTACCATGGCGACTTAATTTGCGAAAAACTACCCCATACAAAGGGAGCGGGGTCCTGAAGACATCCTAAAAAAAAAAAAACAAAAAAAAAAACACTATTTTTGAAGATTTACTGTGTCACTATGGTTTCGCCTACAGACGCCATTCAACACTCAGTATGTAGATACGTCCGTGCTGTGTTCAGAAGTGAAGACGGTATGTTGATACCTCTGACGGTTTTTCTACAAAACGCCTCACAGGCAGGCCCCTTTTAAATTTATCAGTCTGCCTCTCGTTTCTATTATATTCATGCTCACCAGTAATCTTCACTCATGCCACTTACCTCATGATCCATATGTTTCACCTGATGTGCCACTCATATTAGCGCTTGATTTTTACTGTTTAGCACCGGATTCTGTTTTCATGCCCTGATTTACATCTAGTTCTTTGCTCAGTTCCATGTCCGTTTTTCCTCTTAATGAGTTTTGCTTATTGAATTCCCCAATAATGCCTCTCATTAGTGGCTGTCTGCGCATTGGCTCTGTCTCACCAAGAAACACGACAGACTGTCGTAATGCCTCTGTGCGCGACCAGAGCATGCAGGTTACGGGCTAGGAGCGAGCATGAGCGGTTTTTTTTTACAGCCTGTGCGGTGCGGGGCTATTAATGGGGAAAAGCAGACTGCCGCAACACCTGTTACAACACCGGGAAAAGTCCCGGAACATACCGAACGCTGGTAAAAAGTCCCAGTACGCAGAGGGGTAAAATTCTGCTACAGCGCACCACAGAATAGATGCCCACTTACAGCGCTACCATGCACTGAGTAAGAGCATATATGCCGACTGAGGCGCAAATACACACTGATCGACTTCACAATGTCATTGATACAGCTCAAGCTCTATTCGCAAATAAAATGAAATAAATTCACAGGATTCTGGGGGGAAGAGGGGGTTGACCTGTTCTCAATACAAATGGGGGGAAAAATGTATAGGCAGTTGTTAAAAAAAATTAAAATTAATACCTCGTCAGATGATGTTTGTTACTTTTTAATACTTTTTAATGGCCTTAATTTTTGCTAATTTGATTTACTACTTTTTACTACCTTTTTACAACCCTGACACCCTGGACACCCTGTTAAAGGTCTTCTGGTTCTAGTCCGCTATGCATACCCAGAACCAAACACGGAGAAGCAGCATTCAGTTTCTATGCACCACAAATCTGGAACAAACTCCCAGAAAACTACAAACCAGCTGAAACACTGAGTGCCTTTAAATCAAGGCTAAAAACCCACCTGTTTAGAGCTGCCTTTGATTGGTAGTAAGTGGAACATTGGTCAATATTTGATGTGTATTTGCTTAATGATTTTGATGTGTATTTGCTTTATTGATTGATTTTGATTATGGCATTAGTCAAAATTTAATGTCTCATGCTCATTCCATAATTGGTGACTACCTTGCTGCTGAAATGTGCTATATAAATAAACTCGTTTTGACTTCACACATAACAAAGTCAATATTTTAGAGTAACCATCACAAAACCATGACATCAATTTCATAGAAAATTTGTTGTCAGAGTTGAAATGATGTGTTTGAGAAAGGTGGCCTACATACCCGACTTAGTTTAAAACAGTCCTGTCAGTACAAATAAACAAACATTAAAGAAAACTATCATGGGAAGTTTATGGAAGGACACACAAAACATCTGAACCTAGTCATACAGTTTAAAAAACTATTTCTACCAAATATTAATGCAAAACGATTTGTATAAACTTTAAAGATTCTTTTGAAGTCCCTCGCAGTATTTAGAAATTAGCCCTGTGATGGACTAGCAACCTATCCAGGATGTACCCTGCCTCTCACTCAATGACTGCAGGAGATGGGCACAAACCCCTCATGACCCTGCAAGGACAAAATGATGGATGAATGAATTATTTAGCAAGATAGAAATTATTTTGGCCATCCTAACTGACATAAAACAGAAAACTTTTGGTTTAATTTATCATACAAAGAGAAAAAAAAAGTTATTTGTGTTTTTATGAAGTGTATTTAATATCTGGTCCCAACTGTATTTTTTTCTTCTTTTTCTTACAGTCACTTTTACGAGAACCCAATCCAGTTTGTGGGAAAATCCGCTTTCCAGTTCTTACCAAAGCTGCATACACTGTAAGCATGCGGTCAATAACAACCATTCCAGTGAATTAGCGCAAACACTGTTTAAATCATTCTCTGGCCTTTGCAGCCAGAGCTCAGTGGACATGTGTAATGGCCTACTGAATGATGTTGTGTTACTATATTGCTGTTCTGTGTGCTGATGTGGTAAGACAGAGTGCGCTGTAAGAACATGTTGAATAGTGTGAGTTATGATGTCTAGTGAGAGGGCCAAAACAGCCTGTGTTGATATTGGAGGAACAGTTTGAGGGCTGCAATTAGCTGTTAGACAAGCTCTGCGTTTGTGCATGTGTATAAACTTAAGAGGAAAAAAGAAAAACAGTTGTTTAGGTTTTTGTTCTTTTCCATTTCCTTCTTGTTTGGTATCAGTTCCCTGAATGGTGCAACCCAAATTCAAGACTTTCCTGATTTGAAAGGAACGACCAGCCTTGAAATTTTGTAAGTATCAAACACCAAAAGTAATTTTTTTTATCACTTAAACGATTCTCTAAGAGATGAGGAACAAAGGTTTGGCAAACCAAGCTGATTGCCTGTCCACCTAAGTTAGACTCACAAGATTAGCAGATCTTTCAGTTTATTTGCTCTCCAGCAATAATCCAAGAATACTCTTTTGTTTCTCTACAGGACATTGACTCGGGCTGGTCTCTCAGCTCTTCCCCTGGATCTATGTGAGCAGCTGCCTCGCCTCAGAGTGCTGTGAGTGCACACATATAGACATGCACACACATGAATAAGGTGAATAAAAAATATTTTAAAAATACACAGAAAACGCAAAGGAAGAGAGCTGTGCCCTAAAGCTACCACTCATATATTTACTTCACTCTGAAATTCAATAGCAAAGAAAAATAATTGTGTAAAAAAAAAAAAAAAAAAAAAAAAAAAAAAAAAAAAAAAAAAAAAAAAAAATTATTATCCTGCACTTTCCTTTTCTCAAAGAACTGGCATCTAAGTTTTGCTGTCAGGTCATGATTTCCCTCACCATAAATCCATAGCTGGTCATTGTATTTCTCCATGTCTAACATTGCCTGTGCTTTTTTAAAATTAGCATTATTTTGATGTTCTGTTGTAGAGAACTGTCTTACAACCAGATAGAGGATCTTCCCAGTTTTTACCACTGCTCTGCACTTCAAGAGATGTGAGTAATTTTCCCTTTCTAAACTATTGCTAACATATAAGGATGGGCCAGTTACTAGTGTGAAGGTGAATGTGGGTTTTAAACAGATATATTTTTAAAACTGCTAAAGTGTTCCATCATAATGTACAAAGTATCCCTAATAAGTTGCCAGAGAAGCCAGAGTTTTCTGCACACTTGTATAGAGTATAGAGTGAGGCATCACTGCCCCTTCCCCATTGATTGCTGCACACTGCTGGTCATCTGGCTGAAAGAAGATCATTACACTTTTCCCTCACTTACAAAGAAAAAATGGCTGCTTGGAAATTGTTTCTTCCTTGCAAAATGCAGGCAGTCTTGGAGAGGCAACTAAAGGAGAGCTAACTATCAAGAGTAAAAAATTTTGAATTCCATGTGCAGTAAGCATGTTGTTTTTTTTTTTTTTTTTGAAGACTACTAAATTTATGGGGTGTTTTATTTCTTTTAACATGAATTTATCTTAAATACTTAGGGCCCATATTCTCAGTCCTCTCAGACCGCTCCAACCTTAGCCTAAAAATTCCTGCCAAGAAGTCCTAGTTTAAGAGTGATACAGTCAGCTGCTGAGAGTGTTTCTGAGGTAGGAGATGACAGAAATTCCCATCTTAGTGAGGAGGTATGGTTGACCCTGTTGCTTGGTTTGGCGCTGTCTTCTAGGGACTGTGATTGGTTCCTCTTCTTCTTCTGTTTAATGGCTGTTGGCAAATAATTTAATGCAGCATTACCGCCACAACCCCCCTATTCTTTTAAACAACTCCAACAAGTTACAATTTTTTATTACAGGTTTCCATACCCTAAGACCAGCCCATGATTATGTACTTATGTGTTCTGTTTAACTGTACATTTTATTTACTTCACTATAGTAAGCCTCTGTATCTCTATACAACAGTGGACTGCAGCATAATCAAATCAGAAGAATAGAGTCAAGCACCTTCCAGCAGCTCACCTCTCTTAGAACACTGTGAGTTTATCTTTGATCTATTTTTTTCTTTTCTCCCACATGTCTCACATTAGTTTTGTTGAAATTTGTTGTCCACAGCAGAGTGGGTCAGTAATTAAATGAAATGTTAAAAGTTTTGTTGTCATAAGATCCAAGTTATATATTTGGAATTTGGCAGTAATTCCAAATTGCCCCAATGTATCATAGTAATTTGGATGTTTGAGGATAATTGGTGTATGTATTCAATAATTTCATTTGGTGAATGTAGCTTTTATTGCAAAGTACTTTTAGAGGCTAGTAATATTTTAAAAGCATTCCATTTATGAATGCAGTCTTTTCTGGCTTACAATATGCCAGTGGGAATACCAAAAGACAAATGAACAAGTGTTTTTCATAGCTCTCTGTTTTTGAAATACCAAATAGGTTCACCTCTTTATTAGAAGTATGAAACAGAAACAGCATTAAAGAAAAGAAATAAATTTTTAAATGAGTTTTAAAAGATTAAAAACTGATACCTAGAAAAATATATATTTTTAAAAAGTATTAGTGAAGTCAAAATTTGTAATTTAGATATCCTAATACTGACACCTACAGGGTTGGACTTCAAAGTTTCTCAACAGTTTTCATGTCCAAATTCCAGACGTTGGGAAAGATGGAAATCAAATTCCATACTTTGTAATACTTCATAGGAAGCCTGAATGATGAGTATAACTGTAACTCCAATAAGTCCATTGAGTTCACTTTGAATCTTATTTTTATCTTGTTTTTCTCTGATAGTGATCTAAGCTGGAACAAGATTGAATGGATCTACCCAGATGCCTTCACCTCACTTCATTCTTTGATCAAACTGTGAGCAAAAACAGACACACATCTCTCACTTAGCCTGTCATACGGTTTATCTGATTCTTCAGCAGTCCTTTTGCACTTAAAATGGGTGACGAGGTTGTGTATCAGAATATATCACTATGTCAGAAATGTGGGCTAAACCACTACAGGTTCACACAACAGTTTAGTCTTGACAATTGTGTAGCCAAAAGCCTCATTTCAAGTCATGCCAACTTAAAATTGCATAGTCTGAGTGAAGATTGAAGTTTGTTTATCTAATCTGATAGTAGGTACTGTCCAGAGATAATCTGGTAGCATGTCTGAGCAGGTTAAAATATCAAAGAGAAATTTTTTTTTTTTTTTTTTTTTTTACTCTAAGGACTTTACATGCATAACATTTTACTTCTTTTTTTATTTTACCATAGGGACTTGACTGAGAACCATCTCAGCTCTGTACCAGTTGCAGGTTTGGGGGGCCTAACTCATCTCAAACTGAGGGGGAACAAAGAATTATATGAGGCCTTCAGTCCTGATCATTTTCCACACATGAGGTAATTGAAATGGTGATTCAAATATATCTCCTATAAGAACTGAACTTTTTTTTTTTTTTGCTAGTATGATCTACACTGGAAAAGGCATTTTCTTAACAAAACTGATTCAAAGATCCATATGTACATACTTTACACCACTGGCCAAATACAAAGTACTGCTGTAAAACGTTCCTGAATTCAACTTAGACAATGAAAATACATCTGAATTAAAAAGTTAACTCTTTGTATCAAGTTTCTTGAAGGTCTCATGTTTGGTATAAGGTAAAGAATGTGAGGGTGGCACCTAAAAGCCATAATATTCAGGCTCAAACCAGAAGTAATGTGGTTTGAGCCTGAATGGTTGTATTTTGTTTAAATTCCACCTGCCTTGCCATTTTCTTTGTCTTGGTAATCAATATTGCTCCTATTTGCTACAGGGTGATAGAGATGCCTTATGCATACCAGTGCTGTGTATATGCATCCTGTAACAGCTACAAGCCCACCACCCAGTGGGACACAGAGCTCAGCAACACCAATGAAGACCTACACAAGAGGACAGTGGTCACGTACCCCATCCATACAGACACTAACTGTAAGACTACAATCTACACTCATCAGCCACTTTATTAAGTTTAACTGCTTAACAAAATGACAAACCTGCCAATCACATGGCATTTAACCACAACGCAATCAAAGTCAAAAAGAGCAGTTAAACCCTGGTATATCTGTTTAACTGAGTTTTATAGTACCTTAAATGACAAACAAATACACATTGACATTTTAATTTTATGAGTACCACTTATCTTCTGAAAATATTTTGTTTGTCACTAAAAAATACCAATGGGCCACTTAATACCTACACACCATGCAAATATCAGTCCTTGCATTTTAACCATAAAAACAATGCTATCTTCTAGATGACCCTGATCTGGAGGAGTTTCAGTTGGAAATAGAAGAATCCAAGTTACAAACCAGTGTCCAATGCACCCCCATACCTGGTAACTGAAGTTACACATTTGATGTGATAATGTTTTAAGTTTGCTGTAAGAAGTACTGACTAGAGTTTTGTGTTTGTTATGTTGCAGGTCCTTTCCGTCCCTGTGACTCCCTCCTGGGCAGCTGGCTTGTCCGCGTTGGCTTATGGTCCATCTCCCTGGTGTCTCTGCTGGGAAACGTTATCCTGTTCCTGTCTCTCTTTGGATCACCGGGCAGCCTTTCTCCACTTCGCTTTATTGTGGCCTGTATGGGAGCTTCTAACCTGCTGATGGGGGTGTGTACATGCACACTGGTCCTTGTGGACGCCCTGACCCTGGGAGAATTCAATGACCACGGAGCCCGTTGGGAGGGCGGACCTGGTTGTCAGGCAACAGGATGGGTTTGGGTGTTTGCATCTGAGGCCAGTGTGCTGCTGCTGACTCTGGCAGCAGTGCAGTGTGGTGCGAGCGTGACATGTGCCCGCACTTATGGGAAATCACCATCCCTTAGCAGTGTACGCACATGTGCGTGTTTTTGTCTCACCCTCTCCCTCACAATTGCTTCACTCCCACTAGTTGGAGTGGGGGAGTACAGGTCTTCACCTTTCTGCCTTCCATCACCCCTGCCAACTCCATCTTCTCGCTCGCCATCCTCCCTGGGCTTCCCATTGGCACTCATTATGATGAACACCATTTGCTTGCTTATTGTCACAGGTTCATACATTCGCCTGTACTGGGAGCTACTTCGGGGGGAATGTGAGGGCTTGTGGGACTGTGCTATGATCAAACACGTTGCCTGGCTGATCTTCACTAATGGCCTTCTCTACATACCAGTAGCTTTCCTATCACTTTGTTCCCTTCTGGGTCTTCTCTCTTTGGGAGAAGAAGTTCTAAAATCAGTCCTCCTTCTGCTACAGCCCCTGCCTGCTTGCCTCAACCCTCTGCTCTTTCTTCTTTTCACGAGAGACCACTCTCAGTTGTTCTCATGGTCTCGCCCCAAAAGTCGCCCGCAGCTGCGCCGCGACCACACCTTGGACTCACTGGTTTCTGTGGAGACGGAAAAGAGCTCCTGCTCAGATTCTTCCACACAGGTGTCACTGACTGACATCAATGCCACATACAGTGCAGGGTCTTCTCCCCACCCTGGACTGGAATCAACCAGGTTTTCCCAATGCTCCTCTACATCCTCTGTGCACCTCATCCCTTGCAAAGTACCAACCATGACAGCCCAAGGAAGGGAGAGGGTGACAAAATGAGGGAGCATGGATAGTTGGGATCAAGAAGCGATTCTTCCCATTTCCTTCTGTGCTACAATGACTCACCTTATATCAACGAGCCCCTGAAACAGCTGTCTGAAAATATGGTGGGAAAATTGGACATTCAAGGACCACATCATTGCAGCATTTCTGAGCTACCCATCTATAAACTCTTGAGAATGAGTCAACAAAAGATGTTGACTACTAAAGAGATGTTGACAAGTGAACAGTCTTTTTGAACAGAGCGGGACTGTAAGTTTCTTCTTTGCCAGTGCTGTTGAACTAAAGGACAATTTCAGAGACTATCCAGCAGACCGAGTCAATCAACAAGCAGCTGAATGAATAATACAATGGAAAAAAAAACTGTTAAACACATTGAAAATCAAAGCTACAGGCAAATTAATAGTTTACCCTGAGGGAATAAATGTTCATACTGAAATGTGATGAGAAATGCAGCTCAAAAGTTGCATATTGTTTGATAACATTTAAGTGGAGTTTTGTTTTTAAATATAATTCTCTCATAACACCAAGTTCTTTTGTTCCAAAAAAGAGAATTGTCAAACATACCAGCTAATTTTCCAAGTTTAAGGTAACATGTTTTGTCCAGAGCAATTTTACTGCCACAGATAAGACTTTACAGCTGTGTAATAGATCATTTTTTATAAAATTATATTCTTTGGATGAAAAATAATGCAAAATGATTTGGGTTACACCTGTATTTTTAAGTCGTTTACATGATTTTGCTGAAAAACATGCAAGTTTGCCCAGCCAGCGTTAAGCAGTCTTATGGACTGAATGGGACATAGCTGTATTCCTGCCAACCTTAGAGTAGGCAAGTGATCTTTATATATATACAATGTAACTACCTCTGAACTATGGTATTGACTCACTACAGCCTTATTGACATTTGTCTTTTTATAAACAGCAAATATATAATTTTATACATCAAGAAATACAACTTTAGTTTGTCAAAAAAGCAAAAGAAAAAAAAAAAGTACCATTTAGGTTGTACATACTTTGTCTTTTAAACACGTTAGAATAAAATGATTAAAAACACCCCCAATAATACACATGTCAAGACAGTGCATAAAGTAGATCTTCAAAGTTTTATTATACACAGAAACACATAGTATACTTATAAATATGCAGCTTTTTCATAAAAATGCATCTATTCAGCACGTAAGCTTAGAAAACAAAAATAAAACCTTATTCACTATGGTAACAGGTGCACAAGAAATGATATGAAAGATGAGATGGCTCTGATAACAGAGGGGGGAAAACTACGGACAAGGTCTCTTCACCGGTTCTTCTGCCTCCTGCTGGGAACAGAGTGCATCCCGTTTCCGAGACGATACTTTCTGATCAGGAGGATTTTCTTTGTTGTCTTCCACAACTCCCTGAGCAAGGACAGACAAAAAACATTTTAGACAATCCTTTAGACAAACTCTACAAGTTTGTCATTTTTTCATCACCTAAAATGGAACAGCAGTCAATGGAGTCAAAACAAAATGAGCATAAATTACACCAAACTCAAACTTTGAAACTGGTGCCTGAAGATACAACACAAAAAAGTGAAACAAAACAGGCAATCTGTTGCCAATCGCCTCTCACGACACCACATTTTTTTCCTGGTACTTCAGAGGCATTGTTGCATTGCATTGGTTCCAACATTATATTTTCAGTAGACTTGTTCATTATGTGCAATATTCAGGTGATATTGCTGTGGGAATAAGTGTGACAACTTGCTTTGTAACACAACCAGCTCCTCACCAAAAATAATCAAACTTTTTTTCTAAAAACAGAATAAGAAATAGACAGAAAATGAATAAAGAAGCTACTGATACCTAGATATATTTTTAAAAACTTACAGAAAGGCTGAATAAATGTAAAGAGAGGTCAAATCTTATAAATAAATCTGTCATGCTTGAAGCAGAACAACAAAATAAGGGTGTTCCAAGACCTTTTCATAAAATTGTGACTTACAATGGTAGAAGTTGTGTTATCCTGTGGATCAGGTTCAAGCGAGAAACCACAGCACAGCCTTGTGGTTCAGATAAGCTATTACAGAACTGATACCAGAAAATAAAGTGCAGTGGAACCAGTAACATCCTATTGATGCACAGATCACACAACAGAGGTAGAAGAAAATGAGATAAAGTGTCTTACTTTGTTCTTCTGCACTGCATGTTCCTGTGTCCACTTCTTGGCCTTCTCTGTGAATAGGTGTTTGTTGTATTTGAACTCTGATGACTGCATTTAAAATACATGAATACATAAATAAACATTCAATAAATAAGAATCAAAGACTTACAACTACAGCTTTATAGGTGTGGCAAAGGTGTGATGGTATTCCAAAAAGATATTTTAGGTTTCTTCAAACCCGTAATGAAGCAACTTGTACACATTGCAATATATAAGGTAAAAAATAAAAATAAAAAACAAGACTATATGCGACTCACTATATCAGCCATAAGTGGGTCATCTGGATTGGGCTCAGCCATGAGCAGCTGGATTGAGGTGAGGACTGTGGAAATATTTAAAGACGGTTTCCAGGCACCCTGAATAAAAACAAACAAAAAAAAACCCAGTTGTGACTATTGCCTCCAACTTGTGAACGTAAGCTTAAGTATTTGACAGCAAATACAAAGTACACTATTCTTTTCACAACCTTTGGTGGGAGTTTAAGAGCATCATGGCAGATTCGTCCTGAGTTGTCAATGTTTGGGTGGTAGATTGGGGTCAAGAATCGTATGTTTGGAGGTTCAAATGGATACCTAAGGCACATCAACAGCAGACTAGTTATGTTTAAATGGTTAAATCAGTTTCATGAATGTTCAAAAGGACAAAAAAGTACCTTTCTGGGATCTTCACCTCCAGGGAGAAGATTCCACCTTCATAAGGAGTTCCTACACCACCAACTATCTCTGAAAGGTAAAGTGCTACTAATAAATTACCAAGAATGATCTGAATTAAATTATATTATTATATAAATTATACCCACAAGGTGTAAGTACATGTAAAAGTACCAAAGGATCAAAAAATTATGCAAGTTATTTTAGAGCGCTTGGTGAAACTTAAATATCTAATACACATTTTTACTTTGTCATAACCGAAAGGGGGAGGCAACATTTGTCTATTTATGATTGATTCATATGTAAAAACATACCTCCTATCATTTCTGAACTGTCAACCTAATTGTTGTTTCATTATCCATGGAAATATTTCTAATTGCCTCAGGCCCAGTGACTGCGGGCTTACGTGCTCGGAGGTCATCGATCCGCTCCTCGGTCTGCCAGCATGTTATCCCTGGAGGAGGCTCGGTGCTCAGGATCTGAAGTTCACGCTTCAAACGGGAAGCTCTCTGCATTCTTCAGGGTGTAAAAAAGTAAACTGATAGCAATTTCCCCACACAAACATAAATGAAGTCATATAAATATGAAGGCATGGCATACCATATGAGAATTGAACCTGACTCCACACCAAAGCAGCATAAAGATGCTGAAATTAGATTCTCACCTTCTGATTAGCACTCAAAAACTGGCCATTTCAGGACCTTATAAAACAATTTGTTGTTGATGATGACTTGAAAAAGGGTGTTTTTTAAGATTTGGCTGTGGTGTCCTAAACCTACAAATCTTTAAAATAAATCACTATTTTTGAGCTTTTAAACTTTGAAGACAGGGTTTTCAAATCATCAACAGTGCTTCTATTACTTCTATTAGTTTCTGTCACTAGTGTCTTCTAAGTCATCTTACGTTTCATCTGAGGAGGACCTGTGGTTTTCAAGTTGGACCCCATGTAATACGGTTTTAAGGAATAACATGTATTTAAAAAGCATTGTGTGTGTGTGTGTGTGTGTGTGTGTGTGTGTTTTGTTTTTGGAAAAACTCAAAGGTGACACAAATCACAAACTTTGTTCTATAAAGTGTTTACTAAATTTATAATGATTTTGTCAATGTTTGACCTGTTAACATTGTGCACTTTTTTTTAAAAGCAGGACCTCGTGTGATAATAATAAATTAAATTTGCTATGTTTTGAGTTTTCACAAATTAAATAAAAGTTTGACAATTTTCACAAACTGTGTTTTACGTAATGTGTGACATTTTTATAGGAATCCAGCATGACTATTGGAAGTATCGTAGATTATGAGCTGGAGCGGAACGAGAGCCTTTACTGAAGAGCCGAATCAGATGCTGTCTTCAGCTTCGTAGTAACACAAACATTTTTTAAAACAATTAGTCATCTCGTCTGCATTTCTGTCAGGTTTTAGTCATTGCTTGTTGTTAACCTACCGTTGTTAACCTAACTGTTCAAATCGCGGTACCCTTATATCAAAGTAAAAACAGAGCAATTTCGAGAGCTCATTCACAGATTGTTATCTCATTTGTTTATGTTGTCTCACCTGATACACACGTTGTACTTGCTGCAGAATTAAAAACTTGTCAACTTTTCTTCGAAAAGACGCGCCGGGAGCTGCTTTCGGATTTCCCTCTTCGGTGTCACACTTCTTCTCGTGTTGATTTTGTCTTGGTTGAAAAACAAAATATAGCGCCACCAACTGTTATGGAGTTTGGTTGCAGCGCAAACAATCCCAAAAATAAGTCGACTATTAATTCTATCTAATCTAATTGATGCGGAATAAAACAAAACAAACAAAACAATCTTTTAGTATAGTTTATTTTGAATTTTAAGTATCAACATGTGGATGATCATTATCCTAGATTTCTCACAAAAAGACTAATATAAGTCATATTAGTTTGATAAGTGGACATTACATTATATCACATGCAAAGATCTATCTGGTCAGTAATGCCATTACTTTTCAATCACACATAAAAAATTAAAAAATATATATATTTTCTAAGTGTTTATTTTTGTGTTT
Organism: Anableps anableps; assembly: GCA_014839685.1. Classification (NCBI taxonomy): domain Eukaryota; kingdom Metazoa; phylum Chordata; class Actinopteri; order Cyprinodontiformes; family Anablepidae; genus Anableps; species Anableps anableps. Next base: position 21,566,781 of record CM026071.1, read on the forward strand.
ATGATTTATTTTTAGATTTATTTTGTGTGAATACAATCACATTATAAGTTATTAATTCCTTAGTTATTCATATTATCAGATATACTATATATTTTTATATTATTTATGTGTAGACTCTACATAAGATCTTGAGTCTTCGATCCCTCTCTCTGCAGCATGTTTGTTTATTTTTTTTATGACTTTTTTGGTAATTCCATTGAGCAAAACTAATCTTTACAGTGAGGTATTACATGCTGTGCTGTTCCTCATTTGTGCTATAAGGTCCAGTATGCCCTAGCTGAAGTGTTAATCTACTTCTTCCAGTTCTTTTAACTTCTCTATTTTCCTTCGAATTCTGCAAATCATCTTTTTCTTTCTCACATTTTCTATTGCTTTTTTCCTTGTCAACAGACTAAAGTTCAAACATTCAGTTTGGAACAGCTCTGATGTAACAATTTGTTGTATCACTGATAATGTGATTTTTTTTTTTTTTTTTTCTTCCGAGCAGTACAGCACAATTATTTTCTCACAAAATTATTTCTGCAAAAGTTTCTATATTTTTCATGCTTTGGGGTTAGAAATCTGACTGTGATTCATTCTTTCATTTTGCAAATATTTGCAATAATTATGAACTAAATTACCCCTGAAAGGGTCTTTTTTTGTCAAGTAACAAGTAAAGTATTACAAGAAAACAAATCACATAAATCTGGAGGAGAATATTTTTTGATGCAAAGACTGTTTAATCCAAGTGTTTACATTATATAAGAGGTTGAAAATTACAGCTTGATCAGAATCTGCTTCTCAGTGCCTGGTCACAGTTTATCCATTTTAAATGGAACATAATGAAAACCTTGTATCATAATCCTGAGTGTAGCAGTCATGGCAGCAGAGTGAATTAAACCCTGTCTTATTTTAATGCTGTGGCATAAATAGCCTGAAAGGTTATGTTTCTGTGTTGTGTGTCTTCCATCCTGACGTCAGTGAAGCCGGAGTCTCTCAGAGCTGCCATATAGGCCTCGGGGCGCCAGTTCTCCCCTGGCATCACTCGCTTAGCTGCTAAAATAGCTATATGCGAATGCCTCAGTGTGGTAATTATCATCCCTCCTAAGAAGGTCAAAGGTTATTAGAAAACAGCGTTTAAATTTGAGCTTATTTATATATCTAAACAATATAGTGTGTCTTACCTGGTTTCATTACACGGTGAATTTCTAAGGCTGTCTTTTTGAGGTCAGGCCAAAAGTAGTAGCAGTTACAGTGAAACACTTTGTCCACACTACTGTCCTTCAAAGGCATTGCAGCAACATTACAGTGATGGAGGGTCACTTTGCCATTCTCCAGAAATTCCTTCACTCGTTCTTTGGCCATCTGTCATAGCAGAAAATAAAATAATCCAATGTCTCAAATGTGAGACATGATCAGTCTTTCCACAAATCTACAATCCATTTTACCTTCACTTGTATTCAATGAATGTATTGTTTTTCAGACACTTTCTTCATCAACCTTAGAAAAAAAAAAATTAATATGTAAATAATATGAAAACATCTCACCTGATGCATGTACTCAGAGTAATCCACTCCTATCAGGTGACCTGTAGGTGCAGTGAGGAGTTTGGCTGCTAACTCTAGACCCAGACCTGGGCCATGACCCAGCTCCAGCACCGTGTCCCCTGGTTGGATCTTACACAGCTCCACAGCTCTCTCCTCAAGAACCTTGTTGCGTGTTTTGAACAGCTTGCTGACCAACCACCCCCCCACAGATCGTGTTGGCCTGCCCAACTGGCTCCCCAATTTTTTAGCCCACATACCTGGAGAAATTAGATCATGGAGATCACAGGACATTTTGGAACTTTTTGATTACAAACTTACACACACACACACACAAAAAAAAAAAAAACACCAATGCCCCCCCATAAACAAAAAAGTTCAAAAATTCCACTACCCATTAATTAACAAAAAATGACCAATCATGATTGGAATAATGATTCCAATATGATTCTATAAATAACACAAAAATTATGTTTATAACAATCATCAAGCAGTTTTAATCATTTAATTCCGAGATCCTAAAAAGAGCTTTTATATAGTATTAAAAATTATTTTTAAAAATATAAGGCTAAAACAAAATAGTTTTTATTTTCAGATAAAGAGGTAATAATCATCTACAAAAACACTGAAATAAATAAATATTAACAGTCAACACATTTGTTTTAAAACTGATAGGACAATGAAAATAATTCATTTTATAATAACAATAAATGCGGATAAAATTCAACAACAAAAATGAACAATAGCTGCAATTCATTGAAATCTCAGATGCACAACTGTCAAGTTAGCTTCTAAAAAGTAAAACATTCTCTGCAGCTCTATAGTTCATCAAATATTGTTCCACAAGATGTTCGATGTTAACAACTCTTTGAGGGTTTTTGGTTGAACCAAAATACCTTAAAAGAACTGAAGGAAGATTTGTGAAAGAACAATTTAATAACTGGTTGCCGTTTCAGTATTAGGAACATATACTGGCTAAAAATGCAGTTAACAGATTGAAGAAAATGTAGCTAAAACTGTACTATGTAATAATATTAGACAAATGACCATTTGATTTAGAGGGAGACAAAGCTTTATGGCATTTAAAGCAAAATGTAGAAATGAGGCATATATATTTTGGAACTGTGAACTCTGATTAGAATTTAAAATGGTAAACAAGGAGTGAACTTTTTAAAATCTAAGCTGTACAGGTTCTTGTGGCATGGGGAATTTCAGGGCACTGGAGGACCTCAATAAATCACATCATCATTGAAAAGTTAATTTATTTCAGTAATTCAATTCAAAAATTGAAACACAAATATGAATTCATTACACACAGGGTAATATTTGTCAAGACTTTAACATTACAGTTAACAAAGGCCCAGAAACATGTTTTTTAGAAAACTAAAAGTTTTATATAAACCAATTAAAATTGTTTTCTTTTAAATAGAAATGTTAGCCTACTGAATAGTATGTCAATGGACTGTACTGAATACACGCTCGATACTAAGTCAGGGCTTCTTTTTAATGGATTACTGCATCAGTGCAGCGTGGCATGGAGGAGATCAATCTGAGGCTCTGCTGAGATGTTAATAAAGCCCAAGTTGATTTATTTGTGCCTGTAGCTCATCTGCTTTGTTGGGTCTGCTGTGTGATCATCTTCTTGACCAATATTCATAAATTCTCTGTAGGGTTCAGGTGAGTTTTGCAGGCTAATCAGTAATACCATGATCAATAAAGCAGGTATCGGTATATCTTGGCATGGGCAGGTGCAAAGTCCGGCTGATTTAATTTTTTTTAGCATCTCTTTAAAGCTTGTCAACAGAAGGAATCATGGAGTGCTCTAAAATTTCCTGGTAGACATCTGTGCTGACTGTGGACTGTAGAAAACACTGTGGACCAACAGCAACAGATGATATGCTGACCTAAATCACGTCTGACTGTGGAAACCTCTCCACTCTCTAGACTCTGTGACCATGATTTCCAAATAAAATACAAACTTTACTTTCAGAGGTAGGTAATACTCAGTTACTTTTACTTGAGTGACATTTTGAAAGAAAACAAAAAACAACTTTTAGGAGTAATTTTACTACACCGTACTTTTTTACTTTCACTTGAGTACCATTATTATGAAGTATTGCCATTCTTAGTTGAGTAAAATTTCTGGATACTCTGCCCACTGCGAGTAATTACACTGAATGACGAACAAGCTTGCTTTAAACAAAATTGCTTGAGAAACAGCGACACCTACTGTTTACATCTGGAGATCAAAAACATACAGTAAACGGTATTTATTGTAACTTGAATTACCTTACCCTGTACATGCTAAGTAATAGTTTCACAAGTTTTATATGGAAAACGTTTGATTTGGAAAAGGGTTTCTTCTGCCTGAATTTTTTTATTTTGTAATTATATACCAACATTTGAATATAATTTTATATTTTTGCCTGTCTGATGACAATTTTTAAATAACATATCAGATGTTCTGATCAGTTACTCAGAAGCTAACTAGCTTTTTCGCCAAATGTTTTTTTTTTACTCTTACTGGAGTAATTTCTAGGATGTCTACTTCTTACTTTTACTTAAGTAAAAATGTGTTGAAGTAGTGCAACTCATACTTGAGTACGGTTTTTGGGTACTCTATCCACATGTTTACTTTCTGTTGAAAAGAGGACTTTGGACTACTGACTAGTCTCCTTCTTCTTCTCCTAAGCCCAGATAAAATGCCTCGTATGTTGTCTCACGTTCACTTTTTTAACAGAATAAATGAGATGGAGGGATGTTATTGCCAAAAAAAAAAAGTACTAAAAGACTTAAAAGTATTTTGTTGTTGTTAGTCTTTTCTCTCTATGTTAAAAGGGATTATATTGAGCGGTGTCATATTCCCACAGGGAGTCCTTTCCAGCTGTTTTTTAACCTGTCTTGAACCTATCTGCAAATTACCTGCAAATCACACCAATATGGCGGCTTTCGTTTTTTGGCAATGTTTTTTGGCAATGTTTAGTCCGTCCCTCCTGCTTTGTCTTAATATATGATACTTACTTTCTCCTGCGGAGAAACTCTCTCCAGCCCAGTCTTTGAGCTCTTCCTGTATTCGAAGAGGAGGGGCAGAAGTGCGAGCTTCTTATTCGTGTTTAGCCGACGCAAGCGCATCTCCTTTCTCTGCCTTTTCACACTCCCACTACTTTAAAACCACCTTCATCCCTTAATCCTTCTGGGTTTTTTAAAAACCTTTATTCTACCAGGAAGTCCCTTTACATAAAATCTTTTTTTCTTTTCGACGGAGACATGGCCATGGGGCACACCGATGAACTGTTTATAAAACAAAATAAGCATAAAATTACATACAATTGAAGGTTTTCTTTCATTCCTTCCACTAAGACTTTTTTAATTCGCAAAAGTGTGGAAATCCCCCTTTACATGTAATATCTAACAAGTTATTTGAACAAATGCGTCCATATAACTGGGCTGTGGAGATGCAGTCAGGTTTTTTTGGAAAGGTGCGCGGTGTCTCTCACCAATGAGCCTGTTTTGCACACACCCCCTACGGGGATTGTGTTTCTTTCGTTTTCATTTCCCGGAAGGGTCGAATGTGAAAATAGTGCAGTTTGTTTTATTTGTTCAACAACATTATGTTTTCTTTAAAAATGGAGTGTGAAAAGGCGTCACGTTAAATCTATTTGATTTACTCGGCGAGTCAATTTATGAGAAAATAGTCCCGAATTTCTGGTGCAATCAAGAAAATAAGGGAGATTTACATGGCGAGCGTTTCCCCGTCACCTTTGATCAAGGTAAGCAAAAATATCAGGAGCTAACCTTCCAACAATGTAGGATATGTATTCTCCTAAACTTCAATCAGTTTTAATTTGTTTTTTGAACAGACTAAATATAGTCAGTCATGAGTAGAAGTCAGTTTATGTTTTATAATAAATGGCATTCTCTTCACTGCCCTTTTGTTGTTATTTGTAATATCATGTGTCTGTGCTTAGCAAGAAAACAGTTCTTCAGCCATAATGCATGGGAGGGAGGTCAGCCTTCCTCCAAATCACCCTCCTTTGGTCAGTCCTCACACTCAGGAAGATCTGTGGCATCTACCTGGAAGACTGAGTGAGATCTTTTTTTAAACCATCTCAAGTGAAATGCATAAATGCATTAATTTATATCTTTTAAATATTCTGTAAAACATTTTGCTCCATATGTTAAAGTAACTTTTTTTGTTTTTTTGTTTAGGAATAAACCCATCTCTGTGGGATAAGGAGGATGTTGCCCACTGGCTCCACTGGGCTCAGAAGGAGTACTCATTACGCCGACCAGAAAAGGGACATTTTGAGATGAACGGCAGAGCCCTTTGTTTGCTCACAAAGGAAGACTTTAGACGCCGCTGCCCAAGCTCAGGTACAACTGACTTTCTTTTTCTACTTAAAAAATATATATTATTCATTTTATAATCAATGATGGTTTTCCTCAAGGTGATGTTCTTTATGAGATCCTTCAATGTGTAAAGCAACAAAGGAGGAGTGTTGTCTGCCAGTCTCCTAGTGTGTCTGCTCCGGTGGCGGGTGGGCAAATTCAGACTCCGGTCAGCAGCCAGATACTTTCTCACACTGTCCAAGAGCCACAGTCTGCGACAGTCAGTGTGAGCCCAGGTCAGAAAATTTATCCATGAGTTTACAGACTTAGTCTTTTTACTCTTATTGTTTTAGCCACACTAGAAATGTCTCTTGATCTTCTGTTACTAAGTAAATGGGACGCATTTAGAAGCATTTGCAAATCAAAACCTGTAGTGACTTGCAAAATTTTGTCCTTCTCTTTGGACTTTTATACAATTTGTTACATTGCAACCACAAACTTTTTTTTATCTGAACTTTATGTGATGGACCAACACAATGTAGTTCAGAATTTGCAAACAGAGATGGTTACATATCCAAAAACACTATGTGTATTAGAAAACTAGCACTGCTTATTACACCATCCTCACTTTGAAACATGGTGGTATCACCATAACACTGGGGCACTTCTTTTTAGCAGCAACACAGAAGTTGGTCTGAGCTGATGGGAACATGTATGTAGAATAGATAAAAACAGGACCAACTGAGAAGGAAACCTGTTAAAAGTTGCAAAAGACTTTAGATTAGGGTGGTTACATTCAATAAAGACAACAACCCTTAACATATAGCAAGATCTACAAGGTAATCGTTAAATCATAGAATATTCATGTGTTAGTTGAATATATGTCTGAGCTTTGACTGATCATTCTGACAGTCAGTGGCAAGACCTGTAAATTGTTGTTCACAGATGCTCTTCATCCAATATTGGTTTGATCTATTTTGCCAAGAAGAATGGACAAAAACATCAACTGGAATCGCAAAGCTAGTAGAAACATGCCTGAGAAGAGGTGCAGATGTAACTGCGGGGTTCTACAAGTATTGACCAAGGGGGGCTGAATACAAAATTCACACCTTTTAGAATTTTATTTGTAAAAGAAGGTTTGAGTCCATTGTTTCATCTTTCTTTTAATCCAAACTTATGCACTACTTTGTCTTAGTCTATCAAATATGCCAGTAAAATATTTTTTGTTGTTTGTAGCAAAATATGAAAAGGCTAGATGTGTATGAATAGTTTTATAAGGCACTGTAAAGAACTTAATCTGTTTTCCTTATCAGGAGTAATGTGCTCAGTTTGAACTTGCTGCAGTTGCATTTTGGCAAGCACAGACAAGAAAATCCAAATCCAAATTAAAGCACATGAAAAAGTGACTTAAGGGGCATTGGGGGGGTGCATTTTGCAAACAGTAATTTTAGAATTATGGAGATCCATCTATATGATCACACCATTCTAAACTCAGATCAAATCCAGGGAAGAAACTTTGTGCAAAATTATGCATTATGTATTCAAACAAGATTATTATATAGCATTTGCAGAAGTTTGTTCAACCAAGTATACATCCTTGCAGAAATAAAAGTAGTACAGAAAAACAAGTACTACAAATTAAGTGAGCTCAAACTCAACGCTTATTTGGTTTGATGCATATCAAATCAAACTTTATTTAGCATTTATTCTAGAGAGCATGTTGGCAAAGAGACTTCCTGATTAATATGTCTCGACACACTAAGGCTAAGTTCATGCTTTTTCTTGCTGCATTTGTGAGGAGTCAAATCAAATTGCCTTATCTTTGTAATTGACCCAACCCCGACCATCACGAGTATCAAAAAACCCCTGTTTGACTCTCTTTTATTATTTTTTCCCCCCTGTCATGTAACTTATTGACGCAGGTGTTGCAAAATGCCACTATGTAATGCTTTATATAAAGTTTTATATAACTTTTTAATTATAGTGTTGTAGTGAATACTTTGTTTTTATGTTCTGCCTTGAAAAGTAGAGTATTTATTACAATTCTCATACCAATAATTTGTGAGCTGCTTAATTTATAAAGCTGAAAATGAGTACAGTTCAGCCACACACATTCCTTTTCTGCCTCAACCACAAAAAGGGTGCTTTCCATTGTAGGACGACAGATGTGTGCTAATAGGTTGTGGCTGCATGGATAGCAATAATCTCACAAGTCCATGGTCTTCCTTTTTTTGGTTTAATTCGATGCCTTATGGGCCCCATGTAAAATGATATTAAATTATCTCCTCATGTTAATCTTTAAATTAATGTTTGATAACTTCTGTTAATGTAATCACTGAAGCTGTTGCAAAACATTTGTTTTACTTTCTGTTTGGCTTTTCACATTTCCTCATATTTCACTCTGGCAGTTTCCCTCGCAGTCACTTCTGCAGTGCCTGCAGCTGTTGTAGCCGCTGTGAGCAGCCAGTCTGAGCCCATTTCTCCTCTCAGAGAACACCCTGTTTTTTACCCTTACTCTGCTCCGCTTACTCATAACAGTAAGTATAAAAAAACAGATATACCAAAATACTTGAATGCTCTGTACTGCAGTATTAGTCAGTACTGACACCAATTTTGTTTGTTTGTTTATTTGTTTGTTTGTTTTATCTCTTTACTTGATTTTGCCTTTTTCATAGTTGGATCAGCAGCTGTCTCTGCTTTACCCCAAAACCAAATTCAATCACTTTCTCTAAAAGAAAGCGTCATTCAGGAGCCTCTCAACCTGTCCAGTCGAGAGAGGCCAAGGAGTCCGCTGCATAAAGCTAATGGACGCATACCAGGTATTGTCAACTTAAGTAGTTAATGGTTCCTTCAAATTGATTTTTGTCACATAAAAAAAGAAAACCAGAAAAGCTGCTATGTTGCAGTCCATTTACCTTGGAGGTTGGAAATAATATCTGGGAATAGTATCACACCCATCTTTACCATGATCCAGTTCCAAATCGGAAAACCCTGAGGATATGTTAATTGTTGTCCTCAGGGACTAGCACAACAGGTGTTATACAGTCAACTGACTTAATGAGATATGAACAGATCTGGGTCAGTTTGGACCTTAATCAAAATATTCCAACAAGTCACTATTTGGTACGTTTAAACAAATTGTTTCATACCTTATAACCTTTACATATTACAGTTTATTTATCATGTCAGTTAAGTGTTTTGATGAATTATAGAAATAAGTACAAAATAAATTAACAATAATGAAAATAAAAATGCCAAAATCTCACACATAATTTATTTTAATTACAAATTTTTCTTCTGCCCTATTTCCTTCTAATTGTGATTCTGATCCCATTTGAGTTTTGGCTGCATGATATTAGAAAAACATGCAATATGGGTGGGAAAAATATTATATAAGTACAAATGCAAGCAACTGATACAGTCTGTGAGGAGTGCAAACAAACAGTTTATTTCTGCAATTATCACTATGTTGTAGCAACCATTTTGGGGTAAAGATGGACAAAAAGCACCATTATGGTCAACAAGTGGTTGAGGAGTGGTTTGAGGAGCTCAACAATGATCTTAAGGTGTTAACTTGGACTCAAAATTTGTCGGATCTTGATCCAACAATCATAAATAGGACTTGGTGGGCAATCAAATTTGATCCATCCAGGCCTCACCTTTGAACTTGTGATATCTTAGTACCAGATACCACAGTACACATTCAGGACTCCAGTTAATCCCATGCCTCAACAGCATGTTGGGGAATCAACATACTGTTAGGCAGGTCATCATAATGTTATGCATGATTGGGTGTATTTTTCACTTTGGTCACTTCAAGTATTTTCTAGGTCTTTTGTGTTATGGGTATTTGAACACTGGATGAAAGAAGTTTAAAACTATTAACATAAAATTTGTGTTGCTGGTTTAATCGTGGCCAGAGTGCAGACTGCTGTGGGACTATGTGTATCACTTGCTGTGTGACAATCGCTACCAAGACTACATTCGGTGGGAAGACCCCGACACACATGTATTCAGGGTGGTTGACCCTAATGGACTGGCACGACTCTGGGGAAACCACAAGGTGAGTCACCAGATCTTCACCTTGTAGGGAAATTGAACAGCTTTAAGAAAATCAGGGCACACAGAAGCTCTGTCATATCAAGCAGTGTGGACTTATAGTGGTGTGTTTACTCCGTTGACAGAATCGAGACAACATGACCTATGAGAAAATGTCCCGCGCTCTGCGTCACTACTACAAGCTTAACATCATCAAAAAGGAGCGAGGACAAAAACTTCTCTTCAGGTCTGTGGCAATTTCTCTCTCTCTCTCTCTCTCTCTCTCTCTCTCTCTCTCTCTCAATCACTCACTCACTCACTCTTTCTCTCTCTCTCTTTTACCAACATTCTGTTTTCTCCTTTCAAAAAACAAGCAACATCATGGTTACTATTTTCTCTTTGACTCCCCTCAGATTTCTGAAACTCCCTCAGGACATCAAGAAACACCAAACTGACACAGTTGGGTCTCCTGAACATACACCACCTCAGGATGTGGACTTTGCAGAAAGCAGTCCTTTCCAGGATCTCAGTGACGATCATTTTGAGGTTTCGCCCGACCGAGCTTCTCCACAGCCTCCCCCAACTGGTGCTCCAGTTAGATAGAAAAAAATATGAATGAAAGTACAACTTTAAATATACAGGCAGAACAAATAAATATTTTGTTTTTTATGACAGTTTCAGCTGCAAAAATGATCCATGCTTGTACAGATTGACTAAAATATTCTAAATATTTTCTGTCAGGTTGCATTCTGCACTGTTCATCATTTTACATGTGAATGAACACTAACATTCAGGTAAAAAGAAATATGTGAAAGAATTATCAAGCTTCATCCATAAAATTGTAACATATATAAGTTTACTAAGCATAATTGCAGTGTGGTTTCTGGATTTATTTTCACAAACTAATAAAGTCTAGTATAAAAGAGATAAATGAAGCAAAGGCTAGCTGTGATCAAAATTTCTGTTGGTTCTATTATTTTAATATGAGGAATTTGTTTTTTATGAGAGTTTTGATTATTTGTCTTGCTCATGGAAATATATTTTTTTTATATGACACAGGCAGAATCTCTATTGCTGTATATAAAGATGGAAAAGTCACCAAAATGTAGTGCCTTGCAAAAGTATTTACACCACTTGAACTTGAAATAATGCTATGAGCACAAAGTTCTATGTATTTTGTATTTTGTATCGGATTTTACGTTTTAGATCAACAAAAATCAACAGGATTTTCAGCACTTTTTAACAAAACAAAATTTTAAAAATGTTAGCATATTTATTTAGCATCCAAGAGTTGATACTTTGTACAACCACCTTTTGCAAGTTTTAGGGGTGTGTCTCTACCCATTTTGTAGATACTAAAATAATTGCCTATTTTTCTTTGCAAAAAAGCTCAAATTCAGTCAGACTGGGTAGGGAGCACCTGTGAAGATCACTTTTTAAGTCTTATCAGAAATACTGAGTTGGATTTTGGTCTGGAGTTTAAATGGACCATTTTATGACATGAACCGACTTCCACTGAATCTCTGGGTGTATGTTTAGGGTTGTTCTTCTGGAAGGTGAACTTTTCACAACCTCAAGTAGGTTTTCTTTTGGAATTATCTCATATTAATCTCTCTACTGTACATCCTCACATCAACTCTGACCAGCTTCACTGTCCCTGTGTCATAAAAGCATCCCTACAGCATGATGCTGCTACCACCATGTTTTACAACAGAGTTGGCTAGTTAGGCTCATGTGAAGCATTAGTTTTCCACCACATATATAATTTTGCATGTATCCCAAAAAGTTAAGTTTTGTTGGTCATCTGACAAGAGTATGTTGTTTCACATGTACACTGTGGCAACCTTTAAATAGAACTTCCCATGGCTTTCTGAACGCATTAACGGCCTGTATCCTATCCTGATTGAGCTGTTGATCTCTATAGCTCCTCCAGATCTACCATGGAGCTTTATTAATTCTCTGACTGAAATTCTCCTAGCCAGGCCTGCTTGTTCAGGGATATGCATTTCTTAACAGGTTTACAGTTCTGGAAACTTTCCATTTTTGGATGAGGCCCCAGAGATCTATAAAGCTTAGGATAATGCTTTCTAACCTACGCCTTTTTGTAACTTTTCCACAACTTTATTTCTGACTCATCTGTTGTGTTTCTTGGCCCTCATAATTCTATTTGCTCAAATATTCTCCAACAAACTCCTGAGGCCTTCATTGACCTGTATTTCAAAATTAAGTTAAACACTGGTGAACTGTTTCCTAAATAGGTGAGTTCTGAAGGTATGTGGTTGCACAGGATTTTATTTAGAGGTATCAGAATAAAAAAAAAGCTTAATACATGTGCACCTCAACCTTTAGATTTTTATTTGTTCTTACAAATACATTGTGAGGACCCACTGCTCCTTGCCTGGGCGCCATAAGAAAGCTGTCTTTGGGTTAGGGGTTAGCTTTAGAGGTAAAGTGTGAATTCAGTTTTGGTTAAGGTTAGGAATATACTAGCAATGGTTAGGGAAAATGTCTCGCTCTACATAAATGAGGTTACTAAAATGGGTGGTGGAAGTTGTTACTAAGTTCTAATATGGATAGAAATACAAATTTGTGTGTGTGAGAAAATTACAAATTGCACTAATGGTCTTGAAACTGTCTCATAGCAATGGTAAAACTATTTGAATATTGTTTGAAAGAATGAGAAAATAAAGAAAATCTCAATGTAGTAAATATCAGGGACATTACATTTATTTTCTTTTTTGTTTTGCAAAATAAACTATTGTGAATGTCCTTTAAATTCTTTGGAGTATATCAGTCATAAGCTTAAGATTTCTATGTAACAACTTAATAAACCTCAGAACTGAAAGTGCTTTACGACTTAGACAAAAAGCCCTTGAAACTGCCATATCACATGGCCATGACAAATAAGATATGTCCAATTGGGATGTATTTATAAATGCTGCCTGACTCGCCCTCAAACACTTTTAACTGAATGCTTCATCAATGCCTGTTCTAACTTGGTGTTCTTTATTTGCTGTTGCCCCTCTAATGCTTTTTCTGATTAAAGAATAATTAGTATATTACTCAGCCTTTTCAAGATGCCCCACAGTATCTCAGGTTCTCACTTTCATGAAGTTCCATGGGATATTTCCTTCTCTGGATCTGGATTCCTGGCTACCTATCAGCTGGGGGTTGTTCTGTGCTTCCTGAAATATGCACCCTGGATTCTGCAATCAGCCCCCCACATTCTCGGTGCATCTGCTGGATCTGTGGTAGCAGCGGCAGTTGTCTGCAAAATCAACCCGAGTAAGTGAACTTATTGTTTCATCTAACATTTCTTAGTTCCTTGTGAATATGACTTCAGACTCAGTATTCTTTTATATTACAGCTGCCATTTGGGATGAGATAATCCTTTTTGCCAAACAGGTGATGGCTGTCCCATTTGGACCACTGAACCCCTCAGTCAGTGTTTTCAAGTGGTTGGAAAGTGTTTTGCGCAAACATCTTCCTTCAGATGCTCACCATTTTGCAAGTGGTCGCCTTGGTGTTGCTGTGACACGACTGTCAGATGGGATGCACCTAATCATGTCGGAATTTCAGTCCAAAGAAGAAGTAGTGAAAGTAAGTTTGTGCTGCTGCTCAATAATTCTTTTTCTCAAATAATATTTTATTAACATAAATAATAATAAAAGTAGAATACTGCAATTTATTTAATGATTTATTGTGGAGGAGGTATACAGTTGAGACAAAATATTTACATACTCTGAATAAAGAGACACATAATCTAATTACCAGCATGGCTTATACATTTTAACTGTCTGATATTACATCATACATTAAATCAGATTTTTATTAAATAAAGCGTTTTTTGTGTCAGCTGAGTTAGAACTGCCAAAATTATTTGTATTTGCTACTAGCCAGAAAAAAAGGGTGATAATTTTTTTTTTTTTTTTGAAAACTTATTACTTTCTTCAAAGACAGAACTTCCCACACATGGTTCACAGGGAAACAAGTCCTGTACTGATACAGGCTGCTAAGCCACTCAGGAAGTTGCAAAGAAACCACATGCCTTTTGTGGCCATCATCAAGGTCCTAGCATAATTCTAGCTGGATATTTGACCACATTTCCAAATAGAAATGATCGAGCTAATTTTAATTATTTGGTATTCTGGCTGAAAACCCTCTTTTTTTTATTTATTTTTTTTTTTATTTTTTTTTTTTAGCATAGTCCATACAGTTTCAATAGGCCTGAGGTCAGAGCATTACTGAAAGTTAACATTGGCCTTTTAATTTGAAAGCATCACCATGACTCTTCCAAACATATTTCCTGTTGTGTGCCCAAACAATTTAGTTTTTGCTTCCTCTGACCATGAAATATTTTTGCTCGTCCATGTCATACTTGAAGGTGTTGATCTTTGAACCGCCATTCATTATAGGTTGGCACCCTCTCACAAATGATGATGTGAAACTTGCTCCACTGTGGACAGTTACGCTGGTGTTTCAGTATCTTCTAGTCAACTTGAGCTTTAGCAGTGCCTTGATTGTTCATTAACTTTCTAACAATTTTTCATTCATGCAAGACAAGCAGTTTGGATCTGATGATTTAAACTGTAACCATCCTGGGTGTTCCAACAAAACAATGACCCCAAACGTTCATAAAAAACTACCCATTAAAGGGGTTACATTAAGCTTATGGAATGGCCTGCTAATAGCCCTAACTTCAATCCTACAACAACATTTGTGGACTATGCTTAAAAACCTGGTCTTTTAAAGCCCAGAATTGATGACATTCATATCCATGATGAATGTATGCAATTTTTGACAGAAGTATATGTGCTATATTTGCAGTCTGAAATTCAGTTGTTGTACGTTGTCCATAGGCTCTTCTGTGTAGCTGTTTTGTCCCTGGATATTGTGGCTTTCTGCCTCCAGTCTTCAAAGGAGTTGTGAGTATTTTAGGAGTGCTCACAGATTCATTCCAGTCACTAAGTAACTATTGTCAAGCTTTTTATTATTGTTATTATTATTATTATTATTATTATTATTATTATTATTATTATTATTATTATTATTATTATTATTAAACAGCACTACATGGATGGTGGCTTGAGTGGACTCCAACCCTTACTATCGGAGTCGTCTTGCCGCACACTAACTGTATGCCCATTCTCTGGAGAAGCCGATATCTGTCCAGCTGATCCTCCTTGCATGACGGAATTGGTAGTTACTGGAGCTCTTCTTAAGTTCAACATGGCTAACAGCTTCAGAATCATCAATGGTCTTTACCCTGTGACTTTAGAGGTAAGATGCTGTATTTTTCTTGGTAGTTGGTAGCACTGTTGCTATGTAGCAAGAAGGTCCTGGATTTGAATCCGGCCTGAGGTCTTTTTGCAAGGAGTTTGCATGTTCTCCCTGTGCATGCGTGGGTTCTCTCTGGGCACTCTGGCTTCCTCCCGTAGTCCAAAAACATGACTGTTAGGTTAATTGGTCTCTCTAATTTCTCCTTAGTTGTGAGTGTGTGCGTGCATGATTGTTTGTCCTGTCTGTCTCTGTGTTGCCCTGCGATGGACTGGCCACCTGTCCAGGGTGTACCTCGCCTCTCAGCCGATGACCGCTGGAGAAGTCCTTTGGATAATGTAATGGAATAGTTTTTATTTTCCAAATGTGTTTTATGGTGTTTTTATAGAATAACATTCAGTGAGTTGAGTAGTTATAAATGCCACTTGTCTTGTTGATCCCTGTGTTAATCTAATGAATTGCCAACATCTGTTTTAATTACCCCACTGTAGCAATAGATAACATAATTATGGGCAAGATTCAGATTATGTAATGTTTTGACAATATTGTAAGAAATTAATTCAGTTCAATTCGATGTTATACAGACCCATTCAATGAATTAGAATATTACTAAAAAGCCAATTTATTTTAGGAACTTTATTACTAAATGAAACTATTTACTCTTTTCAGAAGCCTGGTATTTCTGTTTAAGAATCATCTTTTCTTTATTGATCTTATGTAATATTGTAATTTTCTGAGAGGCTGAATTTTGAGTTTTCATTATCTGTAAGCCTTAATCATCAAAATTGCATGAAATGAAGGCTTGTAATATTTCACTATGTGTAATGAATCTATCTAACATATGAGTTTCACTATCTGAAATGAGAGACAAAAGATATTGATTTTGTTTGAGATGTAATTTTGTTTGATTTTGTTTGAGATGGGAAAAAAACCGAAGAAATTATTGTAAAACTATTCAGAGTACCCTTATTTGAAAAGATTAAGCAAAAAAAAAAACCTAACAATACAATAAAAATAATTTCTTTATCGTAGTATCATGAAGTATTATTCATTTTGCATCAAAATACTTGTCTTAAATGAGATTCACTTATCACCAAATATTCTCAATATTGAGAATAAGTTTTGAATCAGACGTTTTATTTATTACCTTTTGACTTTTGAAAAGAAAAAAACAGTACCCTCTTAGAATATATGTAGCTAACCCTTGTAACCATGTTACACACACATTTATTGTTTTTAAAAGGCAGATCTAACTTGGTTTTGGACTTTGAAAACATGTCCAAGTAATGATATAGGTTTCAATTATAGATAATGGTCCTACAGTTACACTGTTTAAGCTGTTTGTTTCTCCTTGTAGACTGTAGAACAAGCCTTCCATGTTGGCTACAAAGATGCCATCAACTTCCTTCAGAGCAATGGTGGGTCAAGTTAAAAATTAAATGCTTTAAGTTTACTTCTACAAATTTCTGTATGAGAGTGTAATCACTGAATGTATTTACCTTTCTTTAGATGTTGCCCTTGCTAGGGTAGGACACAGTGTACCCCAAGGGTGCTCAAATGGTAACAATCCAAAGATGGATCTGAAGACATCCAAAGTAGAAGAGAAGGAAATGAAAGGGAGGGAACAAACTGACCTGAAAACATCTTTCGAAGAACACAGATCCATGCAAATGTTCAGCTCCACTATGCAAGAACCCACTGAAGATCCTCTTCACCATTTTTACTTGATGAAGAATGGTAAGGTTGTTACCACAAGCAATCATCTTTAGCGGCTGAGTAATACAGAAAGCCACTGAATTCTCTACCAGCTGAAGTTAGACAAGAGGTATATGTAAATTGCAGGGTAGTAATCTAGAACCACAATCAGAGCATCTCTAAGAAAACATGTATTCTTAAAGTCAAAGCAAAGCAAAGAGTCATTCTGCTGAAATGTGGCATTCTTAACCACTGCTTCATAAAGGCAGTTTTAAAGTATCCAGAGACATAGGTTTCAGTTCAAAGAATCTAAAACTGGAAAAGTAAATCCAAAAATGTTAACTATTTGGATTTAATTTTTGGAATTTACTTGAAAAATTATTAAACTGCTTTTAGAGTGAACTCTGTAGCATCTTTTGTCTTAAAAATAAGATTATTATACTGATCCATTCCATTAACTGTGTCCTTTTATCTTTCAGCTCTGATGAGCAATGTGACAACTTCTCTGAGTATGGTTGGGTTACTTGTGAGGATCTTTTCTAATCTGCTTCTACCTCTCGTGGTGTCATTTTATGCTGTACTCCAAAGTAGACAAAGGTAATTAATACACTGACAGCAACACAGAGTAAATACATAATGTTTTTAAATTATGATTTCATTTATTAAGGGAAAAGCTAACCAACTGGCCTGATGTGAAATAGAAAATCCCCCCATGTTAAATAAGGAATTAACGGTGTTCAACCATTTTTTTTTTGTTTTTTTTTTTTTTTTGGTGGGGGCTTCAGTTTCATAAACCACATCCAGGGCTAAATAATGCCAGAGCTGTTAAATCAAGAAAACACTTAAAAAGAACCTGTCTGACTCCATGAAGTAAGCTAAAAGAGCTCAAAAAACATCACATCATGCCCAGATCTACAGAAGTTTAATAACAGATGAGAAACAAAGTCACTGACATCTATTTGTTTCAAACAGTTACAAACCCATTTCTGAAGCTTTGGGACTGCAGCAAAGAGTTACTGTCCACAAATGGAGAAAACATGGAACAGAGGTGAACCTTTTACTTCAAAACTGCAGCGACGACTCATCAAGCTGGTCACAAAAGAACCCAGAAAGCCTCTAAAGTGTTATAGCCCTTCAGTCAAAATTCATGATTCGGATGTAAAAATAAAAAAACTGGCCAAAAAGTAAACCCCTCTCTAAAGGGAACAGAAAAGCCTTGTCAACTCCCTCCCCCAATGCCCCCCACAAAAAAGGAAAAGAACTTGATGATCCCCAAGTCTTTTTGGATAAACATCCTGTGGACTGATGAGAGAAAGCAGAACTTTCTGGGAAATGTGTGTGCATTCTGTTACTTCTGGCATAAAACTAGCACAGTGTTTTAGAAAAACCCCCAATTAGAGTATCATTGAGGAGTTCATTTATTTCAGTAATTCAGTTCACTAAGAGAAAAATGTTATATAGATCAATGACACACAGACCGATGTATTTTCGCCTTTATTTCTGTATATTATGATTTTCTGCTTACAGCAAATGAAAACATATTTCAGATTAAAATATTACATCATATCAATAAAAAACATCTTTAATACAGAAATGTGAGCTTAATTAAAGTGTGTCTAATACCTGCTTAAAGGTTGTAAGTTTCAAAAGGTAATATATATCTGAGAAAGAAGCCTAATCAAAATGCATATTGTAATTTAAATGACTGTACAGTGACAGTCCCACATCAGGGTGGTAGTGTGATGATCTTGAGCTACTTTTCTTCTTCAGGACCTGAACAACTTTCTGTGATTGATGGAACAATTAATTCTAATCACTATAAGGAAATCCTGAAGTAAAATGTACAGCCATCGGTTCATGACTGTATGCTCATACGTACTCTGTTAATGTTGCAGAAAAATGATCCAAAGTACAGTAAAAATGAAGGTTTTGGAGTTCAGTTCAATTCAGTTTATTTATATAGCGCTAATTCACAACAAATGTCATCTTGAGGCACTTTACAAAAAAAAAAAAAATCATTTCAATTCGATCAGTGAACTGGCAATTTAAGTAAAGACTTAAATTTTGACTGAGAGGCTGTGAGATGACCTTAAACATGGCTCTCAAGCCCTCTAATGTAGTCCAATTTAGACAATTCAGTATGGCCAGTTTGGCTATGATAGCTTTCCTGCTTTAATAGACGAAACGATAATTTTCTTATTTATTTTATTTTATTTTTTTTGCATTTAGTCAGGTTATCTCCTGTTAAAATGAATACATCTTTCAAGGGCAAATATTGTTTCACAGCACTGTATTTTTTTAAACTAAACCAGTCATATTAGATATATGAACACAAATTAACCATAACAATATAAATTGTCTCACTTAGACTGAAGCTGCTGCTCAAAGAAGTCCCTGAGGTTGTTGTTTGGAGTTGGTATTTTATGAGACATACTGGAAGTTTCTTCTTCAGCATTTTCATCTGTAGTCTCAAGAAGCTCATAACAGATCGGTAAGATGTCACCTTCACCTCAACCTTGAGATTCTGTTTGATGCTTTAATAGTCAAATTATTATTTTACCACAAACCAAAGCTTTTCTTTTATTGTAAACAACTCTATTCTGACTATTTGATTGAAATAGACTGACTTTGTGTTTTAGGTTTACGCAGATCACCTTACTGCTGCACTGGCTGAAGGTTTACGCACAGCGCTAAGCCCTGTGAGGAGAGCAGATTGTTTCTCACCAATTAGGACACTAATTGAGGAAAGCAGAATTTATAACTTTCTGATGTACTTTTTGCATTTAAAAGAAATCAACTGCAGGAATGTTTGAAAATGAGGAGTCTCTTTATCTTAGGCTCATGTTACAACAAAAGGATTGCATACAGCTTTTGTTTTCTTAGCAGAAATGTAAAGACTGAGGCCTAAGACAAATATTTTCTTTGGATAGGATGTTAGGTGTCTTTAGGTCTTTCAATAATAATAAAAAAAAACTTTTTTGGAATTAGGAAAACAGCAGCAAAAAAAATCAAGTATTGTTCTGAACTGCTGTTTTGCTTAAATGCACTATTTACCAAAATTAAAGTCAGGAATGACTTATAATATGGTGTAACTGTGTATCTTTTTGGATGCAAGCCCAGAGGGGCACAGAAGCCTGTTTCATCAAAGTTGTTTAAAATTAGTTGCTATAAAATTAGACATTAAAAATAAATGAATAAATAAAACTCATCAGTGTCTTCCAATTCTCATGTTTTCTTATTTTTTTGGATGACATTTAGGATAAAAGAAAATACAACCCCCTTAAATTCTAGTGTTTTAAGTAAGAATGCATGACATAGCAGCATTAACATCAATAACACTGTTGTTTTTTTGTCTCCATACACCATGATAAATAACTTAAAAACTTTGTTGACATATGTGGCATTTACCTATTTCAATTCAACAATTAAAAAAAACACACAAATCTGTTAAAGAAAAAATGTGAAAACCAGGTTCCATTAGTGTGAGCACCCTTACACTGTTTCAAAGTTGAGGCCCCTTTCATCGTAATTTCTGCATTCAGTCTTCTTTGGTGGAAGTCACACAGCATCCCCCTTCGTGCTTTCCAATATTTTCCTGACATACATTGCCAAAGTTCTCCAAATCCATCAAATTGTGAGGACATATCTTGCCACCACCCATAGTTTTTCTGTCAGATTTAGTTCTGGTTAGGCCATTCCGAAACTTTTCTTCTGTTGAAGCCATTGTTTTTGTTGATTTTTATGTGTGGTTGGACTTAGTGATACAAACAGAAAGAATCTATCTTCATCTTTGGCTTTCTGGAAGACCTTAGCTGAAGAATGCAAATGTGGAAAACATTGGAAATGTCAACTAGAACAGCTGAACTTATTTCAGATTTTCTATAACTGATGGTAGGTGTGAGCTCGAGAAGACTGAATACTGAAACTGGATCAGAAGATTGTCCAACAAAGTATTAGCTTAAGTGTATGCATGTCAGATTATTACATATTTTACATTTTTCCCAAACAGATTAGCTTGTTTAACAGTTGCATTACACTAAACCAATGTCTCATTATATGTGGATTTTTTAAAATGTTATTGTTTATCATGGTCTTATTGTTTCACATCATGAAACCCTGGTATGTTAATGGGGGTGTGCACACCTTTTTAGAGACACTGCATGCATTTAACCCCTATTTAACCTCATACCCTGAATAAGTCAGAACATTTAGATGTAATAGTAGCTGTAGGTGTGCTGCAGAGATCCACAGCTCAGACTGTTTACAGGACAACTGTTAGTCATGCAGTTTAAAAATCAGACATGTTTCTTTCTGCCAGAAGAAGCATGTTTGTAAAATTAAAAGATTACTTTACACCTAAATGTGGTAAGGGTATGAGAAATTTTGAGCTTAACAGTATATTCAAGCATCAGAGGCAGGAAGTAACCAATTAAACGTTTAACTGTTACAGTAACTGAAAAGGATTAAGCATTTTAATCCACCACATTTAAAATAACATCTGTTACACAGTACAAAATGTTGAAGTTAATGAATGATGTCAGGCTACTGTCTGTCTGACCTCATAGACTCTTACAGAGTCTTACTGAGAAATACACAGCCTGTTGATTTTGTTCTGTTTTATTGTGTTCTTGGGTGTTTTTCAAAATTAGAGGGAAGCCATGCAGAAAAGGTGCCTGAGGACTCTGTTGACAGTTATGGAACGGATATTCCAGCTATTCATTTGAATTCAGTGTTGTAATCTTCACATCTTTACTGCTTGTCTTATGCTGTGACTTTATCAAAATTTTCAACACAGTTGTTTTCTAATTTGTGATTAGTGCTGGCAGTTTCTGCAGTAAATATGTTTGGTAATTGTAGAGATTTATTTTTTATTTTTTTTTTAACTACACTGGCATGCTGCTTGAATAGATAAGAAAATACCACTGGTCAAAGTAAAGACTTAAACAGTGTAGTTTCAAATAAACTAATATATACAACTTACTATTAAAGTTATTTTACATATACATCTGGTTCCCTAACCAATACAGATTATAAAAATCAAACTAATTAAACTTTCAGTCCACTTTCACCCTCATCTTTAGCCCAATGCTCTGCCCCACTGAGGTGGATGATTAGGGAATTTCCTCCAGGTGAACTCTTTGGGCTGTCCTCATCTGTGGACTCCATGGATGTTTCCTTCAGGAAGCTGCCCTTAAAGAGATAGATTAGTGGTTTTTAAAGTAAAAGCACCACAAACTTTTTGTCAGCCACTAGAAACATGCCCTTCACCTTAGTGAGGGAGATGCTTTTACGTAGTCTCACAATACTGCAGCAATGATTAACATGATTTTGGCTTTATTTTACAGCTTTGTCTGTGCATTTTTAATAGTGTTTGCCAGTTTTAGGGATTATAATATTGATATCATAATGATATCAAATAAATTAAGTCTCTGTGTTCTTTGTTAAAAACCACATACCTGTTAAAACAATTAATATTCAGTTCTTAATTTCAAATTAGGTTTATATCTGGGATAGGGCACAGCTGTTCCAGAAGTTGAATGTTACACTGCTTTATTCGTTATAAAGCCAGTTTTGATGTGTATTGGGAATTGTTTTCCCATTGAAATGTCCAACTGCAACCAACTTTCAACCAACTGACTGAATCTGACACTCTGAAATCAAGGGAAATTTGTTTGTAAAACCTAAGAACACTGTACCAATTTTTAAATATGGTGACGCATCATGCTGGGGTTTTTTTTTCTTGCCAATGGTATAAACTTTGTGTATTGCAAGTTTGCACGTTTGTGGAATAATGAATAAAAAGGACTGCCTCTAAATTCTTTAATTTTACCTGAGATCAACAACATAACAGTTACAACTCAGACATATTTTGGGTAAAACTATTTTTACATAACGAGCAATGATGTTTTGTCATGTTATCAGAGAGACAGGCTCGTTAGCTAAATTACATCCTCTAAAACCTGTTATGCATTTTTGCTTGAAACCTGAATAACCCAAGCTTACAAAAGTGAAACACTGTTTTGTTCCAAATTGGTCTCACTGAGACATTTTAAAACTTGTGATTAAATAGCAGCTCTTATGTTGTACTGTTATGAGCAGAAGACAATCATAACTTTTGTTACCATCATTTTTCTTTTAACCACTTTTGCCCAGGGTAAATGTTAAGTGAGAAAAGGACATTTTATTTCCTAGAATGTCCTGTTTAGTACATCTCAACCACAATCTGTAGTTGAAGCCTCAGATGACCCTGTGGAGCTTTTGGAAGAGGAGATTGTTGACAGCAGCTGCTTTGTCAAAATCCAAAGCTTTTATAATGTTCATCATCTGCCTACATACAGTATAAGCACTACTACTGGTGACTTTGGCAAATGATTTTCAGGTTTAAAAAAAAAAAACAACCAAAAAACTGGATTTTCCGCCACTGATTTCCTGAAAAAAAGGGTTCTGTTTTGCCAAAGACCACTGTAAAGAAGACTGTGACTCGCAGCAGAAACTATGGCCAACCATCCAAAAAGCTTGAGAAGAGGGAAATCAGTGGTGTGGAGATTCCCCTATTGTTTAGTCCAATGCAAGAATAATATTGATTCCTTTTTTCTCTCTGATGGGTTCATTTTACAATCCTAGAACTTTATCCTATATTGCATGTTAAGATTCGGGACTTTAATTGGGTACTGAACCACAACGATTATGTTATCTAACTACCCTCATTGACTAAGTTACTTTTCTTGTTCTTTAAATGTTAACTCTTTCACTCATTTCTCTTAATGCTAGGGGTTGAGTAATAGGTTAAAAAGAAAAGTGTTGTCTCTGGTTGCTAAAAATTTTAAATCTGGTTTTTGCCTTTTTCAAGAATGTCTTTCTACAGCTGATGATACTGTTACTTCTTGGAAGTCCCAGTGGGGTAATTCTGTTTGGCTTTCTCATGGTTCTGATCATTTTGCAGGAATCATGACCTTAAAACACTGATTTAACGGGAATAACATTTCTATTGAATATGATTTACTAGGACAATTTATTTGTCAATTATTTTGCTATGAAAATCATAATTTCATTTATGCCAATATTTATGGTTACAACAACAAAGAAGAAAATGATGAGTTGTTTCTCACGGTTGAAAAGATCTTTCTAGAATGGTTAAAAAAATATCCTGATGCTAGAATTCTCAGGGCAGAAGATTTCAATACAGTCCTTGATGCTAGTCTTGATAAATGCCCTCCTGGTAGACCAAATGCCTCAAGCCCAATTATTAAATCTTTTATGGAAAAATTTAATCAATATTTGAAGAGCTGAACATCCATATGACTATTTATTTACCTGAAATAATACATCTTCATATCAACAATCTAGAATAGACTTCTGGCTAATCTCAGATTTGGTTAACAAGGAAGTTGTTATTGTTAATATCCTACCTTCTCCCCTTACAGACCATAGAGCTATTGAACTAATTATAAAATTACCAGATAAAAGACATTATTTAAACTCTCCTTCATACTGGAAATTGAACAGCTCTTTACTAAATTATGAAAAAGGTTACTACAAAGATCAAATGCCTAATTAAATGTTTCTGGTATGAAGCTCAAATGAATAATCATTTTTGTCCTAACAGTGACCTTTTTAATTTTGAATCTGGTAAACTCCTGAGAAAATTTGGCAGTAACAAAGTCAAAGCTAATAGAACTGAGGAAACCAAAATTATATTGAGAATATCTGAGCTTTCTCAATTGAATCCCTCTGATTAAATGACTTATAACAACAATAATTAACTGAATTACATATTAAGTTGGACAACATTAACAAAACTAAGTGTGCTTTTGTTAGATCGAGGAGAAAGTGGTGAGAAGAGGAAGAACAAAACATGCATTACTTTTTTAACCTAGAAAAAGATAATGCTGTCAATAACTATTACTAAAGATAAATGATTCAGTTACAGATGACATTGATGACATAGCTAGATATTGTAGTTTTTTTTATGAAAGTCTACATCATTCCTACCTCTGCCAATCTTCAATTGATGTCCTGTTGATCGATTTTACAGCAAAGCCAATGTCCAATATTAAACAGAAACATTTTGATGAGCCAATTTCTATACAGGAAATTCTGGATGCTAGCTCACATTTCCAAATCAAAAAATTCTCTTTGGATTTATAGACTAAGTGCTGAATTTTATAAACATTTTTCAAATGAGCTTTCCCCCTTTCTTAGTTTAGAAAACAGCTCCCTCCCAACAACCCTCATTCAGGTTTTAACCACTCTTATACCAAAACCAAAAAGAAAAAGATCCTTTACTTCCTGATAATTGGCAGCCCAATATTTTGTAATAATGATTACAAAATATTAGCTTTAGTTGTTGCTAAAAGATTAAACTCAGTCCTACACTCAATTACTGATGAAACCCAATCTGTTTTTTATGAAAAATAGACACATCACAAATAATATAAGACTTGTTCTTATATTTTAGGTAACCCTGATTTGTTCCCTGCTTAACCCTCCCGCAGTCCCAGGAGGGATCGATGCAGCCCCCACCCCAAAACCCCCATCCTCCCCTTAGTGTGCCATCACAGACAGGTTGCACTGACCCCACATGTGATTTTAGGTCCTTCGCTCTACTCTTAACATTTTGTCACATTAGGAGCTCCCTCAAGGCCTAAGATGATTTACGAATAACATTTATCTTACTGAGGTGAAGTTCAGAGAAAAATCTTAGAATTTCAGAAATTCTAAGTATTTTCCTACAATGACGTCACTAGGAGCTACTTCTAGTCTTAGAGTTCTTTGTGAATACAGAGCCAGTAAATTGAGGTAAAAGTAAAAATAGTAATATAGAACACATGAAAAATGAAACATAAAATGGAATAATCCAGCCAAAATAATCAAACTAAACTCAAAGTCCATCAGATCATGACAAAATCAAATTAAAACATAAAATGGAAGACACATAAAAACCACCTAAAATGCATATCAGAGCATCACAGTGTTACTAAGTATTGAAAGCCAGTTTGAATAACTAAGTTTTAAGTTCAGACTTAAGGACCAGATCAACAATAAAGCATTAGGCGGAAAGTTTATTCCACATCCTGGGAGCAGCAATAGCAAAAGAATGACCAGCCCACTGTTTGTACCTTCTCCCTGGTAAAGTGCATTGATTTGAAGACCTCTGTGTTCTCTCATGTTTACGAAGAGTGAGAATTTCTGAAATGACTGATTGAGGCGAATATTACTTGCATACTTTAACTATAACTAAAAACTGTTTATCCAAGTCTGACAAAAAATGGCCATGCTCCCATCCATGAAACAACTACAAATTTCCACAAGTCAGCTGAAACTTGCACCATTAAAAGATTTTAAATATGAATGGCCTAGCACATACTTGTGTATGCATTTGTGTTTAATACTGAATCCAAATGAGAACCAAAAAACCAAGTTAATTTAATTAATACATTGGTGCATATTGGAGTTGTCTTCAAACTCCCTAAAATGACTGACTATGATCTACTGTCAACAGAAACCGTTAACAATAAATGAAGTTGGACACATACATTTTTAACACTTAATTTTTGTCACTCTGCTCTCCGCCTGACTTCAGCTCTTTTGTGCCCTTCTAACTTATCTGTAATGTCCCTCTTTCCTTATCCATTATCTTGAAATCTGTTGTGGAACTTTCCGTCTTGACGGCTCGTTAATGTTGAAGCACTCTCATGCATCTTTAAGCACTTGACAGGAATCTGCCACAGTGAAGTCTCGGTCTGTGCAACACAACTCTGACAGCATTTTCTTCTTTTAAATCCACTAGGCTACAGGTTTGGGGGTTTTTTTCTGAATAAAAACGTGAATAGGGAGAGAGATACTGTTGAAGTTGTTCTTTGACAACTTTTATTTTGGACTAAAATTTTTAAGTTTCACTGTTGTTACCTGTGTCAGTTGTAACTAATTTGGAGATTAAAGGTTCCTACATTCCTGACTGCCTTGGGTACACATACAAAGGTAGCTGCTGTCTCTTCTGAAAAGAGGTTTTATCAGTTGCAGTTAGTGGTATTCTTGTTTCTTGTATACTTTCCCAACTGCACTGGGACCTGCTGTATTTTGCATTCTTGTGGAGCACCTTTAGGTTTTCTTACATATTGATCCAATGGGGCACGGGCTCGTACAGCCCATCTTCCTGCATG
This sequence comes from Anableps anableps, assembly GCA_014839685.1. Classification (NCBI taxonomy): domain Eukaryota; kingdom Metazoa; phylum Chordata; class Actinopteri; order Cyprinodontiformes; family Anablepidae; genus Anableps; species Anableps anableps. The sequence goes on from CM026071.1 coordinate 21,593,806, forward strand.
TGACTGATTTAGAGCAGAGTGTCCAGGTCTGTGCTTTAAGCTACAGTAAAGAGACATGGAAGTTCTGGATGGAAAATTAAGCCCTTTGTGGTATTTTGTTGTAGGCACATCACAGTTCACAAAAAACTTTTGCTCATTGTGAGGACCAATTTCATAATGAAGTACAGTATAGTTTTTGTAGGTTTCAGAGCTTTACAATTATTCTATTATGGCAATTTTACTGTTGCCATCTTGTCACAAAGATGACCTGGGTAAATACAAAATGTATAAGTCAAATGATGATTTTATTTATTGAGGGGAAAAAAGATATCCGAACCAAACTAGTCCTATGCAAAATATAACTGCCCTTATTCTTAAATCATGAAATAACTTTGATGAACCACAGTTTTGGTTCAATTTTACAATCCACACTTAGGCCTAATTAATTTCAGGCCTGTCAAATCAACAGTCACTCAAATTAAACCTGTCTGACAACATGATGTACGCTAAAAGATGTCAAATACAACACATAATGTCCCAATCTAAAAGTAAAGAAATATGAGAAAGAAAATCATAGACATTTATCGGTGTAGAAAGGTTTACAAAGGCATTTCTTAGACTTTGCGATTTCAGTAGACCACAGTGAGAGCCAACATCCACAGTTGGAGAAAGCATGGAACAGTGGGGAACCTTCCCAGTTGTGATCTTCTAATATATTTACTCCTGGGGTGACTCATCTATGAGGTCACAAAAGAACCAAGAATATCTAAAGCACTGCAGGCATTGATTCTCACTCTTAAGATCAGTGTTTCTGATTTCACAATAACAAGGAGACTGAATAAAAATGGCACCCACTGGAGAGTTCCAAAGTCCCAACTACTGCTGTCGTAAAAGAACACAGAGGCCCATTTCAAATTTCTTTTTAAAAAAAAAAAAACAACAAACAAACAAACAAACAAACAAACAAACAAAAAAAAAAACCCATCTCGATACTTTCCAAGAGTTTTACAAAAATACTTTTTGGATTGATGAGACCAAAAGAGAACTTTGAAAATCCTAAAGGAGAATGTCCATCAATCAGTTTGGGATCTTAAGCTGGAACACGCCAATGAGTCCGCTTCGGAATGGCTGAAAAAAGAAAAAAGTCCTAAATAAAGGTTTTACAGTGGAGTGCAGTGGAGTGTTATTGAGATGATGTGGCATGGCCTTAAACATTTATGTTTGGAGACCATTCAGTGTGGTTGAATTAAAACAATTCTGTAAAGAAGAGTGAGGCAAAACACAGAGATTCACAGAGATTCAAATGACTGATTGCCATTATTGCAAATGCCACTAGCAGTGTATTTACTCAGGTTATCTTTGCTGGATCTAAAATATTTGGGGGACAAAAAAAATAAAGCAGAAGAAATCTGTGAGGCGGAAAATACCTTTTAGAAGACTTAGGTGACTAACAAAATTGTAATATAAAGTTCAGCATTGGTCTAATAACAACCCTTACTTTAATACAACTGAGCTTTGGGTAAAACATTTAACTGTATAAACCTGCTATCTGTTTCATTTCAGCTGGTATGAAATTAAATTAATGAAAAATTATCTCATATTTTACAATGTTATTATTTTACAACTGTGTAATATTGAATAATTTTCCTTTTGTTTTTCTTTGAATTTATCTGATGAATCCCCTGTGAAGATATTATCAGTTCAGACATAAAATTAATTAAGTAAAATGAATAAAACAAAATAAAATCAACAATCTCTCAAGTCCAACTGTACCAGGTGATTTTTTTTCAACTTCCAACTCTTTCTGTGACTGCTTGTAAGGTAACTTTGTGTCTGATGGTCCATTATCGCAGACTAGGTGGCGTGTGAACTCACAGCTCATGTTTCTTCCTAAGCATCATTCACCCCTCCTTTCCCTCATTTCATTTACAGCTCTGTTTCACTCAATGACCTTGAGTGCTCCATAGTGTCAGTACATGGAAAGAGTAAAGCCAAAGGCTCTACAGTTGAAGGTTTAATATGTTCTCCACAGAGCTTACAGCCTGTAATGACTTGGAAATATTCTAACGAGGAGGTGACAAAAAACGTTTGTTCCAGTTCAGCAGTACGTAGCTTACAATTTTGGAAACATTATCAGAGTCATTGTTCACAGTTTTGCATAATAACACAGCAGTTGTTATGTGACAACAAAATTCAGCTCTAAAGTTGCATGTGAGTATGTTTTAATCTGCATTACTAATGAGCATTTTCTTCAAGAAGTTGTAAAGACTGTTATTCATCATGTTGCTCTGTGCTTCTTGAGTTTCTTTCTTCAGCTGAAGCAACAGCAGTATCAAGTTTAATTACAGGCATGTCATCATACAGGACTGCTTCAAGGTTGTATGAAGCTCTAAGTAGAATTTCATTTGGTGGCCCACTTCCTGGTCAGGCCATAGCAAATATGAGAAACTCGGTTAAGGTGGGGAAAAGGGTTGAAGTTTGGTGTTTAGTACCTCCAGGCAAAAAAAAAAAGATCACACTTGTTTATCTATTTAATAAAGCCAACTGCATAAATGTAATGATCAAAGTCATTATTATGACTAATAGTCATAGCAATGGTAATGCAATATGTATTAACTGCACTTTGTTAACTGAGGTCATGAACAAATTATCATTGGCAGTTTGAAACCCATAATGCACCCAGCTTCCTCCTTGCTTATAAACAGTTGAATGGATGTGACTCCAGCTAAGTCACAAGTAGCGCAAAATCTTGAACTACCACTAGCCCCAGAGTACTGTCATGATGGTGTGGTTGGTGATGGGTGGACCCAAATGCAGACAAGCTGAGGTGATGAGTAGATGGTAGGTCATTGATAATGGAAAAAAAAATAAAATGTAGAAAAAGGAGTTTCCCCTAATGAAATGTCACTCTTAGTTACCAAGGAGAGGTTGGTGATTTTCACTCAAACAGCACTTTATTAATTCTTGCAAGAATGAAAACAGCAAGCAGATATGTTCAGTGTCTGTTTAGTCTGATCTGCTGTGTTCTAACTAAACAGAGAGTCATTGCCTACTTATACTTGGGTTATCACAAAGTTTCTCACAGAGAGTCTGGGAACCAGCACTTCATTCTGGTCTAAACCCTTCCTAAGTTCCAGTAGGCAGAAAGTACAATAAGCCTCACATAAATGTGGCTATAGCTGCAAGAGGCAAAGTAAATACCTTTTTGAGTTTTACAAAGAAAGAAGCAGAAGCTATCATCTAAATTTCCACCAACAGTTATTAAATGAAAATGATAATGAAACAAGAACTTTCAAAACAATAAGGAGGACACAAAGAGCAGGAACGAACTGGGAATGGGTAACATCAAGGTAGCGGAAAATAGATACTGGGAGAGTGAATGCTGGAACAATAGACCGGGGCTGATTAGCTAACAGGTTGCATGTGTGAGGGGAGAGAGCAGAAGCCAGGCTAAGGGGAGAGAGAGAGAGAGAAAGAGAAAGAATTGCATAAGGGGGTAAGGGAGAGTAAACTAGGAGTCAAAACTAAAGACAAAAATTAACTTAGCACAAGAAATGATTAAAGAGAACCTAACTTGAAATAAATAGAATGACTGAACTAAAATGAAATGGAAACAATGCCAATTTAATCAAAACAAAAAATAACTAAGGCAAAACATGGAAAATGAATGAACAAGATAAACTCTGAAGAAACCTAAAACAACCCAAGATCCTGACAAGTATGGAGTCGTTTTCTTATAACAGTCAGCTTGTGGGAAAAAAAAAAAAAAAACAAAAAAAACTTTTTGAAGACCTGTAACCAGTAGATATTATTGAATTACTTTTAAAAATAAACTTAAGGAATATTTTATCTTAGTTTTCAGCTGACATAATAAAGGTTATTTATTCCTAATTTCATGCTGGTCTATCTGCAGGTTTATTATATGTTAGCTTGACTTTATATTAATTTTAAATATTTGATTTACTATATTGTTTGTACAATTGTGAAGAATAAACTTTCTAAACTGTTTCTTGAATTGAAATGCAGTTTTAAGTTAATCATCCTGTAATTCCTATTATGATCGATTCTTAGAATTCTTATGGCTATTTATCTTCCTCCTCATCATCAACCTTCACACAGTTGTATTTTCTCTGTCCTCTACACCAAAGTTACTTCTATTAACAGCAAATTACATATTACAAATTATTTCATTACAAAACTTTTTGATGATTTGCCTTTATTTGTCAGTAATTCAAAGTGCCAATGTTTTTAGAATTTTTCCCTATATGACTAAATCTGTGACCTATCTTGTGAGGAAATAGTATCTTTCAGTTTGTTCAGGTTAAGTGTTTTAGCAGTATTTGGCATTTATTTAGCTGTATGTAGGCAATTTATACCCTATGGATTTTTATAATTATAGATTTGTGTATCCGTATAAGAAGGTGTAGGTGCACGTAATGGTAGGATTGCAAACTTAGTCTTGCTTGGACACTATCATCCAGCTTTACTTAAAACAGAGAACATTTGGTGTAAGAATATACTATCTTATTGACATTTTAACACAACAAAATGTGGAAAACATCCAAAAACTTTCTATTTGTGTTGTGTTTGCATTGTATGCTGACAGGAGCCTCACTCCATCTGAGATTAAGTGTTTATGTTAGTCTAGAAAAAAAGGTATCATATTGATGGGAGACAACTCCATGTCAACCAGAGCCTGGCATCCTGTTGTTGTTTGGACAGGTTCCAGTAATGGTGCAATCCTTGGTTTGTTTAGGTGACCTCTATCTCTGTGTCTATGGCACTAAGATTAGAGTGAAAGCGGAGACACATTAACGAAACTAATGAGGAAATCTTATATAACGGAAGGGATTTTCTTACCTTAAGGGGATTACAAATTAGAATTCAAGAATTTGAACTCCTTTTCTCATTCTTCCTTCTTGTCTCTTTTGTAAGTATGGGTCATTATGTCTAAGGGTAAACTATACTGTATATCTAGTTTATAATAATATGTTTTTCTTACATAGAAACAGTTCCAACAAGACATGTCTGTTAACACTTATCTACTGTCCACTTATAAACATGACTTACTGGCTGCATGAAAACCTGGTATCATAATTCACAAATATCTGAAATCCCATTGCTTAGTTTAGGCTGAAAAGCAAAATAATTTATGCATTTTGATTCCTCTCTGCAAGATGGTGTGTAATTTTTAAGTTGGATTACAATGTACTTATGCTGTGAACAAGTTTCCAATATATATAGTTTTTCAGCACAGGGCCAAATGACTGTCCAGTAAATGACCTGTATTATATTTCTATTTTTGTTTCCTTTACTGTTTCTTTCCAGCACATTTTCTTGTAGCCAGTTAAAGTCCCTCAATTTGATCTCTGACTTAATAAAGAAGGAACAATAACAGGAATGACATACCAGACATTTCCCAAATGAGCACTTTAGAAATGTTTGTGAATGATTTTTGTTGAATTGTTTTCCTTTGTAACATGTCAATGTGTTATTCTGAGCCAATAGAACACCACGCATAAATAATTGTTCATTAAAGATTCATTCAATTGCATATTAACCTTAAACTTAGCATAAACTAAAGGATTGTGCTCTAAAAATCAAAATTAATAAATTGAAGCACAGACAAGACGGAAGACTGAAGCTGTGGTTTAATGCTTTATTAATACATGATTAAAGAATGTGTCAGCTACTGCAACTAAACAGAATCACCAGTATATTGTTGAAGAGGAAAACCAACCTGTGTTTGATTTCCAAACACTGTTTAAATGCACAGCTTTTCAATCAGAATTTTTGGTCCACTTTTACTTCCAATATGTGAAGGAGAGCAACTGTGTTCTGGATAACAGTATATGCAAAGACTATTTTATAACTAAAATATTTTATTTTATAACTGTTTTATAAATCTTTCTATCACTTTTTCAATACATAGTTGGTAAGTTTAGTCATTTACAAATTAGGCTGTGCTAGGGTAAGTCAGTAACAATGACCTTTCCATTGCAGCATACAGGAAAATGGGAAACATTAAACTAACTATTAAAAAGTCAACCAGTATGAAAAATATTCTGGAGTTTCAGACAAACATACTGATTTTAATTCATCCTTGCTTTTCAATCACATTCCTTCTTCCTCGATGTGTTTACTACATAAATTTTGCCATCTGTGCTTCAAGTAGGACAGTTATTGCTATGGACCACTGAGGTTTTTGTTGTAGGTTACATATTTCTATGAAAATAACCATCTAATGCAAATGTTATAGTGGTTCAAATGTTTATGGAAGATTATTCACAAGAGGTTCTGTCCTGTTTTGGACAACATAGTTCTAAAATGTCCAAAAGGTCCTTTAATTCTATTATTTTACCACCTGGAAAATAAAGGTTACCTTTGAAGAGTTATTTTCCAAGTTAGCAGACCACTTACATTGTATTTTATAGAATAAAAAAATGTACAAGAAAAAAAATCATAAAGAATAACAATATGTTAAACCGAAAAAGTTTATGTTACAATAATTACATATGAGTTATTTAAGTCTAAACTATCTTAAGCCTCTAACACTCCCCTTAATTTTCTGATAAAGCATTTAACTTTGGCTTCTGTCGTCATTTGCTTAGAGAACATTCTTATGACATTATTCAATTAAAGTTAATATGTTTATATTAATAAATAAATGCTATTTTCTCATTAAAAACGAGAATCAGTTATACTTTAAATGTTTTCATTTTGAGGTAAGAAGGAAGAGCTTTGTTATGAAGGATTTTTAAAAATAATTTACACACAAAAAATGCCAAAATGTAAAGTGTGTTTACACAAGCAACCTGAAATGAAAAACAATGAAGATAAATGCTTAGTAAGTATTGTTTTTTGTATGGCAAATTCAGCAGTACACTAACACTGTACAATTTAAGGCACTCCATTGTAATCCATAATGTGGAATAAGTTAAACTATTAGTAGGTAGTCTTTTTTATCTCATTAAGGAAAATGAACAAACAATATTATTAAGAAAACAAACACAGCAGGACTGAAATGAAAACACTATCCACAAGTACAATTTAAGGAAATCTATGTCAGCTTTTTTTTTTTTTTTTTTTTTTTTTTTTTTTTTTTTGTCTTGTTTAATTTTTTTGGGATTTAAGCTTATCTTTCTTTTTATTTTTACAATGTTGGTTGTATTAGTAAAGAACTGACCATCCTTCCAGTCAAGACAAGTTTATATTTTACATTTTAGGGTTGGTTACAGAAGCAATGTTGTCAAAGATGACATGAAATCAAAATATGGACAAATATTATCTAACATCTTGGTGCCTTTTGTCAGTTTATAAAAATGTGGTCTTTGCAGTAAAATTTTATTATACAATGTTCATACCCAATGGTTTTTAAAGTTTTTTTTTCAGTTTGTTTTAGAAAAAATGGGCTTGGAAACAGGAATTTTTCAACTCTTGCCACACATTCCAAAACAAATTTAGGCCTGGCCATTATCCAGCCTATTCTAGCATATGATCATGATTTGATTCAACCTATTCCATAACACAGAACCTATGTTTAGGATCATTGTTCTCCTCAATGATGAACCTCCTTCTCAGTCCCAAGTCTTCTGTTGCCTTAACAGGTTTTCATCCAGAATTGCCCTGTACTTACTCCATCCATAATCCAATAATCTCTTACCATCTTACCTGCCACTGCTGAAGAAAAGCATACCCACTGCATGATGCTGCCACCACCATATTTGAATGTATTATACTGTGTAATTTTTCTGCTACACAGAATTTTACATGCAGGTCAAAAAGTTACATTTTACACCTACCTGGCCATAACACCCTGTATATTCTCTGTATGACTTTTGGCATTCTGCAGATGGGACTCCTAATGGAGTCAATAATGGCTTTCTTCTGGCTACTTTTCCATAAAGATCAGATTTCGAGAAAGGATGATAGAACAGTTGTCCTGTCAACAGACCTGAGCTGTGGATTTTTGATGCTTTCCCAATGTTACCATGGCTTTCTTGACTGCTTTTTTGGTTAAAAGTCTCTTTGTATGGCTGTCGGTTGAGACAGACAACCATGTCTAGGTAGGTTTGAAGTTTTCCCATACTATTTCCTTTTTTTCCATTACAAATAGAACAGTACTCCATGTCCAAAGCTCAGGATATTAATTCACAAATTAATCCCGCTTTAAACTTTGACACAACTGACGTGTCTTTGTGTTCTTTGAGCTTCATCGCGCAGTTCATGAAACCAAATGACTAATTTGGTGAGTTCGAAAGGGAAATCGATACACTGTATTTCATTTTGTGGTATCAGAAAAATGGGGTTGTGCACACCACCTGTTTCAGATTTTGATTTATAAAAAATTTAGGAAACTATGAACATATAATAGCCTTCCACTTCACAATATTATGAATATTATGCATTGGTTCGTTTAAGTCAACCATATAAATAAGTTCCAATAAAATACACTGGAGCTTGTAGTTCTAACATGACAACACCTATAAAGGTTTAAAGAACATGAATATTTTTGCAGGATATGATATACATTTATTTTCTGGTCATTGTTATGCTCTTCACCTTTAGCTACAATTGACATTAAACATCTGAAAATCGTCTTTTATAACTTCTGCAAATATTGATAATGTGATAAAACTTCTTTTAACCAAAATAAGATAATTTTATGAAAATGGCAAAGATGGCAAAGTTTATGGAAAAAGACCAAATTTAAAAATAAAACTGCTAAACATTTATATTGCATGTTGAATTATAATAAGAATAAGAATATGAATACCTTTATTAGTCCCCCAGTGGGAGAATTACACATGAATGAAATGAAAGATTTACATGTCTAAAACTACAACAAACTGCGTATTTAACCTAAAATAGTGAAGAATGACAAATATTCCTGAACATTAACATGGTGAATTTACAGGTAAATCCACAAAGTGTCATTTTCATACAAAAAAACAAAACAAAAAACCCCAAAAGAGGTCAGTTTGGTACACCCTGTTTGTTATTATAAAACATTTTTCACAGAAACAATAATTGTTTATTCAGTCCTTAAGTTCATTCTTTAGATTTATTCTCACTAAAATTTCATTATTATCTTTTCAAGTGAATATCTTTGCTGCTTGATGGAAAAGTTCTCTCTTTGTCAGCATTTTTTTTTCCTTTCCCTCTGTCAGATACCATTGGCTTTATTAAGCGAAGTATTGCTCCCCTGTTTGTTACTTTCTTCAGCCTTTATGGCTTGCTCGAGAGCCTCTGTCATGGGAACCTTGTCCTCTGCTTCTGTCTCTCTGTGGTAGAAGTAGTTGAAGTTGGAAACAATGACGGGAACAGGCAAAGCAATTGTCAACACACCTGCTATTGCACACAGTGTGCCCACCACCTTACCCCCAAGGGTAATAGGACACATGTCTCCATAGCCTACAGTTGTCATGGTCACCACAGCCCACCAGAACCCATCAGGAATGCTGACAAACTGTGTATCAGGGTCATCTACCTCAGCAAAGTAGATGGCACTGGAGAAGAGGATTACTCCAATGAAAAGAAAGAAGATGAGCAAACCAAGCTCCCGCATGCTGGCTTTCAGAGTCTGTCCCAGGATCTGCAATCCTTTTGAGTGACGTGACAGTTTGAAAATACGGAACACTCTGACCAAGCGGATGATACGCAAAATGGCCAAAGACATGTTCTGTCCCGAGCTCTCCTGAGGTGTCGTGGCCAGTTCTGTGATCAAAGTTACAAAGTAGGGGATAATGGATATAATGTCGATCATGTTCATGAGATTGTGGAAAAACTCACTTTTGCTTGGGCAGACAACAAATCGAGCGACCAACTCGAAGGCAAACCAAGCTATGCAGGCTGTTTCAATAAAAAAGAAAGGATCTGAGAGTGTTTTGAGCTTTACACCAGATAAAGAACCAGAGGGGGACCCTTTGGATTGGTTGAAATGTTGTACCGCTGTTGGAATAACTAGATCAATGTCATCTCTGAATTCCGGCAGTGTCTCCATGCAGAAGATGATGATAGATATGACAATGACCAAGACAGAAACGAGTGCTACACCTCGTGCCGCATTTGAGCTCTCTGGGTATTCAAACAGCAGCCAAAATTGCCTATAGATTTCATTTTTAGGGAGAGGTATGTCAACATCTTTTATGAATCCTTCATCTTCTCTGAACTGTTCCATGGCTTCATATCCAAGCTCATAGAAGACAATTTCATCAGCAAACACATCAAGGGGAACATTCGCTGGTCTTCTGATTTTACCGCCAGACTGATAATAATACAAGATCCCGTCAAAACTTGGTCGATTCCGATCAAAGAAGTATTCATTCCTCATTGGATCAAAGTACTCCATCCTCTTAAAAGGGTCTCCAAGAAGTGTTTCAGGGAACTGGTCCAGTGTTTTGAGCTGTGTCTCAAAGCGAAGACCAGCGATATTGATGATGACCTTCTGGTCTCCATCATCCAACCCTCTTTTATCTGCAAACAGATCTTCACAGCACTCCTTTGTGAGCCGACTGAAGATTGTTTCACTTTCCTTAACTCCTTCACTGTTCAGCAGCAGCTTCCAGTTGGAGATAATGCTGGCACAACTACTGCGAGCCTTTCTGCTTGGTGATGGCATCACTGGTGACTGAGGTACTTCCAGTGTTTGTGCTGGTGGAATGGGTGAAGATGAGGTGGATTCCCAAATGTAGGAGGGTATAGGGCTGTAATGGGAAGGAGTGGAAGACAGTTGATGCACTCGTAGGAGATTGTTGATGTCTGGGCTATTTTGCTCTGGAGGAACATCCACTGTAAGAGCTGTTGTCTCATCTGCATAGGTGTCAACCTCATCCTCAAGGCTGCCATCAATGTCCTCCTGGCTCTCAAAGTCAACCAGGGCCACCTCCATGGCTGGGATTCAGCCAGTGTAATCCCTCGAAACTACCAGGATGAGAGAATCTCACACTCTGCGTAACAGAGGGATAGCTCTGTTGCCAAAATAAGTAGCAGCATCAGCATACCAGAGTGTTGAGTCTTGAAGACTCGTGGGACAAACAGGAGGCCATTGTTATTCTTAGCTTTCCTTCAACGCCTATAGAAGAAAAGACAGAGAGTAAAGATAATTTGTCAGTTTTTGTCAGTGGTTAGAGACTTGTTCTACATTAGCTTTCTTAAAACCCTTAATTGTCACCCACAAAATGTTTAAATATTAGTCAATGGGTCCAGGAGGACACTGGTGTCCTTATGACAGTTAAGGAGTTAAAGTGAGAAGATTATGATATTAAACAGCACATTATTTTATCGTGTTTCATACATGAAAGAAATGGACCGTGAAAAATGTCCACATGGCATTATAGAATCAACACTAGAGAGTAAAGAAGTCAAGTTGAACATAGAAAGGCATAACTTTGATTGAGAATTCTTAGCGACTTGTTTCTACAGCTTTTTGAAGTTGCAGTTATTGATTTTTAGGGATGGATGATGCAGTTATTAGCACTGTTCCCTTTGGGGGCCTTTCTATAGAGATTCCACATGTTCTCCCTGTGCATGCACGGGTCCTTTTTAGGTACTCTGGCTTCATCCCAAAGTCCAAAAGGCTGGACATTAGGTTAATCAGCCTCTGTCTAAGTTGCCTTGAGGGAGGGACTGTGTGTGTGTGGTTGTTTATCCTGTGTGTCCCTGTGTTGCCCTGTAAATGAATGGTGACCTGTCCAAGATAAACTCTTGTTCAATGACTACTGTAGATAGGCACCAGCCCCTCTGTGACACTGTAAGGATAAGGGGACAATGACAGTGGATGGATAATAATTTTGATAAGAATTTAAAACATCTTCTCAAATTGCTGAACTGAATAAGAATATATTTTCACACAATGCCATGGCTTATTTGTTGCCAATTGACAAACTTAAGTCTTTGTCAGGTCAAAAGTTTTATATTTTTTAATTAAAAAGTCAATAAATAATCTAACAAAAATTTGCTGATTATTTTTATGTAAAGTTGTAGTGGTGTACATCTGTGCACCTAAAAAGGACCATAGGTGTACACTTTGCGATGGCTACACTACAAGCTACATGAGGAAAGGGTAGTGCAAGGTAACTAGGGCTTTGCATAAATTAATACATAATTAATTGCCGTAAAGTGATAGCATGGGTCTCCCTTCTTCCAGACACGACATTTAAACTGCACAATGCATTGTAATATCCAGAGGCCATGATACAGTAAACCTTTGTCATTTGTGATTACACTTAACTACCCTTGATTGCGTACCATTTAACTGGCCTAAAGACGGCAAAAAATTGAAAAACTTTACCTGTAGAAAAGCATGAGGTTTGTCTGAATAAGCATTTCTGTGTGTGTGCCTACTTAGTGTGTTTAAGTGACTTAATGTGTGTTTGAGATGTCTGCAGATGTTTAATTAAAGACTTTAGAGATGAACACCTAAACCCAGAAATGGTGATTCCAGCCCTGCTCTACAAGAAATAGACAGAAAGAGAGTGAATGAGGAGACTGACATGGAAATTGTTGGGAAGATAGATGTGGGTGGAAGGACCGGGTGGGATGAGAACTCTTCTGTAAAAAAGGGAAAGTGACAATGAGATAGAATGGGAGCTGTGATGTGGGTGGATGGATAGACAGGATGATGACAGAGAACCTCTGGCAAGGAAAGAGGAATTATTTATCATGAGGAAAGGAAAATATAATGAATAGGGCATGAAGGAAGCAAACAAAACTGCTATTTTGGGATATATTTAAACTATTCTCTTGTATGCACAAGTACTCTGTTTAAATATTCCAATCTTTTAATAATTACCGAACATTTTTGCTCAATTCTAGAAAATCAAATAGCTTTTTATCTTTTGCAGTGTAAAGTCTTTGAAAATGTATTTTTCTATTGCCTGCCTTTTTAATTATGTTGGATAAGCTTCAAAGGAAAAGCAACCCCTCACATTCACATTCAATTACACAAAATCCTATTTATTCTAAAACAATGCAACTAAAACTAAACCCAAGGCTATATGATCAAGTTTAAAATCTAATTTCACCATGAGAAATTCAGCCCAATAACATAATCTATTACTCTATTCCAATTATGTCATCTACTCAGCAACTAATATTAGAATAAAACAAAAAATGGTAGGAATTCAGCAGCAATCTATATACACAAAGTATGCAGCCTACTCACAATGACTACAAAGTATTATTATTAAAAAGTTTACTGTTATATAGAACCCAAGTTCAACAGAACCTTAAGCAACTCCCCTAAATCAAAATAAACAAAACTTTTGAAATACATTTGGATTGAAGCTGAAAAGGAAAATACAATGTAAAAAGGTATGCTTTACATTAAAAATGTTTGATGTTTATTCTGGAATAACCTAATATAATTTACACATATAAACCCAATAAAAGCTAACCTCTCTAAGGTCTCTTAAAGAAGAAAGATATCTGTGAAATGTCCTGTTTTGAACTTCCATTTCACGGAATAAACACCATAATTAGTCTTTCAAGCAGGTTGAAAATCAGAGAAGTGCATACGCGACACAGACCTTACCTTGTTTTAAAAGAAGCTCTCAGATCTGGTCTTTGCAATATGCTGGAAAATTTCTACAACTAAAGAAGGATACAAGAATTCTCCAAGTTCTACTCCTCATGAAACTTGCTGCTACTCTGTCTGTGGCTGGAATACTTTATTTTTCATGGACTACAGTGGGTAACCTTATGCTGAAGAAGAAACTGGAGCTGTGGCAAAGGCCAAACAAACCTACATATGCTCAATCACACCCACACACACGGAGTGATAAGCATACAAACTCACACTATTTCCATGGCATGTGTCTATGTGTGTTGATGTGTGTACACCCAAGTCTGTATACATACACATGGAAATAGAAACATTCCAGTGGATAACTTTCTTAAATTTTAAATGGCTAGAAGTGGTATTTTTCTTTATAAGTCTGAGTTGTATCTTGTTTGGATGGAGTGCCTGTTCATGTGTGTCATATGCTGTCTATCAGTGATCTAAGTGATGTGCTCAAGACCTTCTAGACTGGAACAGTGTTATTCGATCCTCAGAATTCTCCATGCTTGATTCACTTACCTTACACACATGCCCCTGTCGTATCTATATCTAACTTATTTACAGTATCAGTATAAATATTTAATATCTAACTTCACAATGCACTTGTTCAATACTGGAGGGTAAACAGAATGATAAAGCTCCCTTTTCATGGCCTTTCACTTTCAACAGGTCCTTTATTACCAGTATCTTTAAGCCTTTAACTGTCTGGTGTGTCTAAGCTGTGCACCTTTACAGCATAAATCTTTAATGACCGTCAGTCTAAATTACTGTTTAAAATGTTCCAACATTAAAGTGGAGAAACAGGACATCTGAGCTCTTAGAGGGGCCTCTTGATATTTTTTTGGCTGTAAAAGGTGAATGATTCGGTATTATGTTTCAACCCATAGTGACCTTCTCAACATACAGTATCTCTCAGTCCTCTCACTGTAGAGATTATTTTCACAAAATGGCATGTATAGAGGCTGTCATCCTAATTTTGCAGTGACGATGTGCAGACTAAGACACTTTAAGTTCTTATCTTTTTATATAAAAATGTTTAAAAATAAATTTTAAAAAAATTAATCTTGTTCTAAAACCGTCAATTCTGTAAAGAATCACCAAAAACAAAACTACTGTAAATTTTCAAGTTAGTTTCTAAATGTGTTACAGTATTAAAACAGTATTAAACATGGCTATTTCAGTCCATGCATCTTCCAAAAACAGTTAAATATTTTATCTTTATCAATTAAATTACTTATGTTTAGGAAGCTTTCCTTATTAAGATACTTATTTGGAATCCAGAATTATAAAAACCTGCAGGAATTCTTCAAAACAATGTGTTGTGTGCTAATATTTATTTGCACTGTAAAATTGACTAAATTAGACAAAAAAGTTTCTAGTACAAAGACTAGGAACTCAAAAGAAATAATAAAAAGACTCTAGCAATGACAGAAAAGTGCAAAGAAAAAAAATGAACCCTTATATCCATGAGTGATAGGATTGATTACTCTTTGTATATTTATATACTGTTTATTCTTCCTTTATTGTGACTTATTTCTCTTTTTGGCAATGACAAGTAGGGCATAAAAGTTAAAGAGCTTCTGTTCATTTTACTTTACTAATATGCTAATGGGGGGGATTACTGAAAAGTGATGACCTGATACAATCTGTCACCCAGTGTAACCACTTACTTGATCAATAACTTCATGCAATCAGCTGGGCTTTTCTTGGATGGATACATTTTTCATTAATTGGCATTATGAAATCAATTTGACTGTCCTGTATTTAAGCTAAGATCTTCATCTGATTATATATATCTTTATATGAATTAGACCTGACTGTACAGTAAATTGTGCCTTGATATTGCATTTGTTGTGCATTGACTCTATATAAATACACTAACTTTAAATTTAAAAATGTGAATATAGATGTCCATATCTACCTTACTTGGTGCTGTGACACCTGAATTTTTCAACTGTGGGGCATAAAGAATATTTCTATTCTATTCTGTTCTATTCTATCTAAATTTAAGTTGCTAGCATATTATATAGGTAGTGGTGGAGTTGAAAGGGAAATTTATTTCCTTACTAGTTCTTGGCAGTGCAAATAGTAATTGTATAAAACACCAGCTAAATTGCCTTAAAGATATATATTTTTACACAGCTTTAGAAAAACATAAATTTTATTTAAAAGAAAAATCAAGAGGAAACATTGCATTTTAATTCAGAACAGTAAGAGTACTGCAAAAATGGATAAATACTGTTGATGCATTGCTTATTTTTAATTTTGCTGTGTTGCAACTGGAAAACAAAGCATTGTTTTGAAACTGTAAATAGTGTAGTTTAAAATTGCAAAGCATTTGTTTTACTGAGTCATGTAATGAGGTAGGAATATTTATTATTTTATACTTTTTAAACATGCAATATGCAATATGCAAAAAAGGGTATATGTTAACATTACGAACTAACTAAATAAATAACATGTTTTTTTTCTCTACCAATTGTCTTTTTACACATTACTTAGTGAACTTAGTGAATTAGCCTGGCCATTGCCTTCCAATGCAGTTCTGCTTGATTCTCATCTCCCTTCAGTGCTCCGTTTGGAATTTATCCCATTGAGCTGGATTTGTCCAGTGTAATTTAACTGGGCAAATCAGCGAACAGAAGAAGGAGTTGTGAACAATGAAATACATTTTTTGCGCTGTTTTAGAACTGTAGTCTGCGCATATAGGTTTGAAGTTTGGCAATGGCAGCAGAGGAAGTTAACAACAGGTAGCTGCATGCCTTATCTGAACAGATAACCCGACCCAACTAATATCAGTTTCTTACTCTTGTGTTACTTTATAAAGAACAGAAACACAAAAGGGGAAAATATTCTGAAAAATAAACATGGTACATGAAAACTAATACAAAATTTAATGGCTATGTACTGTACCTTTTGCAAAAGTCTATCTATCTATCTATCTATCTATCTATCTATCTATCTATCTATCTATCTATTGTGGGACTGTTACATTTCAGTTTTAAAGAAAAGCATATAGAACATATATATTTTCATTTTAGCTTTTTGCAAATATTGTGATATTGTCCTACAGTAATTTTGCCAAACATTTTAACATGACACTTTCATAAAGGTCTACAACCCAACTTAGATTTATTGAAACAATCCCTTTAACGGTTTTGGTATGCAGTTAAAATAAAAATGATTCATGCTCTGGTAGATTTTAAATTATTTTCTTTGAGGTCAAAACACCTCCTTGCCATCACCCAAATGTTTAGCTCCCTCAAACAGATTCTCTATCAGATTTAAGTCGGAATTCTAGCTGGGCCTATTCAGATTTTTTATATAACATGCAGTCAAGACTAACATCTTAGTAAAATTAAAAGATTGCCTTAAACCTAAATCTGCTAGACATATAAATACTGTTGGACTCAACTCATACAAAAGCATTGATATAGCAAAGAGCAGTGAGAACAAAATGAAGTGTGATCTTAAATTGTTTCAAGGCATTTAAAAAAAAAGTGTTGTGAGAGGCCATTTCAACCAGTGGTGGTGTAACTATTCTTATAATGCTGCTAATAAATAGTTGTGAGAAAAGAAAAAGAACAAAAAAAACTCACGATCTAACAATCTCTGATCTGATCCACCATTTTTTATGTTATAATCTTGTATCGCATATTATTATTAATCTTGTTTTTATATATTTTTACCACTTTTGGAACACTTGTGTGAACCTACATATCTTGATGCTGCTTTTACACCTGAATTTCCCCTCTGTGGGACAATATAGGATATTTCTATTTCTATTCTAATACTTCAAAACCACCCCAGTGCTGAGCAAGGATTAAAGAAACTCCATGTTGTAACCATATAGCAATCTAGATTAATATATATATATATATATATATATATATATATATATATATATATATATATATATATATATATATATATATATGGTGATGCATCCTGAGTCGAGCTGTGCACTTTAGTATGAAGCCAAATCCCCCTGTGAATTTATTACATGTGGGTAAACATGAGCAGATGTTATGGCAAATCTTGCTTAAGCCAATCCTTTGCTGGCTGGCTTGCCTAGAAATGTATGTCGACGTTCTGTACTTAACAATGTAAAGAGGTACATATAGTTAAATTAAGTATTTCTGCTTTGCTTAACCAATTTAATAATCTCTATTTCTGACACCCGAAATCTTTAAAAAAAAAAAAAAAAAAAAAAAGGATATTAGAAACTGCCAAAATACTCTTTGGTAAGCTTTTTTTTTTTTTTTTTTTTTTTTTTTTATCTGGGAGGTGCAGGAAAGATTTTAAGAATGGATGAAACTTCTTACTGAAACCTAAATTAAAAGGCTGAATGAGACCCATGTTTGTGGTTCTGACAGCTCTGACATTTATCTTAACATAGCAGCCTAAACTGTTAATCTCACTCATCTCACTTTCACCTTGGTTTGGACAATGATTAAGACAAAAAGAACACAATAAACATTTGTTTGTCATATTTCCAGTTTGTGTGTATCAAGATTTAAATAAACGAGAAAATAGGGTTTAAATAATCAAGATTCTTCTAATACACGTGGTATGCTGTATTTAATTAATTTGAATCCCTTTGGATATAGCATTGTACCATTTCTAGATTACAAACAAGGGTTAGAGGGACACTTGAGAAACCTGACTATGTTCAGGACCTAAGAAACACTTTTAAAGTCAGAAAACTTGACACACTGCTTTATTAGATGTTAGGATTTTATTTTTGTTTTAGAATTGGCTAATCCCAGTCAATTACTATAAAATGTTACCAAAATCTAAACACCTTCCATTACAATGTTTTTCTTTAAAGAGTAAGTGTTTCATGCAGTAAATGCACTATTATTTATTTTATGATAAAGATTTATTGTCAGATGAATCAGAGCTCCTCGGTCTTTTGTGGAGAGCAAGGACATCTTCCACTTCTGCATTTGTTGTATTTATTGCAGCTTTGTAAAAACTTTTCAAAAACTATTGGAATTTTGGTTGTTGTTCTCTCTGCAAGCTATAATACAATTATTTTCATTCATGCCTACCTTTAAAGTGTGTTGTGATTTCACACTACAGACATTTAATTTAGTTTTCATATTCCTAATAATCACAAGTCTGTCTCATGTGTCTCTGTGCCTGCCCTGTAATAGACTGGTACCCTGGGTGTACCCTGTCTCTCACTCATTTGCTGCAAAAGTATGTGTGGGGTGAGGGGAGTCCCAAGTTATAGGAGTGCTTTGGCTGGTAACACTGGTATTTTTGGATCAGAATTTTGACTCTATTAAGCAGATTAATGCAGAATAGGCAGCTCAGTGCTATAAGCAGATGAATCTCTTCCACTGGATCATCACAGATACAAATGAGCTGGTGAGCCAGACAGATCTGTACTCAGGCAAGAGATGAAAAGTAAATATCACCGAGGGTATATCATGTTGCATTTTATATTTTAAAATCAAAAAGGTTTCTTCCATTTCTTACTTTTGACTTGCATTTGCAATCTTTGCTTTTACAGTTCACTTCTGCTACTTCTGGGTGGATATGCTCACCTGCAGCAATATGTCACCAGGCAATGGAAGATTAGCGTCCTCTTTTTCTCTAAAATTGCACAGAACAATTAGAAGTTGGAGAAACAACATCAGATCCTCAGATGTGTCATGCTCGAATGTTGGGAAATAATCCCTTGAGCACTGTTTAACTGGGGGTGTAATTTGGCCTCCCTCTAATGCTTTCAAACAAAATTAGATTGGTATCTGGGAAATTTAAGGTCAAATTTAACACCCTGAACTGTTTGTTTGTGTATTGCCAGGTGATGTGCAGCAACTGTCAAATTGATGTAAATGCAAGGTTCACTATGCTGGGAGCAGTTAAAGTGTAAGAGCTTATCAGTGTAAAAGCAGCTATAAGTGATCAAAACAATAGCAAAGCATTACACAATGAAGCATTTATCATTGGAGATGCACAAAGAAATCAGCTGGTCAATGGAATTGGCAATTTTAGCTTGATAGGTCCTGACTGGTATCCCGCTAATCGGAAACTCAAAAATCGGATAGTTTTCCATTGACTGAATGCACTGCAACTTAGAACTACCAAGTTATGAAGACAACAAAACACTTTTGGATGCTTTCATTGAGTTAAGAAGGCTTTTTTACCTTTGGTAAATAAAGTTTAACATGTTAACTCTAATGACCTTGCCTCCATTTAAAAAAAAAAAAAAAAAAAATAGTACTAACATTGATCATAATCCTGTTTTACAACAGCTCCTATTTCATACGTGTGCCTGTAGTATAAATAAATAAATAAATGATCGATCACAACAGGAAGGCTAAAGCAAATCAAAATAGCAATTACTAATCTTTATTAGTTAATGTAGTTCTCATAACCAGTGCCAAAAATTGTTGCACCTTTTACAAGTTATAGCAAAGCAACATATCCTCAATGAATCTCAGAATGAGACTTTAACTATATGTACAAAATAACAAATAGATGTAAAATAATACTAGCTTTCTTGCTCTACCCAGGCAGGGTACAAACAGGTGTGCCTTTAAAGCTGTTATATTTTCTTCCTTCCTATTTATGTGCATGTGCACATAACAAAGCTAAATTTAGAATGATCAATTGTCCAAACATTTATGTTTTGAACTGTAGGCAGACAACCACAGAGTAGCAAAGCAGTTCGATAACAGAAATAATAGCATTTGGAAGGTTTTCCCACCAAAAAGATTCCCCTAATTTCAGCTGTTTGATTTATAAATGTTGTTTTAAGCAACAGCAGGTGTTGGTGACTTTTTTATGATCCCACTTTCTGATCTCTGATCTTTATTCACAATAATTGTAAAAAAGATAGTACACACTCTATCACTTCAGCGGTTTTAAAGAACCATAAATAAATTAAATAAACTATATAAATGTCTGAACCACACACTACAGATTCCACCAGGACATTATGCATTGAACAATATGAAGGCAAAATGTTAATGTTTTTGAAAGAATAAGTATTGCTGTTGTGCCACTAGTCATTTTACTATCCTTTCTAATGTTTATCATTTATGATATGTATTATGTATAATTATATAGCGTGTGGGATTTCAGTATAAAGGGGGTGTGATTTGTACACAGAGATGAAGGTTAATGAACTTTTCTTTAGTCTAATTATAGAAGAAAAACTGTAGCTTAGTATATCCGAGTATTACCCCCAGTGTATATCAGGAGACTATCAAACTTTAGGAATTCTTTTAGCAGATAAAATAGCTTACCACACACAAGTTTAGATGCTTGATGCAAGTTGAATCAAAGAAGACTTAACTGTTAGAAGACATCTTACTATTATTTTCCTCTCACTGTGGCTTCCTACTCCATATGTCTTTTGAGAACAGATTTATTGGTTGATGTGCCATCCCTGCAAGGCACTCATAAGCTGTAAGCTGCTGATGTTGACATGGGTGTGTCTACAGGCCGCAGGCCAAGTCTCAGTGCAGAGCAGCTGGGACCAAAATCCTCCCTTGGCCTTCTAAAGAGACATATATACACACAGACACACAGACACACACACACACACACACACACACACACACACACACACACACATATACACACATTTGTGCAAAATAACAACATCACAACAGAAAATCTCTTCCTGATAAATTAAAAGCTTCCTGTGGTGAATTTAAAATAGTCATCTAGTAGATAAACTACTGTATCACTGGAGGCAATTATAAAGGATTACCAGTAGGTTGGGTGCAGGCTGCACTCATTTACCCAATCAAACATATCTGGAAATTAAAAAGCATACAAGAGTTTTACTGATGTACAACTAATTTGATGCAACCCTAAACAAAGTCCCATGAAAGTCTTTTAGCTTTTTAAACATATTTAGATGTATGTATATCTTATATAATTTTTGAAAATACTAAAAAATTAACTAATACAAAGAAACAATAAAAAATGATGAAAAGACCTTTTTTACGTAAAATATAATTTAAAGAAAAAAATAAATTTCTTTGGATAATAAATTAGGGCTCCTAAATGTATTTAGGAGTGGGCATTTATCGTATTATATCGTTTATCATTTATCGTGATAAATTTCTTAGTATGATAAGAATTCTGATTCATTGTTTATCACGATAAATTCCAATTAATGTTGTTAAACCCCCCCCAAAATTGTCCAAATTATCGATTGTTGATTGTTAGTTTTACTATTTTCTCCACTGTTAATTCAATGAAAATATCAATAAATAGTCATTTGAAAATTTGATTAAATGCAGTGACTATGTGCAGATTAGTGATACAAATCAGGCTTCTTTTTGTGACCAGTGTCCTAAAGAAGCGTATTACTAATGGGCATGTTTTTCAAGAGCAGTATTTGTGTTTGTGAGGCTATGATTGCTGTGTCATGCCTTCACTGCCATACAGTTACTTAAAAAAAGTAATAAGTTATAAAGTAATAAATAGTTCTTATCATCCCTTTTATTGTTATCACAATATCAACACAAAATATTGTGATAAAGCTTAAAGTCCATTTCGCCCACCCCTATAAGTATTCATAGTTAAAATGATTAAAATCTCCCACATGCATATCATATCAGGTGTGCATGTTTAAACATTGTTACTAAGCAATCTGAAGGATTTTTGCTCTGTTTAAACCTCTGACATTTAGAATGGTGTTCTCCTGACTGTTGATGTGTGAGTGAAGACCATGGTGAGATCAAAACAGATGTCTGAGACCTTAAGAAAGGAGGTTGTGGCAGCTTATATGACTGGCAGAAGAGGTTTAAAGAGGTCTCAAAAAAATTTGAAATCAGTCATGTCATTCCACTGTAGGGAAAATGGAGATGAAAGTGGAAACCATTTAAAATAACTGGCAATTTGCTTAACAAGCAAGTTTACACTGACAGCAGACCACAAGATGATAAAATTAGTTTTCAAAAACCCTAAAATGTCATCACAGGACAGCTACAGCAGGGACTTGTAACTGCTGATATGCCAGAATGCATCTAATTGTAATGTAATTGCATTTGGGTGATGGCAAGAATCTTGCCAGCATAATCAGAAAGACATCAAACAAGTTTATTTTTCATTGGAGGTGTGCAAGGAAGAAACATTTACTGTTAGAAAAATCTGAAGACAAGACTAAAGTTTGCCAGAGAGAATAATCTACTTCTGACATATGAGTCCAAAATTGACTTACTTGGACACCAGACCAGAGGAAATGTTTGACATAAAGTAAATTTAGAAGAAGTAACCTAACACCATGGAGCTAGGAGTGTTATGACTGGGGGTGTAAACCAAGGTTAATTTTTAAGTACAGATAAATAACTTTATTTTCCAGAGACAAAAAATGTTAATGTTTCTTGATAAAGAATAGAATACTTCATGGTGTGTCCTCATTTTTTCACAAGCCTGTATGTAAAACATAAATAGGTAATATTCTTTATCTGAATTGTAGCTTACTATTCAAAGCTGAGAAATAAATCTAATGTTAATTGTCACTGCAATATCAATATGTATAATATCACAGTTGCAAAGGACTGCTTGAATGCAGTTTTGGGTATGCTTTCATATTTGGGGTTTCCTGCATTCACACTCTGCATGCAAAAAAAGCATTTGGACAGGTTCATGAACTCCTTTTGCCTTTGATGCCCAAAGCAGATGCAGATTTTAGTCACTGATATTTCTGACTTCATAGGGAGTGGTGGTGGATATCAAATGTGGGTTCATTGTGATTAATATCGATATGGCATTATAACATATTTTACAAACATTGTAATTCTTACAACTGCAAAACAAAAAACCCCGCAAAAGTTTTTACTCTATCCAGCTCAAATTGTTATTATTGATGAATAGTATTTTTCAGCTGTACCAATAAGAGGTTTATCGTGCTGTTTTATAGATAGAAAATGCCCTTTGCTGATGTTCCTATTTGGATAGAAACACAAATCAGTAATAACATCTCTAACTGTTTTGACAAGGCATTCTCCACTGCAGGCACTGACTGATGTGCCAGCATGTTTCTGTTTGTTAACACAGCCTACGGAATATGTCCACATACCCACCCAAAAACATTCCACAGACCAGCCATTACAAAAACATTCCTCCAGCTGCAACTCTGTATCTATGACAGACAAGACATTAAAAAGACAAGACAGACAAGACTTTGAGCACTTTCATATTCTAAGAAATAAATAATGTTTTTCATTTTATGAAAAAAAAAAAGCTTATTGCAGTCACCTTCTTG
Organism: Anableps anableps; assembly: GCA_014839685.1. NCBI lineage: Eukaryota > Metazoa > Chordata > Actinopteri > Cyprinodontiformes > Anablepidae > Anableps > Anableps anableps. The sequence continues at coordinate 21,617,586 of CM026071.1, forward strand.
CCTCCAAATGAGTGTGGTTGTGGTTGAGTTGTGTGTAATGTTGTTTGGAAAGTAGCTCCATTAACTACTTCCTAAAAAAAATGTGGAATACCATCTCTGGAAGAAGATGAGCTACAACAGCAGCAAGGGCAAGGTGGAGTGGGGCATTTAATGTTGATATTGAATTTATAGTCTTATCAGAGCTTCCTAAAGTGCTCAATGAATATTTACAGTTGAAACCAAACGTTTACATACACTGAATAAAAAGACACATTTTTTTTCTCACTGCCTGAAGTTAAATCAGACCAAACTTCTCTTGTTTTAGCATAGTTGAATTACCAAAATTATTTCCATTTGCTAAATGTCAGAAAACTTAGCGAGAACATTTTTTAGAGATTTTTTGTAACTTCCTTTGAAATCAAAAGTTTACATACATTTGGTTAGTTTCAGGGATAAATGTCTTTTAAACTATATGAATTGGGTCAAACCTTTTGGATGTCCTTCCACAAACCTCTGATAAGTTAACTGACACATTTGATTTCATTGGAGGCGCACCAGTGGATGTATTTTAAGGCCACACCTGGAACACACTACTTTCTTGTTTAACACGATGGGAAAGTCAAAAGAAATCAGCCAAAATATCAGGAAAAGAATTGTGGAGCTGCATCAGTCTTGTTCATCCTTTGGAACAATTCAGTGTTTTGGCATGACCATCACAAAGATCTGATCTAAATCCTATGAAGAAGTTGTGGGTAGATCTGAAAAGGCGTGTGTGAGTGAGGCAGCCTACAGACTTGACTGAGGCTGCGTTTACACAAGACCACTGCCATGAAACTGCTGGTATTTTCGGATGTTGATTGGGGAAAAGTTGTTATCTGCCTGTGCATGTGCAGAAAAAACCCTGCAGCTGTTCGTTCTGCGCATGTGTGCTTTCACACCTGCGGAGTACTTCACACCTCTGCAAAAAGTGTTACAGAAAAGTTTCACTCTGAGACCTGGTTTCAAAAAGTCCCAGTGTGAGAGACTCCGGTTGCTGGTGTCGTGTAAATGAGCGGCTGGATCACAACAAAAGTGTTACAGTTTAACTGAAGAGCGGCTCCATGTAAACAGGGCCTGAGGTACACCAGTTCTGTCTGGAGGAATGGGCCAAAACTCCAGCACACTATTATGAGAAACTTGTGAAAGCTCACTCAAAAGGTCTGACCCAAGTAAGGCAGTTTAAAAGAAAATTATCCCTGATACTGACCAAATGTATATAAACTTTTGATTTTGAGGCAAGTTACAAAAAAAATTTTAAAAAATGTTCTTGCTAAGTTTTCTGGCATTTAGCAAATGGAAATAATTTTGGTAATTCAACTATGCTAAAACAAGAGAAGTTTGGTCTGATTTAACTTCAGATAGTGAGGAAAAAATGTGTATCTGCCTTTTTATTGTGTATGTAAACTTCTGGTTTCAACTGTATGACCAGAGTACACCCTTCTTCTGATGACTACTTTCAGCAGGATAATACATCATGTCACAAAATTCAATCTGGTTTCTTAAACATGAACATGAGCTCACTGTTCTGCCAGTGGATCTGAATCTAATAATACACCTTTGAGATGTGTTGGAGGATTGGATTCCCACATAAAGGTGCAGCTGAAAAATCTGCAGCAACTATGTGATGCCATCATGTCAATATGTACCAAAATCATGGACCAGTAAAAGCTAGGTATTAGGGCTGGGTGATATGGCCTGAAATCAATATCCTGATATATAGACCAGTTCACCTCGATAACGATAAATAGACAATATTATACCACCCCAAAATAAAGAATGTGATAGGCCAAGAGGATCATGTTCTTTGATTTCTCCAGTGCATTTTACTCAATTCAGCCTGATCTGCTTCACCTGAAACTCCAGAAGACACAGGTGGAGGCCTCAACAATCACCTGGATCAGTGACTAGTACTTTATTTATCCCTTTGGGATAAATACTAGTACTAGTATTTTTATATAGAATTGAATTGAAATAATTCACATACCCAGTTATGTTGATGGTATGATTCCCCTGGACTGCAGTTATTTTTTATCACCACTTTCATGGACTTTAAAACTACAGGGTCTGCAAATAGATGAGGGAAATTTGCACTTCTGCGATGGACTGGCGACCTGTCCAGGGTGTACCCCGCCTCTCGCCTGATGACTGCTGGAGATAGGCACCAGCCCCCCTCGCGACCCTGCAAGGATAAGCGTGATGGATAATGGATGATGGATGGATGGAAATTTGCACTTCTAGTTGTTAAGAGCTATTGAACAAATAAGCACAACTGAACAAGTTTAGAAGTATAAAATAACTTAACTTCCAACATAGGGGTGGGCATTTATCGTATCATTTATCATGATAAATTTCTTATTATGATAAGACTTTTGATTTAGCATTGTCACAATGAATTTCAATTAATGCTGTTTAAAAAAAAACAACCCATCCCTGTTGTTGGGATTGTTAGTTTTACTATTTTCTCCACTGTTTGTTCAATGAGAGCATCAATACATTTTTAAAAAAATATGATTAACTGCAGTTACTGTGTGCAGTTTAGTGATACAAATCACAAGTCTTTATGTGTCTGGTGTCCTAAGGAAGCATATTACAAATGGGTCTTTTTACTTACCTGCACGGAAAAAGTTACAGGAAAAATTACAAAATAAAGAAGCACCCAGTAGAAAGACAGGGCTCTAGGCAAATTTAACCACTGCTCCCCATTTCCAAAGTTTTATGTAAATTAAAATCACAAACTACAGCCACATATTTGTCATCCTCCATATGACCTCTTATGTCTCTTATGTAATCTCAAACACTGTTTATTTTTTTCATATAATTTATTTACCAACATATCCTTGAATTTGCCTGTGATCTAGCAATGCTCATTTATTACTATTTGTTGACAAGCACAGCTACAGGATTAAACAGCAACATTTAATTTTACCTAAAAGCAATGAACTATATGCTCTCATCCATCCCATCATGCACCCAGGTCACCCACCCACACCCTCTGGCATCGGTCTGGTACAGATGGGATTAAGGGTGTCTCATTTCCAGAAATATTAAATTATTTTTCAGAAGACTTTTTAGTGCCAGAACCAGACGGGGAAAATATGGACATCTGGTCTGACTCTATGACATATCACTAATCTCAGGTGGTGCACAAGCTAGCAACAAGCATGCTCACACATATACACATAAGCTGATTCAAAACTACACATGCAAACAGGGTGAAGCCACATCTGCTCCTAAAATTACCATATGACACATACTGTACTGCTTTATTTGAGCCCTAAAGACTCATCCGCATAGAAACACAGGCTGTGCAAGTTCACCAATAAATATGCAGATATAAAGGCCACTGCAGAACAAGTCAGTAGATATATCGTTTAACAGGTAGTCATCACAAGGTCACAGGTTCATCTGTTTTCTGTAGGTCATCTTAGGCTTTTCCTGTCTCCATTATAACCCACTTGTCAACACTGGGATTTTCCACAGCATGCATAGACAGGGGCCACACTTTTTGTTAAGGAAAGTATTTTTTTTTTCTTCACATTATCAGATACAACCAAGATCTGTTGAATTGAGGAGTCTGGGGATGAACTCTGTCTTGAAGCAACACTGGAAATAAATTAGGGTTTACAGAAAATGGTGTGTTAAGAGTAGAAAACACGGTATAAGAGCCAGACTAACTAAACCACCACATCTTCTCACGAATGTCTGTTACTTGGAAAACAAGGCTGATTATTTAAAGCTTCAATTACACATGCAGCAAGAGACAGTTGTTTGTGTTTTGGCTGAAACTTGGCTCAATAGCAATATCCCCGACTAGATAATCCAGCTGGATGTGCTAACAGACAGCAATTAGACAACTCTATTACATAACCTGAGCATCCTGGCCCTGTGACTCCTCTCTGAGCACAACAATAAGACGGTGAAAGAAGCTGTCAGGAGATACTAAAAACTCAGTTCCTGGAACATTAATAATAGCCATAGGCCAGTATAACAGTATCACGGCTGTGGAACAGACAAGTTTAGAAGTTAGTGGGATTTTTTTTCCAAGTCAAGTCTTAAGTCTCACATGACTGAAATTTTTCCCATCAAATACATGCCATCAACACTGCCTATAACAGTAGATTACTGTTGGTTATAAATCCAGATCACATGCAGTTCTGTCCTTAGACCTAATTTTAAACATTAAACATTTCAAAGTTGAAAAGCCTGCATGAGGATCATGGCATAAACTCAGCCCCTTTAGCCCCACACATGTTGATCAGGTGAACACTGCAAGTTGTAATCCACTCCACTTTGAATCCACAATCTCAGAGCATCCTGTGAATGCACACATAGACCATGATCTCGATTTATCGACTTGTGTAATGTGAAAGGACAAAGTGATCCAAAAATGGGAGTTAATGGTTTATTGCAAATCTATGTTATGAAAGAGGTTTACGAGGGAATGTCAAATTTAAGAATGAACCAAACACAAATTATTTTGAAAAGGTCGAAGTCTTTTGTTGTTATGACAATAACTTAACAACAAGATGTGAAAGGTAAGCTGTGATATGTAAACTGAGTTTATAACTAATAAATCAACCTTACCTCATCATCTCACAAAAATATGCATCGCCTATCTGAACATAGTAAAGATTGTTGACGAGACTATAGGCTAAATCAAGTCCTGAGTGTTTAGAGCATGAATCCATGTCTGAAACCTTTGTTCTTACAACTCAAATCCAACCCTGAGACTTGACTTAAGATCTCTGCTGTGGAGGCTGGTGTGAAGACACAACCAATGAATAAAGCAGCAAATCCTTGACTTTCTCAGCCTGTATGAGATGTGGCACTGGAGCACATCTTGAGGAGCTAACACTGCTGTGGGATTATTCTCCCACTGAGGGGACTGTTTGCGGGATCAGGTAACATTCAGAGAGTCTTGCTGACTTCTGATCACTTGAATTGGTGAAATGTTACCTTTAAAAACTTTGTCACTGCAGAGAAAAAGTTAATTGTATTCAGCTTGATGATGACTTGATGTGGGTCATCTGTTCAGCTTGTTGAGTATTAATTAAACAGAATGAAAATGAAATGCAGATGTCATTATTATCATCTTAAAAATTGATGGGTAAAAATAGATGATGACAAGATTTTTTTTGACACCATTACTCAAAATGAAAAAGTCAAAATGAAAAGGTCTAGTGTGACCTCTGCATTACATTGTGTTTTTGTTGTTTTTTTATTAGTTTGAAAGTAATCAATAACTTATTCAAGTTCAAAGAATGACTTTTGGTCCGAAGTTTCAAAAATGATGTCAGGAAATTAAAATATTGCCCACTATTGATGACCCATTACAAGGTTGAAGATACAGTATTTTGAAATGTCAGAAAATGATCAATGTCTGCTATTCCTCTGTTAGATGTGTCTAATGCCTCTTTTTTCGGGCAGACAACTTTTACTTGAACGTGTTTACTGCAGTTAAAATAACACATTGAAAGGTTTTTATTTAACACAAAGCAAAACCAAAGGTATAATTATTCCTCTTTCTTATTTTGATTAATGGCATTTAACTCTGCAGGTCATCCCTGAAATTCTAATGCACAGAATCACAAGTCCAAGTGTAAACCGTGTCACAGAGAATAAACACAATAAATACATGCATTATCTGCAGCACTGTTTATGTACTGAAGAAAATATACACACAGTGGACACACTTAAAGATATTCTAGACCGATGAATTAGGGAATGCATTCAACATGTACTTTTACTTTCAATACTTGAAGTATTTTAAAAAGCAAGTACTTACTTCCTTTTACTCAAGATAAATGTTAGTGAGGTATTTTTACTTTTGCTAGAGTACATTTTTGTCAGTTTATTTGTACTTTTACTTAAGTGCAGTGTTTGAGTACTTTCTCCACCACTGCCTCCACAAACTTCAGCCTGCGCTTTATGTTTTTCTAAGAGAGCCAAGGTTTCCTCCTATAGGATGTACATGCACATGTGCAGGTACATCTGCAATGAAAATTGTGCAGTCTCTTTCTGATTGCACAGTTCAACAGTAAGAGCCTAATGTAGGTCCTGCGATTACATTTTAGGAATTTTGGAGACTTCTTTTAGCATCTTTCAGTCTAATCTCAGGGTTAACTTGCTTGAACTTGTTTTGAATATCTTCAGCTCATAGACTATTTTCCACACAGTTGAATGGTTGATTTGAAATTCTTTTGAGCCCTCTAAAATCTTCTTTTAGAGGGCTTAGACAGGTCTTTTGTCCACACCAAATCAAATGTCTTAGGTTTAAATGGGGAAAACCTTCAAAATGCTGTTATCAATTACGTTCTAATCACCTAAGATGATGTGCCTATGAGTATTTTAGGTATTTCAAGTGGAAATAAATATGTGGGTGTCCCAGTTTTATTCCTCACCAGAAATTGCACTATTTTTTATTGCATTTTTCAAAATGTTTAAAACTCTTTAGATTACTTGATATTCACAGTATTGTTAAAATTCATTTTAAAGATCAAGATATCCAATTATGTTCGAAAAACACAGGTTTTAGTAGGGGGTTTTATTCTTTCACATGACAAAATGGGTATTAAGCTAAGTAGATCACTAAGGGACAGCAAATTGCAGTAAATCCCTGCTTATTTGCAGTTCAGTACTTTTGGATTCACAGATTTTTCCTTGAAACATAACTTCAAATTATTTGTGGAAAATTTGCCTAATGGCAGATTTTTTCTTACATCATATCTAAAATATTCGGAAGAAAATGCAGTTTGGGAAGCTGAAATACCTGGGTGTAATGCTATCTGACACTCTACTGGCAGCTGTTTGTAAAGTAGTCAATCCAGGAGCACAATTTATCTTCCTTGGTGCTGATTGGCTATACCCCCAAGAATGGAAATAAGGAAGAGTGTCAACAATAAGATTCTGCTGCAGTGCTAAGTCAGTTTCCACTGTGCGTATTAATGCAAACTAAGGTATATTTGGTGTCTGAACTATTAAAACAGGTGTGTTCTTAGAGGGTTCTCAAGTATTTGTGGCTTTTAGCTAATTGTGGGCAACTGTTTTCACTAACCCCCGCTAATACCAGGGGTTTACTATACTGTAATTAAAACATTTAGGGTATTCAGTTAATCAAATCAACCAAAAAAACTGCAATGGAAGATAAAATGTCATTTAATTTCACCCAAGTGTTGCACAAAAACTCATAATGTCTAATCATAAAAAAAATACATTATAGTTGAGACAGATCTAGAACTCAGCAGATCTTGTAAGTTTCCATTCCAGACCTATAAAACCAAGTCAGAATATACAGATTTTACTAGTGACAGCTAAATGCTCTCTTTGTAGATTAAGGGATTAAGCAGCATTTCTCTTATTGAGTAAATCAGTGCATGTCAAGTAATCTAATCCCTGCAGTTTCCAGTCAGGGATTTTATCTGAAAACGGTCATGTGACAATTTAAATTAGGAACAAATGTGTAGGTTAAATTCTGCCTTGTCTGTGGAATGAAAGTTTTAGAAATCTAAATATGGCAACATCTTCAGTTTTTGCTCTATACATTTATATTTCTTACAACAGCCATAGAATGTTACTATCCAGCAACCAATCTTGGGTGGAGAAGACAAAAGTTATTTTTAGTCAGCTGCTCTTTCCCTTTCATTTTTTTTTTTTTTATTTTCATTTTAATTTTGGTACAGATAACCTCAGTTACAGTCTTTCAAGATTGCTTGGGAAGGATTAGCAGCAGCAACACATGCAGAGATATTTATTTTGTTTTGCTAAAATTTCATAAGACCATCTTAGAAGCCCTCTTGACAAATAAAGCTTCAAATGAAAAAGCTTAATTTTATCTAAAAAGCTCTAATAGTTAAATACTTTCTCAATAAAGCACTTAATTCTCAGAAAACAAATTTATTATGGTTCCTAAAGTTTCTAATAATGAGCGGGGTTTTCTCTTCTTTGTGAAGACCACATACACACTCCCAAGCCATTTTATTAGGTACACCTGTTCCAGTAATTGTTACTACAAACAGCGAATCAGCCAGTCACATGGCAGCAACTCAGTCCATTTAGGTTTCTAGATCTGGTGAACTGCAAACCATGCATCAGAATGAGGTACTGAAGGGGATTCAATGGGGCATGGTTGTTAGTACCAGACTTATATCTGAACTGCTGATTTTCTGGTATTTTCACACAAAAACACCTTTCAGGATTGTGGAGAATTCTCAGAAAAAGGGAAAATATTCAGTAAACAGGAGTTGCTTTGACAAAAATGCCTTGTTAATGTCAGAAGTTAGAGGAGAATGTGAAATCTGGTTTAAGATGACAGAAAGGCAAGGGGATTACTGGCACTACTTGTTGCAACCAAGGAACAGAGAATAAAATCTCTGAACATACAACATACTGAAACTTGAAACAGATGGGCTACTGCAGCAGGCAGCCAGTTAAGAGCAACAAACTGGGGATACACATTTCCTCAGTGTAAATGTTTGTTCTATGGTAGCATTGTAATGGAAGGAAAACAGACAACCGGTAGAAATCTCACTTAAAAGGCTCTTTAGTGGCATAAACTGCAGCCAACAACTTACACAAGCAGAGTATGTCAGTGAGAGATGATATATGCACACAGCCTGTACGGCAACCGCTGTAGGACAAACTAATAATTTTCACCAAAACTGAAGACAAAAATATTGTGATGTTGGTTTAATGATGTAGATGAACTTGTCTTGGTAAACTTTGATCTCCCTAATACCTGCTGAGTATAATTGAAATAAATGGGAAACTGAATGAATTTAAATAACAGTTCTAGTCGTACTGACCACTCAAATCATTTTACATTAGAGCCACATTCATTCAGTCGCACTCACAAATGGGCACACATCCATACACTGATATGCAGATCAGTAGGCAACATGTGATAAAATCCCTCTACTAAGGGGGGGATTGACATGCAGCAGAAGAAAGCTGGAATCAAGCCTACAACTTTCAAATTGCAAGACAACTACTATGTCCATATTTGCATAGGAAATTGTGAAATACTTACTAATACCACAACCATGCTGCAGACCATGTCCATCCCTTTCTGACCACAGTCTACCCATCTTCTAATGGCTGCCTCCAGCAGTATAATGCATCATGTCACAGAGCTCAAATTCTTTAATTGGTTTGTTGAACATGACATGAACTGAGTTTGTTGTGCTCCACATGGCCTTTATAGTCACAAGGGATTCCCATCATGGATGTGCAGCTGACAAATCTGCTGCAACTGCATGATGCTATCACATCAATATAGACCAAAATCTCTCTGGAATGTGGACTGCTGCTTGTTAAATTCAAAAGTCACAAGGACTGAGGAAGTTTTGAAAGCAAAAGAGGGCCCAAAATGGGCCTAACAGGGCTACCTTATCAGGTAGCCGGTGAGTGTACAGTATATACATATAAACATCTGAAATATTTGCAAGTAAAGACAAGACCTTGGATTTCTAATGGTCTATGCATTATATCACAATTTCCTATCCAAAAAATGTAAACAAGAAGTGCTCTGTTTCATTCTTAAATATCACACATAACTTTAGATGTTACGTGTTTCTATGTGTAATCAATAGCACTGATGTGAACAGTAGCCAAACAGTTTTTAAACCCAAAAAGTGCTCTAATTGTAAAGTGTGTATCTATCTATCTATCTATAGATAGATACGTGACGGAGGGATCGCTAATAAACTTCTGCACGTGGGATATCCATCTTCAGATGGATGTGGTTCTGATTTGATTTTTTTTTTTTTTTTTTTTGTTTTTTTTTTTTTTTTTTTTTTTTTTTTACAGAATTGGTTCTTATTCGACGAGTTAATATTCCCGATATAATAAACCTGTAGAACATATTAAAGTGGGCAAATAAAAATAAATAAAGCTCCCTACCTTTAAGAGAGTAGAGGTCCTGCGGACTCCAGGTATCGTTAAGAAAGTTTTTCCTGAAGGCATGGTTAGTCTGTGCGCACCGGATCGTCCGACCAAAAGGCGCTTCCAGCCCTCCCCGCACCGACAGCTTGCACTGGCGGGATCACCGGCCAATCTCTCACTAGGAGCAGATGTGAGTGATATAACCACATCATAATTACCCGGTGCTTAATTTGGCCAATTCCTTTACTTTGTAAAGTCCTTGTTTTCAGTCGTCCACCAACCAAGGCTGCGCGGTTTCACGAGAGAGAGAGAGAGAGAGCGAGAGAGAGAGAGAGAGAGAGAGAGAGAGAGAGAGATCCTGCAGTCTTCTGAAGTCTGTTGTCATTTTTGATTCGAAGAAATTAAAATGTAGATCCTGGACAGTTTTTCAAATAGCACTCCTTTGCATAGCCTCCCGAGCTCTGCTTCTGTAAAAAACTCTATGGATTTAATGGTTATGGTAAATGTTATGTTTTCTAAGCACTATCAAATGCAAACTACTTAGAAAGCTATGCATTACTATAGCCATAGTCAAAGAGAGTGAAACTATAATGGATTATATTTGTCTATTAAACAGCTAAACAGCAGACCACACTGTCAGTGCATTGTGAGTCTGCCTTTATGTAGCACCACCACAAGAGGGCACCCATAATGTGAACATGTGTTAATTTAGGCAAGATTTATAACGTATACCTTTCTGTTCGTCTTTTCTTAGGCTGTTCCACCAGCACAGCATCTCAAATGCTGCTTGTCTTTTTTAAAATGTAAAACAAAAGGGTCAAATGGTTAAAAAGGAACGACTAACTACAGAACTGTAATGACTTAACCACTAAATACTCTGATTCCACATGTATTACAAATATTCGCCTTTGGACCTGCAAGCATCTACGCCTGGGGAAGAAAAACGACTGTTGGTCGATCTATCTGATAGGGAAAGTAATCAGATAGAGAATACTAAAAATGAAAACTAAGAATTGGTTTCCATCTGCAGGGAGATAGTGGTACTGCTGTTTGTCACACCAGCAAAGTTAAACCTTTGAATGTGTGGTAACAGAAATTTCAGATTTATTAAAGGGAAAAACTGCAGTTACCTGCCGGCATGACCGTGTACACCCCTAACCAAAACACGGTAAAAGAACTATTTCACTCAGTATCAAAATTTACTCTTCTTTAGTAGGTGTCATTCAGTGTAGAACATTTGCCCTGGCAATATTTCCCACTTCTGCTATCTAAATATTGAACAGATTTGTCATATTCTAAAGGCAACTCTTGTCCAGACCCCTCTTCACATGACTCCAAAGATTTTTTACGGCTTTATCCTTGGACTCAAGCAGCGCAATTTTAAAACCATCATAGTCTTCTGGTGTATTCATTTTATTATTATTATTTGGATGCATGCTTGGACCTGCTTTGATCTTAAAAAATAAAAATGATTTTCTTTCTTAGTTCTGAGATTTGAAATCATATGCTTATAAATGATTAGACAATGCCCAAATGATGATGCCAAGGCTTTAGAATAGGTTAATTTGCAACATTCGAGTGGAAACACCTGTGGATATATTTTTTTGAGCTCACTTCAATTACACTGCTTCCTTGTGTGACATTATTAAATAAAATTAAATCTGACCAAAAAAAAAAAAATTGTTGCGGATTAGTAAGAATTACCAAAATGAACAGCAGATTTATTATTGAAAATCAACAGTGCAAATGCATTTCATTAGCATTTGGTAGAATTTATCTTTTAAACCATGCAACTTGGGTCAAATGTTTTGGGTTTCCTTCCACAAGCTTCTCACAATAATTTGCTGGAATTCTGGCCCATTGTTCCTGACAGAACTGATGTAACTGAGTCAGGTTTGTAGATTACCTTGCTCATACAAATTTTTTCAGATCTGCCCACAAATTCTCTATGGGATTGAGATCAGGGCTTTGTGATGGCCACTCCAAAATATTGACTTGGTTGACCTTAAACCAGTTTGTGACTAAATCAGCGGTGTGGAGGAGCATTGTCCATTTGAAAGACCTATTTCTGCCCAAGCTCAAACCCCCTTGCTGATGTCTTTGGACGTTGCCTCAATATTTCCACATATTGTTGTTTTCTCATGATATGATCTGTTTTGTGCAACAGTCCCTCCTGGAGCAAAACACTAATAACTGCAGCCACGCCCGGTACTTCACAGTTGGGATGGTGTTCTCTAACTTGCAAGGTTCCCTCTTTTGTCTTCAAATGTAATTATGGTCCTTATGGCATAAGGACTATAATTACTGTCTGTTGTCTGATGGTCCTCATCAGACAACAGACAATGTCTCCAAAATTAATGTCATTGTCCCCGAGTGCATTTGCAAACTACATTCTGATTTCTTATGTCATTACTTTGAAGTAATGGCTTCTTTCTCACTGAGAGGCATTTAAGCTCCTGTGAGCACATGATTCATTTCACTGTTGACAATGAAAGTGTCTTACCAGCTTCAGCCGGCATCTTCAAAAGGTCTTTTACTTTTGTTTTTGGGTGGATGCACATATTTCACACCAAAAAGCATTCTTCTGGATGACACAGAACATGTTTCCTTCTTTCTTTCTTTATTTGTTTAGTACAGAGAGATAACTTTGCTCCTTTGTAACATCTTTGCAAACTTCACTTTTAGTTAAGTGTTACAAAACTGAATAATGTGAATCTGAGAAGACTCAATGTTTTATGTAAAACAAAAGGTGCTTCAAAAAAAGCATTTAGCTTTAGTTTTTACCGTCATGATACCAGGCTTCATTTTTGATCTAGTCTCCTGAAAATGTATTTTTTCGATTGATTTGAACAGGAAAAATAATTAAAAGTGTAAACAGTCTTGAAATAAATATTCATGGTCTCATTTTCTTACTTTACAAATCGTATAATATATGTAAATATACTTGTATGGAGGACCAAAACTGACATAATTAAAGATAAAAGCAGAAAAAAAAAAAAAAAAAAAAAAAAAAAAATATATATATATATATATATATATATATATATATATATATATATATATATATATATATATATATATATATATATATATATATATTCTTTTCCTTTTCCTTATACATGCTTTTTCATCAAGAAATGTATATATTTTCTTTTTCCTTTTCCTTATACATATGTTTTTGTCAAGAAATGTATATATTTTCTTTTGCTTTTTCCTTATACAAGCATTTGTTCTTTTTACATTTCGTCCTCTCCTCTTTTTACTTTACCTTATGCATTTCTGCCTCATTATGCAAATGAGGAGGGCTACCTTCTTGGCTCCTCTACTATAGGTCAATAAACAGGAAGAAGCAGGATCCATGTGCAAGTCGATTGTCAATGTCTGTGCCTTTGGCTTCAGTTTAGCAACCAAAGTATAGTTATGGAGGGAGCGGAAAGACGGTCTGTGTCGGAGTTGTTAAGGGAAGCTGCATATAGACTGGACGAGTTGGAAGGCGGTATGTTTTCAGCTGAAAACGCATGTATAAGGAAAAAGAAAAACCAAATTATAAACATTTCTTGACAAAAACGCATGTATAAGGAAAAGGAATAACTCTCTCTCTCTCTCTCTCTCTCTCTCTCTATATATATATATATATATATATATATATATATATATATATATATATATATATATATATATATATATATATATATATATATATATAAGCGGCTGGGTAGCTCAATGGGTAAGTCACCCGACCTTCACCCGGGAGACCGGAGTTCGAATCCAGGCCGGGTCGCTTGGTTGACATATCCAGTGTGGGTCCTTAGGCAAGATCCTTCGCGCTACTGCCTACCTCATGATGAGTGACAAAGGAATACACGCCATGCCGGCTCAGACGTCGCCCGGCCAAACAAGGTCTGCGTCAGGTGCTGGGGAACCAGGGCACCTTCACGAAAAATGGGTTACTGGAACAAGGCGGAATTGGGCGAGAGGTGAAAACTTGGATCTGTTGGAATGCTACTACTCAAGTAACCCTAGTCAGAGGGGTTACATGGAGGAATGGTTACGTCGACATCCCCATTCAACACTAACTGCCAAACAACTAGTAGCTCAGTGTTCCAACATCCGCAAACGGCAAATGCTGTCACAACTTCAGATAGACGAGGTACAACACAAATGCTACGGCAAGGGGGAGCCAGGACGCCAGGTCAGAGGGGAGTTAGCTTCAACTCCCCACCCGCAGATTGGGTATGCAGCCCCAATAATGAACGAACCATCACAGCTGAACGAGGCGGCAACTGACCTGAGAGGTAGGATCGTGGCCCGAATGAACACCAGGCAATCCCGATGCCAATTACAATGGCTGAGTGAAGTACCATCAGAAAGTCTCATTGAAGATGTGAATGCAGCATTGAGAACGATCCCTACCAACACCATAACGGAAACCAATGAGCTGGTGTACAACTCAGCATCAGTGATCCTTGAGATGCTCGGCTATAGGAGCAACCATGAGATTCAATACCCACCATGGAAAAGACGGTTAAAGGCTAAAATCAAGGTAACAAGGAGGGAAGTGAGCCAATTGTCAGAGCTCCAAAGAGGTGCAATCAAAAGACCAGTACCCAAGCGGTACAGCCAGATGCCCATACCTGAAGCGCTCGAAACTGCCAAACAAAGGCTCCAAGCCTTGGCCAGTCGCCTAAAGAGGTACACGAGAAAATGAAGCCAGGAGGATTAACCGGCTCTTCTCCACCCAACCAGCTAAAGTGTACTCTCAATGGCAGGGTAATAACAACAGAGCAGACCCACCAAGGCTGGAGACCCAACAGTACTGGAAAGGCATATGGGAAAGGGAGGTGACCCACAACAGCAATGCACAGTGGCTAATCTCTCTACGAGATGACCACAGCAACCTCCCTGAGCAAGCCCCAGTAACTATCACAGTGGCAGATGTCCAAGAAAGAGTCTCAGGTATGAAAAACTGGACAGTACCAGGTCCTGACATGATCCATGCCTACTGGCTAAAGAAACTCACTGCCCTCCATGAGCGACTGGCAGCTCAAATGAACCAGCTGCTACAAAGTGGGACTCACCCTGAATGGTTAACTGAAGGGCGCACAATCCTGATCCAGAAGGATCCCTCAAAGGGTTCAGTCCCATCCAACTATCGGCCAATAACCTGTCTCTCTACAACATGGAAGCTCATGTCAGGCATCATAGCAGCTAAGATAAGTGGGCACATGGATAAATACATGAGTACAGCACAGAAGGGCATCGGCATAAATACCAGAGGAGCCAAACACCAACTCCTGGTAGACCAAACAGTCGCCCGAGACTGCAAAACCCGACACACCAACCTGTGCACGGCTTGGATTGATTACAAGAAAGCCTATGACTCAATGCCACACACTTGGATCATTGAATGCTTAGAGATGTACAACATCAACAGGACTCTAAGAGCCTTCATTGCAGCCTTGATGGGGATGTGGAAAACCACCCTTGAAGCCAACTACAAGCCAATTGCACAAGTGTCCATCAAATGTGGCATATACCAAGGAGACGCTCTGTCCCCACTGCTGTTCTGCATAGGTCTGAACCCCTTCAGCCAAGTCATCAACAAGACTGGCTACGGATACCGACTCAAGAACGGAGCCACCATCAGTCACCTCCTCTACATGGATGACATCAAGCTGTACGCTAAGAGCAAACGAGACATCGACTCACTGATCCACACCACCAGGATCTACAGCACTGACATTGGGATGTCATTCGGACTAGAGAAGTGTGGTCGGATGGTTACACAGAGAGGAAGGTCATCCACACAGAAGGGGTCTCACTCCCAGAGGGAACAATAGCAGACATTGAGGACAGTTACAAGTACCTGGGAATACCACAAGCAAATGGCAGCCTCGATGAGGTCACAAGGAAAGGAGCCACAGCCAAATACCTCCAACGAGTAAGGCAAGTCCTGAGAAGCCAGCTCAATGGCAAGAACAAGATCCGTGCGATAAACAGCTATGCCTTGCCAGTAATCAGATACCTTGCAGGAATAATAAGCTGGCCAAAGGAAGAGATAAAGACCATGGATGTTAAAACTCGGAAACTACTAACCATGCATGGAGGGTTCCACCCTAAATCCAGCATCCTGAGACTATACGCGAGCCGTAAGGACGGAGGCAGAGGACTAGCGAGTGTGAGAGCCACTGTCCAGGATGAAACATCCAAGATCCATAAATACATCAAGGTCAAAGCCTCAACCGACGATGTGCTCAGCGAATGTCTCAAACAATGGGGACCAGAGGATGAGGTGCTGGAGGAACCATCATGGGAGGATAAGCCCCTACATGGGATGTACCACCGACAAATAACTGAAGTGGCTGATATCAGGAAATCCTACCAATGGCTGGAAAAAGCTGGACTCAAGGACAGCACAGAGGCACTCATCCTGGCTGCACAGGAACAGGCCCTAAACACCAGAGCGATAGAGGCACAGATCTACCACACCAGACAAGATCCAAGGTGTAGATTGTGCAAGGAGGCTCCTGAGACAGTCCAACACATAACAGCAGGGTGCAAGATGCTGGCAGGGAAAGCGTACATGGAACGTCATAACCAAGTGGCGGGCATAGTGTACAGGAACATCTGTGCAGGATATGGACTGGAAGCCCCGAGATCAAAGTGGGGCACACCCCCAAAGGTGGTGGAGAATGACCGAGCTAAGATCCTGTGGGACTTCCAGATCCAGACAGACAAAATGGTAATGGCGAACCAACCGGACATCGTGGTGGTGGATAAACAACAGAGGAAAGCCATTGTGGTGGATGTAGCAATACCAAGCGATTGCAGCATCAGGAAAAGGAACACGAGAAACTGGAGAAATACCAGGGCCTCAGAGAGGAACTGGAGAAGGCCTGGAAGGTGAAGACCACAGAGGTGCCTGTGGTCATCGGGGCCCTCGGGGCAGTCACCCCCAAACTGGAGCAGTGGCTAAAACAGATCCCAGGAACAACGTCAGACATCTCAGTCCAGAAATGCGCAGTTCTCGGCACAGCCAAGATACTACGCAGAACCCTCAAGCTCCCAGGCCTCTGGTAGAGGACCCGAGCTCAGAGGTTGAGAAAGACCACCCGTGGAGGATGAGAAGGGAATTTAAAAAAAAAAAAAAGAAAAGAAAAGAAAGAAAAGAGAGAGAGAGAGGGAGAGAGAGAGAGAGATAGAGAGAGATGAGAGAGAGAGAGAGAGAGAGAGAGATAGAGAGAGAGAGAGAGAGACGGACAGAAGGAAAAAGAAAGAAGAGAGAGAGAGAGAGATAGAGAGAGATAGTATATATATATATAGATATATATATATATATATATAGATATATATACGTTTATTTTTATAAATAAATAAATTTATAAAAAATAAATTTTATTTACAATATAGATATATATATATATATAGATATATATATATATATATATATATATATATATATATATATATATATGTATATATATATATATATATATATATATAACATATATTTGACCCTTGGGATTTTTCAGTATGTTCCATAGCAAATGAATAAAGCTGCTTTTAATTTTTTGTTTTATTTTTGTTTTTGTTTTGTGATTGTGCATAAACTTTAGAAAATCCATGTTTGGTTTTCAGCATTATAACTATTTTATTCTAAAGCACAGTTTAGATGTATTTATATTTGTAAGATAATAGTAATTTACATTTTCCTCTTGATACTCATACATCAAAAAACAGGAAATGCTCACAAACAGCCTCACAATCCTAAATATCTTATAATGATTTAATCCAGATATTCTTGAGTGGATCTTTTTCCAGGAAGCTCTAGTTACATATCCCAGCAGGCCTTTTCTTCTCCCACTCATTTTCTCCCACTGATTTTTCTGTCTTGAGAGCTGTTCTACTGTTACACTCTGTTATTTCCACATTTTCTTAACTGAGTGACAAGTATAGGACAAATAGAGTAGGGTGATAGTAAGTCCCTCCAAGAAGGAATATTTAACGTATTTTTAAAGAAAATAATTTTTCCTTGTGCATTTTGTCAGGCACAGTTGCTCATAGAGTAAAATAATCTCCAGAAAAATAAAGCATATCAAACACAAGATTAGTTATATGCAGCAATCCTCAAGACTCGTCCTTTATAGTAAGTATTAGTTTACAAAAAAGAGGTATATTTTGTTTTAGCTGGGTGATGTGAGCTCACAGAACTGAAAGATTTGAGATGAAATTACAAAAGCCAAGTAGCCAGTAACTAACAGTACTCCCTAATAAGTCACTCAGTCATTGTGTGTGTTTTTCCAAGGGGACTGACAGACATCTTTCATTTCATATTAATCTGGAAGAGAAACACACACCCAGATATCACATAATTCTAATAATAAAGCAATTTTAAGCTTGTGAATTTAATAATCTAAAAAGAAACAACATTATAGAGGGAGAGACAGAAACCAAAAACCAGACGGGATTGTAGAGTGTGGTTTTAGAGCTTATGAATTATTTATGTGAGTGGGATATTTTAAGGCCATCACATTATGTCTGAGAGCAATGAGTTAGTAGGAAGTACAGAGAGGAGAAGATGAAGTGGATATCATAGCCTTTATTTTTGCTGTGGTTACTACTATTGTACTTAATAAAGCCCTCAGTGACACATGCACACTTATGAATCCTTGATTCCCAGGCCCCCATAAAGAAATTACAAAGGGCTTTTAATAGGACCATAAAAGGAGCATGTATTAGCATATTTCTCTATCTGTGAATGCCTGTGAATGGCTCTTTTGCAGCATGACATACAGTATTTACTCAGTTGTTATTGTTAATAGTTTCTGTACAAACTGACTTGATGATTTTATGTTTTCAATCCATTTTTGATTCTATAAGAGATTGTGTTGATTTTATAAAAAGTGTTTATTGTCACCTTTTTATAAAGAAAACTTAAAATATTCAATGTGTATCCTGATTATAACCAGGTACAGTATTGTAGATGTCAAACTTTGCTGCATAGGGTCATTTAAGCTTATTAGAATACCATTAAAAAAAATTTTTTTTCTGTATTTCCATTTCAAAAAGTGAACCTGAAATTAAATAGATTCACTACAAAAACTGATGTTTTACTGTTTATTTTTGTTCATTTTATAGTAAATTAATATCAGCTATTCCATTTTTCAGAAAAACTGAATATTGTATAAGACATTTTCTTTTTAAAAAATAATTTTAAAATAGAAATGTGAACCTACTGAGAAGTGTACACAGACCCGTTCAATAAATTTGAATATTCATGAAAAGTTCATTTATTTCAGTAACTCAATTTACTAAATGAAACACATTATATAGATTTGTTACACAGAGACTGCTGTTTTAAAGTGTTTATATTTGTTAATTATGATGATTTTCAATTTACAACACACGGAAACATGACAATCTAAGATTAGAGATACAAGATCAGAATATTACATCACCAATAAAAAATATTTTTATATAGAAATGTGGGCTTAAGGAAAAGTATAGTTAATACCTGCTCTTCTACTTTAATCTGACAAACAAACCTCATTGGAATGTATTTTCTTATTCATTGAATATGTACTGTATACAATTTATGAACTCTGTTTTTGGTAGTGTATGCAGGTGGTGACTTCTGCAGGTAATTTAATCCAGCATTTTCATGAAACTTGTTTGCAAAGTGAAACATGAAGTGTTCTAAAATTAGAAATTAGTAGAAATTTTGGATTTTGTTCTTCTACCCTATTTCTCCAGACTCTGGGACCTTGATTTCTAAATAAAAGTAGTATAATTCTGTCCATTTTCTCCTTGGACATGCTTGGATGCTCCTGATGTTTTACTTGAGTTGAGTTGAGTTGTTGTTTAACACAGCGCTATCAGTCCATGTCCTGAATACATCTGTGTGTGTTGGCTCATGAAGCACTGACTCTAGCTAAAGTTAAAACCTTGTGAATCCCCCCAAAATTCTTGAATACTTAAATTTCCTAAAATTTTCTGAGATCATGAAATGATCGAAAGATGCATTTGAAATTTATCATCTGAATCCATATGATTTCCCTTTTAGAATTTCATTGCTGAAATAAATTAACTTGATGATGATATTATAATTAGAAGAGAGGCACCTATATTATAAAACGGTTGCTGGAGTAAACAAACAGATTTTTTTCTATGTGCAGTGATTACTGTTTGAATTGTCCACTAGGGGGCAGAAATGAAGATGAAGCAGCATTGCTACAAGCTCCACAGCTGATTAAACTGTTGCTCTCTGATTTTTGCTTTTCTGTCAAAAGTTTAAACATGATTCATAAATGTGTCGTTTTCTCTATGACAGCCTCAGTTTTATATATTTTTTCAAGTTATTTGTAAAAAGCAGGAGGTTTGAGAAAAGATCTTCCTAAACAACAGATATTTATTGGATGTGTATGGGATTTTTTTTTTTTTTTTTTAGCTTGAAATATATTAGTGTGTTTACTCCAAGCCACAGGTTTATTTGGCTTCCATGTGCTTTTGTTGCTGGTAAATCTAAAAATAAACTGACTACATCATTGGAGAAAATACTAACAAAAGAAGAAAATATCCGTCACTTGGTAAATGGTGGATGAGTTGAGAGAGTGCTGTACAATGGTAGATATCAATCTTAACAACATTATAGAAAATACAAGTATGAACAACCATTTAATCTGTCAAACTGTGATCTGTTTGTGAGGTCATCATCATTCTAGGCTTCAGGAGTTTTTCACATATAGATCAGCCTGAACTGTGTTTGATGAACTGGAGAAATCAAAGAACATGCCCCTTCGAGTGCTGTCTGCTTTGTTCAAATTACTGAAAGGTACTTGTTTGCTTACTCAGGTAGGACAGAAAGTGTCTCTCCAGGATCTTTATGATGTGGGATGTCTCAGAACAGCAGGTTTATAGTCATTAAGGACTGATGGTATACTTTTTATGTACTGGAACAAGGTTTGATGTCTTCCACAGGACTGGAACCTTCTCCTCAATCAGGTGGGACCAAACTTGTTAATTAACAATTTAATTTAAGGCACTGACAACTCCCTATGTTGTCTTATCCCTCCATCTTTAGTTTGTCTGACAAATTACCACCCCAACTTTTTCTCTTAAAGTCTCCATTCCTGCTGAGGTTGTAGTGATTTTTGGGTGTTGCATCTAAACATAACCAACCACACTCATACCATTCCTGACCAGCAGTTTCAGGAACTCAAGCTTCTGGAGCTTGGCGATTGTATGACCTTCATTTACTCAACTAACAAAACAGTAGGGAACAAAAAGGAAACTCGCTTCAATCAAAAGAGGAGATTGATAAAAGATGAAAAAGAGTCTCACCTTATTTTAATACAAACAGGAATATAAATGTGAGCATAGTAACTGCACAGCATCCCTGTACAGAGAATGATGTGCCATAAAAGAAAGTTCAGATTTACAGACCATTAAGTGGGTTATGTATAAGGTGGTAAATCAGTTCTCACTGCAATGGGAAAGTGCTCCCAGGCATTCATTTAGCTTATTGGATATCGACTCATATTACATACAGACACAAGTGCACTTGTGTTGATCAAGATGATTGAAGGGAAGAACCTGGACTGGAAAATGTATTGGAAATATATGGTTCAATATATCTTTATTACACCCAATGGGCAAGTTTATGTTTGGCTGACAGTATAAAATGTATTTTAATTTATTATTATCTAATAGCCAGTATATAAAATGTATAGAAAACTGAAAAAAGAAAAAAACAACATAATACACAAAAAGCCATAAACGTGAGATATAACATATATTGGTTTAAAGATTTCCACACTACATGCCTGTAGGTTAGTTTTTTAATATCTTACATACAAAAGACCTGCTGCCAAGCATACCATATTTTATAGAATCACCTGATCAAGCAGATATAACTGAAGGACACCCTAAAGAAGACAAAAAAATTCATTATGAAGTTAACAAAACATTCTTCAGCAATGTATTGCTTAAGAAACTGGTTTTAATTGATGCCTTTAAAACCAATTAAATCCTAAATTACTGTATTTTTATAACATACATAAGGAACGCATTTTTTATTTATTTATTTTTTAAAGTACATTATTAGGAAAATAAGTCAGTGGAAAAAATACCCATTAGTTATCCTGAAAGCTGCTAGACTGCCTTTCTCTGCTAACATACCGGAACCCAGTCAACTGAGACGTCCAGAGGGAGTTTTGCACTCCACCTATATGTCTGAGAGGAGAATCAGCTCAACCACTGTGCATTACCTCAGTGCTTAGAGCTGCTGGAGATGGAGGATAATGAACACAAGAGAAAAATCTGTTAAAAATGAAGTGCTAGACAAGGGAATAACAGGAAAGGAGAAGTAAAAAACAAAAGCAAGAGTAAGAGGATAAACCGAGATTAAGGGGTGACAAAAACAGCTGCTAAAAAGGTTAAGTCACACTCAAAAACATACAAACATCATCAAGAACAGGAATGTTTTAATTTGGGGTTTTCAAGAATGTTCTTAAACAAATTTTTCCAAAATGGACTGATGATACAAAAAACAACTTTTAAGAACATGAAGAAAGATTTGGTGTACGAGTTTGACTTTATTGTGGATTTTATTTTATTTTTATTTTTTATCCTAAACAGATCAAATTATATATGGGGACTCAGACATATACATACACCGCCACCAGTTTATGGATAGATGTCCCTTAGCTACTTGCAAGAATACCATTCTTGAGCTTCAGTATATATCAACAACCTAATGGCTGACCCAATCCGGTGTTCAAACAGGACAATAATCCCAAACGCATATTGGTTGGTTTGGGAATAGATAAAGCGGGCTTCTGCATCAGTCTTGAAAATCAATATGTAGGATTGACTCAAATTCTTAAAACTACCTGAAAGTCACACCACAGCCACCACAAAACTGCCATGTAAACCACTTGTGTTGTGTCTCCTGTTCTGTCTCTGCTAACTAACTGTGAATCTTTGCAGAGGACCTCAGCAGCTCTCAGGCAGCAAGAGCTTTCAGGATATGAGAGTCTTCCAGATGAGACGTCTCCAGGACTGGTCAGCCAATTAGAAACAGAATTTGGCCACGTCCTATTACAAAGCCAATAGGGAAAATTTGATCTACTACTTATTCTTTCACTTCTTTGAACTCAAAGACAGAAGAAATATGTAAACAAGCTTTAGATAAGATACTCCAGGAGCTTTTTTCTCAATTTAAGGTTTCAGGTAGAGTTACATTGAAGAGTTTAACATATTAATCACTCTTTAAAATTAGGAATAATAGTGAACACATTGTAAACTGTTCAAAAGCTTTTCTGAATTTATATTATTACCAAAGTAAGATCATTTAGACTTGAGCCTAAAATTATTCATACCCTGGCAGAGTTAGGTTTAGAGTAATTTTGCTGCATGTGACTTGAGCTAATATTTTGGAGGGGCCCAGTCAGAGTCTTGACTTGAATCTGAAAGAAAATTTGTGAAGGTAACTAAAGATAAGGATGATGGCAACACAGCCGTCTAATCTCAACGACTTAGTGCTTATTACCAAAATATATAATCAAAAAACCAAAGGAAACATGCAAAAAGCTGGTCTGCAATGAAAAGACTTTGATTTCTTAATGTCAAAATATTTTTCAGTTGATTAACAAGAAGTATATAAACAGTTGTCTTCAAGTAAAATGTAAATGAAAACACATTTTCCCCACAAAATTTATAATTCAATTCATTTCAGTATATTTATATAGCTTATATTTTTACTTTTACATTCTTTTACTGTCTTTTGAGAGAAAAAAATCCACACACACACACACACACACACACACACACACACACACACATATATATATACATATATATATATATATATATATATATATATATATATATATATATATATATATATATATATATATATATATATATATGTGTATATATATATGTGTGTGTGTGTGTGTGTGTGTGTGTGTGTGTGTGTGTGTGTGTGTGTGTGTGTGTGGATTTTTTTCAGAATTAATACAGTATTTGCATAATTATTTATTTAAGATATATCGGTCTCATTTCCCATCAGAAATGTCTTATTTCAATGAAAATAATTTTAAATCTAAACCAGCCAGGGGTGATAATAATTTTGGGCTTATATAGTTTAAAACATTGACTGGCAATAAATCAAGACTTGATCATGACACTTCAGAGTCACTTTTGATCATTTTGTCATGATATACGAAATTTATGTGGCTTACTATAAGAGTTCAATAAGTACAATGTACTTAGAGGAGAGCAGATAAATGTGTGTGAAATGTCAACACTAGAAATTTATGGTTACTACAGAGGTTCACCAGTTAAAAATGTATCATTAAGGGATCCATGAAAAGAAACACAACAGTAACTTGAGCTTAAGTAGAAGTTTGATGTTTTTTTACTGACATCATCATTTAGATCATTACATGTTCCAGTTTTACAATATTTTAAAGTAATGACACCGGACATTAAAGATTTTCCTGGCTACCACATTTATGTCCATCAGAGGTCCATGTATAGAGCATGGCAAACATTCAGACTGATAATTCTTCTTTAGGCAACAACATACAGTTTGCCTTGTGGTCTTTTCCAAACAGTGGTGAAAGACATCAGTTATACAGAAAACTGAAAAGCCAAATAGTTAAGAAGCATAGGATTATCTAGGCTTTATGAATGACACACAACTGGCTCAAGGTACAGAAAGTAAACATATTAAGACACAAAGTATTTGAGAGCAAGGCCAGCTTGTGTATTTTTAACAAACCTCAGTCGCTGCATTTGATTTAATGACATTCAAACTGAAAACATGGTGAAACATTTTCTGGTAGCACACTGGTTCAGTTTTCATTGAAGTTTTATATATATATATATATATATATATATATATATATATATATATATATATATATATATATATATATATATATATATATATGTGTGTGTGTGTGTGTGTGTGTGTGTGTGTATATATATATATATATATATATATATATATATATATATATATATATATATATATATATATATATATATATATATATATAAAATCCCTTAAATTTTGATTAGATCAGCATATATCTCAGTTTCCTAACACAAAGGAGACTATACATGACAAAAGCTTTAAGCATTTTAAGACAGAAGACATCATTTAAAGCAGCAGCAAATTTTAATAAATTAGCATGGCTACACAAGTGTAATCCCATCAGTAGTAGGTTGAGTCCTTCATGGCCTTTAGATTGAAAAAATCCACCTGTAGGTCTTCCATCCTGACATCAAGCATGTCAATTAATATCATTTTCCACAGGCAGTGTGTACACACTAGTATACAAGCTATACTTATTCAAATAGTCAGTGTGGGTTTGTGTGTGTAAATATTCACTTGTTGGACATGTTTTCTGCTGTTTACATCCTGTCCTCGCCTCCTGTTGGATTCTCCGGGAGAACAGTTTTGTCTTGGTGGTGTGTCACTTCAATTGCTTGCTTGGTAACAAGAACTGAAAGAACAGTGTCCAAGGCGAAGCCTAAAGTGACATAGGTGTTCAACAACAGAGAGTTTAGATAAATAAGCACAAACCACTGTTAAAAAAGAAGAAACTGGGGTATAGGCAGTGTTTATATTACATCCTTTATCAGATGTATTGTATCTCCCCAACATTTTTCTCCTGTTTCCTGCAATATAGGCCTTGGCAGACACTATAGCTAATTCCATGAATCAACACATGCTTGTGAAGCACATCTCCAGAGTGTAACAGGGCATTCTTTTAGTGTCCGTATGTTTGACATACTATATGCATATGTTATGTATACAGTATACAGGCTGTAAACAGTATGAGGGATACATTAGAACACACTGAGCACCACTGTCATTTGAGCTTGCAGTTAACAGGACCAGCTACAATGTCTCTAAAAGCTCAACACTCAGCTTATGTCTGTCTAAAAGCTTTCCATTTCCCTTGTTCTCTCCAGAACACACACATGCACAGATATGGATACACTCCACGCATCAAGCTTGATGGAATGATACGTCAGTGAGAGGAGCACTCAGATGTTTCCTTGGAGCATTATAATACACTCAGCTGAGGAAAAACTCTGACTGACCCACTATGAATCCTGTTGCATCCACTAGGCTGGCAGCAGGTAGTAGCTGTTGTGCTTTTATTTTGACAGGCTGTAAGACACTGAACTGGAGGGAGAAAGAATGAGAATATCCATCTGTGGATTACTGACTATTATCATGCTTTCTCTGCTTCCTCTCATGAATTACCTGTAGGTTCATAAGAACAGCACTCTCTTGAACTGGATTGTGATCCAAGTGCCAGTACCTCCAGGGGTATTGGAGTATAGTTAAGTCCATATAATATTTAAATGTTATTTATCCTAGGGCATGCTACAATTTTAAAGGGCAAGCAGCTCTGCAAAAACAGAATAACATCAGTTAAGGAGGAACAGCAAATGGCGACCTTTCCTGTCCTGCATTTATGCTTAATAGACCAAAACAACAGCTGCTGAACTAACAGGATATTAAACAACTGAGATAGATACAACAATCAGGCATAACATTAGGGCCTAATACAGTGTTTTTCACGGTTTGCTGTGGAAACAGCCCTTTCTTGTTAAGGCATGGACTTCACTAGACCCCTGAAGGTGTGCTGTGTATCTAGTACCAATGTGTTAGCAGTAGATTCTTCAGAGATTCTCATTGTTTGGCAAGCACCAAGAATGTAAATCTATTCCCTGCATTTGTCCATAATAAAACAAACAATGGAGCAACACAAAACTGATGCAGACTTTGGGTGCAGACCTATTTCTTTCTTACAAGAGACAGGAGAGTATGAGCAGCATTGTTCTCACAGTGTCTCTTGATTCCAGTTGTTACTCAGGTGCACAATACACATGCACCCTGACACCAAAATGAAAAAAAGATGTGATTCATCAGACCAGACCACCATCTTCCATTCAGTTTTGATGTTCTGCTGACTGTTGCCACTTTCAGCTGCAGACAGGAATCAACAAGGGCACACTGACTGGCAAACAGCAGTCTAAAACCATAAGCAACAAACTATGATCCACTGCATATTTTGACACAAAGATTACACAGAACCAATGTCAACTTATTCTTTAATTTGAGCTACAGTTGCTCATCTGTTGGATTAGGCCACATGTCACATTCATCGCTCCCCACATGCATCAGTGAGCCTTGACTGTCCATGACCCTGTCACTGGTTCACCATTGTCCCTTTTGTGAATCACTGGAACACCCCTCAAAAGAAGCAGTTTAAAGATAATCTCCTCATCACACACTTCAGTACTTATGACAAGCTATTTTTCTTGCTTCTAACACATTAACTTTGATGATAAAATGCTCTCTTGCTGCCTAACATATCCTTCCCACAAATAGGAGATACAATGACAGAATTCAGTGTTATTTACTTCTTCTGTCAGTGGTTATTATGTTATGCCTGATTAGTGCATGTTTTTGCAGCCTAAGATACATGAAGCAACATGGTAGCTTGCATTTGTATAACAGGAAAATAGGTGCCTTAATTTGATTTGTTTCAGAAGAAGGTAGTTTACTAATTTGGATTTATTGATTGGGAGAGAATTACAGGGGATATTAGGCATGACGAACTAAAATGTTACATAAAGTGAGTTATTCAGTATTAATGTTTCCACTGCAGCTATAGTACTGCTGAATGTTCTAAGCAAGCTTCTGCATAAATTTTCAAATGCTAACATTTTTTCTTACACTCAAACAACAAAACAACCAGCAAATGTTGACATTGCAGGTAAATGATGAGCCTTATTACACTCAGAGTGACCTAAGTTTAGCTCCTTCTTTGTTGAATGAAGTTCAAAAAATAACAGCTCTGAGGATAATGCTATATAATAATCAAAATCATATGTGAAGTTGGTTATCTGCAATATGAAATACATCTGACATCAGCTTTCAGGTAAAGTACAGAACATATTAAAGTTTCTCTTTAATCACTTTTTAACATGGAATGATACGAAGTCCAGTACAGCAAAGATTTATGTTGGGCAGTGGTGTCAAAATCTAACTTCACAGACATTTATATGTTGGGGAATGTGGGGCAAGTCCTAACACGGAGGTTATTTAAAACACAGTTAGGTGGTGTGTCCATCCAGGCATAATGTCTAATGAAAATAGCGTGCAAATTTCCAGACAGTTCCCACTTAAATTCACAGAGATTTGCTGAACAATTTACAGCACCTAGGGGGTAAGTTGTAAAATGTTTCTGCTGCTACTTTCAGTAATGTTATGAAAGAAAAAAAAAGTAGGTTGCCGGAACATACATTGAGTGTTCATTTGTAGCATACCAATGAAAGATGTTGAAATTAATAAAGATAATTTTCTGTGATAATTGCACATAGTTGCAAAAAAAGTGTTAGGGTGTACCCCGCTCTCCCTTACAGTCAAAGAGAAACAGGCACTGATTCTGAGCAATACAGCGAAAATATTCCCTATATTCTTCAGCATTAAAAACAAATGAGAGATGTATCTAACACAATAAAAATACACTACAAAAATATCAAAAATATACCAACTAAACATTCTCATTGTTCAGAGATATATTTCTTTAACTCCTTGGTTGTCTGAATTGGTTTGATTATCAGCCCAAATAAGCAATATAGTTGCTTGTCTCCACACTGGCCTCTAGTTTATGCTGTAAGCAACAGAGCAAAGGGATGAATGCTAAATGCAAGCCCCTGCTTGTACTGAAACACCATTATCACTGTCAGTCTCTCTCTGCTGCTCAGATGAGGATTTCCCAGACAGAATAATGTGATTCTGTTTTTCTTTGAACAGGGCCTTGGCAGTTAGAGTAGCAGATTAAAGCTGCCCATGAATGCTCACACAAGGCCTTTTGTAATTACAAGCTAGGTTACAAATTCATAAAAAAGTTAACACCAAAATTATCTTTACTGTCCATTTTCTCTGGAGCAATTTAAGCAATATAGTACATAATACTGGTCCCTTTATGTTGCTATAATGAATTATTATTGATTTGGCTACTAGCTGGCTACTGATGCAAGCAGGACAACCACTGTTACAAACTATTTGTACTGTAAGACTAACTCCATGCAGACATGAAAATGCCCTAAAAAAGATAACTGGCAGTTCTACAAAGTGCACTGTTCGTGTGAGTTCATCTTGCTCTCATCTGGTTCTGTGTTGTTATACTTAGTACTATAACTCATGAGCAGAGAGAGACATGAATCCACCTTCCTGCTATACTCTATGCTAACAATGATTGACCAACCATAGTAAGTCCCATTATACATCTGTACGCATCTTAGTGATATTTACGTAATTAGTGTTGACCAGAGTGCAGTTTCCTGTTTTCTTGCCCTCTGGTCTGAAGTCCTCAGTATTGTGGTTAACAGGCTCCTGGATTTCAACATAGTCAGACTTACTGAGGGTGGATCCACTTCCACTTCGACCACTCTTTTTCAAATCATCAGCAGAACTGGCTTTAGGCACACTTGGGATATTCAGATACTGTGCTTGTTCCTCACCCTCTGTCTCTCTGTGGTAGAAGTAGTTAAAATTTGATACAATGACAGGCACGGGCAAGGCAATAGTCAGCACACCAGCGATTGCACAGAGAGAGCCCACAATTTTTCCTCCAATAGTTGTTGGTACCATATCTCCATAACCTACGGTGGTCATGGAAACCACTGCCCACCAAAATGCTTCAGGGATGCTGCTAAACTGTGAATGTGGCTCATCTGCTTCTGCAAAGTAGACGGCGCTAGAAAAGAGAATTACACCAATAAACAGGAAAAAGATTAGGAGGCCCAGCTCACGCATACTGGCCTTTAGTGTCTGTCCTAAAATCTGGAGACCCTTAGAGTGACGTGAAAGTTTGAAGATGCGAAACACCCTTACTAGACGAATAACACGGAGAATAGCCAAGGACATGGCCTGCTGACCAGCCTGGCTATCTTCTGGCCTCTCTGCAAGCTCTGTGCCCAGGGTGATGAAGTATGGGATGATTGCCACAATATCTATGATGTTCATGATGTTGCCAAAAAATCCAGCTTTGCTTGGACAGGCAAAGAATCTAACCAGAAACTCAAAAGAAAACCAGATTATACAGAGGGTCTCCACAATGAAGAAAGGATCTGTAAAATATGTTGAGGGGTCATATGTAGAAGTGGTGTTGGACATGGACTGCAGTGGGTAATTGTACATCTCCTCATCTTCATTTCGGAAAAGTGGCAGTGTCTCCAGGCAGAAGCTTACAATCGATATAAGAATCACCATGACAGAGATGATGGCAATGATTCGAGCTGGACCTGAGCTTTCTGGGTATTCAAACAGAAGCCACACTTGTCTCTGAAATTCATTTTCTGGCAGTGGTCGCTCCTCTTCCTTTATGAAACCTTCATCCTCTCTGAAAATTTCCATAGCCTCCTCACCCAATTCATAAAACCGGATCTCCTCAGAAAATATGTCCAGAGTCACATTGACAGGCCGGCGAAGCCTCCCTCCAGATTGGTAGTAATACAGGATAGCGTCAAAACTTGGTCGATTGCGGTCAAAGAAGTATTCATTCCGGAGGGGATCAAAATACCTCATCCTTTTCTTAGGATCACCCAGCAGTGTATCTGGAAACTGAGATAGGGTCTTCAGCTGAGTCTCAAAACGCAAGCCTGAAATGTTGATGACAACCCTCTCGCAACACTCGTGGTCTGGCTCTGGGTCATATTGGTCATGAGGCTGACCTGAATGTGTGGCTGCTTCATCCGCAGGGTCGCTGGTGGCAACCGTCATGGTGGAGGAAGATGGGGCCTGCAGCTTTCGGATAGGATGGGGCCACAGTGGGCTGCGAGGATATGAAAGCTCTGCACACTTATGGGATCAGGCACAGGCAGATCTCCCTGTAAAAAGCTTAAAAGACAGAAAGGAGAGGAAGGCTGCAATATTAATGTAACACTTGTTGTTCAACTCTGTATTTAGTATTCAGTGAAACCGTACATAGACAAACTACTTTCTAAAGTATTGCCTAGATTTCCAAGAAATGCTACTTTAAGCCGTTAATACAAACACACTGTATGCATACTGTCAAGTAAAGCAGAATTTAGGGGCCGGGGTGAATCACTGGAGTCTTCTTGACTTTGCTGGGTTTAAGTATTAGGTTAGGAGTTCTCTCTAATAGGAGCACCCTGCAGGATCAATATGCTCACAAAAATGCCGTTTCTAATCTTACAGGGTGCAGTTTCAACAAGCAGATCTGATTATAAGATGAGTGCTTCTCACATTCTCAGATGTGGACGCTTCCATTATGTAGAAGCAATGCGACTGGCATTCTTCTAAAAAAAAAGTAAGAATAAACAAAACAATATTTAATTTAAGTTTCTATTGGTTTACAATTCAGTTACATTTAGGAGGTTTTGACCTTACCTTTAGCATGTTATGCTTAATTAAGCCTATTATGAAGTTTAAATTAGGGAACATAGGTTACATTCTAACAGTTCATTTTATCAGTGTGTCTGAGTAAAATCTGAAGCTTATACCTATTTGTACTTACAATTACATTGTTGGTTAACAAAAATATACCTTGATGACAAATGCTTAGGTGACGAGTTTGGTCCAAAGTAAGTCCCCTGTGACAGACAGGCTCGTTTTTGAAGAGTTATCAGTCCCCAGATGACTCCGCCTCTGCATCAAGGCGGCAGCGGGACTACAGGAGGGGGGACAAGGTGTGGGTTTACCCTCCTCTCCTCTGTGTCCAACAGAAACATGCTGGGCAAAAGGTACTACAGACTGAAGCTGTTTGACTAGCTTATGCTGGGAAAGGTGATTTCTCTTAAAACAATCTGAAAATGCTGTCATCAGCAGCAGACCCGTTTTTTCTTCAGAATAACATGCGGACGCGACAGACGGCAATAGCCAAGGTAGCCTCTTATCAACAGAGGTACTGAGGAAGAGAGGCTGAGCGGGAAGCGCTGCTGGCAGCATTTTTATTCAGAGACACTCATGCTTCAGCAAATAAGGCGCAATCACCTGTTTGATCCTCAAACATGTTTCACCTGAGGGGCTTTGCATTTCTTTTAACTCTTTAACTGTGATTTTTAAAAGCCAGCCCCATGTAAATTTCACCATCTTTTTTCTGATGGGAAATATCCATGAAAAATCACAAGTGATGCACATAACAAGCGGATGCTTATGTTCACAACCCATTCCATGGATACGCAATCCTCCGATGACGTATTTAACCGCTGATAAGGACGTATATTTTTTTTCCATGACTTTTAAAATAAAGCAGCCAGGTAGGTTCATGCATTGGGGTAATCATATATTAAATGGCATCTTGTTTGGTAAACTCGTTTTAGTTTGGAACGACAGGTGCCAGACATGCTCAAGCCATTTGCAGCCCCATCCTGTTTGGAAGGACAGCCACGACAGTCTTCATGCACTAAACAAAGCAGCATAGCATTATCTTCGCACTATAGGATTGCTTCAGAGAGGCTAATGGCATGCAGGAATTCACCGGGATTCTCTTGTTGCGCAGACTCATGAATTTTTATCCAGTTTGTCTCTTCTTTTGAGTTGCCTTCAGGTCGTTCTTCTGCTCCTTAGTATCTGTCCTTCTCACCACTCATTTGACTAATAAGAACAGCTGCTATATTTTTTTTTTCATCACGACTATCTGCTTTTGAACCACCGGCTCGTCTTCTAGTTTCTCATATTTCACCATAATTCACCATAGTTAAGATGAGTGGGCTGCAGCTGGGCATTGCAGCGCATACTAAAAGCTTCTTGCGCGCCTCGCCCTATCCCTCTGCGCTCCCTCTTCCCCGACTCTCCCGTCCTCAGTGGTTCGCATTAAAGAGGAAGCGTCAACCAGCACAGAGTAGGGAAAACACGCGCTTCTATAGAGTGAACAAAGCACAAGTAATTCCAAAATGTAAATCTGACGCTGTAATAGATGCAACTTAATAACCTAATGGCAAAAATTAAGTGTTTTATTTTGGTCTTATCACGGCAAAACAATAACTTTTATTACATTTCTTCCATAAATATTCATGCTTTTTTAACTGATTTTAAACGGGTATTGTGACCTTTTTAATACAAATTGTAATTTGAAATTGTGGAATGTATTTCATTCAGTCCCTCTTGTATTATATATTGTAATTACAGCTACAAGTTTTTTTGAGTAATGTTTTTGCACATCTAGAGACTAAAACTTCTGCCCAATCTTTTTTACAGAATGGCTCAATTCCAATCTGACTGGATTAAGTATATCTTTGGACATCTAACACTTAGATAAGATTTAATCTTAACTATTGAATTATAGCTCTGGCTGTGTATTTAGGGACATTGTCCTAGTGGAAAGTGCACCTCCACCCCAGGCACAAGTCAAGCCTCTAACAGGTTTTCTTTTAGGATTGTGCTACATTTACTGACATCCATGTTTTATTCCTGTACCTGCTCAGGAAAAGCATGCCCATAGCAGAAGGGTGAATTTTGTGAAGTGCATGACTATACTGTCATTAAATTCCCCCACCTGATCTATGGGTCTCTATAGCTCCTCCAAAGCTACCATAAGGCTCTTGTCTGTTTCTCTGATACATATTCTCCTTGTCTTGCTTGTAAGTTTAGGTGGACAGCCATGTCTTGGTAGGTATGAAGTTGTGCCACTTTCTTTCTATTTTGAGATGATAGACTGAACAGTGCTGCAACAAAATACATGCAGTGGTTGTAATGTGACAAATGTAAAAATAAAAAATAAAAAAAATTCAAAGGTCATGAAAACTGTTGCAAGCCCCTGTTTAAGATGTTTAGACACCCAACTGGGTAGTCATTTTTTAATGGTGTTTGTTAATTCAAACAATTACAGGTTTTACTTTGTGTATACAGCCCTGAGCCACTGCTTGTACTGAAACAAATCCTATTTGTTTTTGCCCATCAAAGAATATCCTAAAATACATTAAGCTTCAACTATGACAGCAATATGTGAGCAACTTATATGGGAGATGTTTCATGCAAAAGGCTTTGTTATCATTTACATCATTTAGATAACGTATACAACAGAACTTTTACTTATGTGACTAATGTCATCTTCCAATCAGCCCAAAAGGATTAAGTGCATGCAAAAACACACTACTGAATAAAAAAATGATGATTACATGTTAATAATGCTCTCACAAAGGAGATGATGCACTGCTCTTAAAACTATTAATCACATGAATTTGACATGTGAGGTTTTACTTCTGTGTTCCCTTGTGCCTCTTGTCTATAAATGTAAAAGTAGGACAGATGGGAAACCCAGGTCTGTTTTCAGGCTAAGACCAGTTTATTCTCCTTGGTCACGTATACTCTGTATCAACCACTGTCAACTTCCTAGTCAAACTCTTTGTGATAAATATGTAGAAATAATAAAGATTAAGACATTTGCCTAATAAAACACCATTAGTAGATTGTTTTGCACAATTTCTACTGTGCTTTGTGCAATGAAGAAGAATTTGCTCCATTACAAATTTATTTTGTTTGAGCAATTTTGACACACTGTGGTTCAGTTTCACAGGTCACACCTGGCCCTTATTGTCTCCAGACCTGTAGACTCAATTAATTACTTAAATAGAACCTGTCTGATGACAATAAGTAGGCTAAAAAAAACAACAAATGATAACATAATGAAATGAACCAATGACATTCAAGGACAGATAAGAAACAAAATCATTTGTATCTATCAGTCTTGAAAGGGTTAGCCATTTCTATGGCTTTGAGACTCCAAGGAACCAAAGTCAGACCTATTACCTTCAAATGGAGAAAACATTTAACAGTGGTGATGCTTCTTAGGAGCATAATTATTCCAGGAGCCACATTAATGTCTCATCTGAGAGGTCACTAAAGAACCCAGAACAACATCTAAAGCACTCGCTTGTGTCAGTTCAGGCCAGCGTTTGTCGATTCAACAATAGGAAAGAGACTGGGCAACAATGGCATCCATGGCAGAGTTTCAAGGCAAAAGCAATGCTAACCAAAAAGAACAGAAAGGCCAGTCATGTCGATGGTTCCCACGAAAATCCTCACCATTTTTCATGCAGTCAGACAAGTAGAGGTGAAGGAGTGGTGTGGAGAAGTGGGAAAGAGACAAAATGAAGAAAAATAAGGTTATGACAGCAGACTGCAGGGGAGGAGCTTTGTCCTGGATGACATTTGCTGGTGCTGCAGCATGTGATCATTCACTCACAAACTGTAAAACACTCAAATTACTTAGGTAATGCACTGATGTGTGAACCTACATTAATACATTTACTTGAATTTCACAAAACATGACCTGATAAAATTGTACTGTCACTGCTACCCTGAAAGCATGTAAGTAGGAATAGAAACTATATAAATGGAGTACAATCACTTTTCATTACCTTGTAGCCACTTGACCATACACATATAAAATCACAAATAGTTCTGGTAACATGAAAATTACAGCTTGTTCTGTTTTTTTCTGTTCTCATATCGCAACACAGAAGAAATACAACCTTGGAAATACAAGAAAACATTGCATCGTAATTTGGCCTGAAACAGAAGCGCTGGTTAAAATCACTGCAGGTTAGAAAACCATTTTCAGCAATGACATATAACCACCATCTGTATGAAAACAGGCTTTCTCATTTCAAAAGTTTTTAAAGCATCCATACTTGTCATTCTTATAATACTGATTTACTGATTTACTCATTACTTCTATCTTATCTTAAAATTTTATTGTGGTATAGTGGAAATGTTGTCATGTTTTTTAGGCTGATTCTAAATTTAGGCATAGCAGCAAATTTCTTTTCTCATTTATCTTATGCATCTATCCAGTACCTCCACCCATCCATTATCTGTACTCTGCCTCTCTCCAGTGGGGTTCTGGGCCATCAGGGACACTGAATAGGATGAACCAGGCTTAGGAAATGAGTGTGTGAGAAGATTAATTTGTTTATCTCTAATTTTCACCTTCGTTCTCTTCGTGCTCACCTGCTGCATTTAACACATTTTTCTTCCTTTTTTAGATTAACTGTCATTGTCAGAATTTTTTTCTTTCAGGGATTTATTATTATATTTCTTTAACTTGTAAGGATCCAGTGATGTCCCATTACATTATAAATGTTAATTTATTATCTAAAATGGCTGTTTAGTGTATGTAGGGTAGAATATGAACAGTTATGGTTCCAGTTTTATCTCATTTTAAACTATGTACAATTTTAATTGTGCAAAGTTTGGTTCTAAGATTCTAATTCTGAAAATATGTAACACACACAAGTGAAAGCATGTTGAAATCAACATTGACCTACAATGTATGAACACACACAACACATTACCTTTTTGCTCTTAATATTAAACATTAAACTTAATATTAACAATTTATGAATATTATATTATAACAATGTAATTTAATATTAACATTAAACTGGACAAAACCCAGTTTTAAGGGAACTGGGATTGACAAAATAATTTCAATACACCTAATAACTAGAAAACTAAGTAAAAGAATCTTTTTTTATAGATTTTTTTTTTTTTTTTCAAATTATGAAGTTCAAAGACAGAGATTATTATGTCTTCAAACTATTTTGGAAAGCTGATGGATGAGATAATTTTTTAAACTTAAGAAAATCTTCTATATTTAAATTGTATGGCACAGAGTTCATAACAGCTCCTGTTAAATTGCATGGTACTTCATGAAAATAAACCATGAACCCACGTTCCTCATCACTTTGTTTTTAAACCTTCATTTTTTTTCCTGTTACCTAATGTTTCCCTATTCCTGTTTTCCTCAAGCGACAGCCTATAAATAGAAACTGACCTTGGAAGTTCTATACCTGCTGGCTGCATTCAGCTGGGCTGATCACAGCCTCTGCTTCCCTCAGAGATGTTTGCTCTCAGAGGGGAGTACTCTTGGATTGATTTAGGTTGAAATACTCTTACTTTCCAAAAAGCTTTGGAAGAGAACATTGATACTTTTCCAACAGTGTGGCTCTAATAAGACAGCTTTCATTTCATGATATCTGATTTGCTGATGTACAACCAATTTTCAAGTCATTCCCAGCTTTACCTGATCAAGATTAATGGGTCAGACACCTCAAGCAACAGTTAAAGGTTGTCCAAACAATTTTATTCTAATGTATAAAATGTTCAAATTTTATTCTGACAGCTATAATCAACAGTCACCTTTATGTGGAATGAATGTGTGGTCTTTTGTTGCTCACTGCCTTCAGAAACACCACGTAAAAGACAGTATTCATCCCTTGGGAAGAATAAAGCTACTCCCAAGAGGAATAAAAAGACCAGAGGGAGAGTTCGTGACAATAAAAAAAAAAAAATGAAGAAAAGATGTGTGTAACCGAGTGATTGTAGGAAGGGATGAGGATAGTGGCATTGTCACCAGAATAGAAGTCTGAAGAAAATCAAAACGAAGAGGAATGGATGAAAGAAAAATAGGTACAGAAGGGTGAACAGATAAAGGTCATGGTGACAGTGCGATGAGTCATTTAGTGTGGAGCACAGCAGCATCTTTCCCAATGTTATACTATCACCCTCTCCACCATCTGTCAATTTGCTGTGACAGCAAAAACTGCCATGACTGGCAGCAGATCGCCTTTTTCACATCACAGCTATTAAAATACAAATGAAATGTATGTATGCCACTGATAACTACTGCAGAAATTGGCAGTAAATATAAATTTGATTTAGATCCAGTGTATCTCTGAGGGTGTTATATTGTTCATTTTGTGTATAGAGGACTTGTCTGGACTGCCAGGTGCTGATCAACCAATGAGCTTCTAGAAGTAATTAGATTTTTGTGAAACCACTAGCAACAGCATCAACATCCATGGCAACCTATTCTGGTCTACACTGCCAAAGGCTGCTGAAAAGGGAAATACCACACAGAAAGTCACAAAGCACTCCAAAATGCATTCTCTAGGTGACTGTCTTGTATAGTATTTGGGAAAAACTGAACATTTACATTTTTGTAAGGTCTGTCTAGGATTATCATTTTACAGCAGAATCTAAAGGCTCAAGATAAGAATGCATTATATATCAGCAATAACACTGGTATCAGTCAATGTTAGTTATTTTTTAACATATTAGTATTGGTCCAATAAATAAAACTGGGCTGATTATAACAACCAATATTAATCTCCATCTTGCCATTTATGTTTCAGGAGGGGAAGGGGGTTGGTCAGGTGATATTTGTTTGGTCATGTGACAGTGATAGTGATGCAGTGCAGGATTGTATGGTGCTTAAATGAGGAAAAGAAGCAATGCCAGTGGTGTGGTTTTTAATGGTGTTAAAAGGGTAGGTATATATATATATATATATATATATATATATATATATAATATATATATATTATATATATATATATATATATATATATAAGAAAAATATTAACGGCCCCAAATTTTTATGTCAGTCCATCCATAGTTTTAGGTGTTGTCAAATAGACAGCATTCATTTCAACCTCGGGAGAGTTACTCAGAGAAAAAGAGACAATTAGAGAGCTTCATTTGACTTAAAGTTCTTTGGTGCTTGGACCCCACCAGAAGACATATACGCTAAGAATCACCATGAGCTTAAATGAACAGCATAGAGTGAGGATTTAGGGCCGTCTTCCCCCGGGGTCCGGACCTGATGGCAGAGTGAAGGTTGAAGAAGGGGAGGCCAAAGGAGCCTGATGGATGAGGATGGAGACGGGGCGGAGGTGAAATGAAGCTTGGCAGGCAAGCAGTTGGAACCATGGATTGCGAGCCTTATATCCAGAATCTTGGACACTGATTGGCAGTGGCACAGGCATGGACCCAGTGATGGATGACGCAGGTAGGGCTGAAGAGAGTCTAACAAGTTTAATTGACTCTTCTGTTGGATAGTGATTTTTAATTCCAATAAAAATACAGTAACATACAATTTAATTAAAATTAAGTTCTGTTTATTAATATACTGTGAAATTTCCCTAGATAGAAATTTTTTTTAACCTATCAGAATAATAAACTGAACTTGACTGCATGGTTTGATAGCTAGAATCTGTTGAAATGTATGTATGATTGGATTAAATTGGCTTTTTTTGTAAAGTGCCTTGAGGTGACATGAGTTCTAAATTGGCACTATATAAATAAACTGAACTGAAACTTAATTGAAAAAAGAAACACAGTAATATTCAATACATTAGAATATTATCAAAATGTTTATTTTTTTTAGTAACTCAATTCACTCAGTGAAACACATTGCATAACTTAAATACATACAGCCTGATGTTTTAGTAATAATGATTTCCACTTAAAACTAATGAAAAGATTAAATTTAATTACTTAGAAGAGTAAAATATTTGAGTAAAATATTGGCAAAATTATAGAGGAATTATATGTCCAAATGAAGCATTGTTAACAAATTTCTCTCTCTCCTCTCGTTCTTTCGCTCTCTGTGTATATATATATATATATATATATATATATATATATATATATATATATATATATATATATATATATATATATATACATTTTTTTTCTAGGTTAAGAAGGGTTCCTCTAGATGTGTCCTAGAAGTCTTCTTTAAAGCAGCTCTGAAATAATCCAGGAAGCCAGCATCCTGTGACTGATTACCTTCTGTTTTAAGGAAGTTACATTGTCCAATGCTGCATGCATTGAAGTAGTAACACTAATGTACAAGAAAAAAAAAAAAAGGGGGGGACAGAAATCAGGTTGCTGTTCTCTGTCGTGTTGTTCTGTCAAAACGAAGAATTAAAAATTGAACAGATTATGTATTAAAGTTGCTACAGCATTATCTAAAACATCTGCTATTATGATATTTTCTATCAGGGGCAGTGTACAGAGCAGAATCTTCAGAGAGGTGTGTTGAACTTCAACTCTGCTTCCTGGTCTGGACCCTGAGTTGTCACTCTTTTGGAGAACTAATAAGTTTTTCAAAAAAGAATAGCTGCTCTATCTAAACTGGGATGGATGGCATCTTTCTGACTCAGACTAGGTTTTTTCCTAAATGTTTGCCAGTTATCAATGTAGTGTGAACAATCTCACTTTCAAGCATTCATCCAATAGATACTGGAATATCCCCATATCACTTCTCAGTACTGAAACATAAGTTCATGGATTTTACTGCCACATTTTCTCTGGTCTGACTTGTGTTACTGGCATCGGTTTGACTCATCTGCTTTCCAAATAGTCTTTGCGTGGTGACTTCCAATCTGCACGTGGGACACCAGTCCTCTGCCAGAGACACACATACTGCAACCAATGATTGTAAATATTATAAACAAATACATGACAAAGTTTTGTCAGCTCCTACCTTTCTCGGAAATTGTGCACACATGCAGTAAATGATCTGGCTGCTATTACAAATGCAGACATTGGAAGTAGTGATCTTTTCTGTCTACCTGCAGGGCTGAATCTCCCAGTCTCTTTATTTTACCAGCAGCCCTCCTTTGTTACTATGGAGATATTCTGCTGCAGTGCTATGGGTGGTTGTGAGCTTCTGTGACATCAGATGTATTATAGTAACATATCAGATGGAGCTGCAGACATTTATTGAATATGTAAAAGGTAAACTAACAAAACCAGACAGACAAGGTCAGGGAAGCCAACAGAAACAAATGATGTAACACTTTTCCAATATACCTTATGAAATGGGATTTTGGAAAGGAATCATTAGTAAAGGGGTAGGTTATTTATTGAAGCACTATATCACTCCTGCTGTTATACAGCATGACAGCAAAACTGCTGTAAACCTTTGTGAGAATGTTAATATTTACCCGTTTGGCACAGACATGATTTGAAGTTTTCCACTCTGCTCCGGCTCACTTCTGTTATCTTTACGGTCCAAACACGCTGCCAACACAACAGGGAATCACCCTGTCTTTTCCAAGCCAAACATAAATCCCTGCAGCTTGTACTGCTTTGGTTTTCATATCTACAACAGTGCTGTGCATCCTTTATTTTCTGTGTTTGCCTTTTTTTCATTTCAATGATGTTTACTGACTCTGTGTTCTCTAAACAAGGACTGGCCCAGTCAGGATCTGCCAGGGAGCTTTCAGTTGTTTTGACATCTGTTGTGTTGATGTGTTTCCCTGTGATCTAGAGACTGTTGCTCACTACAAAAAGCGTGAAACCCTGCTTGGTAACCTGATTAAACAGTGTGGTTTCCTGTGTGTTAAAGATCCTACCCAGCAGTGTATTCTTTTCACAAAGATATGTACACTGACAACAAAAATAATAAAGTAATGAAAAATAGATTTCCATAGTACGATTATTATGTGTTGCATGTATGGTTGATCATGACACAAGGGAAAACAGAATCAAGCTTATCTGTTGAATCCGTAAAAACTGTTGGACGACTAACCTTTCATAGATTTCTAAACTGATTTAGAAGTATTCAAGTTCCATTCCACTCTACCCTGAACCCCTTCACAAACTGCTCCATGTGTTTTATTTGGGGCAAATACATGTTAAATCAATGCAGTTTTTAAATATATGGCTCAAACCTTTTCCTGTAGGAATACAGAACACAAGTAAACACCTTTAAAGAAATAATTTCATGAAAAAAAAAAAAAAAAAAAAATCTAAAACATACAACTGAACATACTCAAAAGAACTGATTAGATGCCTTATGCGATTTCATCAGAGGCATGCGGATATGGAAGATTGTTTCAGGGAGGATAGATTTTGCCCCGATCGAATAATGATTTTACATACAAAAATTGCAAAACAGAGAAACTGACCACAGCATCTCATTTTATAGAGGACAAACAATATTTAAAATTAATTTGACTGATTTTACTGAAAAAGCCTGGTGAGTAGCTTTAATGGGGTTTTTTGTTTGTTTTGTTTTTGTTTTTTTAATATAATCAATTCTAAAAAAAAACTGGTGCTTTTTTAACATTAATCAAAACACCTTTAGGTATTATCACTTAACTCATTGATCTACTTTGAATTATATAAATCAGCAAGTTTACTTAGCTGAAAGACAAGTTTTAGCATTTTTTTCAGGACTACAAGAGAAAAATCCAAATTGTTGTGTTTAAATTTAAGATGAGAAACTAGACAGTATTGTGTATTCATGCTCAAAGTATGTTCACAAAACAAGAATAAAACCTGAAATATTTTCACAGACACAAGTCAGTTTTCATATCTGTAAATAAGTGGAATTAGGCTGCACTCCTGTCAAAGAATGACAGCACACCTCATAATCTCTTTATATGGGTCATGTTGAAGACAGTGCACAACAATGCAGAATAAATCCGGGCACACACAGCCTTCACCTGTCAATATTCTGCTCTGTCCCAAATGGAAAAAAAACAACTAAAACAAAGTACACTCTAGGATAGAGGAGAGACATAAACACGTGTCTGTGTGTGCGCATTTAAAGTGTCTGTACTGACATGTGCCTAAATGCATTTTTGTAGTTCTTCATAAATACATCAAAGGAATAGCAGCAACCTGAGGGTTGTTTCACAAAAACCTAGATAGCAGATTAAGATGAGATTTTCCAGATATCCTGGCTGAATTAAGCTTTGACTCAGTTTCACGAAAGCAGTAGCACATGTTACCATGGCAATTTATCCTATCCAGCTAGCCTGACTCAGACCAGGCTAACAGCTAGGCTTAGTTAATGCTGGTGCTATATCTATCCAATCAGCGGTCACGCTGATCAGAAACCAGTGAGTTTTGTCAGTGATTCCATTTTCATATCTGTTTTGGTCTTTTTTATCAGCCTGCAATAAAATACCACTGATTCATCTTGGCATTCAGTCAAGTACTATTATTATTATTATTTTAACATTATAATGGTAGCCTATCCCAATATCAACTTTATAATTATCAATGTAGACATTGTTACTGTTTGATTGTGTTTCTGAAGATTGCTGTTATTTTAAGTTTAAAAGAAAGGCTTTTAATACACTTTTGCATGTGTTGAGGAGATTAGAGAAATGGCTGATAAGAAAGGTGTTGTCAATGAAGTCAGGCCATATGTCGC
This sequence comes from Anableps anableps, assembly GCA_014839685.1. NCBI lineage: Eukaryota > Metazoa > Chordata > Actinopteri > Cyprinodontiformes > Anablepidae > Anableps > Anableps anableps. The sequence continues at coordinate 21,660,506 of CM026071.1, forward strand.
TCCAAACACGTGTCAGCCTTCATAATTTTTGAATGACGTTATAGATGATGAAGACTTTATATTGAGAAGGGCTTTCATACAGGAAAGAGTGTTTTGGGACAGGTCCTACCCATTGGCTTTTCCCAACAATTACCTCTTTTCTGTGGATGGCATCCGCTACCTGTGCAGCCTGCTGGATCCAAAAATCCAGCACCCCACCGAACAGAGCCAGATGATCTGTTTTGGGCTCTGATTTTTCACTAAATCTTAGCAAAGCCACTATTTGCTGCACCACCAGAAGTGTGTATTTGTCATTAAAAGGATATACGCACATCTTCATAACATTCCCCGGCCACAGAAGGATGAACTACATCAAGAAGGGATTCTACAACATTACAGGTAACAAATTACGCAACACTTCACAAATGAAAGTATAGAACAAGTGGAATACCTTTTTTTCGTTTTTCGATTCAGTTCAGTTTATTTATATAGTGCCAGATTCTCTAATGTTATTGATGTGCCGGACTGCACACATATTAGAATAAAACGCCCCTCTGGTGCACATGAAGGTGATTTTGTTAAGAGAAGATCATTTTATATCATCAACGTTCAGGTAAGAGTAAGTGATGTTTAGGCCTACTGTCAACTACATAAATGTATTATGTGCATTAAATTACATTAACACATCTTATTGCTTCAGATGATCAGTGATGCTGACTGCGTCTTGAGCAACATTGAGGCAAAGTTGCCTGGCTTGGTCCATGACTTCCTGTGCCAGACACAAGCCTTTTTTAATGGCTAAAATAAGTATGAGAATGAAACATGTGAACAGGCACCTTCTAGACATTAGTGCAAGTCATTTGTACATTGTAGTCAGTATTTTATCCAGATATTTTCCAGACACATAAAATGTTCTTATTTTAATCTTGATCTGTTGCCAGGTCCTCTTTGGTGCAGTCACATTTGTTCTGTATAAATATTGATAAGAACAAAAAATAGTAACGTGAATTAATCTGCTGTGAAATTCACACGTTACAGTATTGTCTTCCACTGTTCATTTTTAGGTTAAAAGTTGTTCATTTGAGCAAATGACAGGTAACTCCTTGTATGGTATGATTACGACATTATTTAGTTAAGAGCAGTGGTTAGAAAATGGATATTTTATGGTACTTCAGTCAATTATCAGGATTCAGTCGATCCGCTATTGTCCTTCGTGAAATGGATAAAGCCAGGATGCACTGATCACACTAGGTCAAGCCTAGCTTTATCTTTTATCCTGGATTTCTGAATTCTTGTTTTGTGAAACAGCCCTCTGCACACATAAGAATGTATCTGTTTCACATATTCAGCAATACTAAACATACATATGGCAAAGGCATATGGCTAACAGTCTTTCATTGGTATCACAGTTTCATATCAGTCAAATCACAGATGGACTCAGTTTTTAACCACTTTTTTTACTTGCTTTCAAATATTTCTTGTTTGTTATTGTCCATGATTATTATCACCTTTTGGGAAAAATTTAAAAAACAGAGTAAAAAAAGAACAAAAAACAAATCAAAGTCCAAGTAAAGTGAAAGGTGCTTTGCAAAAATGCTGGCAAATTTCTGTGCTTAACTGTGCTTTTAGATGCCATTTAGACAGCAGGGCAGTGAAAATGTCTGTCAGAAGATTCTAGATGATCTTTTTTTATGTGTCTAAGTGGCCTTTGACTCTGTGAAGGTTCCATTCACAGAGCACAGAGCAGTGCTACAAAACTTTCTGAGAACAGCTATATGTGCCTGTTGATTATGCATTTTGGATTGAGCAGTGGGAGAATTGCTAATCACCAACTGGAGGGCACCAGTTGAAATTAAAAAGGCAGCGGAAGTAGATCAGATCCCCAGGGCCTATCCAGTCCAACAGAATCAGAACGAAGTCTCTGCACCCCTGAGGAGAAAAATAGATTCACTCCATGTTAGTGAATGACCTAAACTAGTGGTTCTCAATCCTGGTCCCAAGGGCCCACTGTGTTAGATGAGTCTATGCTTCAGCACACCTGATTCAAATGATTGCATTACCTCCTCTTCATGCCATTGAGTGATGCAGTAGCCTGCTAATCATCCATTCATTTAAGACAGGTCAGTGGCAGAAGGGAAACTCATAAAACATGCAGGATAGTGGGTCCTGAGGACAAGTATAGAGAACCTCTGCCCTAAAATATACTGCTTTAAATTTTACCTTAACCCTTTAGTTCAAAAATGTATCATTTTTGAAACACATGTCTGAGACCTTTTAAACAAAGTTGTCCCTTTCTTCTGAGACCTGTTGTATAAAATCCAATACCTCTCTTATTCCCTCTGGTGGATGATCTGAGTACTACAGGAAGCAAGTGCCAGTTTTATTCAAAAGTTAAAGATGGCAAGGCACATCTTGTATGAAGCAGGGATTTTATGAAGAACAGCATTCTTTTTTATAGTTAGAGAAATAAAATGTAAAACAACTAAATATTTTGTAAAAAAAAAAATGAACCTTTAGTAGACTAAAAAAATAAAAAAATAACCTAAATATCAATAAATATTTTATTTTAAAAATTAGTGAAAACGTGTGTATCAGTTGGGATAGTTTAGGTTTACAAATACAGTTTATGAGTCACTCCAGAAGTTGCTATTAGAGGATTTTTTAATACAAAAAAAGTACAAAATACATTATACGTTCTTATCTTCCTTTAGACTTCAGTATTGGACTAAATACATTTTGATCAGCCTTTGATGTTTAAGTCTTCTGTAAATAGCCAATGTGCAATTTATCAATGTAACAATGTTATAATTTCAATATTTAGATATATAATTTGACAAAAGCTTTTTCTGACAATTATTTCATGCATCAGGCTTTTAAGAGGTTATGGTAATTTTCAACACATAATCAATTATAATGTTTTTACCTTAAAGGGATGCAGCTGAAATGAGATCATTAGGGGATCCTGGAGGTCTGAGCAGAAATAAATTCTTTCACCTGAGAGTTTGAGAAGAGGAAAAAAAATGTGTCAGAAGTGCAATTTAGATGTCACTCTAATGGTGTCATAAACAAAGCAATCATCCTTCTCCTTTCCATTTGGGCCTGTCATACCAAAATCTATATTGTAAGTGCTCTAAATTCATATCAAGGTATGTAATAAAGATTAGGCAAGTATCTAATGACAAATAGTCTTAATTTCCATAGTCTATTTCCATTAATAGCTGCATTTTTATTGATAGATCTTCAGCTGATGCAATATTTTTTCAAGAAAAAGTATAAAATATTTATTAGCATAAAATCTAAATTCTAAACTGCAGCAATGAAGGAAGGCGGTAAGTAAAATATAAAAAACAAAGTCAAACTCAAGTGACATTTACAGATTCACACAGATAAATACCATAAAGAACTAAAAATAGTGGAAGTGTGGGTTTAAAAAACTATGGGAACCCTTCAGCAGCTATGCGAACCCTTAATTGAATCTTTAAAGTAAGGTATGCCCACCCACATTATAGTTAAACTAAGTTATTATCTTTGGACCCATAGAGGAACGATCTAGAGTCCGCACACAGCTTCAGTTATTACAACTAGAAACTGGTGATCAGTGATCAGGCCCTGAATCTGGGTGTAGTGATGGACTCAGACCTGAACATTCAGGAACACATAAAGACAGGTGGAAAGTCAGCCTGCTATCACCTGAACAACATTTCCAAGATTAAAGGACAATGTCTCAACAAGCTCTAGAGAAACTCATCCATACGTTTATCTTTAGTCGCATTGATTATTGCAACAGCACCTTCACAGGTCTGCCTAAAAAATCAATCAGGCAGCTGCAGCTGATCCAGAACGCTGCTGCTCGTGTTCTCACTAAGACCAGGAAGACAAAGCACATCACCCCAGTTCTAAAGTCCTTACACTGGCTCCCTGTAGCTCAGATAATAGACTTTAAAATACTTCTGTTAGTTTATAAATCACTGAATGGCTTAGCACCAAATTACATTAAAGACCTGTTGTTGTATAAACCTTCCAGACCACTCAGGTTTTCTGGTTCAAGGCTACTCTGCATCCCCACAACCAGACCAAACATGGAGAAGCAGCTTTCAATTTTTATGCACCACAAATCTGGAACAAACTTCTTGAAAACTGCAAAATAACCAAAACACTGAGTTCCTTTGAATCAAGCCTAAAAACCCACCTGTGGGTTAGCAAGTGGAACATTGATCAATATTTTCAAATTGTATTTGCTTGATGATCCTCATAATTTTGATGTATTGATACTTGCTTGATGATTTTGATGATTTTCATGTATATTTCTTGATGATTTTGCTGTATATTTGATTGATATTTTTATGTTGTGAAGCACTTTGAACTGCCTTGGTGCTGAAATGTGCTATACAAATAAACTTGACTTGACTTAAACTGTTGTAGATTACCATATTTTTGTATACTTTTCCATCAGACTAAATTTTTTATGAAACTCTTTTAGCAAGCATGCTTAACATCTGCATACAGTGTGGTATGTTGAGCATATATCTACAGATTTGTGTGCCTGATACGTGTTCCTTAACTTATGTGATCCCTAATTTATTTGTAAACACAAATTTGTAGCTGTACAGCATGCTTAAAAACAACTGAAATACATTAAATAAATGTTTTATTTCAAAAGGTAATTAAGCCAAATGCATACACATTTGTGCACAGAAGCATGCATATGGAGAGTTACCTACAGAGGATAGCCCATTGTAGAAAAAGTTAATCCATAATACAAATGAAGAATGAAGACTTTTCACACTTTCTGTGTTGTATCCCAATGTTAGTGAGCCTCTCAGGAACACAGAGGTCATTAAAGCAGGTGTGAGATGCAGAAAATGGCCACCAGGGGGCACCACTTAGGCACGCTGATTTGGCATGCTGTTGCTGGTCCAACTGATTTTATATACAAAGTCAAATGAAGGTGAAAGGCAACCTGGGCACACAGGAAGAACATTTTGCCCTTTACACAATGTACACACAGAGGCACATTCAGACTGTGCAGTCTGAACATGTGAAATATGTCCACCTGCAACTGATCAGATGCCAGTTTATTCAAATTAAATGCCTATTTTCCATAAAACTGCATTGGACTGGTGACCTGTCCAGGGTGTGCTCTGCCTCTCACCCAATGACTGCTGGAGACAGGCACCAGCCCCCCTGTGAAAACTGCATGGATAAGCATGTAAAGAGCATGGATGGATGGATGGATTTTCCACAAAAAAATATATATTGATAAAGGATAAAGGCTATGAAACAAATCTAAAAGGTATAACAACCTGTTTGTGTGTGTGAGAGAGGAGGCCTTATGTACAGTCATTGATGATATACCTGCTTATTTATTTTATTTTATTTTTTTTATGTCAAACCTTTGTCTAGATAGACACACAAATCTAGAAACACTGTAGGTTGTTTTTTTTTTTGTTTTTTTTTTATAAAAACCAAGGGATCACAGACAAAGCTTACCATTTTTGTCAGTGGAGGAACAACATCCTCTGCTGGCCACCCAAAGGAGTGCACTCAGAACAGACGTGCAACGTATTCCCAGTCCATTCATAATTCCTCACAGGCTGCCTCTTCTTTCCAGTCTCCCACCACAACACCGTTTTGAGTTGTGGCTGTTGATTTTTGACCAATTCAGGGTGGCTGAGGTCTTCAATGAATATTTTTGTACCAGCAGCCTTTGACAGTCTGTGAATTTGGACATGTTGTGGTCTGATTGATTAAGACATTGAAAAGACAAGCCACTCACACTAGAATCTCCAATATAGCTTCGAAACCATCTGGGAGGTTACTGTGGAAACAGTGATGCTATGGCAACAGGGGGGTGGGGGGTTACCGAGGAAACACACGTCGCCATGGAGACTGTATCACAGCGGGCTCTATTTGAGGCTTCAACAAGAGGAACGCGCCCCATCTTTGATCAGAGAACGCTCCCTATTTTGTCTTGCACCCATAATGAGACCCTGACAATCGTCTTAATCTGGTGATTTACGTGGTACCGTTTACCCATTAAATAGCCTACCAAGACGGTTTATATCTAGGGATTTTTTAAAGACAGTAGTATTTAGACTAGACTTTAACGCACAATAAAGGCATACCACAAAACGGTTTATATGACATAGATATATATGTTGGATTATGTTTATCTGACATGACCTACGCTTGACCATACACTGAGGCTACACATATATTTGAATGACTCCGAATATTATACATTTAGGCTATTACTGGCGGATCACGACTCTTAACGCATGATAATACTGTGTGAGCGTCCATTGTCAGGAGCATCTACTTGTGCTCATCTTTCACAGTCATAAAGCTTTTTATCTCTACCTGTTGTAATGCGTTTAACATACTGGCTATTGCACGGCGCACAATAGATTTATTACCTCTCATTCAGAGAACAATAATAGATTTTAAGGAGGAACTTTTTCTTTTTGCAGGCGAGAATTATTAAAATATATAGAGATTTAAAAAAAAAAAAAAAAAAAAAAAAGATCCAAATTGACTGGAGCACAAAGCATCTCTCTAAACAGACAATGTGTCCATTTTTCCTTGCGCTCATTTTATCTACCGTTGCATCCAAACGCTGCTGCATCTGTGTGTTGCTGCATCACGTCTTCCTGTGCCTAGGGGTCACTTACTCTAAAACTGGCTACACGTCGGTGAAGATCTTTTTGTTTATGTTCACACAGTTCTGAGAGTTGTTCTGAGCGGTGGCTGTGGTGGTCGGAAAGTTTGGCTGCTGCTTGAACGCACTGTTGATCCCGTGCTCCTCTATCACCATGTACTCGCTTTTACTGAGTGAGGAGGAAGACCGAGTTTTCCTCAGCTCCTCCGTGTCTGCCAGGGGTTGACAGCTACCCACGTGCAGGTACTGCGCCTGCTCCTCGCCGTCTGTCTCTCTGTGGTAGAAGTAGTTAAAGTTGGATACGATGACGGGCACGGGCAGTGCTATGGTCAGCACGCCGGCGATCGCGCACAGGGATCCCACAATCTTGCCCCCGATCGTCACGGGGTGCATGTCCCCGTAACCCACGGTGGTCATGGTGACGACCGCCCACCAGAACGCGTCCGGGATGCTGTTAAACCCCGATTCCGGGTCGTCTGCCTCAGCGAAGTAGACAGCGCTGGAGAAGAGGATGACCCCGATGAACAAGAAGAAGATGAGCAGCCCCAGTTCGCGCATGCTGGCCTTTAGAGTTTGCCCTAAAATTTGGAGGCCCTTGGAGTGACGCGAGAGCTTAAAGATGCGAAACACCCGAACGAGCCTGATTACGCGCAGGATGGCCAGGGACATGGCCTGCTGTCCGTTCCCCTGCCTCTCTGCCAGCTCCGTGCCCAGCGTGATGAAGTAGGGAATGATGGCAACGATATCAATGATGTTCATAATGTTTTTGGAGAATGTGGCTTTACTCGGGCATGCAAAAAAGCGTACCAACAGTTCGAATGAAAACCAGATGATGCATAGCGTCTCCACCACGAAGAAGGGGTCTGAGAAGGGGCTGATGAAATAGGGCATCGTGCCATTTATCAGAGGCGCAATGGTGATCGGGTCTCTGTTCTCGTCCCTGAACTCTGGCAGAGTCTCTAAGCAGAAGATGACAATGGAAATGAGAATGACCAAGACAGACACTATCGCTATTCCCCGGGCGGGACCGGAGCTCTCTGGGTACTCAAAGAGCAGCCACACCTGCCTTTGAAACTCATTATCTGGCAGCGGCCGCTCCTCCTCCTTAATAAAGCCCTCATCCTCTCTGAACTTCTCCATTGCCTCCTCTCCCAGCTCGTAGAAGCGTATCTCCTCAGAAAATATGTCAATGGGCACATTAACAGGTCTCCTGATGCGCCCGCCTGACTGGTAGTAATACAGAATGGCATCAAAACTGGGTCGGTTCCGATCGAAAAAGTATTCGTTCCTGAGAGGATCGAAGTATCTCATCCTCTTCTTGGGGTCCCCCAGCAGCGTCTCTGGAAACTGTGACAGAGTCTTCAGCTGCGTCTCGAAGCGCAACCCTGAGATGTTAATGACCACCCGCTCACAGCACTCGTGATCCGGCTCGTATCGGTCCAGAGAGTGGTGGCCCGGCAAAGCCGCCGACTCTTCCAGCATGTTGTCACACCCCACGACCGTCATCACGTCGGCCTCTGTCTCGGTGTAGCCGTGGTTCACCAGGTTGTCGCCTCTGGTTTTGGTTGCGCTCGGCGGGGGTGATTGCAGGAGACTGAGGTGGTCGTCCATGCGCGGCTGAAGTCGCATGCAGGGGCGGACGCCTCGCCCCCTCCGCGGACCCCGGTCAACCACAACCGCCGCCACAGCCTCGAGTCTTCCACGTCTATTTCTCTCTCACTCCTCATGCGCCTCACTTTCGCTCTTCTACTGTTGCTGTTCCCGCCCACGGGAGAGAGATCTGGATTTATAAACTGGCAATTCACCCGCCCACGGCACGCCGCTGATTGCTTTATTTTGCTGTGGTTCGCCAATAGTAGGACGCACCGATACAGAAGACACAACAGACGGGCGTCATTCAGTACTGTAGCTTGGGCGTGCCCGCCTCCCTCTGCCCCAATCCCCGTATTGTACTCACACACACACACACACACACACACACACACACACACACACACACACACACACACACACACACACGAACTACACTCTCATTTTAAACAAGGTCATTCCTCACAGACAGGACAGTTTCAATTAGGCTACTTATAAATATATCAGAGCCCATTTATTCTTGAAGTAAAAAAAAAAGTGTGTTCTCAATTTCCATCACCTTAGGTTACTTCTTACATTCAATCAAGTACCAAAACTGCTCATAAAGCATTTACAAGGTGATAGATGTGTCTTATTGTATTTATAAATCACTTATATCACTTGATGTTCGACACTGACAACTAATTCAAAAACAATAATCGATGTCTGCATCACAAACGCTGGCACATTGCCCCAACCTGTTCAGTCTTATATGTATAATTCTTTATACACATATGAATTCAAGAGAAAACAAGACAAGCTTGATTGACTTACATTGTTCTTGTTTTGCTTTTAGATCCAAAAGTGGACACTTGCGTGTTGAAGTGTTCCAGAAAAAAAATTCACGTGACAGTGCACAGTGACTGATCAATCACGCTTTTAATAGAGTAAAACAAGAAGAAAGAAAACATTGCAGCATCATTAGAGCACATCTCCGTCATTTCAGCTACTGATTTTGAAATATATAGATGGAATCTATCACTTTGTAGCTTTAAATGTGATCCATAAAAATTACATGCCATAGTTTTACAGACCATGCATAAAACATTACTTTAAATTCTTGCACTGCTACTGTGTAAGAGAAGTGATACTGTTTCACAATTTAAACTCAGTATATTTGCAGTTAAGCTCAAAATTATTCATACCCCTGGCAGATTTAGATTTAAAAGAGTTTAAAACTGAACCAAGACGTTTAAGAATTGACACAGGCTTCTTGATATAATAATAATAATAATAATAATAATAATAATAATAATAATAATAATAATAATAAAACATTTTATTTTACAATCCCCTTTCATAACACTCAAGGTCACTTTACAAATTAAATCACAAAGCAACATTCAAGAAGTACCATTTTTGGAGTGGCTGGGCCACTCCAAAACATTAACATCCCTTTCATTCAGAAGCAACATGTTGGTTAAATTAAAAAAAAAAAAAAAAGTTTATACTTAGCAAATTGTTTGATTAATTTCAGTCATCAGATACTTCACTTGAGTCTTGACTTGTACTTGGATTTTTTTCTTTTTTTTCTTTTCTTTTTTTGAAAAATACAAGTCTTGATTATATGAGGACACAAGATAACATGGGCACACATTGGACCACAAGTCACTGTAGTTTGGTTTTTATTTGCAAATTTAGCCTGTTAGCTTTTAACCTGCTTTATTTAATTCAGACAGTATTCATTGTGATATTTTTTTGGTTTTTGTATAAACATTACTACAGTTGGTGACAGTGGCTTGCTTGTTGTTCTGTTTTAGCATTACATTTTTGTTATCATATAAGCTTGACGCAGCATAATCCATATGATTTCCAATTTAATTATTTGTTTTTTATCCAACCACTGTGTTAGTTGAAAAAAATAAAATGCCCAACCAAAAGAAAGCCCTCACTGTAAATGCTTAGTAGTCTTTAATTCATGTGGAAGTGTGAAGCTATATGCAATCTGTTTGTTTGTGTTAAGAGATATCAGCTTTACCATTTCCACGATGCAGGAAAATGTCAGGAAATTGCACCAACTTTTTCATTTCCCCATGAGAATTAAATACTCACAAACAGTTGATTTCCTCTCATGCATATGATTTCAAGTGTCAAACATATATGCATTTGTGTTTGTGTTCATGTGCATTGAGTGAAAACTGAATAAAAAACATGACAGCTGAAAGCTAACTGAGCTGAATCTGTTCAGTAACGAAAAACCCCAAATAGATGAGGCATCATTAAGTACTTCACCAGTTGTTATGTTGGCTCTTCTAATATCTTTAACAGATGCAGCTGATCTTGCAGATATTTCCAGTATTTATTTATTTTTTTTACTTTTTTACTTTTTATTTTTTTAGGTCCATTACAGGGGAGCAACACAGGCATGCACTTTGACAAAAAGTGGAAGGAACAAAACACAAAAGGGAGGAAAGGAAAAAAAGATAACCAATTGTGGGAGATGATTGTGCTTGTGACCCAACAACATCTGCTTCCTCCAGATTAAATTAAAGAGAAGACCAAATGACTTAACTAATCTATAAAGTCTCACATCAATGTAAGAAATCTATGGGAACACCCAGTCACACATATTCAGCCATAATTAACGGTTTAATGTTCAAACCATTGTTCATCCATATGTGTAGGCACACTGGTTTTTGTGTTAAAAAACAAATATATACTAGAAAGACTGGCATATTATTAAAAAAAACACAACAGCGTAAAGGTGATGTAGGGTATATACATTTCACTTTTTGCTTTTCAAGACATACACAGTTTAAATCAGAAGCTTTGATAGAAGGAACATGGGCAGGAATGTCATTGATGTTGAGCTTTTAATGATAAATTCATTTTTCATGGTTTAATTATCATGCAAGGAGGAAAAACTGCAGTGATCTTTAAAAATAAGGATTATCTGCACAAGTTTGATTTAATGTGAATTTTTGCTATATGTTCAGCATTCTTGTCCTGTTTGAACACCTAATAATATCAAGGTTTCAACCATCAAACTTAATTCAGTTCAATTCAATTCAATTCAAAATTCAATTGAAAAATACTTTATTTATCCCAAAGGGAAATTAAATACTCTCACCCTGAGAAGAAAAGAAATTGGTAAGGATCTTCAGCCAACCATCAAAGCTCAAGTCTCTCATAAGATGTTGGAACACTAGTATCATTTTCCCCAGGGGTTTTACATACCAGTTGACGAGATGGTGCAAGCCAAGATAAGAAGCCTCTGCTCCAATCTTGACACCTTTAATATTGGCAGCTCTCCACTTGGACAAGGCAAATGTCTTGTGAGGAAATGCTTTATAGTCAGGCAAGGCAGATATTTTGTTTTTCATGAGAATAATAAGTGTGTTTGAAGTTAGTGAGAAGCATTCAGGCAAAAAAAAAAACAAACAAAAAAAAAAAAAAACATCTATCAGCTTTTACCCATACTGGTGGTAGGATCATGCTGTGGGACTGTCAGTACTGATGCATTGCAAAAAGAGGATGAAGTAAGAAAGATGTGGAGATACCTCCAAATTGTCTTGATGCCACCTGTCAATCAATCCAGTAGGTTTGTCAGCAACTGACTGATTGACAGCTCCGGTTTGTTCCAAAGTGAAATGCCCTTTACTTTATCTAGGGTGTTGACTTGTATTCCCTCTATCCTTCTTTCTCTCCTCTACTCCTATCTCCTTCTTTCCCTTTAAACCTTTCCCCACCGTTCTCCTTTTCTTTTCTTCTTTCTTTTCCATCTCTGTGTCCATTACATTTAAAATAAACCCAAACATATATATATATATATATATATATATATATATATATATATATATATATATATATATATATATATATATATATATATATATATATGTGTGTGTGTGTGTGTGTGTGTGTGTGTGTGTGTGTGTGTGTGTGAAGCATCATGTCAAAAGCCATAATGCTTCGCTTCTGAAAATAAATCTGTTCCCCACCTTGACACTCAGATAACAATTCTGAGTGCCACACTGCAGGTCACGTTATGGAAAAAAAGTAGAAAGAAACACCCCTTACCTGGTGGAACTGAACCCGCTTTACCTCCAACAAAGTTTTCGGGCTTTATCATTATGAATGCGCTGTGGTCATAGACATTTGGTTATACTAATAATAAATAGATGACAAATATCCTCCAGCAATGCCAATTCTGAGCAGCAGGACTACTTAATAATTCCAGCACAACTTCACATTATGGCACCCAATGTCTGGGTGCCTTGGGTCTAAAGCCCAGAAAGGTGGCACAGATTAAAGTTGTCTGTTGCAAGTTCCACAAATTGTGCGAGCAAAACATGTCTTCATGGGATAGATTAGTGCAGTTGAACTGCTGACAATATTCATGCAACAAAACCAAAGTGAAAAACACCATGATTAAACTTTAATATTGTGTCATGTTACTTGACAAACAATAATGAACATTAACAGCCACCAGAGAGCACAAAATCCATCACGTAGCCAAAGGGATATTGAAGATTAAACAAAAAGAATTTGCTGCTCAAAGTTTCTTTACAGCCTCGTATAAAACACATTCATTTTTTGCACAAGCAATTTAGGCTTCTTATTTGGAATCTTTTAAGATCAGGTCTTTAGGCTTTTCAGTCAATTTCTCTGTGGTTTTCCAGAAATAACTTCACGAACCTAATGTATGACTTGTTTGAAGTTTTTAGTTTATCGTCTTGGCCTTACTGTTAGCTGATAAAGCAAAAATGCCTGAAGTAATGCTGTGAGTTTCACTACCTCCACCATTATAACTATGTTTGTTCTTTGGAGATTTGCTCTATCTGAGTTACACTTCCTCGTGGGTGGAGCGATCTTGCCGTAAGCATCATGTAACTTTTCCAACTCAAACACACTTCAAAGGTTTTTTTGCAATGAACAAAGCCAACTAACAATAGGCTTATGTGAATCTTCTTCTTGACAAATGACGGAACAATGGCAGGAGATCAATAGGCGGATTGGACCGGCATCTGCAGAGATGCAAGCGTTGCACCTGTCTGTCACGGTAAAGAGAAAGCTAAACTGAAAGGCAAAGTTCTTGATTTACTGGTCGATCTATGTTCCAACACTCAGCTATAGCCACGATTTATGGGTAGTGACCAAAAGAATGAGATTACGTATACAAGCAGCCATCCGTCTCTGCCTAAAGATGAGAAGCCTGGTAATCTGGGAGGGACTCCGATTAAAGCCGCTGCTCCACCACATTGAGAGGAGCCAGTTGAGGTGGTTCAGGAATCTCGTTAGGATGCCTCCTGGATGCCTTGCTAGTGAGGTGTTCTGGCCAGACCCAAAAGAAGACCCAGGACATGCTGGAGGGACTATGTCTCTCGAATGGCCTAGGATCGCCTTGTGATTCTCTGCTTAGGCAGTTGCCTCTGCAACCCAATCCTGGATTAAGCGGGAGATAATGGAGGGATGACTGTTTCTTCTTGGCCTTCCTCCAAGCTTAAAATTGATAAAAATTTGTGGACAATGCTTAAAATGAACATCTATGCCAGTAAATAAATCTGCTTAAATGAACTCTATCAATTTTAATGAAAATAGTGGTCAAAATGCTGTCCAGAATTTTAGTGGGAGCTTGTTAATAGCTATAGAAATTGTGTGTTTAAATTGCATTTTGTTAAGGAACATTAGGACAAATTTGACCATGTATGAGTTATAGTAAATGTATAATGAATTCTAACTTGTACACCCAATGCAAAATATATATATATATATATATATATATATATATATATATATATATATATATATATATATATATATATATATATATATATATATATATATATATATTGGTTGCATACCCAGTATCTGTTAAAAACAGTTTTGGTTGCATCTGAGCCTCCAAATGCACATATATCTACTGTATATTGCTTGTGAGAACTATAACCTCAACATTTTTCATGAAGGCTCTTTTGTTAATGAGATACTTCAGCTTTTTTCCCGTACACTGCTGTCTTTGAGTTATATCCACCGATTTTCAGTTGTTTTTATGCAAGAACTCAGAAGCCTTTTAACAAAGAGTGTGCTCCATATGAGGACAAGTTTGCCAGCCTTGGAATCCCAAGACTGATGACAGAGTTTATGTCCGGAACTGTTTGTTTTGATGTGCTGACTCTAACTTATACACACACATCAGTTCAGCTTTATGGTGACTCCACAGTGCCTGCTTAGCAGGTCTACTGTGCAAGAACCGTATTTTGGATAATAAGGATGCAACTGCTTGTTACACTGTCCTTTTTTACATAGTTTAAGCTATTTTTAAGTAACTTGAATTAATCTTCCCGAAAAATGTTACCTTGGTGTATGCCTGCAACTCAAGTTTGAATTAATCCTTGGTCTTAAACAGTTCTAGTTTAAGCACTCTAGTCTTCTGTTCAAAACACAGATGTTTCTTACTCTAAACATCATTAATGTAGTTTACTTCCATAATGGTAATATTAGTAGAATTATGATTGTGCATATTTTAGATAAGATATTCAAGCTCTTCTCACTCAAAATTTTCTCAGTCCTCCAGACTTTGACTTGACCTCTTTCATTCCTTTGTCCCATCTCCTAATTATATTACAGAATTAGAAACAGCCACATGAAAACACTTAGCTGCTTTTTTCTGCTTTACAGATACCAGGACAATGTTTCAGAACTATTTTAAAGCTTTAAAATCTGTTACACCCAGGTCCCTGACAATGACAGCAAATGAGCAATTACTGTGAAACTCAATTACAATCTGAGGGATTGATAAAATATATTTGCAAGAGTGTAAATCGTTGGACCTCAAATTTTGGATGGTTCTCCTGTCTTTAATTTCCCTGTAAATGTGCAGAAAGGAACAATACTTCAAACTTTCAGAATTTGAAACTTTATACCTTTCAAAAATTAGTGCAATTTTTGTTTATCCTTCACAGTAAGAGTGATTTTAATGGATGCATTGTAGCTTTGGTACATTCAGTTTAGACCCTGTTTTCTTATTGAGGCCACATTGAAGCTGTCTTGCACAAAAAAGGGCCAGTCAGTCTACAGGGAAAAAAGCTCTGGGACAGCCAAAGGGCTTTCTTATGTGGTTTCCTCCTTCCATGTTAAATATAGGTCCACTCCAGCTCCCTTATTAACCTACGAAATCAGGCTACCTTGCACATTGCACTTGAACGCATCCAAAGTGAAATCTAGCAGACTGAGAGCCAGTGAAACAGAGCTTAGAAGTGTATGCAATCGGGTCATTTGCGGAAGGAAAAGCTCTGCTGGCTGAGGTTGTAAACATCTGGTTGCACTTGAGGAACCAGACTGGTTTGAATCGTCTTTTCATGGATGCACAGTAGCATACAGTTGAAAGACTTCTGCGGAGAGGATGACAAACAGGTCTTCTATAGAAATTTGTATACTCAGTTTAAGTTTTCATGAGTCAACAATTTCTACATTAGAAATTTACCTCTAATGTAATAAAAAAAAAACATCTTTCAATTTGTCAACATTTATTTAATGAGCTGATTGTTTGTTTTTTGTTTTTTTTTTGGCTTCCTCTTTTTGTGTCTCTTCTCTCAGTTTTACCATGTTAGCCATCATATTGAGAAATTAATCTTTTAAACTCCTACTCTTTTTATACAAAGCATTATGGCAAACTACAAGATGAGCTTTGGTGTATTTTGCAGTATTTTCTTGCATTGTGCGACTGCATGCATGGAGGTCGTGACACAATGTTTCTAAGACATCCCATCAGAATTGTTGCTTGATTACATCTCCCCTGAACTGTGGAGAAGCTTTAAGGGGATTTCTGGTTATGATTCCCATGAAATGCCTTAGGGTATGTCAGAAAAGCTCCAAGGAAAGACGGTTTCCAAAAAAAATGTGCCTTGGAGTATTTAAATAAATATGAAAATCAAGTCAAAGATAAAAGAAATCAAAGAAATGCCTTTGATTTTTGTCTGCTGTAAATAGCATAGGGAAAAAAATTAAATTTGAATAGCTTTCTTTTTATTTCTTGCTTAGTTACTGCAAGTCAGTGTTACATTCACTGACAACATCATAGCACCTTGCATGATGTGCTTGATGTGTTTTTGTTATTTAGCCTTTTATGGTCTTTGACCCCTTAATAAAATCCAGTGCAACTAATTGCATTCAGGAGTCTTTTAATTCATAAAAAGAGACAACCATGTGCAATTTAAACTCAGTATAAATCTAGCTGATATACAAAGGCCTATGTGGTGTCTGATATAGAAAACAAGTGCACAAACAGCTTCATGAAGACAATTGAACACACCAGTCTAAAAAAAGGTAAAAAAGAAAGTTGTTATTCAATGAAACCTGTTTGCAGTTTGCCACCAGTGATGTGGTGGACATAGTCAGATGAAATTAAAACTGTCATGTTCAGTCTAAATGGAAAACAACTGAGCTGAATACACGACCCATACAATGAAACATGGTGGTGGCAACATCTTGCTAGGGTAATGCTTTTTCTTAGTGCTAACAAGTAAGCTGGTCGGAGTTGATGGAAAAATGGATCAAGGGCAATCTTGGAAGAAAACCTGTCAGAAGCTGCAAAAGACTTGAGACTGGGGAGGATGTTCACCTTCCAGCAAGACAACCACCAGAGATACAATATGGAAGGTTTAGTTCAAAGCCTATTCTTGTCTTAGAATGGTCTAGGCCAGGGGTCACCAACCTTTTTGCTTGCTACTTCAAGGGTACTAATTGATACGAAGGGCTACCAAATTGATATACAGTTTACTTTTAATTATATCACTTAATGATTTGTGTAATTTTGGAACAGCTCCTCAGGCCGCTCATTTGGTCGTCAACGGCTACTTGGTGCCTGCAGGCACCAGGTTGGTGAACCCTCGTCTAGACCTAATTCCAGTTGAGGATTTGTGGCAAGGCTGTATCTAATCTGCCTGAGCTTGAGTTAGCTGACAAACAATAATAGTAAAAAAAAAAATCATTCTCTAAATGCACAAAGCTGGTAGGGACATGATTCAAAAACTTTGCAGTTATCACAACAAAATCACAACAAAAAGTGATTCTATAAAGTGTTGACTCAAGTTCAAGTTGTTTCACATTTTTTTATCTGTAAAAAATGTTGAAACCTTTTACTTGCACTTCACAATAATGTACCACATAAAATCCCACTAAAATAAAGTAAAATTTGGAGTTGTAAAGATTTTTGCTCTAAATTTCTCTTGCAAGTATGTATGAGTCTGCCTTACCCCAAAATAACTTGAGTCTTAGAATTAGAAACAGGCTGAGTTTTAAACTCTTTTAGTCACTGCTTTCTTGCTACTCAGCTTGTGCAACTTTCTCTCCAGGCCCACATCCTGTTCTTAGCCACACATCCATAAACAGTAAGAGCACATAAGCGCTGCGAAAAAATATTTGCAAGTGAAGAGTAAGCTCATGGGGATGGAGCACCTGCAAGTGTGGACTAATTTATCAAACGTTCAAATTTGCATAACTAATGACATATAAAGCCTGGCATGCAGCTGAACATGACGGAGGATCATCCGAGGTAGACAGGAGCAGAAACACCAAATGAAAGAAGACAGGGCCATCTGTAGAACAAAGCCTGTCAGGGCCTGCTGTAACCCCAGCAACAGAGAAAGAGATGAAGGAGAACGGAAGAGCATGGAGGAGGAACAGTGTAAAATTTCAGCTGGTCAAGACACTTATTACTTAATGGAACCTCATGGACTTTTTTCCATAGTGCTTAGAAAAATTATCTAAATAAATCTTAAGCACTTGCATAGAGGATGCATGTGTATCCCCACACATGGTTGGACAAGTACAGGATAAGAAAATTGACACAATTGTATCCAAGCTTAGCCTTTATTAGGCTGTGCTTTTTGTATCACTTGTTGGAAACACACTGCGCCACTATCTGATATGTGCTTGTTAGGCTGAATTAGATACAACAAAGGGTTCTGGAGCGTTCTAGCATGTATGTCATGTCATAAATGTGAAGATGTCAAGCAGCAGGCAATATGTACATATACATAATATATACAGTAAGGTCTCACAACAGTCATGGGACTATGCTGCAGTTGTAAAAGCAGGGTATTACCTGTTTTCCCGCCATCAACTATGTTTAGACAGAAACACAAGCATAACCAATAAAAATAAATAATGACTTGGAAAAAACAGTTCTAAGAGGCTGATTGTTAAAATGATATGCCATGGTGTATGTGTTCCTCATATTGTAAGGCTGGTGGCAATGCAGTGTTTATTGGGTCACATTTCATTTCACAAGTTTGGAGAACATACAGAGAGAGGGATCTTTCATCTCTAGATCTTCCAGAGTCCTGTTCTACAAATAATTTCTTTCTGATTATCTTAAACATATGTATGACAAAATCAAAACCAGAATAAATCTGTATAGCAATAAATACCTTTTCACAGCACAGTAGATTGCTTCTAATTGTAGTTATTGAGTAGTTATGGAGACTTGGTGACCCCAAGATGATACTCTTTGCTGTGGTTCTATAACATTGAACTTTGGAGTTTTTTGGGGATTTTTTTTTACGTTTCTTATCATCTTTCAAACTGTATTTGGTAGCAAAATATGGGTCTTCATCCGGTCTTGTTTGTCACAGTCCAGTTGTATTTAATATTTTAATCATTGAGGTGACTGTAGACAGGTTTAGATTAGTAAATGTTTTCTTTGGTTCCATTTCTTGACTTATGGAGATCAGCACATGGCAAACAACAAAATAAAGGTGGATTATTTATTTATTTATTTATTTATTTATTTAGTTAGTTAGTTAGTTAGTTAGTTAGTTAATTAGTTAACTGCAAGCCATGTGTACACCAATACCATCACACACTGAAACCAATTTGCTGCTTTTTACAGCAAGTCTACCCTTAGTGCTTTGCAGGAAGAAACCATGAATGGAAGAAATCAGAAAACAAGAACTGACCAATATTTACACCATCTAACACCAAAAATAATAAATGGTACCCTATAAATATTTACATAAGTACAAATCATTATAATTAAACAAACAATGGTCAATCAAAAAAAATGAAACACAAACAATAAATCAAATTAACATAACTCTAACTTGCTCCTCCTAACACATTGGCATGCTTGAAGAGATGCACCTGGAGCATGCCTCTTCCTTTTGCTGCCGGACCCTGCTGAGGAAACAAACCAGGAAGATGTGAGTGCTTATTCCACTGAACAGGTATATTGTTAAACTGGTAAGTCAAACCAATGGAAATTTACAGAAAACAGAAAATGAGATTCTCTTTATACAAGAAGGATGTCTAGTCCCTCTGCTTTTAAGAATGTTTCATCAAATGTCTGAAAAAAACTCCCAAAAAGAACTTAAACAACCAAACCATCTGGTTTGTAAATCAAATGCACATCACACAGCATCAATAAGCCTATTTCTTGTTTTGATGGAAACCCTGGTCTCCACTACTGTCCCAATCATAGTTATATCTCAGGAAGGTTGTGGATTAATAATTAAAAGTTTAGAGGCACTTTGATCAAAACATGAAAGGAAAGTCTTAATTTAAAAAAAAATGTTTCAGTTACATTTGTTTGATAAAAAATGAATGGAGGTGATAAGTGTGGCATTGGTGATTTTGTTGAAAGCAGTTATTTCTTAATGTGGTGGGGTTTTTGCTTGCAACAATCTGCAACACTTTTCACTGAAATCTAATAAAACAATCCTATAATTCCAACTTAAATAGTTTAGTACAATCAAAATGATTTGCTTTGACCTTTAAATGCAAACATTGTTGTATTGATTGGATTTTTTTTGGTGAACATGATCAAATAAAATACCTCAATGATGTTAGAAGATTTAATATGGGGAAAAGTGAAATCCTGAAATTGTGAAGCTGCACAGTATACACTAAGATATGCTTGGATTCTGAGTTTTGTACATCCAGACATTGTGGGGGGAGTGCATAGCTGCAAAAACCTGAGCAGTGACCTCCACACACACTCACACACATACACACACACACAGAGAGAGAGAGAGAGAGAGAGAGAGAGAGAGAGAGAGAGAGAGAGAGAGAGAGAGAGAGAGAGAGAGAGAGAGAGAGAGAGAGAGAGAGAGAGAAAGAGAGAAATAATTATTTTGTGGCTGGAGCTCCTTGGTGGGATACCCAACCTAAGCATATGTCCTCTTTGAAGCGACACATCCTTCACTAAGTGGGTCAGCCTATCTTTGCCAAAAGCACAGGTATTACTTCCTTTTAATTTTGCTGTCTCACCTCCAGTTCATCTAACTTTCTGCCATATTTTATTTTAATCTACAATCATAGCCAGTAAATAATTAGCCCAAATTAAATGTTGTTACATGAGAGTGTGTAGTGAAACTCATATTACTCCAACAATTTCTGAAGTAATTGTTAATCTCCTTAAGTGCAAAGTCACACAAGCAAAATTAATATCATGCAGATTCAGCACCCTACTCATTTACACACCTGTCTCTGTTTTCAATGTTTAATCATGTCTTTCTGCTTCCTGGACACAGCAATTGAATGAGCCATTGCCTTGACTGTGTCTACACATGGTCTTTCATCCTACAGACTTTAAAACTGACAGAAAGCTTAGCTGTGTTTCTTTCCAAGATGAAGCTCTGGAACCTACCACCGACATTAACTGTCTACTTTTTTCACTATAGCAAGTACTTCTGGATTGGTGCTTCTTTGCTTTATTTGTGTGTATGCTTTGTGTTGTCAAGGCCAGTCTGTCACAGCAGATGGTCTCTCACACTGAGCCACATTCTGCTGGAGGTTTCTTCCTGTTAAAAGCATGTTCAGTATGAGGGATTGGTGCAAAGTTAATGACAGTCGACTGTCCACTGTTGCTATGTGCTTGCTCAGGAGGAGAGATTGCTGTAAATCTACAACTCAGTGCAATCAGCTGGGTTTCGGTGGAGAAAAAGAAGACTTTTTCAACAATTTGAATAATAATGGGCTCCACATATCTCAATGGTAGAACAACACAGTTGTCCCCAGTTCAGTTTTGTTCTGATTTCGTGCCTGTCTTTCCCTTCTCTCTTTGCCTTTCTTTCTGTCCAGCTACTAATGAGTAGAGGCCACTAGAGCCAAAAAAAACCCAAACTTGAATAATAAACTTGACTGCATTTAAATCAAATTTGAAAATATGTAATCGGTTTTGGCCGATTAAGACTGGACTAAATTAACCATGTATTTCTGTATATGTGTCATGAGACAACTTTTGTTGTGAACTGAATCTATATAATAAACGGAATTGAACTGAAATGATACTTTATGTTCACCCTAATTTTCCTCAGGTTACTGTAGTTTTGTCCCTAAATTACTTTTGTTTTTGATAAGGGTATCATAAGAAATTGTGTGACCACTAGTTTTGCAGATTTCCTCAAAAAGCTAAGTTGTATAGTTTGAAACCGCAAATGACATTTGACCTCAAATAGAAAAAAAAAAAAGAATTTATAATATTGTGTTACCTTACAAATCTGATGAAGCAAGATCAGTAATATTTGTAAGTTTCTGTTAAGATCTACAAGTTTTTGCTGAGTTTGTTTCTGCTTGTATTTTCTTTTGCTTATTCCAATCCTACAGGTCATTGTTTCTTAATTTTCGCACTGACTCTGTTAGTTAATTACTCCCTCAGTGTAAATATACCTCCAGGTTGTTCTTTATCAGATTCACATTGATCCTTGCCTCCTTGTTTGTCCAATTTCTGCCACTTCATGCTAAGGAAGGTTTTGTTTACCCTGTCACTGCAGTTTTGCTACGTTTGCTTAATGAGGTTTACTTCAAACCACTTTCCTGTTTCCTGATCCACTGATTAGGTACTTCTCCCTTTCTACAATAGGCTGTGATGCATTTCTCATGGCAATGCTACATTTTTGTGCAGGTGTTTTCATTTGATATAGATTATTGCTCTTGATCACATTATTTAATGTAAAAAAATAACTAATGATTTTTGAAAGCTGTAATAATGTCATGAATGATGTTTGCAGTGGAACCGAATGCAAAGAAAAACAGTTTTATTGAACACCACCCAGGAAGCAGGTAACTTAGAAACAGACTGACAAAACACCAGAGAATCTGAAAAGTGGCTTACTGAAACAATGAGGTTAAAAAGTGACTAAACTAAATCCAAAGTCCAATACAGCAAAAGGTAATTTTCATATTTTCAGTCTGTTGCTCCTTTATATAAAGAATGGCTTATTCCATCTATCTATCTCTCCTCCTGTTTTCTTATTTTTCAGGGGCTTGAACCCATGGCAACTACAATGAGGCATGATACAGGGAAAACTCTGAGAATGCATAATGCACTATATTGCCAAAAGTAATCACTTATCTTTCTTCAGAAATATATGGAGTTGAGTGATGTCCTAATCTTCATCCATAAGATTCAGTTTGATGTTGGCCCACCCTCTGCATCTATCGCAACTTCAACTCTTCTGATAAAGATTTCTACAAAGTGCACACCTGTCTTTGGAATTTTTGATAATTCTTCCAGAAAAGCATTTGTAAGGTCAGACAGTAATGTTGGACGGGAAGGCTTGGCTCACAGTGTTCTCTCTAATTTGTGGCAGTGTGCTTTACACCAGTGATTCCCAACTCTGGTCCTCAGGGACGTTTTGTTCTATTTCAACACACCTGATTCAAATGATTGCATGACCTCCTCAGCATGCAATCAAGTGCTGCAGAAGCCTGTTGTTCAACCATTTATTTAAATCAGATGTGCAGCAGCAAGAAGACACCTAAAACATGGAGGACAGTGGTCCCTGAGGACCAGGGTTGGGAATCATAGCTTTACACCATTGCATCCAATGCTGAATTAAGCAATTTGGATAGGTGAGTACAAAAATGTTGGCAGTATAGTGAATCTATGACAAAAACATTCACAATGCATGATACACAATACAAAGTCTAATCAAAGTTTGGTATGCAGAGCAGGCAGTATTATTCACTATATCATCTAGATCAGGGATGAGCAGTTGTAGCACTGTATGTTTCAGTTGTGTTTGCCTTGTTCAAACCCACCTAATTTAAATTAGTGGATTCCTATAGAACCTGATGACCTGCTGAGGGGCTATTTGAGAGAGATGTATGGAGCAAGAGCCTAAAAGATGCAAGACACAGACTGCAAAGGTATGGAATTTGTGACCTCTAACCTAGATACCTTCTGCAAAATCAAATTCAAATGATACTGAGACAATATATTTAGGTAAAAAATTGTTTGTGTGACACTATTTTAAAACACTGGATACAAAATTTTGCTGTTACGAAATCTATTTTTGGTACATGAAACATGAACTAACAGACTATTAGTTGTTCAAATAAATCAGAACATTAGGAACAACAAGCAGTTTCTTCTAACAGATCTAAACATTAGAAGGTATCCCATGGAAACATAGGTAATGATATATTTCAGGCTTTGCATGCATCTCAAGATTTCAGTCATGTGACCAATGACTATTATATATCTGTTGCTCCACTGCCCTTAAATAAAAACCAGTGTTTAAAATCACTTTGCACTTTCATCTTCCAAAAGTTGAATTGCTGAAATATTAAAAATATTTAAACTACAAACTGATCACCATTACATTATTACACCTATAGTTCTCTAGTTATCTAAAATAATTTCTGTGACAATAGAATAGAACAC
Source organism: Anableps anableps (assembly GCA_014839685.1). Lineage (NCBI taxonomy): Eukaryota > Metazoa > Chordata > Actinopteri > Cyprinodontiformes > Anablepidae > Anableps > Anableps anableps. The sequence goes on from CM026071.1 coordinate 21,684,382, forward strand.
ATTTAAATTAATAAATAATTATTCATCTTAATGTGGAATCATAATTTTCAGAATAAACAGAGGAAGGTAGATCAATATGTGTGTTAGTATTAAAGACACTATTCAGCTGATCTGTTAATATGCTTATAAGATATATCGGTTACATGCCACATTTTCATACAAACACATGTACTGGCTATGAAACTGTGTGTGCATGAGATTTCTTTGGAAACCCTCTTCTCCAGACTCTCAATCATCAAACTCATCTTTCACCCATCTTTCTTGACCACCAGTCACTAGCATCTCTCAAAGGTGTTGCCTTGATAAATAATTCAGCACTGCCATTTAGGAGTCTGCCCTTATGAACAGAGAACACACACATTTAACTGCTGATATCACACGTCTGGCCTCAGTGTGTGGAAAATGCTTTTTTGTATGAGCTGAAATGATGATATGGTGGGGTTTCTACATGTGTCTAGATGACAGACATGCTAAACATCTGAAAGCAGAAAGCAAAAAGGCCTCGTAAACTACAAGTGAGCTCAAAAGGCCATCACAAATGAAATAATTTCCCTTTCAGAGGGAAACGAATTTCATGTCACTGCTGAATGAATAAAGTAGTCAAACATAATGCACACTTTCAGGCAGTAGTAAATATAATGAAGGATTTATTTAAAAAGGTAGACTGGCTTGTGGTAAATGCAACACTTTGCACAATGATGACTAAAAGACAACACAAGCATGTGACAGAGAACAAAGCAAATAAAAGAGTATTTATACTGAAGAAGGATCAGCAAACAAAAGTAAGAACAAATCCAAAACTAACAAAAGAAGAAGAAACAGGATTAAAAATGAAAGGTATGAACAGAACATGACAACAAATACTGCTGAATTACCATAAAAGTAAAATAGCTTACAACTGCGTGATAGATCCATATTTTTGTACCAGCAACTAGCCAACTGAGTAAAAGATTACCTTATTTCCATTGGCACATATCACAACTCTTAGTTACTAGCTAAAAGTTTTACAATTCTTTTTCCTGCTATGTAATTTTAGTTGTTTTCCATGACTGGCTGCCAAAAAAGGTGGTCGTTAATTCCCTTATCTATTCAATGGGATTTTTTTTCTCATTAAATTATGTAGCCTTTCTACAAAACACACTTTTTGCAACTGGTGGCTGTATAGAACTGCGAAACAACATTCATCTTATTATAATTTATACTACTGAGTATATTTTCAAAATCAATCATGTTTTGGTTGACCTCTCCAGCTAATACACACATGGTTCATTCTTTGAAAGCTTTTTATGTAGAACACATAGGGCCTGATCTTAAACGATTCCAAATAAGGAGTGTACAAAAAAAAAAAAAAGAACTGCACATTCAGTAAGTGGGCGTGTTGCATGCGATCTACAGAGATCGCACATGCAGTTGATTGAACATGCAAAAGTGGAACAGACCTCCTTAAATGAGGATTTTACATGTGCTTGACAGTCATCACAGAGGGTGTCAAAGAGCAGATTGGCCATAAAACAAAGATGAAGTTTGAAGGCATGGAGCTGGAAGTTTAATAATAATAATAATAATAATAATAATAATAATAATAATAATAATAATACATTCATTTAATTTAAATAAGTATACAACATGATACAACACAATAGTAAAAACATTTAAGGATCAGTCAAAATAAAACTTTCCATCTCCATCTGCCCAATCTTACCTCCAATCTTTCTGTGAGAGTTTGGAAATAAGGGATATTACTTACTTGAACCAGACATTGAAAACCTAGGTAAGCTCATAATAATTCATTCCAACATGAATGTGCTTCATACAACACCATAAAGGAACTTTGAGGGCAGGGGGGACTCTTCTGCACAGGACAGTTATTCTTATTTTATTTGTTGTACCTTCAATGTCCCTTTGCCTCCATGATGGTTTTCTGGTCTCTGGTAGTTGTTAATGTTCAGTTTTGTTTGTTAAGTAAGATGGTGTGATATTTAAGTGCAATCATGGTGTTTTTCTTTTTAATTGTAAAAGTTCATCTGCCTTATGCAGGCATATTTTGTCTGCACAACTTGTGGAACATGCTGTAGATAAATGTATTTTGCATCACCTTTTCTGAGCTATACAGACACGCTCCTGTGGAGCATCAAGACATAACAGAGGGCTGCCATAATGTGAAGTTGTGCTGGAATTATTCGGTAATCCTGAAACTCAAAATTGGCTTTGCTGGAAGATATTTCTAATCTACTTTTTATTATTTTCATTTTATGTTTTTTAAATATTCCAAATATCTGACAAGCAATGACTTCTGTATGCTTCCTTCTAGAAACAGTGGCTGCAGACATTTTTGAGTGCCAGTTTGTACTTGCTCTTCAAAAGTGCAAAATATATATACAAAAACAGTACCCACAATCTGGTTCAGGTTTAATAAATTGCATTGCGGGTGGTAAGTCATTATATTTGCATATCCTCCTATTTTCCACTTTCTGATGATCAGCATGTGCTTTGCATATTCATGAAGGTAGGCATACCAAATTGATTATGCTTGCTATTCTCCTCATTTTGCAGACGCAATCCTGTTTGCCTCTTGCTTGTACATCAGATTTGCATGTGCTATCAAGTTTGCACCTGTTCTTGTATGCGCAAACCTTTAAAAATCAGGCCAATAGAGCAGAAATAGACTGGGACCAGGTAATTAAACACACTTTGCTTTTTTGCTCTTTATACTACACATTTCTTACTTGTGCATACCAAGTTGCACATTTTACAGTGGTAGGCATCTGCCAGGACTTAACAGAGGAGCGGAGGGGGCCTAATCAGTGCCACGCCTCTGTTTTTGATTAAATGATTTACACATGTACAAACAGTTGTTAAATACAGAAAATGCAGACTAGAAATAATTTGTCGCTTTAGCACCCCCTCCAGCTAAAGGTGGAGTGTCTCTATGCATCACATATAGTTCATAGCCACTTTTTATGCCACTGATCAGGTCTTTCTAAAAGGTAACTTTAAACAAGATTTTATGATAAACAAAAAGCTTAATAAGTCCATTCCACATATTCTAAAACCTCACAGAAATCTAGCAAGGCATATTTCCAAATTTTTATTTATTTTTATATTATTTCCAAGATTTTCTGTTTCTTTTTTTTTCTCTTCTTAGCTTGATATTAACATCAAAGATAACTTCCAAAAAACGATTACAATTTTACAGAAATTCTATCATATGATAATATTTAATTATATTACATCTTAAATCATCACATTACCACTACAAAATGAATGGCAATCAAATGACCTGTACTTGTATAGTGCTTTATCAAGTCCAGAGGACCCCAAAGTGCTTTATACTACATTCAGTCATTCACTCATTCATGCACACATTCACATGATTACTGGATTGTAGTCAGATTTGCCCTGGGGCAGTCTGACAGAAGTGAGGCTGCCATGCACTGGCGCCACTGGGCCCTCTGACCACCTGGTGGTGGTCAAGGCAGGTGAAGAGTTGTATAGGCAACCCACCGCCACTCCCATCATTGTCACCACTACCCATCATGGAAATTGATCGTGGCAAATCTTTATAGTCAAGGTGCTGTCAGTGATAGTAACACAAGAATCATGAATTTTGACTTATGATAACCTTTTAAACTCACGTCTTACACTTGTACTGCACCATACAGGTTGCTGCTAATCCACTGTTTCTGCACTATCTTAACTGACTGACAACTTTTTTCCTTGAGGACAAGAAACCTTATTTTTATATCCTCTTGTAACCTTGCATTTTAATTCCCGATCACACCAAGCACATTGTGTGACTTTGATTCTATCCCTGGTAATTAGATGCACAACTGTCTGTTCCCATTTGTGGTGGAGTTCAACACAATGAAAGAAGTAACCCAATTTTTCACCACATCAGATAAAAAACCTTGAGATATGATTATCTCCTGTGAATATAGACACAAACACATACAGATCTAAAAACACACATACAGCCTTACAAAAGCATTCATTCCCCTTAAACATTCTTGTCTCATTACAACCAAAAATTGTAAAGGGTTTTATTGGAATTTTATAAACCAACAAAGTAGAGAAAAAGTCTTTACTGGAAGAAACATTTTAGAAACATTTTTTTCCCCAGATATTAATCTATCTGTCTGTATGATATGATTTTAATTAGATTAAATTCTTTTAATTCCCTTAAATAAAATCCAGTCCACCCAAATGCCTTCAGAAGTCACCAAATAGAGTCGACCTGTGTATAATATAAATACAGCTGTTCTGTTATGTCTCAGAGGTTTGTGAAAGAACAATGGTAAACTAACATCATGAATATAAAAAATAGTGAATATAAAAAATAGTGAATTGAATGTAGACCAAGGAACACACCAAACAGGTCAGGGAGAAACTTATGGAAAGGTTTCAAGCAAAGTTAGTTTATAAAACAACATCACAAGCTTTACACATCTTGCAGATCATTGTTCAGTCCATTTTCCAATAATTAAAAGGGCATGATGCAACAGTAAACCTACTTAATGGTTGCCCACCTAAACAGCTCAGGTGGAGAATATGTCCACAGAACACAACTCAACACAACTGTTGCACTCCACACATTTGGCAAGTGGAAGAGCTGTAAGGAGAAGGCCACTGTTAAAAGAAAGCCATAGGAAGGACCTATTGTATGTTGCCACAAGCCAAGTACAGAATACATTAAATATGTAAAAGAAGGTGCTTCACTTAGATGAGATCAAAAGTAAACCTTTTGACTTACATTCAAAATCCTGAAACTATATATCACTATGAACATACCATCAATGTGGTAAAGCATGGTGGTCGCAGCATCATACTTTGGTGATGGTTTCCCCAGCTGGGACAGGGAAGCTGGAAAAGGTTGATGGGAAGGTATATGGAGCAGACGTTCACCTTCCAGCAACAACCCGAAACACACAGAGCTAAGATTAAATGGTTCAGATCAAAGCACATTCATGTCTTCAAATGGTCTATTCAAAGTCCAGACCTCAATGCAATCAAGAATCCATGACAAGATTAAAGAGTTGGTGTTCACAGATCTTCTCCTTCCAGTCTGACAGAGGTTACGCTGTTTTGCAAAGAACAAAGCCAAAGTTTTTTGCTTTTTAAAAGTGCAAAGCTAGAAGAGACAACACCCCAGATGATTTTAAAATGTAATTGCAGGAAAAGGAGCTGTGTTGTCTTAGTGGGGCTGAAAATAAATGTGCACCACATTTTCCCAAATTTGATTTGTAAAAAAATATGAAATCCCTGGGGTCTTTTCCTTCCAATTCACTGTATGTTCTTCTCTGTTAGATTTATTTTTGTAGTTGTAGTGAAAAAATCTGTAACGATTCAAATGTTATAAATACTTTTGCTTTGCACTGTATTAGTAATTGAATGACTAATCCCTCCTTGAATGTGGAAACTCTGAACCCAAGCCATGGATGATGACGAGTCAAACACACTATTTTAGATCGCTTAGTGATTTAAAGGTCAGAACATCTGTGCCTTTCATTCACCTCTAGTAGACCAGACTTCAGGGCTTTTGGAAGTTAATGTTCTTTAGTTTTAAAGGAGAGAAGTTGTTCAGAGCACAAACTTACTGTCAGCACAACAGTGTTTTGTTCCAACTTCACCTTTACAACAGGGCAAAGGGCTAATAGCACTGAGACTGTGGAAGACCTGAGCAACTGCAGGAATCAGGGCAAATAAAAACTGTCCCAGAAATAGCCAGAACACAAATACCAGATGCACTGTAGAGCTACCCTCAATTTTCACAAACCTCCTGAGCAACCCACTTTGACAGATGACTTCCTCAGACATCTAGGGGATGTGAGACAGTGTGAATTGAATTTATAGGAAAAAAGGAGAAAACACAGACAAACACACATGTAAAAATGCACACTCATACACACATCCAATAGCCACAATGACAATGGCACTGTTAAATCTCCATTACATTGCAGTTATGGCATCCTCAATATCTATAAAACCAAGCATCATTTTGCCCTCCTGTCTACTTTATTCTTTTGCCAATTCTCACCTTTTGTTTCTTTAAATGTATTCCCTAAACACCTGTTTCCAAGAGGATTTTAAATGTTTTGCATTTGTGCATATAAATCTTTGTGTGGTCTTTCAGATCTGGGTTACTTGTCCCCTCATATTTGTATGTTTTAGGGGGTGATTTTTATCCAAAGGGAAGACCATTGTTTTAAATATTGAAAAAGAAAATCATGGTGAAAAAAAGGTGAGTCAGAGAGAATGTGAGACTGCAGGAGCTGTGATTGTTCTTGGGGAAGTAATTTCAGACGCATGTGGCAGAACACAAGCCTAAGAGTTGTTGATGTCTAACCTCATTTCCAGAAACACACCGTAGCTATGGGGCTTCAACTGTGAACATATGGGTTATATGACAGAGAACAGTACTTGGGAGAAGCTAAGTTCATATGGGATCCCCATGAAGAGCCATTGATGAGATCCTTCAGCTCAGTTCAGTTTGGGTGTTATTTTGGTAAAACTTGTGTCTTTATTGTCTTGAAGCTTTAAAGATACTTTGCAGTTACATATTTTTCTCAAAAATTTTCACACTGACAATAAAACACAGCTGGGTATTGAAGTATGGATCTCTGCAAAAGCATTTCGCAAAATACAAAGTTTTTTAAAAAAGCAAGCTGAAACACACTCAGCTAATTCAGCTTTCTATATATTTAGGTTAATGACATCACATGGGGCTTGCAAATCGAGCTGATCAGCGAGCATAATTGATTTGCTAATGGAAGACAATTGACAGAAACCAGATTTTGACAAAGATTCCAAATCAGTTGAATTGTAGGAGGTTCATCTTCTCACATTTGAGAGAGAATGTGATTCCATCTGTTTCAGAATGTCAAGTTTATCTGTATAGCACATTTAAACAAGGCAATTCAAAGTGCTTTACATGATAAAAACATAACACAATAAACAAACAATAAACATTACGTTGCAGTGGCAAAATGAAGAGAAGTAATGAAAAATTGCAATCCAGATTAAAACTAGTGATATGCTACTTATTCTAAACAGGTGGGATTTTATCCTTGATTTAAAGGAACTCCGTGTTTCATCATTTTTGTAGTGTTCTGGGAGTTTGTTCCAAATTAGAGGAGCATAGGAACTGGATGCCGCTTCTCCATGTTTGGTTCTGATTCTGGGGATGCAGAGTAGACTAGAACTAGAAGACCTGCGTGGTCTTGAAGGTTCATAAAATTGACAACAGGTCTTCAGTGTATTTTGGTGCTAAATCATTCAGTGATTTATAACCTAACAAGATTAATTTAAACTCTAGTCTCTGAGCTACAGGGAGCCAGTGTAAGAACTTTAGAAATGGGGTGATGTGGTCTATTTTCCTAGTTTTAGTGAGAACTCGAGTAGCAGCATTTTGGATCAGCTGCTGCTGTCTGATTAACTTTGTAGGCAGACTTGTGGAGACACTGTTGCAGTAATCAATTTAACAAAAGATCAATGCATGGATGAGTTTCTCAAGATCTTGATGGGACAATAGTCCTGTAATGTTTTTATATTTTTGTGTTTTCCATCTGATTGGTTTCTGTTCACTTTCACCACTTGTAAAGTAAGTTGATGGCACATTCTGTTTGTATCACCTTAAAATGGATGTGACTTGCCCGAGACATTTCTTTGTCTCTTTAATTTTTAGACTTATTTTTTACTTCTCCGTTTGTTGACTGGAATAACAGTGGTGGTATAGGTTGTGGGACAGGTGCTGGAGCTCTAGTAGAAGCTGTGAGTAATGCAGCACATTGCAAGTAACGTCACTGGGATTTGAAAATCACCTTAAGTCAGCACACAGAGACTATGTGTTTTTACAGTACTTGACATAAAGTGATTAATGGAAATCTTTAATAACAAATTTTGGCCTCTCTTGTTTCATTTATATGAAAAAAACTTTTGAGGAAGGTATTTGGTTTAAAAAATGTACATAAAGAGGAAAATACAAGAAACATATGAATGGACATACTCAAAAGAACTGTTGCCTCATACCTTTTGTGATGTCAACAGTAGGATGTGCCCATAAATTTGTTTTGAGGAGAATAGACTTTATCTTTATGAAATAATAACTTTATATGTTGTTCTGAGGGTCATGCCTTTTACTAAAGTGACTGATTGATTTCATAAAAAATCTGGTTAGTATTTTTAAGGTCAGTGTCCTAACTTATACAGGAAATTGTAATATCTAAATTTCACCAATTAACTGTAGGGCCTAGTCCAAATTGAGCAGTGACCAAAAAGGTCAAAAAAGGAATTAACACTGCTATCCATAGAGATGTGTTCTTGGTTTATTCTGGGGGAATAAATTGAAAGTCAGGTTTGGTTTATCACACGTGCAACTCTTACAGCTTGTTGCTGGGCATAAGATAAAACAATAGCTGATTTAAGAGTGAAATTTCTTTCTGCATGGAGTTTGCATGTTTACCCAGTGCATGCATGAATTCTCTCTGAGTACCTCGGCTTCCAAAGACAGTACAAAAACATGACTGTTAGGTTAACTGGTCTCTCTAAATTTTCCATAGGTGTGAGTATATGTGTGCAAGGTTGTTTGTCCTGTGTGTCTCTGTGACAGTTCCTTTCTCCCCACTGCTGCCTGTGTGACACAGAACTAACACTGAACATAAACCTCAACAACCATCTCTAGATGCACGGTGGTGGCACCATCATGGAAGAATAAGCAAAACATTCAGTCTCTACGGGTGGAAGAGACATGTATAAGACTGTCTCAGGGTGACTGAATACAAATGTACTTCCACTCAAGTTTAATTTGCAAAAAAAAAAAAATAAAATAAAATAAAATAATGAAAATTGGTGTTTTTTTCATGGACTAAAGTTTTCTTTAATTACATTTCACAATTATTCCTTACTTTGTGTTGGTGGCTATAATGGTAGAAAATGCTAAGAGAGTTCAAGCATAATTATGAAAAAAACACTTTAGTAGAATAATCCAAAATGTGCACACTGTTTAATCTCTAGAAACATAATAGACACGTGTCATGCTGTATAGACACAGCTTCAAATGACTTGTGTACTGAATGTTGAAGTTTTATTCATCTGAATAATAAGTTCTTGCACATATTTTAATTGTACTGCTTCAGACTTGCACCAAAACGGTTTCAGAAATATATGCACTGCATGTTGGGAAACAAATTGCAGAATCAGGCTCTGAAAGAGTGCAGCTAAGATTAAATGAAATTTTACTTTCTCCAATTCAAACACTTTAAGGAGGCAGGAAGTACATGAAGATAAATCAATGAAACAGATTGAGGCAGGAGAAAACTTAAACAAACTTTAACTTCACATGACAGAGAAAACAAGCCTAATTTGAAACAAAGAAGCAGAACTGACTGTCAGGCACTGATTTACTGAAGGGGGATAATGGCTAAGGAAATAAAAGTATGGTAATTAGAAGCAAGGACCAGATGTGTGGGAAGAGTGCAAGACAGGAATGAAAGCACACAGGGGAACTTCTCAAATTAACACAGAACAAAACAAGAAAATAAAGTGTGACAGTATACAAGATGAAATGCTCAACCAAAACTCAATGAAGAACGGCATGTTGAACTAAAAATGCTGGGATGAATGGAAAAAGAAATGAGTGTTTGGGAAAGGGAAGGTCTTTCCATTAAACCGATAATTCCCCTCTGGTCTGCCATGGCCTTCCTTATAGTAACAATACCCAGTAGAGGAATTTTAATCATGTAAGAGATGGGAAAATAAAGCTGCCTATCAAAGAGCTTCAATCCCCAGTACCCTGAGTGAATTATTCACCACAGGCACTGATTAGAAACAGGCAGACAAGCAAACAGAAAGATTCTGACAAAGGTGTGGGGAGCATGACAGAGGATGCAGATTTGTCTTGCAGGATAGTAAACTGCAGGAGTAGAAAGAAAGGAATTCACATTATGAAACTCAGATGTAAAAAGAAAGGTTTATTTCAAAGAGCTAAAGAGAAACCTTGTTGAACAATAAGGCGGCATCCTCATAGATCAATATTGCTCTGACTGAATTGTCCTTTAAGTCAAAAACCTCACTCTCTCTTGAAAAAAGTAAAATGCTTTTACTTTTATGAACCTTTTTAGGATCACTGCCAGATCTTTGTATGCTTCTTTTATCAAGCAGGTTTTTTTTATAACCATTTTCTTTACAAACAGAGCAACTCTGTTCATAACCTGCAGAAACTATAAAAAAGCAAATGACATTTTATTTTTAAAAGCATGCAAATATAATTTTCTTTTAATTAATTAACACATTCTAGAAGATTTTTCATCTTGCAAGATTTTCTTTCAGACACCACTTCTTGCCCTTTAGATGAGAAATGGTGGGAACACATTTCTTCCTGGCAAACTTTTAGATACTTATGATGCAATTAGTGACTTAAACACACTGAGCTCATGTGTAATTTTACTCTTTATATGATCACTTCATCACAAGGCAGCATAAGACATGGAAAGAAGCTTCTAATTAGAAGCCTTTGGCTCAAGAGGAAGTATGCCATGTTCAGTAATCATTTACATGTGTGCACACATAGAAAGTTCCTTTAAATTTTGATTTCTTTTCAGGTGTTTACCATCTAACTAAGCGGGAAATGAAAACGGTAAAACCTCCACTGTGTTTGAGGGAAATACAGTCGCCAGTTTTATTCTCTGAAATGCAGATTACAGTTTTTCCAGGACCGGGGGAAACCGATTATGATGAAGCTGTCTAATAAAATGTTGGTTAGTTGTTTGCATGCATATGCAAACAACTATCTCCTGATAAAGGTCTTGATTCTGCTCCAGCCCACCTTTGGCTGCCTCAAGTCATCTACAAACCTCCAGTGAATTTATTGGGTTTCTTCACCCACGGCTGGCAGACCTGGGCTTCTCTTCCTCGATCCACTGCAGCTCGTTCGGACCCTGTCCACCCTCCACCATGCTCTCCGGATCTCAGTCACAACCAGTTGTCAGGATCTCTGATGTCATTCACCTTCCATTGGATTCCATCTGGAACAGAGCTTTGACTCTCTACCTTCTCCCAGATCCCACTCAGCTCTTCCAGACAGATTTCCATCACTGTAAGTGCCAATCATTCATCTCTCTATCAACTTCAGTGTACTCACCTCTCCTCCCTCTGTTTCCAGAGTTCCAATTCACCCGATTTCCACACCAATATAATAAAGAACCATTCAATATAATTATCCTTTTTCATTATTATAAATAAATCTTTAATTTTTCACTTGCCTCTTGTGAGTGTTCATGCATGTGGGTCAGGCATTTGCCAAAACCATGACAATCCAGATAAACAGAGAAAACAAAAGCTAACACAAAATACATTTTAAGGCAATATTAAGATGTTTGTAACAAACATACTGCTTAATATCAACAAATAAAATTGTTCATGAAACTTCTAATTTTGCTCCGATGATAAAACCTCTCTTAACGTAATTTATCATTTTTCCCAAAGCAATAGTGAAGTTGGCTCGGTAAACCCTACAACATGACAATTCCTTCATTAATATTTCTCCAGAAATGCTACCCATATGGAATAATTGTGTGAAAATTCTAACCTTTCTTAGCCTTCACCAGGTAATAGGAAGTGCTCCTGAAGAGATAATTTACAGGGCCCTCATAGACACACAGTCATGTACACTCACAATAATACTCACTATCAAATCATAAATCAGTCTAATGTATATTTTTAAACTGATGAAGAGAGAGCATCAAAACATCTATCTATGCACTGAAAAAATGTACGCTACATACAAAGGTCCGCTCTACAGATTGAAACCAGAAACCTTCTTGATCTCTTGCCTGTCATAATTATCCTAATATAATATGAAAGCATGTGCTCAATTTCCTGTCAGCCAAGGAGCCTAAGTTAAAAAAAAAAACCCACTCAACCTGATGAGTATGTCTGCAGAGCCAGAACAACTTGCTAATTACCACATAAGTGCATTCCCACTCCTGTGTAACACAAAGTCCAGTGGTAGGAAAGTCTGTTTTGACCTTTCATACACATATTAATTTGAGATGGTTCTCTTGAAGTTACCTTTTACAGACGTCACAGGCTTAACAGTTTATTTCCCAAACTGGATTTTTCCCCCCAATAATAATCTTAAAGGGCTCATAAGAGAGATAGATGTTTCATAATGGCAGGATAAAAACTATGTACAATAGGTAAAATAAGCACTGAATACTTCAACTTTTTTCTCATTGTAAATATCCCTAATGGTGCCGTTGCTATAAAATTGACACCAGATATCAGCAACAATACAAATAATTCACACATACAAAGATATTAGGACAAATTAGTCTGTACATAAAGTTACAGGTGAAAACTGAAATCCCCTTCATACGATTTCTGAAAAAGGACTTAAAAAAATTATCAAAAGAGGTTTCCAATAATCAAGAGGCACTCGTAAAAAGCCTCAGAAACACCTGGTGCATCTTTCTAAATAAACAGTGCTTTGCAAAAAATATTCATACTCCTTGAACTTTTCCATATTTTGTCACTTTACAACCACGAACATAAATATATTTCATTGGAATTTTATGTGAAAGACCAACACAAAGTGGCATACAATTGTGAAGTAGAAAGAAAATTATACATGACTTGAAACATTTTTACAAATAAAAAAACTAAAAAGTGCAGTGTGCAAAGGTATTTAGCTCCTTTTTCTCTGAGTCAACCAATTACCATCAGAAGTTGCCTGATGATTGCTAATGACTAAATAGAGTCCACCTGTGTGTAATCTAATCTCAGTACAAATACAGCTGCTCTGTGATGCCTCAGAGGTTGGTTAAGAGAATATTGGGGAGCAAACAGCATCATGAAGTCCAAGGACACCAGACAGGTCAGGGAGAAAGTTGTAGAGAAGTTTAAAGCAGCCTTAGGCTATAAAAAGATTTTCCAAGTTTTGAACGTCTCACGGAACACTGTTGAATCCATCATCCGGAAATAGAAAGAGTATGGCACAATTGTAAACCTACCAAGACAAGCCTGTCCGCTTAAACTTACAGGCCAAACAAGGAAAGCACTGATCAGAGATCCAGCCAAGAGGCCCATCGTGACTCTGGACAAAATGCAGATATCCACAGCTCAGGTGGGGGAATCTGTCCACAGGATAACTATTAGTCGTGCACTGCACAAATGTGGTCTTTATGGAAGAGTGGCAAGAAGAAAGCCATTGTTAAAAGAAAGCCATAAGAAGTCCCGTTTGCAGTTTGCCAGAAGCCATGTTGGGAAGAACATGTGGAAGAAGGTGCTTTGGTCAGATGAGACCAAAATTGAGCTTTTTGGCAAAAATGCAAAATGCTATGTGTGGTGGAGAACTAACACTGCACATCACTCTGAACACACCATCCCCACTGTCAAATATGGTAGTGCCAGCATCATGCTCTGTGGGGTGCTTCTCTTCAGCAGGGACAGGCAAGATGGTCAGAGTTGATGGGAAGATGGATGGAGCCAAATACAGGGAAATCTTGGAAGAAAACCTGTGGGAGTTTGCAAAAGACTATAGACTGGGGTGGAGGTTCACCTTCCAGCAGAACAACCACCCTAAACATAAATCCAGGGCTACAATGGAATGGTTTAAAACAAAACATATTCATGTGTTAGAGTGGCCCAGTCAAAGTCTAGACCTAAACCCAATCGAGAATCTGTAGCAAGATCTGAAAACTGCTGTTCACAAATGCTTTCCATCTAATCTGATTGAGTTTGAGCTTTTTTACATAGAAGACTGGGCAAAATTTTCAGTCACTAGATGTGCAAAACTGGTAGAGACAGACCCTAAAAGACTTGCTTGCTGCTGTGATTGCAACAAAAGGTGGTTCCACATAATATTGACTCAGTGGGGCTGAATACCTTTGCACACTGTACTTTTCAGTTTTTTATTTGTAAAAATGTTTCAAGTCATGTATAATTTTCTTTCTACTTCACAATTGTATATAACTTTGTAAAAAGTTATATACAATTAAATTTCATATAAAATTTCAATGAAATATACTTACTGTTTGTGGCTGTAATGTGACAAAATATGGAAAAGTTCAAGAGGTGGGAATACTTTTCCAAGCCACTGTAATGCTTTCAACTGTAATGGCCTCAATCCACTCACTGCACAAGACTCCACTGCTGAAGAAAAAGCCTTTAGTTCTGGAGGAATATATTTCAGTCAGATGAGGACAGAGCTAACTCTTTGTCATTCAACACTATTTTTGGAGAAAGAATGGTTCCATACATCAAAAACACAAAAGTGAGGCTGGAAGGTGGGAACATCACTATGTACTAGCAGACTTCAAACAACTGAAGGAAAGGTTAATGGAGAAATGTACTGGGACAATTTTGATAACAGTCTAAAGTTGGCAAGACAATAGTCCTAAACAAACAACCAAGGAAAGTGTTTCCTTCAGAGAAAGAAAATAAAACTGCCACAGTGGCCAACTCAATCACTTGACTTGTGTCCAAATGAAAATTTATAGAAAGAACTGAAGATCAGAGTGCATCGAAAACCCCCCAAGAATATTTAAGATGTGAAGGCAGTTAGAATAGATCAATGGATCAAATCACACTTGACTAATTTCTCCATGTCTCTAGGAGTAATCTTGAAGTGAGTAATCTTGACGTTGTCCTTACCAAGAAAGCCATTTCTACAAATAATTTTGTATGTGTATATTATTATGTGTATTGTTTTACAAATATCACTTCTTTTTTATCCTAGAGGTCTGGTAGTAATCAGGCCTGGGTTTGATATTGAAGAGTTAATCACACCTGAGTCATGACTTAACAATGGGAGACTTTTTCACGTAGTGCCAGGTTGGTTTGGATAGTCTTTTTTTTCCCCCTTTAATAAAAAAAAAATATTATTTCAAAACAGAATTTTGTACTTACTCGGGTTATCTTTGTCTGATATACACTTGAATGATGATCTGAAACATTTATGTTTCACACAAAAAGGTAAAACAGATTAAATCTGTCAAAGGGGAAACGCATTGTTACAATGCAGTAACACAAAATGAGACTGCTCTTAATAATTGTGATCATTCAGATTCATGAAGTTGGATGTAAACATTTGTAAAATGCTTCAGACTAAAAACTCACATGGATTTTTTTTCTGGACTTTTGTTTCAACCATAACTTAACCATTGAGATTCTCAAGACAACAACTGCTCTCCAGTGGTCTGAATTTAAACTGAACAGAATTTATGATTAAAAGTAAATTTTTCTAATTAAAATCATGTATCCACCCAGAATCATAGCAAAAGAGAATCATTAAAGTGGTTCAGTAAAAAAAAGTCAGTTTTGACAATGAAATTGTCAATGAAGAAGCACAGAGAGGAGTAAGTTTGAAGAAAAAACAATACAAAACAGAAGAGATGTAGAGACAGACTGTCTTTGTTCTGTCATACAAAAGAACAGACAGAAAGCCATGGACACCTGATCACCAGAGCCTTCAACCAGTGAGAAAGGGTGAAAAGGAATCAAGAGAGAGTCAGACGGGAGCATGAGGTGCATTTTAGTTGTGTGTGTGTGTCCAAATGAATGTGTGTGTGCCTTTAGTATTGAGAAGGAGTCAAAGCCAGGGAACAGGTCCCCATTGTGCAACAGGGAGTAATGAAGGAGGTAATGAGGGTTTGAGTTTCCAGAGCTGCCCATTATAAGTACATCATGCTTGGGCCCAAGAGAGCCATGGGGCCAAGAGAGCAGAGAGGGGGTGGTGGGCATCAATGAAGATAGGGTAGCTTGATCTTGATAACACTGAACAGCCATCTGTCTTAAACAACAAAGAGAGAAAAGGTGAAAAGTGAATTTAATAACTGTATGCAGTTTTTGTTTACTACATCAAACTGAAGTGTTATCTTGACTTGAAATAAGTTGTTCTTGCAGATGCTGAAGTAGGTTTAGTGAAGTAGGGAGCTTATTTTAGTTGCTTCCATTTCTAGAGTATAATGATTGGCCACCTGGGGGCAGCAAATAACACAGGTGCTAAATCCGAGTCTCTTGCATGTGGAGGGCAAAACGATATTTGATTTTATAAGGTAGTGCAGGATTACATTTAAATATACTGGTAAACAATGGCTTACAAGCTGACTTCGTGTACACATGGATACTCTCAGAATTGATCCCGTTCCTATGAACAGGAGAAAGACACAGTTTTTGCTCATTGGAAACTGTTTACCTGTATCATAGTTGAACCTGTAATTATTCTATTTAGAAAAACAAAAAGGGTCAAGTTTAGTTGGGTGAGCTTAAGCACTGATTAAATTTTGACAAGTGTATGCTTTTATTTTCACTTTTTTGTTACTTCAATGTTTTAAAATGTCTGTTTCTTTTTTTAGACCAGTAATTTAAACCTTTTCTCCATTACTTGATGTCATATTACAAAATGGCTCTTAAAGGAATAACTAGCTGGTCACAACATCATTTTTGGCTGAACAACATGTTGCAAGTTAAAAAAATATTTATTACTGTGTTATTTCTAATTGGGATTCAGCAATGAAATTACAGCCACGTTTTTTGGTACTTTGTGCTTATCTAAATTCAACATAAAAATAAACCATATTTACTGATCCTCATACCTCAAAAATCTAATTAACTCTGGCTAAACATAGCTAATTTTATTTATATATATATATATATATATATATATATATATATATATATATATATATATATATATATATATATATATATATATATATATATATATATATATATTCACTGACACCTCATTCTGGGAATTGGCACAGTAAAACTGAGCTGACATATCCTCCTCAAATTTAATAATCAAGCAACCCACCCATAGTGCAAACAGAAAAATTTGGCTCATATGACAAACTGAAAAGCAACAGTGGAAACAGCCTTCTTTAATGACTAGGTGAGGAGAGATTTAGTGCAATACATGTGTACTCAATATATGTAAACACAAATCAAATTTGAGAGTTGTCATCAATAGCCAACATATTTGTGGGTAGTCGGAAGTTGGCTTTTCAAACACAAGGTGCTTAAAAATTATTATTATATCAGTAATAGTCAGTACAGTCATGTGAACTTTACATTCTCTATTCAGTATTACTGTATTCCTCCTCAGTGTCCTCCTCTGGTGTTGAAGCTATATAAGATTTTTCTTTCAATACCAATCATCTTTGATTGTTCTCTGTGTACGTAGCTGTAGAGCCTTCATACGTCACCTTGTCATTACCTTGCGTAGAAGTCTCACTCTGTAAACTCAGGAGACAGACATGGGGATTTGTGCAGGACCAGCTACCAAGTGGAATGTAAGCATTCGGGAAATGTGAGAACTTGCCCGCAACTTTGCACTCTGTTTGCAGGTCGAAGCACCATTATGGTCTGGACTCATGTGGATGTGTTTATATGTGGTCTGAAAGCTCAAATTTTGCTTCACTTGTGTGAAGAAATGATTCAGGAGCTCTTTTGACAATGAGAGAACAATGCAGTAAAAAAATCACTTTAAGTTCAACTTAAAAACATAAAAGTGTCTTGATAGCTACTCTTTCCCAAAAAAGAACGGCTGGAATGGATAAAGCTGAAGTAGGAGTGTGAATGAGAACACAAAAAGAAAAAGTAACACCTTTAGGTCATTTGGCAACTTGCCATCACATACTGAGATGACTGTATGTGAGTCTGCAAACCATTACATCGTGAAAAACAAAAATCTGCTCACATCATAACATTCAGAAATGTGTCAATCAAATCTCAACACAATCACATATGTTAGGTCTCATTTTGGATCTGGCACATCCCCATATCATACACTAGACACAGAAGAATAAACCTAACAAGTTACAGTCCAGTCTGGAAAAATGTGTTTATTGCAGGTCTTACAGAGGTCAGAGCAGAACAATACATAATTTCACTGAAGAAAAAGAGAAAAAAATGCTCCCAAAGTAGAAAATCATGGAAACAACCACAACAAGAATTATATAAACAGACTTAGAAAAGGAAATAATTATATAATCACAAGAAACTAATGCAATTTAACAATTTCCTGGTTCACACAACATTTATCGCAACGGAATCTAATCAGGCTTGGTTCTGGGACTCTGAGTCTCAGCACTCAGCTGCACAGGGAACCAGCAGCCTTTGGGAAAGAAGTTGTCATGAGGTGCTGATCAAAAAATCAGAAGTGAACTTTGGGAAACGCCTTAGACACATTATGCTAGTCATCCAAAAGAAAATTTGGATTCTACTGTTTTGTCTTGAAACATGCTTTAAACTCAGACAGAAAGAAAACAAGAATGTACTACAGCACAGAAACTGCTGGCTAGGGCTGCTTCAAAGTTATAGACTCTTGATATAGATTTTAACACAGTCACCATTTAAAATGAACTACCTTTGAATATTTAAAAACATTTAATTTATTTTTAAATGAGCAAACTAAAATGATTCAAACAAGAGATACTTTCACATGTATTAAGATTTTTAAACAATACTTTTTTGAGTTTGACACATCACAGTCATAAAACATAAAAACATTATTGCATTATGTAGAATCAGGTAGGACACAAAAGTGAGATAGTAAGTTGTTTTCAATCATCCCAAATCTGTGGTAAGAATATTTTCAAGGTACTTGAACAGATAAGTAGGTGTTAAAGGTAAATCAGTTCTTTTTTTCTTATTTTAGTTCCTTTTAAACTATGTTCTACACCATATGGTTTCAAACTGAATCAAAAACAATCAAATTGAAAAATGTGTTTAACAAAGAAATTTATCTGCAATAAAATATATTTATACTCATACTCAATTTCTTAGTGACAAACCATGCATAACTGTGTAATTATATTGTGTCATAAAGGGTTTCTCTCAACTCCAAAGTAAGGAAGTAAGTACATATCTTTATCAAGAATTAGGGTTAGGTTAACATTTTGAAACAGTAGCATAAATAAAACAGCAATATACATGAACATTTAAAAACAAAAGAAAAAAAAAAACCATCTACACCGATCACAGGTTTTTCGACTACTGTGGTACAGGACCCTCGTAAAGATTATTAGATGTACACATTTTAACTGAAGCAATTATTCCTTCCAGTCCAATAAACTCTGCCTGTAATACGTATGTTTTGCAACTGGGTAATATAAACTGTAAAAACTAACTGTTACTGACCACAAAATAATGATTTGATTGCTTCTCAAATAGGCAAAACTGCTAGCTCAGCAAAAATGTTTTAAAGAGCTTCAAATGTCAAATCTGAACACAACCATTGGGAGCAAGGGGAAGAAGAACTTGCACTTCAATACCTAACCATTCAGTAACTTGGCCACTTTCTATACCACTTATATTGCCCTGCTGGCCTGCATTAATGTAACTTCATCCAAATCTACTCTTATTTACTATGAGGTGACTGTTGGCAGGGCAAAAACTACTTTGGAATTGGGATCAACACCTCAATTTGATTTAAAGGAATACATTTATTACCAATTTATTTACAGTGGAGTGATTTAGGCTTTTAAGGCTCTCAAAAATATGTGTTAATCTATTGTACATTTGAATGCATTTGCAAATAGTGAAATAAAAAATGACCAACAGACTTGAGATTTATATCTGTATGGTTTGCCAAAATCATGTGTAGTGTCTTACTTTAACTTTAAAAGTTTAAATATATTTTGACATGAAGCATGTATGCCATTATGCCTCTGCAAAGCTGGTAACAGATTCTCACTAGTTCCTTTCAAATGTATCTCGCCATTAGGGTTCTGGTTTAAACGGAGCTGTAATATCCAAAGCCCACTCTGTTTGATCCCACATTAAATTTCAAAGGGGGACACTTGATCTGTGCCCTGGATAACAAGGGTGAGGTTAGAAGGTATGGGCATGGGAAGACATAGACGCCAGAGAATACTGTGTTTGAAGAACAATCTTGGTTACTTCTCTTCTCATAGCCTGCCTGTCTGTATCAATGATGTAGTCCCATCAGAGGTTTGGATTTAGGTTTATGTGCAATGTGGGGTCATATTTTCCTCAAATCCTCATCATATATTATCTGTTTTTAGTAAAGCAAATATTGTCACATTCAGTGGATGACTCAAGACTCACTGTAAGCCTGGTTGAAGGGAGGTCCTGGACCCATGGTAACTTCCTGTCAAATGCTGGAAATCTACAGAGCTCTTTTGCTATGGCTATTAGAGGTTAGCCAGTCCTTGTCTTTATTTAGCTTACAAAGATTTGTTGAAAGTTGAATTGTTTTAACCTGCAGATTGTGTTCAAATTCAGCCTAAACAAAGATTTTTAAAGTCAGCCTTGATTAGCCTATTTGAAAATCCCCTTAAGCCACATTTACACATCAATAGACCTCTTTATGTGTGTAATATTTTCACCTTTTTAACAACATTTTTACATTCATAGATGGAAGTCAACATCGTTTTTTTCTTTTTCTATTTAACTAAAATATACACAAAGGGTAGTGCTGGCTATTTGCAGGACTGACCAGTGTCTAGATGGAAGGGGACATCCACTGGACCCCAAAAGTGGCAGAATCTACTTCATGTTTGCATATGTTTTGGTTCTTGTATGGCTAGTTTTACTGGTGCCAACTTTGAAAGTGCTAATATTGAATATGCCAATTAGAAGAAATAAAATTTTTTATTTTATTTTAGCTTATCTTGTACATTTCTCGTTTTTCAGACAATTATCTTCACATGTCCAAAATGTTTTCACCAAGTTCCTAAGTCACAGCAAGCCAAGGTTCAGCATGCTATAAACACTGACTTTAGGGGCCCAGTGGTGTTCTGGAGCAATAGCAGGAATTTTTACAGTTTAAACTGAGACCCAATCACCCTTTAGGCAGAAGGAATTTATGCCAGAGAATGCGACTGTTTTGATCTGAGGACTTCATGAATGACACTGTACTATCTTGGCTATGACTGCTGAAGCAAGGCGATCAGGGCCAATGTAGATTCATGTGTCAGACATGTAAACAGATGATGGTAAAAAAAAGGAGTTCAGATGATGCTGCAATCACAACGTATTTACCGTGACTTACTTTTGCTGTATATTTCTGAGCTCAAAGCTTGTTTCTTACAATGTTCATGCTCTGACATAAAAAGGTTGGAATTACTGAATAGAAAATACTATCAAAGTAAAACGATCAAACACTTAAATCTGAAAGGGTATGTTTCAGTAGGATACAGAAACATTGGTTATGTTGAGAGTCCATAAATGAAATTGCTGTCTATAGCAATCCCCTAAATAATAAACAAGACATGAAACTGTTTTCATCTGCCCTATGAAGCAACAGAGAAACCTGCACATTTTTAAAAAAACCAACCGCTCCGATAAACCCTGGCCTAAATGCTCTTTTAAGGGGTAAAGTCACCTCTAGGGCTGAAAAATATTTGGAAAACATGATGTCATGATAATATTGTTAACTATTGTAATGATAATGACAGATATGTTTTACTACTCTTTCTTTCTGTGTTGAAGCAGTACTGCTTCTATTGTCCTGGAGCTTTCGTATCTCAACCGCTCAGATTAAGAGCTTAAATCTCAGGTGTAGGTACAAAAAGTGAAAATAAAAGTGAAAGTCTATCCAACATGCCTAAGAGATTATTGGCAGGCAGAGTTTGTATGTACTGATGCCAAAATGTTTCACCCTGTCAAATATTACTTTCTAGCAGTCCTTTGTGATAGGTCATATTGGGCACATTAAAGCTGCAGTAGGTAACTTTTATGGGTCAGAGCATCTCTAAAACTACAGCTCTTGTGGGGTGTTTTAAGTTTGCAGTGATCGGTATAGATAGTGTACCAAGAAAGGAAAAATGGTACACTAGTAACAAGGTCATGGGCAGCCAAAGCTCACTGATGTATATGTAGAGCAAAGGCTAGCCATGTAGTCCAATCCATCAAATGAGCTTCTCTAGCTCAAATTGAAGAAATAATTGATGGTTCTTAAAGCTGCAGTAGGGAGTTCTGGAAAAAAAAAAACGTGGACTTAGCCTGAAAATTTGAACAAACACACTCTACAGGTCCCTCCGCATTGGTCTCTGCTGCACCACAGCCCTCCCTCCACAGCTCTTCCTCACAACTGAGCCTGCCATGAACACACAGGCTAGTAAGCAGGGCCACCGATGACAGCGGGTCAGCACCTGTGGCACATTAACTGGTTGTTTCTCCACCATTAGCACAACTGCAGCACACTGGCAATCTTGAGCTTGAATGACAGTACATGCTGTGCTGGGGGAAGTGTGTGAGCAGCATATACACGACTGTGATTGACAGTTATAAGACCTTCCTCCTGGCTCTGATTGGTTGTTTATGACCTGGAGAAGTGTATTTCTGCAATTGCAAGTAGGACCACTTGAAGGAGCAAGAAGAGCTTGATATTTTCAGATTATCTGTTTGCAATGTTCTGCTGAGAAACCTTTGTTCCTGTCATCCATGTGGCTGTTTCTTTAAAATGTGTTAATTACCCATGTACCAATGTTTCATGGAAACAGCATTCCCTGATGGTGGCAGCATCTTTAAGCAGGGAAATGTGTACTGCCAGAAATAAAAAATATATTTTAGGAATGGTGTGGAGTGCAGAAGTTTGAGGTGCTGACTTGGCCTTCAAAATTCCCAGCTCTCAATCCCACTGAGCATCTATGGGATGTGCTGGACAAACAAGTTCAATCCATGGATGCCCCACTCTCCAATTTATAGTGCCCAAATAATCTGCTGCTTCTATATTGCTATCCTCACCAGACTACAACTCACAAGTTTGTGTCCAGTGGAGTTCATCACCAATAGGCTAGATTACACATTTCTTCTATATTTAGTTCACTTTAGTCTTTGACAAGATTTATGGATCTGACCTACAAAAGTAAGTCAGCCCTAAATTTCTACAAATGTTTATGGGTTATTTTGTTGTTTTTTTATGTCTCAGATTCTGTTACCTTTTTATGGGTGCTAGTTCCCTTACCAATAGCAGGAATATGTCATATCCCACTGTGCTTGTTACAAAGTAAGTACATCTTCAGAATGGAAAGCAAACAGCCAATCAAATGTACACCATGTCTTTTGGCTGACCATAGCAGTTTAAAACAATTCAAACTAAAATTATTCATATTAGTGAGATGGAACAGTATATTAGTGGATACTAACTGTTTAAATTTCACAACAACGCATTCTTACATTTGGTGCTGTTATTTTGAACAGAACTTCCTTAACGGTTTGTTGTGCCTGCCGGCTTTCTCAATCCATTATACACTGCTCACAAAATTAAAGGGAACACTAAAATAACACATCCTAGATCTCAATTAATTAAATATTCTTACTGAAAAACTTTATTATTAACACAGTGGAATTGATTGAGAAGAAAATAACACAAAAAATATCAATGTAAATCAAAATTATACACAATGGAGATCTGGATTTGGATTCATACTCAGTATGAAAGTGGAAAATAACATGACAGGGTGATTCAGCGTCTGTGAATATTCCTCAAGACAAGTCTAAATGAGGCTCAGTAGTGTGTGTGGCCTCCACATGCCTGTATAACCTCCCAACAATGCCTGGGCATGCTCCTGATGAGCTGGCAGATGTTCTCCTGAGGGATCTCTTCCCACATCAGATTAGAGCATCAGTTAGCTCCTGAACAGTCTGTGGTGTGACATGGCATTGGTGGATTGACCAAAACATGATGTCCCAGATGTGCTCAATTGGATTCAGGTCTGGCGAACGGGCAGGCCAGTCCATAACATCAACGCCCTCATCATGCAGGAACTGCTGACACCCTTCACCCACATGAGGCCAATCATTGTCATACATAAGAAGGAACCCAGGGCCCACTGCACCAGCACATGGTCTCACAGTGGGTCTGAGGATTTCATTCCGGTACCTTATGGCAGTCAGGGCACCTCTGGGTAGCACATGGAGGGCTGTGCAGCCATCCAAAGAAATGCCTCCTCACACCATGACTAACCCACCATCAAACCGGTCATGCTGGAGGATGTTGCAGGCAGCATAGCATTCTCCATGGGTCTCCAGACTCTGTCACATCTGTCACATGTGCTCAGTGTGAACCTGCTTTCATCCATGAAGAGCAGAGGGCACCAGTGGCGAATCTGCCAACTTTGGTATTCCCTAGCAAACGCCAATCGTCCTGCACGGTGTTGGGCTGTAAGCGCAGGCCCTATATGTGGATGTTGGGCCTTAAATACCACCCTCAAGGGATCTATTTCTGACAGTTTAAGTAGAAACATGCACATTAGTGGCCTGCTGGAGGTCATTTTGTAGGGCCCTGGCAGTGGACCTCCTGTTCCTCCTTGCACAAAAGACGAGGTAGCGGTCCTGCTGCTGGGTTGTGGCCCTCTTACGGCCCCCTCCATGTCTATTGGTGTACTGGCCTATCTCCTGTTACCTATTCCATGCTCTGGTCACTGTGCTGAGAGACAGCAAATCTTCTTGCCACAGCTCACATTGATGTTCCATCTTGGATTAGCTGCACTACTTGAGCAACTTCAGTGGACTGTAAAAAATGCCTCATGATGCCTCTGTGTGACAGCACTGACAAAATGAAAAAGTGACTAAAAGTTCAACCAGAAAGGGTGAGAAAAGAGAAATGATCTGTGGTCACCAACTGCAGAATCACTCTTTTATAGGGGTTTTCTTGCTAATTGCCTCTCATTTCCACCTGTTGTATGTTCCATTTGCACAGCAGCAGGTCAGATTGATTCAGAATAAGTGTTACTACCTAACTGGTGACATTGATTCTACAAAGGTGTTACTGACTTGGAGTTACATTGTTTTGTTTAGGTTTTTCCTTTATTTTTTTTCTTGAACAGTGTATAAGCCAAGATATGTCAGTCTGCTATAGTTCTTCTAAGAACATAGTAAAGATTGTACATTTTTGGTCAGTTGTGACTTTTCCAGGTCTTATACTTGTTTGACAAATATCCTGGGAGACTCACTGTCAGCTGATCTGCTAAATCAGCTGATGAATTGATTGAACCAGCGGGCTCAACCAAGGTAACTCCACATAGAAACACAAGCACTGTTAATTTGCAAAAATGTAAAAATAAAATAAATTAACAACAGTCCGTTCTGCAGTTAATGTTTGCTGACATAACATTATATTCCATTGGCATTAACATTTTCTTATTGTTTTAAACAGCTAAAGCTGAAACAGATGGTGTACGTCAAACTAGCAAACCTGTGTAACATCTTTCTACTACAGAGAATGGAGTTTTAACCAATAATAATTCTACAGAACCTCACTTATAAAATTTTGAACTGAACTCTTAAAAGCTCTGAAGTAATATTTTGGCTGCTCTATATTCTCCACATATGCATGCATGTTGGGAAGATGTTCTAAAATGGTTATAGGAGTGTTTATGATGGTTCTGCCTCTGTCTGTTTCAGCTTTTGAATGGACTTGTTTTTGAACACTTTTAATGTGGATGGTTCTCCAAAGGGAATTCTGGAATTGTGGTTAGTGAACATAGCTCAGCAAGTCCAAGGAAAACCTAATGATAAATTAAAAGGTTTAAGAGACTTGCTTACTCACAAGAAACAGAAAGTTTAGATCAGTGGTGGTCTCTGCTTTCCTTTATGGAGTGAATTAATGAAACACACAACATCTCATTATGGGCAGCAGTCAGCATTTTCCTTTGGTTTTGCTGTATGCATGTTCTTTTACATGCGGACAGACAGGCAAGTCCCTTATGCATACCTACATTTCTACTTTTATGACATAACTTCCAGAAAGCTAGGATAATTACCTGTGATTAAGTACTGAGAAACTTCACACAGTGGATATAAAATGCTGTTAAAATGAACTTGTTCTCCCACGAAGCAACTAGAGTACGACGATTTGAATGAATTACACTGACACACATCATTTCCACAGTCCAAGTATTCCTTGGAAAATTACCTAAGAAGGTCTAGTCTTCCACTGGACCATAAAATAGCTTGATCACGATATACCTGTGAATAAACAGGCAAATTAATTAAAATCAAATCAACCAACCTAAGATATTAGAATACTGTTTTTTTGGTCAAACAGTAAGATTGAAATATAGCACCATAAACAGCAGTCACATCAGCATAGTGTGAGAGTTAATGAAAGTGTGATGAGCATTAAACACAAACAGACCTATCTTAGGGTTTTTCAACATAATGCAGCCTTGAAAATTGTTCTTCCATCTAATTAAAGGTAATGAGCCAAACTGAATGAGGCAGTGCTGCTTTACCAAAACATATTCCATAATTTGTCATTATGGCTGATGTTCGTTTCGAATTCTGGCTTTTACTCTCTCACTGTCTCCCCTTGTATTCAGCCACATCGCTCCAGAATGGGCCAGTTGTGCGGTGTGCACTCCAAGCTTTTGTGCAACTGAATGCAACACCTGGCAAATCAAAAGACAGCATTTATCCCATGCTCTGTTTCTACATCCAATACTTTTTTTCTCAGTAAACAATAACATTGTTAACAAAATTTTCTGTTGCTGCTAAAATGCATGTGATTTTGATTAGCTGGGAAGCAATAGTCTCCTAGTTTAACCCCACCTCACTCAACTCTGACCCATGTTATGGTTTGCAAATTGAAACTCTATCCCACAGAATGTCATACGGCAGTACAATACGCTGTGGAAGCCGACGCTGTGCTCAGCATATGTGGGTAGGATTGGTTTACTAGGGTTCAATCTTTTATTTAGTATGTGCCATGTGTTTGTGTGTGTACGCTACAAGAATATGCACCCCCTGTTTGAAGGAACATCAGTAAAAAATTGCTAACCAGATTACCACAAATGTGACTAATAAAGTTTGACTAAACAGTCTTCAAATTTTGTGTTGTTTTTTGTGGTTCTTTTCTTCATTAGGTGCAACCAGGGTCTGTGTATCAATATGTGAATGATATTTTATTCAGCAGATGTCATTGCCCCTGGTCACACTCCTCTGAGCAAAAAGACAAACAGTGGCAACCAAAAACCACTGGCCTGAATGGCTCTCTTGTAATAACCCTGACAGCATTAAAAATAAACGGGAAACATGGCAATTACCACCTATTAGAATCAGTCTTGCTCAGCTGCACAGTCTGCAATGAGTACATGTCCTTTGTGTGTAGTCTTTCTCAGCTGAACATTTCCAAAATAATTACATGCAAATTTAATAATTTTAAAAAATTCTATAATTTTCCTAGCACAGTGTGCCGTATTAAGATCAGTACATTTACAACATATTTCTAACAATTTAAAAAGTAAAGAATAGGACTCCCACCTCTTGTAGCAACATAAATAAAATTTAAAAAATTCAAGCTGTTGCCATGCCATAGATGCTGCTTATGGGCACATTCTTCCACAACTTGTTAATCAGCATATTCAGAGCAGCAACTGTTTAGTTACTTGCTTTGAGATGAGGGAGGTAGTCATCTTGTTTGAAAGAAGTTGTCTCTCCCAAAAATCCAACTTAATTATGAAGCAATTGTCAAACAACTTCACTGTTCAGTGAAAAAGCTATCCAAATCAACCTGTCAAAGAGTTCTTTATACTGATATGGATTGTCCCACTCTTCTTCATAGGATTGTTTCAAGTCAGCCATATAGGTGAGTTTTCCAGCATTAACAGCCTTTTTAAAGTCATGCCAAATCATCCCAATTGGATTTAACTCATATATTTGACTTGGCCATTCTAAAACATTTTGTTTTTTAGGTATACAAAGGGACATGATGATGCGCCTTAGATCATTATCCTGCAGCACAATCCAACTGCACTTGAACTTAAAGGCACAAATTGATGGCTCTACATTCTCTTTCAGGATTTTTTTTGGTGAAAAACACAATTCATGATTCCATCAAGTGCTCCAGATTTTGATGCAGCAAAATTGACGATCCAGTTTTATATAACAAGATGCACACCTTTGAAAAAGTTCTACTTTTCTCTCAGTCCATAAAGTATTTTTTAGAAAGGTCCAGAGGATCATCAATACACTTGTTGGGAAATGTGAGACAACCTTCTGTTTTCTCTCCAGACAGCAATGGTTTGGGGCTTAGAAGTCTCCAATGAATGCAATTCTTGCAAAGTCTCTTTTTGGATACTGACCTTAACTGAGGCAAGGGAGGTCTTTAGATGTTGTTTTGGGATTTTTTGTGACCTTTTTTGATAAAAACAGCAATAGTCTGCTATTCGAGTAATTTTGGTTGGTAGGCCACTGCTCCATGTTTTCTCCACATTTGGATTATGACTCTCACTATGGCTTGCAGTAGTCCTACACCTCTCGAAATGGGTTTCTAACTTTTTCCAGACTATCAGAGGTCAGTATCTTTTTTCTCATTAGTTATTAATTTTATTTGGATCACCTGTTATCAGACAGGTACTATTTAAATGATTTCTTTATACCAAAGGTGGCCTGGCAGTGACCAGGCCTTGATTAGACTGGTAAAATGGAACAAAATTTGTAGTTAATCTATGTTAAGTTATGATTTAGCAAAGAGGCAATTATATTTTCACATGGGGCTAAGTTGGTTTAAATAGCTTTTCCTCTTAATAAATTAAGCGAAAATTTGAAAGTAGTTTTTTTGTACTTACTCGGGTTATCTTTGCTTGATGTAAAAATTTTATTCAATCTGAAATATTTAAGTGTGACAAAAGAGTAAAAAAAAGGACAAATGCTTTTTTTCCATTGATAATTTGATCTTATTTATACATTCTTTTGCAGTTTTCTTTAAACAACGACTACAGCACTTGTATTCATCTTAATTTAAATTTTTATCAGATTAGCTGGGAAACAATAGTCCCAGACTTGGAATTGGAGTTTTAACAATAGTCCCAGACTTGGACTTGGAGTTTTAAGTCCCAAGTCTCGAGTCAAGTCTAAACTCAAGGCAAGCAAGTCTCAATTCAAGTCAGTCCTAAACTAAAATGACAAGTCTTAATCATGACAAATTATGTAATTTATTTAGTAACAATAATTTAGAGATTTATGAATGATTTTAAAAAGTGTTTTTGTTTGCCAGAAGAATCAAAAAGAAGAAATGAACTTCAATTTTATCTAAAAATTAGTGCTGATATTGCTTTTTACAGTAAATATCAACCATAACAAACACAACATTTAGTAAAAAAACAAAAAGAGCAAACTGATCCATGATGAAAAATAATCAAAATTTCTATACAACAAAAATGTTTCCATATTAACCACTTCTAACTTCTGATGTGTTGCTATTTGCCCACTTGGACTCAATTTGTTCATGATTTAGTGTCAAAGCACACAGACTTGATATGTACACATTGGAACCTGGGACTTTCTAGGCTTTTTGATTAAATTAGTGAGCATAAAAAACTTACATGTTAACCTAACATTAAGCATTAGTCAGTTTGTAAGCTTTGATTTATCCTTGATTGATTATCTTGTCTTGTTGTTGGTGTAAGTTTAAATGTCAAGAGGAAGTTAGATGTTGTTGCCTCTCTACTTTAGTTTTCAGCCCACTTGTCTACCTGACTTAAATTTGCCCTTTTTATCACCTTATAGTATGTGCAAGCAAAAAACAAATAAACCAACAAAAATATTTTTAGCATATTAGTGTAATCAAACCTAACTATAACAATAAAGCATTGCATGCAAATGCTTTATTGTGCAAATGCCAATAATGACAACTCGGAAATATTGAAACACATTTTTTGCTTTGTTCGTTGTTTTTATTTTTAAGAAAAACGCTTCCATTGTGATTTTAGCAAGACACCATAGTTGCTCTCTATTTTGGAGCATTTTTCCATCACCCAACACAATGCCCACACATTTGATGCAGCTCTGGCATTCTGTATATAACATTGATACAGCTGCTGGCAGCATTTACTTCACAGTCACCAGTTTTACAGTTAACAGTCTGAGACACTTGCTTCTGTCTGGATTTATAGTTTTACTTACTTAAAGTGCCTTGTAGTGCATTGTAGCCAACCCACTGTCTGGGTGATGTCATGTGCAGCTTTTTTTTCCAATTTTGCACAGACCTTCCTGACAACAGGACAACAGGACATCTCTACCACTGTTACAGTCTTTGCTGTCATTGTAGGTTGCAGAAGAATACCAGGTGAACAACACAACAGAGGCAACACTAGTTGGAGCAACAAGAGAAGGAAATACTGGCAAATGCAGGAGGGATTGCATGCTTGTGGATGGTTCCATTGCTTTTTCTTTGTAAAACACTTTATGTTTGATGTGAAATATCAAATCTTTTCTAGTCAAAGGGGAAGTGAAGTCACTAATAATAGGCATAAAAGTCCCAGTCAAGTCCAAAGTCTCATGGTTTCCTCAAATCAAATCTAAAGTCATTAAATTTGTGACTCAAGTCTGACTCAGTTCTTAGTCTCATGACTCAAGTCCACAACTCTGTTTTATATATTTCTGTTGTAAAGGTTTGTTTTCTTCTGGTGAAATCTTGAAAATGAGCTTGTTACTAGGAAGTCATTAATCCTGTTCCTTTAAGAGCTATTTTCCATAGTTTTCATGTGTAAACAATTAAGAGTTCCAGGCTGGTTGTTTGGACCTATCCAACAGGAAGAAATCCTCACTGGATCCTGGATAAGGCTACACAGTCTTTTAAAAATTGTTTATCATTAAAAAAGGCCACATAATTATATCTGGAGTAGTAAAAATGTTCTGGACCCCTAAAAGCATGAAAAGTGTAGCTAACAACAAGGCCAGCTCTAACATGACTTGATCTCTTGAGTGAAATATTTCTAAAAGTCTCCTTGAACCGAGTATAAACTCAGCATTTCATGTTGCTGTTCTCATTAACATTTTTGGTTTCTCTCTACATTGTAAAGTGTTAAACAAATTAGAAGGTCCTCACAAGGAAGATGGAGGGGAAGTAGAATGGATGATGTTAGGAATCCTGATCTTAGCTTGCCTGGGACAGCAAGTTTACCTTGATTTTACACTCAGTGTTCATTTAGGTATATGCATTAAAATCTGTTCTTCAGTCTGCGTAAATTACTTTTTAAAACAATGAAGATACAGATTCTAAATTGGCTTTTGGTGTAAATGCATGTGTGAATGATTGTTTCATTTGGGTCTTGCCTGCCTCTCACCAATTGAGAGCTACAGCTGAAAAGAAGCACTAGCAGGTCCGGTGGCTCTGAAAGGAATTAAACATTAAGCAAAGATGCACAGAAATTAAAGCTTTAGTTTTCATAAAAATAAAAAATAAAAAAATTATGAGATCAGTAACATGAACACCATGTACCACTTTTTAACACATTTTGACTTGGGAACATCTCTGCTATAAGGCAGCTTTGGCTTTCACATATTATTTACCTCCAATTGGCTGCTTTGTAACAGCACTGATTAGACTATTGTTATCCTCTTGACACATATGATTGCATGTCTTGGGCTGTATTTAACTGATTAGCATTACAGCAGGGATTTTCCATGGTCTGGCTATCCCTCAAGACATCAAGTGAAAGCCCAGATACTGAGAATCAGAGACACAGCTATAAACACATGTTAATAACCCTAGACACATGTGAATATTTTATCCCTGAAACACTCACAAACAGACAGAAAGGCAGACACACAATCATGTAAAGCTCTAGAAAGTCAAGATCACATCTGTATCTATGACAGTGTCGAGAATGTCGTGAAAGTTAGTGAGTTTCCATTTTACTATTCTCTTTAGTCTTTGTGATTCATCTCCAAGCACACACTCACACATAATCCTTCTTGCAGACAAGGTATTGAGGCCACCTGGTGACAATCAGTTGGGGCCAGGGGTTAAAATCATAGCTTCTTTAAGTGTGGAGAAATTGGCAAAGCACAGGGGAAAACAGAATGGAATTGATAAAGTGTGATGCAGCCACCCTAATCGAGCATAAGCACCTTCAAAATGCTCTCATCTGTCTGTTGAACTAACCTCTGTGGCTTGCCAAGCCCTAAGTCATGAATGATAATAACTGTGTCATGCTAACTTAATAGACAATAATGTTCTGAAGACTGTAAAGCCACACATTCAAGAATGGTAAGATGTGTTTAAAAAACAGCATTGTTCAGTATAGGATCAACCACGCCAAAGATTACTTCCAGCAAGAGACACCTACAAATGAGGAATCAAAAATGTTTCAGGGTATTAATTAAATCCATGCGATGTTAAACCTGAGCAAAAGCACATAAAGTGCAAATCATTTAGTTATTTTAGATTTGTTAAGGTGATTGTTCAAACCAACTTTTAAGTGTAAGTTAACAATTCAAAAGCTGTGGCGCATAAGATGATAATCACAGGATTCCAAAATAGTACATGAGTTAAAGCCCATTGTTAAGGCTCAGATGTCAATCTGCAGGTAAAACCTAAAACCTTTCAAAGCCAAAGAAAGCATGTGCAGTCTTGAGTAGCCTGCTTTTTTCCTCCCACAGTTCTTTTGATGTTAAACAAGAAGGTCTGTATTGGTCTTTGCATCACGCAGAATGTCTTTGCTTCTGCATGCTGAGTAAAATGTGACAATTCTTGCTCCAGAGCTTTTATATTTGTATAATTGTCTATCTATCTATGCATCAGTGTTAACTGTTTATAGGTATTACAATGCCAGGTCCAGAGGGTTGTGACACTTTCCTATTCATTCTAAGTGGTTCCCAACATGCAAAATATTAATTTGGTCCCTCCAATTTTCTGGGACATACCCAGAAAAGCTTCAAAAGGTGGAATCTTGGGGCCATCCAGATCAGCTGCCCCTATCAGCTCAGGTGAATCATTTTGATATGAAGAAGTAATGACTATAGTCTATGCTCAGCTGGAATGACACAGCTCCTCATCTTATTTGTAAGCGTAGACCCAGCCACCCTACTGGTCAGTCCCACTTCCACTGCTGATATGTGGATCTCGTAAATTAGGTTATAATCTATATATCAAACCCATAGGTGAGGGTTAAAACATTGATGGACTGGAAACTTTAGAGCTTTGCCTTTAGGACCTGGTCTTTCTTTGCCACTGCAAACAAGAACACTATCACTGTGACTGCAGAAACCCCCCCAACATATTTTCCCATCTTATGCTCCATCTTCCCATTAGTAAACAACACACCAAAAAACTTGAACACCACAGTTCCTCTTTTGCCAAAAAGTACACACCTTTATTTGGTTTGTTTTACTTTCACACAACACTTTTGTGGATGAAAAAAACTCTTGGACATTATTCTGTCACAACTGATTGTTGAGACACTGTAACCAGAATCTGTCTCTAAATGAGTCGAGGCAGTGAGGTACACCACATGTTGCTCTGTTTACATAAATTCTACAAGAGCCCCCAAATGACCCAGTCATTTAAGTCAGGGGTCCATAAAAATAAACATCTAAAACACACATGACCTGTTCCCTTGAGTACTACGATTTCCAACTGCTGTCTTTAAGCAAGCATTTCCAAAGAGGCGGAGAAGTGTGTCTGTAGTGTAGTAGATGGCCTACTTTAAATTACATGTAATTACGTCTAATGCAAAAAGAATTTTGAAAGTCTCATAAATATTAATCAGTCTTTTATTCACCAAAACTCAATCTGAAGAAGAAGTTCTGTTACTCTGGGAGACATTTTATTGCATCTTTTTAAAGTAAGCATGAACAGAATGTGTTACATGCAACCAGGGATTACATTTATTAGTAATTACACAAAGGTCTTTTTTTTTATTGAAACATGAAACAAACATAAGAAATCTAATAAATAAATCACAAAACTAACACTACTCAAAGCAAAATTTCCATGACTGGGAACAGTCATACATTTACCTAAGCTGATTGGATGTTTAACTTCATCACTTTATTAAAGCTTTTTCTCTCTCAGGGATTTAAGGAAAGGGCTTGCTGCCTTACTTTGAATTATTACATATAAAAAAGAGGGATTCAGAGGAGAAAGAACTTAAATCAAACTCTCAAACCAGGGTTCCTTATCACAAGAACACCTCACTTTGAAGGTCCAGAGTTTGTTGAGTCACCTCTCAGTTAACTGGAACACATTGACCTGGTGTCTCCGTCCTTTTAAAGCCCCACCTCATGTTTGTTCTTGAATAGCTCTCCTTATCCCTCATTGTTTGTCTTGTCTTTTAATCTTTTCATTATTACTTTAGCATGATTTTGTTTTTATCTTTGTCTAAGACTATCATTTACCATTGTTAATGTTTCAGTCATATTAATTTAATAATGATCATTAATTATAATAGATAACATTAACGTTTTTTTTGTTCCTACAATATAAATATAAGATCATTTGCATTTAACATTCATTTCACAAAGCTTTCTGGAAATCATCAGCAGTATAAGAGCTTGTTTTCCTATTAACTGTAAGAGTCCAGCAAATGCATTTTCAAGGTAATGAAAGAAAGCAATATAAAGTGTGTATGAAAAGTTGAATGTAAGGAGAGTTTTTGAGCTACCATGGTGATTGTTGTCATGATGTTGATCTTGTGAATTCTAAAGCTCTACCTCCAATGCAGAGGATATGGTGACCAGATTGAGAAGATCCTCAAAGTGCTCCTTCCAGTGCTGCAATATCCTCAGTCTGGAGTTCCTCCCCAAATGTGTATTTGTGTATTAAAAATTTGACTTTGACTTAAAACAGGACACAGTAACTCTGAGTGCATTGTCATACTTTCCATATATGTTTCTCTCATTGCCTGCATCTTTCCAACATCACCCTCTGACTGTATTTCTTCACTTATGCTTGCTCTGTTTCCCATTCAGGATGTAAACCAGACCTGGCTCAAATGGCAACATGAAACAAAAACCTGTTGCTATAACAATTACTAAAATAAACAGCTATTAAAGAATCACATCTGCAAAGAGAGTTTACTGTACTGCACACTATGATGAGTTTGTTCTGAAGGCCCTTTGTTACACATTAAGATCATAAGATATCAGTAAAAAAGTATCATGACAAAATAAAATTAGTGCATTTATAATACACTGTTTTTGTCTGGGTGTTATACTTTAAACTTAATTTGCTATTTCCACTCTTTTTGCAATGTTTGTATCTAATACATGTACACATTTTACTGAAATATGAGTATGATTTGGTTCTGTTTTCTTCTTCAGTGTAACAACCTGAATCATACACTCTAACTTATGCAAGCCTATTTATTCAGGAATGTATAATTGTCCCTGGTACTGTTTGACATGCTTTATTAGCTAAATAATTAATAGTAAATTTTCATTTCTTATTCAAACTCTATAACTATTTTGACTTTAACTAAACACATGGAACAAATTTATCTGTCCTACTTCAATGGACATTCACCTTGGAAAGGAAATAGGCATTTATCCAGTAGTGTTCTACATAAATGACAAGTTCTCCAGTCAGGCATTTTTAACTTATTAGAAAAAGATTGCGGTATAAGCAATTAACAAATCACATACTTAAACTAATATAATAATAGCTGATTAAACTTTGATTTGAGATGGGTTCAAACCTGGTTCTGTGTATTTTCGACAGAATAAACAGACCCAGGAGTGATTGGGTATCTGTCAAGCATTCCTTTTCCAGGCCTTTGAACAACCATATTTCTTTTAAATTTGTCACACTTTGGATAAAGTTTAGATTGGCTCCATATGGGTACACCCCAAACTGAGATTTTATGTCATCACTTTGGTATATGAAATAGCTACATTTTTTATGGACCAACATGAATTTGTTCTTAACAGACCCTATAGATGGACAGTATAAATCAAACACCTGAAATGTACTCATGGGACCTGTGTGAATGGTAAATCAAGACAAACCCTGTTGTGTAATTTTTACGCAGTGTAAGTTGTGCTTAATTGCCTATTTTTGTTAAAAAGTGATTGCACATTTTGATTCATCCAGAACGTAGATGAACTCAAAAAACAGAAAACAATGGTGTTACTTTTAGATCCTGTTTGCATACTTTTTCCTTTTTTTAAAATCACTTTTAACTTGGATGCATTAAGAAATTGTATTTGTTGATGAGACTTTTAAAAAGTTTAAAAAGTGTTCCTAGGCAACACTTCTGAAAAGTCGATGTAATAATTTCCACCAGAGAAACGGCATTTGTTCGTGAAAGTGTTTGGAATTAAGAACATTCAAACTGAAGCTTGGATAAACCAATGATGTAATGATTTTTTTTTTCTTTGCATATTCAGTGCTTTGCAATGGAGTTATAGTTATTGTTTAACATCTGGATAGAGCTGGAAAATACAAGCAACAATCAGCAAAACAAAACCAGAAATTTCAAATTAAATAAACATTTAGATTGAAAATGGAGATTAGTAATGAGATATTAATTTGAATGATCCTCATCCAACATCTGCTTCAGATCTTATGATAATACTTAAAACAGATCAAAAAGCATTTCTCATTTGTCTTCATGTCAGAGGTAAACTGCAATACTACAGCTGCTGATGTCAAACAAACACAACCCTCCAATACCATTATTGTCAAGGGAGTTCTTAACTTATATTCTCCTTTTTCTTTGTCACTGATACAAATTTGCAGAGATACAGTGTCTAAACTTTAACTTGCACACACCCCCTCCACACACACAACATTATTTATTGTATGGTTCACTGTTACTTCATCACAAAAAATAGTAAGGCAAAAAATCTTGAATACAGACACAAAACAATATTTAAATTCCTAAACTGCCATCACATTGCTTCTTGTTTTGTAACATTTGGTAGCCTATCCATAGACATGTCTTATATGTGAGGAAAATAAGAATAATTTATTATAGGTGCCCCCAAGATTTAGCTACTTTTTTAAAAAAGTAGCTAAAGTTATCTGAAAATGTATCATGTCCCCAATCCAAACATTCGTTTTGATGAGGCAAGTGAATCTTCATTGGTGCAAACAGAGTGTCTGCATAGTGTTCCTAAGGTTATGTAATATTGATACTGGGTGATTTCTGTGACATCTGAGTGGTGCTTGGGTCAATTCCAGAGCATATTTCAAAAATTTAATATAATTTTTTTACATATCTAAAAAACTGCTGTGATCTTGGCTTAGCTAGAAATCAATGTAAATGCTACATTATCACATGACTAATTACGCCATCTAATGACAAAGAACATAGCGTGATAGGGTTAACAGCCAAATAGGTCATTTTGAATGACCTGCAATACCTAATGGTGCAGCAGTCCATAGTCTGGTGGAAACAGTGAAGTCCAGAAAAGATACTGAATCAATTAATCTATGCCATTCTTGCTTGATGTACAACTGAAACCTGATGAAGCCCTGTTCTTGAATTAGATATTTGACAGTGGAAACCTGGGTTGTTTATTGAATATTAAATATACTACCCCTTTTTTATTTGATGAATTAATTTAAGAATTTATTACATTTAACCAAGTTACTTAACTGGATACCACACATAATTTTGCACTCCCTTTTCTTTTCTCCTTTTCTGTGTAGGGTTTGCATGTTTTCTGGGTACACTCTTACTTTTTCCTGTAGTTCAAAAGCATATATACTACTTTATCTAGCATATCTAAACTGACCAGAGGAGAGAGTGTGGATGGTTGCTTGACTTGCATGTATCTTTGTTGACCCTTCAATGGACTTCCAATTTGTAATAGGTTTACCCTGCTATTTGCCTGTAGATTTGGGTAGGCTTCCTAACTAGGATAAAACTGCTACAAAAATGACCTTATCCTTTTTCAGTTCCTTCTGCAGTGTTTCATGTTCCCTTTTAAGCTATTTTTTTCTTACTGTGGAGAATAATATCAAATATACAGATTGCTATAGTGATGTTAGAAAATTTAATGACATAGCTATATTAGGTGGTTTACAGAAAAACTGCTTTGCAAAAAAACCCCAAAACGCTTTAAATAATATTGAAACAAGAAGACTATTAATGTCCAGAGGTGAAAAATTTGATTGCGAAAATGAAATTGTCCATGAAACACAAGCTGAAATTAACATCTTCAACAGATTGTGTAACACGGTAAGCAGTTCCAACTTCGCTGTGCAGACACAGGATATTTGAAATCACTTTCAGCCCCATCATGAAATGATTATGGAACAGTCCCCAACTTTGAAAGAAATGTTGGAACTCTGAACAGAATGGAGAGTGAAGCCACAACATCTTTTTCAAGTTAGAGAGGCTTAGGTTGCCGCTATCTAACTTCATTGACCTGTGCTGATTACAGAAGTGTCTGGCACAGAGGCAGGGTGTGTCTGCCAAGCTCTAGTGTGTCTGTACCACCCAGGAACGGTAGTACAGACACACATAGATCCTCATACATGCACATACTCAAGCAACAATAGTTTTTTGAAGCTGCAGTTTTAGACGTTGACACTCTGGAAGCAGTTTTCATAATCTTGGAAATTCATGCCTAAAATGGCAATGGATCATAGTCAGTATGGACTCATCATTTCCAGTCATTCAGGAACAATTAGTAGCTTCATTCCATTCTGGTGATGTTTTTTTTTTTTTTCTCTCTGTTTGATTCAACAAAATCATGTCCACTGGTCTAGCCAGATGCTTCGTAAAGACATTAATGACCTCACTAATCATTTAGCCCATTTTAATATTTATTTTCATTCTTTAATATTATATTGATTCTGGCACCCCATAACTAGTCTTTTAATTTATACCCTGGAAATGTCTTGTAGATGTGTCAGGTGTTAATGTATGTAGAATTATATTATTATGGTAAACACTGTGTTATAAGAAGTGCCAAAACTAATGTAAACTTTTTTCTTTTTTTCTGTATTGATAAAAAAAGGATTTTTATGTAAGAAACTAGTATCCATTTCAAATAGCTGTTTCCTCCTCTTTGACCTCTTTGAATTATAGAAAGATTTTTTTATCAGTCTGTATAGCTTTTGGCAGAGTAACTGACATGGCCAAACAGTTAGATAGTCTCTGAGTTATCAAAAGTGTGAGACATTCAGGCATTCTTTGACCAGAAATTTTAAATAAAAAGAGAATTAAGGCTTCTTAATTAAGGTTCTTTAAAGAAGCTGCTGTTTAAAGAAGAATTCACTCTTATTGCTCCTCATTTCTTATTTTTTCTT
This sequence comes from Anableps anableps, assembly GCA_014839685.1. NCBI lineage: Eukaryota > Metazoa > Chordata > Actinopteri > Cyprinodontiformes > Anablepidae > Anableps > Anableps anableps. The sequence goes on from CM026071.1 coordinate 21,723,335, forward strand.
TTGCCTGTAAAGTCTACCTGTTACCTCAAAAACATTTAAAATCATAGAGACCAGTGATGTCACAACAGTACAATCTTACAGGCAAAATAAGTGGTCAGTTGGCCAGACATCTTGCAAATGAACCAAACAGAAGTTGAGCTAGATATGTGAATTGTGGAAATCCAAGCTCTTATAAACAGAACTTAGGGCATACCTTTAAAACAAGTAAAATTGCATGGTAAAAATTAAATTAAATTACTGTACTTCATTTCCCTGCTGAATTGCTATTATAATATTCAAAAAATCCAAAATTAGAACAGTTGGAGATAATAATAAACTACATACATTTACAAAACACCTTATTCCCCTACTATGCATGAAATAATTTGGTTAAAATAAGAGTATGCTAAATTAAAACGGTTATCAAGAAATTTTTAACAGGATAGAAACTAAATAGTTATATATGTATTGGTTAGTTTAGGTGAGGTTGTACTTTATTAATACAGACAAAATGATAAAGTAGTCTGTGGCTCAAATTCCAGTGCATAAATACAACCAGTCCACATATGTATGCACTGATTTGACAAATCCCTGAATGGCACCCAAAATATATCCATTTAAAAAAACTGAAATTTGTTTCCTCCAATATAATGTAGCAGGTGAATTGAAAGTATGATATCAAATTTATTTTACACATAAGAACAAAGGGCAGATCAACTGACATGTTTCTTTGATTGATCATAAGGCGCTCAACCCACCTTTGATGTCCTGCAACCCACCTTTGATGTCTGCAACAACTGGACTTTGACATTTTCTGCTGTTCACTCTGTGTGATAAATAAAGCTTTATTGACAAACCAAACCAAATTTTGAGAAAATAAATTAAATTTGGTTACTTTTCACAACTACATTGATACAGTCACTATCAATATGTGCCATGGCACCAACAAGGATAATTTACTTTGTAAAGTCTCATTATGTAGCTAAAATGTGAGGACTTGAGTATTAAAGGGTGTTATTATGTAAAATCAACACTTTTGAGCTTTAAATAATGATATATTGTTATTCCCTCATCAAAAACATACCTGGAGTGTTGCTTTGATTCTTTCGTGCATGTTTGAGGAATCCTTGAATCTCTGGTAACAGCCATTCGGGGGTGCCTAAACACTGGGTTGGGGACTCCCCAGCTGAGCTTCCGCCCCACAAAGCACCCCTTCCCCAAGCCTTTCCCACACAGCTTCTCCAGACTAGCAGCAGCATCAATTAGCAAACACCTGGTGGAGCTGCACATCTCCTGAGCTTATCATACAAACTATTTCTCAGTCCAACATTCCTAAGAACGGTTGCAAATGGCATAATGGACAAACATTGTTGTGATGACGTGCTAAAGACAAGAGTGTCGGAAAGAGTAGGAGCTTCTTTAAAAAGCTGAACTAAACTTGGTTACTATTAAATCTGCAGTATATAGCTTTTATAAAAAAACATTTTTCTACATATGTGTTGAAACTGTCACTATGTCGTAACAATATGGTATGAGACAGGTAATCTGCCTTCTCCCAGTGCTATCTAGAAACAATTAATCAGAGTCAGGAGGCAGGTCTTAGTGCTGTCAATCACTGTCTGAGTGCCGCTCCTCTTGCCCCCCTTTTCCTCCCCCTGTTGCTCTCTAATGCGCTGCAGCTGGCAGAGACTATGGTGAAAGCCAGAATAAACGTTTTACTGTAACGGTACGTTGTTTCTAACCTAATCTATGTAGAAAGCTTTAAGAATTTGGTAAACACATAGCACAAGAATTTTAGAAAAAAGTATGTTGGTCTGTTAGTTTTCTGTGAGCAAAGTTAATAAACAGTCATTTTGAATGTTTAAGGTAAAGGACTTTAGACTTTTAGGCTATGACAATATTACTCCCATCTCCTTGTAACATGTACACAAAAAAAAAAAAAAAACAAACAAAAAAAAAAAAAACTTATGAGACACATCTTACAGTTTTGCTTCCTGTGCTTCTATCTACTGCTACAATCTTTTTCTGACTATGATGTGCTTCTCCTGGTAAATGCTTCAGAAGCTGTACATTTTGTTGTTTTGAACATTGCTCTACAAAGCAAATAAAATTAAAACAAAGGGATACCTACTATGGGTAATAAAAAAAAGAATGAAATTATTCTCATTTTAATAACACTCTTATCTAGATAAATATATCCTTATTTTGATACTACAGTCCTCCTTTATCAACTTAATAGCTTGTTTTCTGAGCCCAAAATGTTGCATATCTCAACCTGTCAGCTGCTCCAGGTATTTCCTTCTTATCTTATTGATGAGTTTGGTGAGTTTCACGTGTAACAGATGTGCATCAGACATGTTCTTCAGCTGTTCTTTGAATGAAGTGTTTGTGAAGAACTATGCGGATTCCAGGTGAATGCAGTTAGATTTAAAAACTGAAATTAACGTTTTTACCCTATTTACATACTTTGCTTACACAGCCTGAAAGATTAATAGAAACCATATCTGTTTCGGTTTTCACACAGAGTGGGCTGACAGGTGGCTGCAGCATTCTGTCTAAGTCTTTCAATGCAAATTCAGTTTCAACTGGAAAAATCATCACAGCTTCACATGTCATATATTATATATCATATACTATATATTATATAAATATGAATTATATGTTTATATTATATTATTTAAATTTATAAGTAAGCACTTTTTTCCCTTACTACATACAGACCTGAAATCTAGAGCTAAAGGGACGTTGATCTGTCTGACCTTGAACTTACTAAAGCCCAGTCAGACTTTTTCTTACCCAATGCACACAATGTTTCTCTAATTTGTGTTTTCTGATTTGGAGATGCCTTTGGAGAATCAGATTTAAAACTGTATCCACTGAATGGCTTTTTTCATTTCCCCATATCTATTCCATATCTATTAATTTCCCCTTTCACTTCTTCTGTCTAAGTCCGCCACTCATGGTGAAGTTCTAATGCAATTGGTTTACCAGATAATGTCATGAAATAGCAGTTTGGAGCTACTTTGTGGAAGCAGATGTGTCTCGTGTTCCTGGATGTTGTTTATGTCTCTGACTAAACTTTGTGTGTTGATACCAGGTCTGTTGTTTGTCAAACATCTACTGGAGACTGCCACACACCGAGATACTGTGAGAAGGGAGGGCTTAAGAACAATAACTTATTTCTTTCCCTTTTTTTGTCCAGCCTTGTAAAATCTTACCATAAACATTTTATAACAATCATGGATCTTCCAGGCATTTTAAGTACCTCTGTTTGGAAGACCATTTTAAAAATATGTCTTTTACTGTTTTATATTATATATTTGGGTGAAAGCTCCATATGTTGGAAAGGTTTTGAAAAAGTGGGGGATGTACAGGTGCATCTCAATAAATTAGAATAGCATTGTAATATTAAGTGCTTTACATAATTAAATTGAAAACACAAAATATATATTGGAGAGATTCATTGCCCACACAATGATATATTTCACATACTAGATTAGGCAAGATTGCTGACCAATCATGCAGCAATCTGGTGCGTGATACCTGGTCATTTAACCAGGTATCATGACATCTGGTTGTGTAGGAAATTTTAATGATTATTACATACAACTAATGAAAGCCAAAAATTCACATTATCAGAAAATAGAATATCAAATAGGATCAATAAAAATGATTTTTAATACAAAGAAAAGTCTGCCATAGCCATGTTATGGTGTACACCACAATATAAAAACCTCTGACCATACAGTTATCCAGCAAAGAGTTGCTGATACCCTATAAAAGAAGGCTAAGCCCCAAAAGGTCACTGTTAAAGAAGCTGGGTGTTCAAAAAGTGCTATATCCAAGTTCAAATATGGAAAGTAAAGTAAAAGGAAAAAGTGTGGTTGAAAAAGATGAACAAGCAACAGAGATTACCACAACCTTGAGATAATTATTAATTAATTAAGCAAAGCTTATTAAAGCTTATTAAAGGGTTAGTGCTCTCTATGGACTGCAGCTGTAGTCAGTGCTTCAAGAACTACCACACAGGGATATATCCTGGACATGGTCTGTGGCTGTCACATTAGTTGTGCCCTTCCTGAAGCAAAGAGAAGGTAAGAAGTACCCAGAGAACAAGACCTGAACCATTACTCAGTGGTCCAAAGTCCAAAGCATATTTACTTTTTTATTTGGAAATCAAGGTCCCAGAATGTGTAAGAAAAGTGGTAGTGAGGTACAGCATCTTAGCTGCTTGATGTTCACTGTAAAGTTCTTACAGTCAGGGCAGCGATGTCATCTGCTCGTGCTGGTCAACTGTGTTTTATCAAGTCCACAGTCAGTGTGGCCATCTATTTTGATATATTACACTTCATCCTTTCCTCTACTGACAAGCTTTATGGCGAGGCCAATTTCATTTTCCAGCTGGAGCTAGCAACTGCCCACATTACCAAAAGTACCAATAATCCCTTTAATGAAAATGTTATCATTGTGATTGATTAGCCAGAAAACTTTCATAAAATAAAACCCCACACAAAAATAAAGGAATATTATTAGGGGGAAGATGTGGGACACTAGATGCAAAAATCAAGATGAGCTGAAGGCTGCTATTAAAGCTGTCGGGGCATCCTGAAAAACTAAGCAGAACCACATAACCTTATAAAGACAAAGAACTGTTTAAAGAGGTGTATCATATGAGCAGCTCTCTTTAAACTTTGTATGGACGAGAAATTGCCACAACTAAGATATAGGAAATAACCTGTGCAAATAAAATGAAACTGCAGACAAATTGCAAGTGGTAACTGGCCTCAAACTCGCAAAAGCCGTTATTATGAATTTCCTTTTTAAAGACTGCTAAAACATATTCTATTTACTATCCCAAGAACAACACTTGGTTAATCTAAATTGACAGTAAAAAATATATATATAAACATCTCAAATTCTTTGCAGAAAAAATATTCAATAAAATATAACCGAGGTTTATTCGCCTACTTCTTAAAACCACTTAACTTATTTTTAAAGCAGCACGTGCAAGTAATCATTAAGTTCAGGACAATTTCTCTTGTTTTGAGTAATTTATTCTGTCCAGGGCTCTACCAGTAAACTCTTTGTTTTGATTAAGGCTCACAGATTCCTGGAAACATTAGTGGTAGTGTGTGTGTGTGTGTGTGTGTGTCGCTTGTATTTATTTGTGCTAGTATGAAATATTTCTTTCTAAGCCCTTGGTTGCTCCAGAGTAAGCTGGTAAGTTCATCTGTATTTTATTCCATGCATTTTTCCAGAATTAATTTGTCAGCTCAGTCTGATTTATTCAGGTTGTACCTGAGAAAAGCTCAGAATAGATGCCTAAAAGCTCATAAAATCTTTGGATCAAACATTAGTTTTATATGTTTGTGCAAGTGATAAAAGTCATTTCAAGTCTCAATTATTTTATCTCATTGAATGGTTATGTGACTCATGGGTAATTTTAACTTTACTATGTTTTTGTTATAGCCAATTAAGCTCTTAAAAAGTCTAACAGTTTTACTTTTATTCTACTGCCAGATAATGTACAAGTGACATCATGCTGTACTGAGTTTTATTTATTTAAGCACTATTTATTAAGTATAAAATATTTAGTTCTTTCTTCTTACCTATGCTTACCAACCCTCCCAGTGTTGGAAGTTAAGCTTCGCTCAGCCAATAAAACAGAGTCCAGTGTGGCCATAAATGACAGCCAAGGGTCCTTTTAGTTGTCAAGCTGTGGAAACCGATGGGCTTCACCGACATGAGACTAGGGTATGCCATGTTGCTGCAGCCGGCTTCAGAACCACACACCACCATGCAGTATTCTGGACTAACATATGCCAGCTCATCAGCAAAGAAGACCCTTTAAATCATTCCTGGTATGACAATGATAAACATAGGGAGAATTTTGAGGAAGCCTGCCATGTAGACCACTTGGCATGAGCAAGCTTCTTTGCTGCCAGAACTCACTGTATGATCACCTGATCTGCACACCACTACTAGACTAGGTTAAGGCAGGGTTCTGACCTACCAAGAAACTAGAGCAAGGGAGGTTAGGATCTTTTAGAATTTTCAGAGCATCTGGTGTCGGATGTCGGATGTGTGGGTGTTGGATCTAAATTATCACGTTTGTAATGTGGTAATTGAGGTTTTCCTGAAAAGTATAATCTTTTACTACGTATACAGTACCACTGAAATTCAACTCTTGTGCATTCCAATCATATACAGTAATCAGCTTCAGGGTTCTTACAAGCCTTCACCTGGTTGCTATGCTATTCAGATTAGTCACGACTGGAAACACCCTGGGATCTCTTTAGCATCATAAGGTGAAAAAACATGCATATATATATATATATATATATATATATATATATATATATATATATATATATATATATATATATATATATATATATATATATATATATATATATATATATATGTTTGCTTGGTTTAAACTTCTAACCTTGTAAGAGAAAGCAAGCCTGCAGTAATTTATAACAAATACTGACAGACTGGCATGTGACAGGGTTTACCTTTATACTAATTTTGACAGGGACTGTACTGTTTTACATGAATACACCTAACACTGACACTTGAATAACACATGCATCCCAGCATAAACATTAAAGCGGCACAGAAACATTTAACCTTTTTCATTTCAACTCAAGGCAAAACAGCTTCTCATTTGACAAATTATTTGGACCTGTGAGAGGCACATGTGTATGAATGCCTTCCTATTGGTATGTGAGAGGGTATATGCACAAATGTGCATGTTGACCCAGTTTAACCCTTTTCAAAGACACTCTGTGGGGTTTTCAAAGAGTAAAGCCAAAACAGCTGCAGCTTTGTTCGGATACCAGGTGTCTTTTTCTGTTCACCCCTTAAAACTGATTCACATTTCTTCACCTCTTCTCATCCAAACATTCTGTCTATCTGTTGTTGAGTTCTGAAATTCCTCATAAATACTTATAAACTGACAATTTGCTTTGTTTAATCAAATCACTGGCGTGTGCTTCTGAACTACCAGTAAATAATTTTCTTAAAGAGAAGTAGTACAAACTTGCAAATTGTATTGTGGCCTTGGGAAACTGGTGGGTATCTAAGTATCTTATGTACCTGGATCAGACCAAAGATGTATCCCACAGGAAAATGAATTGCCACCATCTCTTAATGTTGACAGGTTTTCCCTTAAGGTCTTGGAACAGAGAAAACGAAACCCAAAATGGAGCAATGGTTGAATAATGTGCTCATATTGGCAAATGTGCAATGTTGAAACAGGTTTGTTATTTGCTTGCCTCTTTTCTCCAAGCAGAGAAGGTCCCTGGAGCAAAAAACATTTTGCTTTCAGCAGGTGAAGCCGCTCCTAGTCCAAAGGTTTAGTTCCATAAAATCAATTCTGTCCTGATATCTGTGTTTGGAACCATATACAGTAATTTCCTATGCAGTTCTTTACCTTTTTTCCTCCAAACTGTATCACATACCATCAAATCTCCTGTTGTTTTCTGTAAAACAGTAATAATGGCATGGTGCCAGCTGAATCAAGCTTAACTTAAAGATTTGTTGGTCATACACTTGTTGCCTAATAAAGACTAAACCTTTCTAATCGACATTGTGAGGCAAAGACCCATTATCTTGAGGGTGAACAAACACTAGTTATGTTTACATGCGCAAAATTCCTTAATTGGATTGAGATGTATTCAGATTAAATAATCTGAATGTATCGTTTACATGGGCACAAAATGAATTAATCCGATAATCACGTGGGTTTACATGCACCAGGTTTTATTCAGAACAGAAGCACTGACATGCACAAAGTTGTAAAAATTTCTCTAAAAAAAATACAGAAGTTGTTTTCAGTCTGTGCTGAACGTAAAAACAACAAGTAGTTGTGTGTTTGTTCCGTCTCTTCTGAGCCCCCAGAATGGACCCTCACCAGGTTCTTATAACGGTTACTGCACTCCCTAATTAAGTCTCCCGCTGTCTAAGAGGGGTAGGACAGATCCTGTGTGTGCTTTTGAGTTTTTTTTTTTGTTTTTTTTTTTGTTTTGTTTTTTTATAGACTAAGCAGTGTGCTGGTGGTGTTCCTGTGTTACAGAATGAGTGATCAACAGACCAGTTTCGCTACTCCGACATAGCGCACACATACGCAGTCAGGTCATGCTTGCCACAATCAGAATAACTTGACCAGAACAAGTACGTGCACGTCGTTCAGATTATCAATCGGCATGAACCCCCCCTCTCATTTGGATTATAAATTCATTCTGATCAAGCTGAATCCGATCAGAATATTCCAATTGGAGTGTTTACATGACACATTTTAATTCTGATCGGCCATTTATTCCGATTACTTGTGTCCATATAAACACACCTACTGTCACCACTGCATGAATCACTTCAAGGTATGAGTTCAAAGTTGGACCTTTTAGAGCTTTTTGTATTTGCTTGTTACTCTATACCCATTGATTATCCTGAAACCAGCGGTTGTCAAAGACAAAAGTATTTTTTTCAAGACAAGACCGCTGTCTGGAAACTGCCAGTCTTTTCGGATGCTGATTGGGGAAAGGTTCCGTGTTTAGACAGCAGTCCTTCACTGTTAAGACAAGACTATCAAGACACCTTGAATCCAATGTAGTTGTCTTGCCAGGGCACTATATGATGCTGTGATTTTAGCATGTTGTCAAAACGTGCATGCACTTTGACTCTTAAACTCCACCTCATTTTGAAAACAGCAAGATTGAAAATGGCAGTAACCAAGCCAGGGTTTGCACATGTGCGCTTTCACACTTGTGAAGTGAAACATGAACTAAAGTACATAATTAATTACAACATAAAAAGCAAGGAGGGCGAGAACAAGCCAATAGTCAGTTCAATCCCAGGTAGAAAGAAAAATGTTGTCTTGGCTATATCCCGATCTAATAAGCCCATTTCCAGAGTTTCCAGTTAGGTTTCCCTAGAAAACAGAACCAAGGATGATGTTTGTACAACCAGGAGAGAAAAACACAGATTGCACTACATCTACACTGTGTTTGCATGTTGCTGTAGAATTCTAGTAGGTCCAAGCAGCCTTCGCCTGAAAAGTGCAAGTCCGTGAAGATTTTTAGCAGTATTTTACCTGGTTTACAACAAGTGAGGGAGATGCAGCACTGTTAGAACAGAAACCCAGTTCACATTCATTCGTTCCTACTTGTGCCTGTCTGACTGGACAGATCACGATGAGATAAAATAACTTTTAATTTTCAAATGACACTATGACACACAGGGTAAGTTGGACTGAACCAACTTAGAGGTAAAGTAGGAACTTCAATTTACATATTTTTCTTATATCTATTTTTGGTGAGCTAGATTAAAAACAGCATAAACAGAATTAATTCAACATACTACATGGAATGAGCAGAATCCATTGAGTCCAGAAAAAGTGGAAGATAAAACCTCTTTGGAATATAGATCTACCTATACATACTCTCTTAGTTTATTTATATACAATACAATGTATTTTTTTAGTATTTTCATTTATTATCAAACCTCTTAATTTTGTGACAAATATTCTAAAATGGCTAAATAATTTTAGCAAATGTATGAAAGTGATACTAGCCATGCAGCAAAATATTATATTATGTAAGTTCTCACTCTATTTTTTATTTATTTTTACTTTTATCATTTTGTGCTAGCAGATGGAGTGGTTGGGTTCAATAAAGATATCCACAGGAAACTCTGTTTTGATTATGTTTTGATGTTTAATTGTGTAGGATACCAAGTGTTTGTTGGCAACACCACAGATCAACAAATACCTGCTTGTGCTTGCTTATTGCTCAACTATGCAGTGTTAATGGCAAGTGAAAGAGAAAAATTCTTTAACAAATTGAAAGGAATGATTTTTAAGTGCTTTGTAACATGTTGAGGATATGCTCTTACATGTGCTGCAGTCGGGTGAGTCACATTACTGTCACATTAAATGGAAGGCAATGACCTTTGAAACTGTGTATCTCATATCTATGGAATCCCTGTAAAACGAGAAATACTCCTTTTTGTTGCTTTTCTAGAACTAGTAAAAGTCAAAGCAGAAAAACGTGGGAAAAACTGTGTGGAAATTAGATTAAGGCTAAAGATTATGAGAAAGATAAGGTTTTCTTGTTCTATCTTTGGCTTTGCTTCTGGTTTAACCACAATGAGATTTTGCAGTTTTGGTGAGGACAAGCGCCAAGTGATTTCCTGCTCATGACTTTTGTCTTCTCACATATTTTTGTTACTTTATTAAAACAAGTATTGGCTTCAGCTCTTTGACATTGTGTGTTCTAGTATATGGTAAATATTCTCTTAATTTTGTAAGTAAAGCCAACAAATATGTTTTGAGCTGAGACCTGTAAAACGGCAGACCCTGATGCTGGAGTTCCATTATGGGATATTTGGTGTGGAGAACAGCCAGCCATTAAACAAGACTCTGTAGACACAAAATCATAATGGTGACATAATGACTGAAATCTAAAGCTCAATTAAATCCCTAAAAACTTAAAGTGTCAAATTAAGAATAACAAAAAACCTAAATCATTAAAAGAAAAATGTCTTCTTATATCTTACACAGACATCAGTAGGCAAAACTGAAGATTGAAAGAGCCACCGGGAGATTCTGCAAGATTCAGCAGCACATGATCTCAGTACTCACTCTCATCCTTTCACTTTGGCAAAGACCCAGATGTAAAATTAACACAAGATGTTGGTAGATTTAAAATTTCGCAAAGATCTCTGGGAATTTGCTTCAGTAGCAGTGGGGCATATCTCGGACACAATGGTGAGAGAGGCTAAAGGTTACTACACTCACTTTCCCAGTATGTGGAAGCACAGTAAGAGACACAGGAACACATCAACACACACAGGGGGTTTGAGTTTAATAAAGTTCTTGATTTCCACTGAGAGAAGACTGGACTTGGAGGACAAGTGTGGGAACAACTAGAAAGGTATTTAAATTGTGAAATCATGCTGGATATCACTCAGCAGAATATGCACATTTTTCTCTGTACAGTATTTTTTTTGCAGTGATTCCAGATCCATCTGTGCATACTGTGCATGATGTGTCTGAGTGTAAGCCTGGCTGTTTTCTCTTTTGCGTCCGTCCTTGGTGGGACAATAGCTGAATTCTGTATTGGGAGACCGTGGGTGGAAGGAGACAGAAGAGTCAATGAGTGAAGAGGCTTCTGGGGTGCGTCAGCACAAGGCCATGATGAGGGTGTAGGAGGATGAACTATCTAATGGGCAGAGCAACAGCTATTCAGTTACTTCACAGGACAACAGGCATACATGGAAATGACTACCTTTAGCAAAAGTGCAGGTGATATTAAGCTACTCATTAGTTTTCCATGTCACCTTTGGACACCTAGGACAGAGAGCCACAATCAATGACTTTTATGAAGGTTTTTGCTGCGATTCAAGGACTAGAAGAAATAATGTAATGAATATGTCATAAGAATCCCACTGATGCCCACCTAATTAACAGATTGTCCATGATTCATAATGCTTTGTGTAAGACTTACAAAACACTGCTGATAATGTTGTAACTGGTCATATCTATTTACTTTATTGTCAATGCAGAAAATGTCACATAAATTAATATAAGCCATATTTAACCCAAGTTTTTGTATGTTCACATGTAAACTTTAACTTAACAGACTCTGGCCTACATCATTAATTGTCTTCACTGACCAAGTTCTATGCATATGGAAAATTTAAACAAATGTAGGATTTATAGCTTTAAATCCACTCAGTAAAAAAGTGTAAGACAAAAAGATGAATTGAATAAACTAGACAAGATTTATAATTTATAATATAATGATTTATAATATAATGACTTCTCAATTATAATGACTTCTCAATTATAATGACTTCTCAATTAGCAAAATAACAGTTGGCAAGAGAGTGTGTCTGGCTTCAAATAAAAGGGAGCGCGCCCCATCAAGTAATAATGGGTAATTGAGAAATTGCAAGAGTTTAAAGAATGTAGGTTTTTCATTATTAGCAGAGCAAGGCATCAAGAAAATGTTCAGGGAGTCTGGGAAAATCCAAGAGAGTAAAAGTCAGAGTGTCATTGGAGGGAAATAGGCAACTATCAAGGTTAGATCTCCAGAGGTTTGTATTTATTTCGTTTTGCATGGATTGCTGGAGGCTGTCTTAGATGAAAAGTGCCTGCTGTTCACTAGCTTGCTTGCATTCCACACCTGTCTAATTTTTAACAACTTATTTCAGAAATAAGAAAATAACTTTTAAAAAAAACTCTCACTAAACTATAGCAATTGTTCTACACAGAGGATTTTAAACAGTTAGAATGAAAAAGGGAAAGGAGTACATCTCAACATATTTTTCTGAGATCTTGGCTTTTTCAAGTTTTTATTAAACATCATTTAATAAAGTAAATATTGCAAAAACAGTCACTCTAATTGTTAATGATTTCAAAATACAATTCAGCACCTATGGGAATCTGGTGTTTCATATGGTATTGTCTCTTAGTAGACACAGCAAAATCTACTGTTTATCCAGTTTAACATTCAAATGTGTTTGGTCAGGTTAAGAAGTGAAAAAGTACTTAATCATGTTAGGGCACTGAAAAAACTATGTTCAACTCAACTTCAACTTATGCTTCAACTTCATTTCATTTTCAATATGTACTATATCTCTTTAGGTGATCAGTCTCATTTCATACAAAATGCACTGTCAGGATACAAGCTTGACAAAAGCCTTCTGCTGAAAAATACAAGATTAACAGATGAGCAGTGTGTTAGAAATAAAAATAAATTTGTGTCTGACTCAATGTAAGTATTTCTAAAGAAACGTTTAATTGACCCAGGTCTAGTACCCATTCACAACAGATGTGCCTGCTTCCACCATTCAGAATGTCTGTCTTTTTGGAGGAGACTGGCTCTTAAATATTAGGGCGGTTCAGCACTTATGTTTAGCAAAAATTATTATATTTGAGCTTTTACTCTTCTATTCATTGCAGGGTTCTCAGATTAGATAGAAGGATTTTGAATTTTACCTTCCATAAGAAGAGGGTACATAAACATGATGATGAAGGAGACCATCCAACTGTTGCGTTGGGCCAGTTATATCCATGTGTAGAGGAGTTAAATATAAATATTCAGGTTATTATAATTTATTTTACTTGGATTTAGTGTGAAAGAGCAACACAAAGTAGTGTATAATGTGAAGTGGAAGGAAAATGACACGTTTAGCTTAATAATAATTTACAAATTAATATTGAAAAATCTGGCACACATTGATATTGCAGCCCTCTTTACTCTGATATCCATAAATGAAATGCAGTTTAAAAATTGCCTTTACCTTATTTAGTAAATAGAGTCCAACTCTTTGTTGTTTAATCTTAGTATGAATACAGTTATTCTGTGAAGGTCTCATAGGTTTGTTAGAGAACATTCGTAGACAAACAGGATCATGAGCAAGAAACAGACAGGTAAAGAAGAAAGTTGCAAAAACATTTACAGCAGGGTTAACTTATAAAACAATATCCCAGTATTGAAAAATTTCATAAGGACTGTTCAATACTTAAACAAAAATACAAAGAGTGAGGCAAACTGCAAACCTTATGATACCTGGCCATCTAGCTAAACTGACAGGCTGGGAAGGAGAGCATTACTCAGAGATGCAGCCAAGAGGACCATGGAAACTCCAGAGGAGCTTCACAGATCTATGGACATGGTGGAAGAATCTGTCAACATGACAGCTTTTGGTTGCACATTCTTCATGGTCTATGAAAGAGTGCAAAGAAGAAAGCCATTGTTGAAGAAAGTTATAGGTGCCATGTGCAAACACGTGGAAGAAAGTGTTCTGCTCATACAAGATCAATTTTGATCTTTTTGGCCAACATGCAAATGCTAAGTATGGTGGAGAATCAATACCGTACATCATCCTGAACTCACTGCCCTCGTGATAAAACATAGTAGTGGCAGCATCATGCTAAGGGACCAACCAGGTCAGAGTCGATGGAAAGAAAGATTGAACTAAAAACAGGGCAATCCTGGACTAAAAGCTGTAAGAGGCAGAGAAAGACATAAGGCTGGAGAGGGTCACCTTGCAGGAGTAAAAACACACTACACATACAGCCAGAGCTGCAAAAGAATGGTTAGGATCAATGCATATTCATGTGTTAGAGTGGCCCAGTCAAAATCCTAACTTCAATTTATTAGTGGCAAGACTGGCAAAATGCTGTTTCTTGATGCTGTGTGCCCAATGTGACTGTGCTTGAACAATTTTGCAATGAAAAAAGGACATAAATTAGATATGGAAAAAATAAAAAAAAAGTAATGATTCATGGTTGCTGAATAAAATAAATGCATGCCACACTTTTCAGACTTTTATTAAGAAAAAAAGGACAAATATGAAATACTGTTATATAGGACCATCACATAAAATTCAAATAAAATACACTCCAGGTTCTGACTGTAACATAACAAATGATTAAAAACAATAGGGATGAATACCTTTGCAACACAGCGTATCTCTGTGACACTTCCCAAAACACATGCTGCACATGAAAGTATGTATTTTTGCTATAAACTGTTGGTTTTTACCAATGCTTACCAAATCAGTTTATCCCATGAACCAAAGCAAACCCAATGGGAGAAGTTGAAATATTTAAAGAGGAGATATTATGTACTTTCCAGACACATAGTGCCACTTTATAGCACAATCAAGTAACCATGTTACCTTCAGTTGTTATAAAAATGCTGCATATATCAAACATAACTTAACAGAAATTTGACTTTGCAATTTGACCCCTTGAAATTGGACCACCGTCTCTTCAAGAAGCTCCTGCTCTTTTTCCAACACTCCGCCTTCAGCACGTCATCACAACAGGGTTACTCCATTATGCCTTTTACAATTGTTCTTTGGAGCATTACTCTGAGAAGTAGTTTGCATTTTAATTCAGCAGACACTCAGTTCCACCAGGTGTTTACTAATTGTTGCTGCCACTAGTCTGGAGGAGCTGAGTGGGGAAATGTGGGGGGTGGGGTAGTCTGTGAGGAGGAAGTTTGGCTTGGAGACTGCAGCTCCGGGGGGGTTGTGGAACTATGAAGCGCTTTGTGAGAGCAAGCATTTCGGTACCCCCGAATGGCTGCCACAGAAGATTCAAGGATTCCTCAAACATGCATGAAATAGTCAAGCAACACTCTAGGAATATTTCTGATGAGGGAATAACATTATAACATGATATAAAGCTGAAAAGGTAAATTTTACCCCCCCTTTAAGATTCTTTTTGAATTTTTCGGAAATCGCTCATTCAAGTGCTCTTCTCATTATTTTAGTGTTGACTGCTCCTTAAAGATAAATAAAAGTTTCTTAAACTTCCATCTCTGAGACGAATGACAAACAATTTCCCATCAGCAGTTCTATGATATCCACTTAAGTCAGAATAAATATTAGGAACTGTTGTTGGTCCTGCAACTACATGGCAAAACGCTCTACAAATTGAGTTCTAACCAGTTTTTACTTGGAAATGTAGTTCTCTTAGAGAGAAAAGAAAGGCACATGACGCCAAAGTTCAGAGAATTATGAATACTTAGAATATTGTGAATAACTGGTGTTACTTGCTTTAACAGTCGTGTGTGTGCACATTCTCTGTCTATAAACAACATTTTTGTGTCATGGAGAAACTTGTCCAACCACTTGACTACTATATCATTCAGAAAATTACTGACAATGGTTAAGGTGTTGTTGAGTGCTTTTATGAAAACAAAGACTGTGTTTTGTTTGTTGTCTAGATTTTATGCTGCTGCACTTACGTGGTATTTCACAGATGGAAATTGTATTGAATTGAATATACACATTGTTACTGTGGTAAACTGCACATTTTACTGCATGAAATCCAGCAACAGTCACAATTTTACCTACGGAAAAGATTTAGATAACTGCCTCTTTCAGAAAACATATCTTTTCTGCATTTAAAAAATATTCTAAAATTGTTTTCAAAGTACTCCAATAAATGCAGCTGAGAAAAATTTTAAATTACATGTTATCCAAAATTTTAGCCTAAAACACCTTCAAATTCATGCACAAAGGACATCTTCAGAAGCCCCTGTGTTTAAAATGCCTTAAATATGAGAATATGGCTGCACTCTTGACCTCCTCTCCACCCTCTCAGTCAAAGTCCTCAACCCTCCTCAGCCTTTCTCGCCCCTTAACCAACCACTGAGCGGGGTGCAGGGTCATAGTTCAATATCTGGGGTTTTCCCTTTCAGAGGCGTGATAACAAGGACAGAGGCGGTTTTGACAGTGACCGTCTTGTACGCATGGCCAAACACACACAAGCATCCATGTATACTGGTGGATGTCTGAAAGAGAACAATGTTCACTTGGGTTTGAAGTCAGTCCCATGGGGTCAAAACTCTAATGGTAAGAGAGCCTTCTCATGTTTTACTGGTTTTCCTTTCAAGGCTTATTTGAAACCCATAAAATTTTCTATTTACATCTAACAAAACAGATCTTCATTTTTTAAGATGAAACAATATATTTAATCTGCCCAGCAGGAATAAAAAGTGTTCACACTGACACACAATCCCTCCTTTCTCTTTCTTTTTTTTTTCTTCTGTTGGTTGGCATGGTTGGGATATCTGAGTGTTCAGCGCTAGGGGCTCTGACAATGATATGGTTCAGGTCAAGGGGAAATCATGAAAGAGAAGACACACACAAAACCAGAAAAACTGTGAAGAGACATGTCCAAGATATTATGATAAGACTAATATATTCATAAACAAGAAAGTCAGAGAAGTGTTGTGATACCAGAGCAGAGGGAGTTTGGTGAATACAGGGTGTGGCTGGCAGCTACTAGGGTGATGGGATATCACAGTTGTTCGGTTTTACATTTTTCGCTCTCTTCACATTGTCCACCAATGACAAGTAGCAGAACTAAAAAAAATTCCTGGCTCCACCAGACCATCAAATTTCTTTTCTTGTACATGCATGCATCTCATTGGACTGTACAAATAAACCTGTTTTTAAGCATGTATAATTTTACAAAATCAACTCTTGGAATTAAACAGTGTGGGAATTTTATAAAAATGTTTGAGAATCATTTTACTGACTTTCACTCTTTTGTCATGTTAGTGGTTAATTACTGACATTCTACTTACATTCATCCTGATATCTAAAGAAAGATATCAGGGACCCTAAATGACGGGGATTGGTTAAAATCATTTGCGCTTCAGAAAGAGTCCAACAGAGGAAGAAGTGAAATGAAAGCAGCACATGAATGACACCAGCACTAGGACCTGCAGGGAAGGAGGCTCACTAAACTTTAGATCACCACAGACTGTGGGAGGCACACAGACTGAAGTGGATGGCCCAAGACCTGGATGCAGGAGCGGAATTTTGACTTTGGGATAATTCTTCTGCAGGTCTGGAAAAAAGTGAAGAGGAATATAGTTGACTTACAAGTTTTATCCAACAGTGGAGAGAGGAAAAGGAGCATTATAGGGTGGTGAGTTTTGTTCATGTGATTTTGGAGTTGAAGTATAAATATGAGGAGAGTGCATGGCGTTTATTTTAAAGACTCTTCTCTTTTTTTCCCCTTCTTTAACTACCTTTAGTGAAAGTGAAGCCCCCTGAGTCAGGATTAAGTTAAGCAGCAGGCAGTTAGTCCTGCTTGCTGGGGAGAAAATTCCAGCTGGAAACAGCACACAGGAGGTGCCATAAAAAAGTTTTACAAGATAACACTGCTAATGTTTGTGGTGCCATGTGCTGTCAGCATTTTTGCGTCACACACAATCATTTTCTGGGTTTGTTTAGAGAGCAAAGGGGGGGGGGGAGGGGGGTAATGGGTCGAGGTTTAGCATGGCAGAGAGAACAGAAACGAAGATTAGAGGAAAAAAATGGGGTTCTCCAAACTTCAATGGGAAGTCATTTACTGCTCAGTAAACTCCTCGGACATCAGGTTACCTAGTCCCCCCCCACACACAATCCCCCCACCCACCTCTTTTTTCTATCTGTCTTTCTTCCCACTCATGTTACAAAACCCTCAAAAGACTTGTAGATTCTGATGAGCTCCAATGTCTAACATGAAGTTTCGGAGGTTATCTGAGGGAGGGGCCTGGTGCTTGTATGGGCGTGCTTTTCAAGGTTTTATATGCAAAAGTGTATTTTTATGTTTCAAAGCAAGTTTGAGTTTAACACAGACTCTATGCCTGCCACTCCTACATGGAATTCTTTTCGGGCTTTGACAAGGCAGGAATGTCATGACGAACAAACATTTACTCACACAAACCAACATTAGACATCAAGGGCTTCAGTAGTTAGTCTGATTTTGCCATATCCCACCTGTCATGTTGGTTTGGTTTAAATTTAAATATCAACATCAAAAAGCAAGTGTAATTATGAAAAAAAAAAACAAAACAAAAACGACTTACTCATATCTTCACTTATTTTTACACTAACATCAATGTATTTTTTGTGCTGTTATCTTGCTGGGTAATTAAGTATCAAACTTAAGTATCAAACATAAAGCTGTAAAAGGTAAAAATTCTTATGTGATTTTTGTGGCTGGTGTATTCCAAACAGATTGACTATTTTTAATGTTTCTCTTTAGGACAAAAAAGACAAAAATTCAATAGTGTGATTCATCAAACTTCTCCACAGCTTCACTTTTCCTTTATTGTTACTACTGCACATTCAGAATTAATTTTCTAAAAAGACCTGATATTTTTCTTGCTCTGTGAAGTAAAGGTAAAGAAAGAGAGAGGGTTTCTGCTTGAGGAAAACTTAGTTAATGACTCTGTCAGAGTTGTTGCATGGTGACAAGAGGTAAACTAAAAAAAATCTTCAAAATCTTAATTGTTTCTTTAAATGTGGAATAAGTATTCTGTTAACAGTGTGTCACAGTTGTAGCCTGCTGGCATAAAAGTATGTTTTATTGATGAATAGGTTTGAAATGTATTATTTCACATTGTTTGACTTTAAAATAGATTTGCACCAATTTGTTACAGACTGAGAACTGTACCGAGTGCCAGAGCTAAAAACAGCTTAAGGCATATGAACTCATGTTCCTATGTGTATGGAGGGCAGATGGACAGTGCTGTTTTCCCCTGCAGACAAAGATGTCTGTGATTATTCATGACCCTCTCAGGTTTCCCTTTGAAGTTGAGTTACTGCTTTCTCTGTGTTAGCACCAGCGTATTTCTGCATGCATTGTTTATGTATGTATTTTTGTGTATTTGTGTGTGGGGGCTATATGTTAAAGCAGGAGCAAGAGCCATAGAGAACTCTGGAGAGACTTGTACAAAATTATGAATGTCCTGCATGTTAGTGCAAAATATAATGCATGCTGGGTTGGCCAGAGGTTAAAACATGCTACACTATTTACACAGTTGTGAAAAAATATCCACTTGTTGTCATTAACAATTTCAAATAGTGATTATTTTGGGTGCTTGGCAGTTTTAAGTTAAACTGTTTCTAAGTTTTTTAACTGTAACAAAACTGTGTGTTATTTTTCAGAAAGTAAAATAAAAAAGAGGCACAATAACAATATCATAAACACTATATCAAAAACATGCTGTTACTAATAGAGCATTATCAAAGCTTTATCATGTAAAAGCCCAATTCAAGAAATAACTTAAAAAGATTCTGATTTCTTAAAGAGTATGTGTTTATTTATTACTTTCAACAAAACAAATCAAAAAAGTTAACATCGCTTGGTTTTCTCCTCCTTTTTGTATCATAATTGTTTAAGGCTTTTGCAGTCATCTAATTATTTTATCTCCCATGCATTTTGCATATTTATAAAGAATATACAAAATTAATACATTTTTAAAAATTTGAATCTTCAAATGTTTGGGTCTCAGAAACACAAAATGATACTTAGTGTTTTTAGTGTTATACGGTTGTGTTTTGTCTGACTGCTGATTGTTCAGGACAAATAAATCCCATTGATGGTCCTTGGTATGTTATGGAAGTTGCTGATAAATGTATGATTAATGCTAAGAAAACATAGCTTTCAGTCATAATAAAAAAGCACACCCTCTGTCAATTCTAAGTCTTTAACATATGAAGGATCTGGTCTTTACTGGGTTCTAAAATGTATTATATCATTTGAATTAAACCTGTAAATTAACCTGTGTACAAAATCTCAGGCCACAGATACCATCATGTTATTATTTATTAAACAAAGATAAAGCCATAATAGAAAAGCTTGTAAAAAAGTAAATACACTCTCAAAACTGAAGATAAGCAATATGAAAAACCCGAGTATTTAAAGGGGTTGTACTTTTCTTATTATGGCTGTAGATTTTAAAACAGAAGGCTTTGTTTGTTCCACATTTATAGATTATAATATAATGATGCACATATATACTAAATTGTGACTGGATAAACCACTGCTTCTTTCTGCTGTCTTTTGAACACCTTTAGTTTTTTCTCTTTTTTTCACAGATTGATTAGTTATTTTCTGTTGAAGACTTTTTATCCATGTGTTCTATTTCCTGTTATTGTTTTTGTTGAAATTTTAATTGTTCAAAAAGAAAGAAATAGGATTATTACTGTGCTAATAACATCTCTAAGCTAAAAATTGAATCTGAAAAACTTCTCCAAACGTTTTGAAACGCTTTTATGAAGCACTTAAAACATATGTTTATCCTTTCACTCCTGTCACCCCCAGTCTCTTAAAAACTGTTTCCTCCTAGGTTTTATCTTACATTTGTTTTCTTCTGGTATTTGGTTTACCTCCCACCTCTGTGGATAAATGACATAATTGCCCAATTTTAAGCAAGCAGATAGACCTCCAAGAAAGTTGGGGTCACAGATCATGCCGTTTAAAGACAACATGGAATGATGGGAGCTGTCTAGATTGTGTAGTATTTTATAGGATTCCTGGTAAGGGGCTAGGGTTGGGATTGCACACTCGGGGGGCAACATAATGTGTGTACAACCCGTGTACACATAAAAGCCAAAATGCACAACGCATTCTTTTTGTTAGATCCAGTAACTTGTGTCATTGTATGTTCCTGATTCAGTCATTTTTAGACTTGCATCTAGACCAGGGGTCTTCAAGTCCAGTCCTCGAGGACTGTTGCAACGTTTAGCTGTGTTTCTGCTTCATAACACCTGAATCAAATAATCAGGCTATTAGCAGGACTCTGAAGAATTTGACTTGATACTGAGGAGGTGATTCAGCCATTGGATTCAGGCGTGTTGAAGCAGAGACACATCTAAAAGTTGCAGGACAATGGCCCTTGAGGACTGGAGTTGAAGAAGGTCCCTTAATCTTTTGCACTGATTAGTGTGTTTTCATTCAAATATGTCATGAAAACAGTGACAACTTTGACAGAGTAAACTGAATGTGTGTCCTCTATGAATTACCTGAATGGAAAATGTATATTTAGTTATTTGCATACCATACATGCTTGTTACCATTCTGCTCTAATGTGAAACTGAAATAAGAAAATATTCTTATTTGTACTTATTTGTACTTGTATGTACAGACCCAAAGTTTTCTATGTACACAAAAGAAAAATTATAATTGGGCTGATTTAGTTTGTAAACTTGTAACCTTAAGCTCAATGTGAATGACACATATCAACATTTTAGTTAAAAACTTACTGATGGAAATGTAAGTTACAATTTTAACCACTGATGTATTTTTCCAGTTGTCATTTGGAGCTTAATTTTACATGGACTGTGTCTATAATTTTAAGGAAATAGATTACAATACATTTGTAAAGTTGTGACTATAGGTAATAAACAAACAAATAAATAAACAACATTCTACCTGTGGTCATCAGGTAAAAGTGCAGTTTTTTTCCTACATACAACGGGTGCATTTTTTTTTTTAAAAACACAACTGAAATTGTGTTTCAGAGACATTTCATCTCTCATTCCAATCATGTCTTGATTGACTATTTTTAACATTTGGAAAAGGAAGTGATTCAGTCTGGGTGGACTGAGTCTGAGAAGGAGTTCCTTTCTGTTTGTTTTTACTATCGAGTAATTCAAGTTTTACAAAAACTGAAATAGCTGCTTAACATTAATCTTAGGTGTATGACTTCAGTGGTGGCTGTGTGATAATAGTAAATGAATAATTTTAAAGAGCTGAAATGACCAAGATTTTGTGGCTTTTAAAAGCTTCTGACATCAATTTTTGCAGCTTCTGATTTGTCTTGAACAAATGTAGGATAAGAAAATATAAAGATAGTAATCAAAATATTTTTTCTAGTCTTCCTGGCCAAAGCTGTCAAGGCAATGTTGCAGAGAGGGAGAGGTCTGGAGTTCACATTTGAAACTTTTTCTACCATTCTTTATTAATGCAATTTAATTCATTTTATTGATAGAGTGGCAGTTCACAACAAATATCCTCTTAAGGCATGTTTTACATGGCAAACAGATCTACTTTAGATCAGCAGTATATAACCAAATCAAGTCAATCATAAAGACAGACTCAAATTCAGTTACTTACACTCCAATTAGCTTCATTAGTGAAGCTAATATAATGACAACTTCAATCTTTGTGTTAGTGCTGGGCAATAAATCAATAACAATATATATCACGAGAGACGCGATCAGTATCAATAGAAAATATGTCTGATAGAATGTTCAATAATTTCACTGAACTCGATCCAGAACAGCATTCTGAGGGACGGAGGCAGAGAAATGGCTTTTGCCGCTCAACCTCTCATGGCCAGCTAAGCAAGGTTGGTGGCATCAACTAACTCACTCACTCATTGGTAAGATAGCAACAACCTGTTGAGTATCTTGCGCAGCAGTGGTTTCAGGTTTCATCACCATGCCTCATAACTGCTTAAAAATAAACTGTAAGGAGTAAAGGGAGAAAATGAGTACAACAGCTTGAAAGGAAATTGTGGATAAAACAGGAAAGGTTATGTCACCAGTTTGGCAGTATGTCAGGTATTTAAAACAAAAAACCTAATCAATAATTATTGATATCGACTAATATGAAATGCTTGTATCGTGACACTTTTTTTAGCCATATCGCCCAGCTCTACTTTGTGTGTATTCTGAAAAGAATCAAAATCCTTACATTAACTCTGCACTTTCTGAAATACTCCAACATTCTCAAATCGAGCATGTTTTAAGAGGGGGTTTTATAGCCAAGAAGGATAAAACAAAGCAACTGCTTTGTACTTAAATGTGCCTTCCTGTTAATTGCTTAAAGTCTAGCTCTCCCTCACAATCTAAAAGAACCACCAAAGTGTCTCAACATTTCATACACAATTGACAGTTTCATTTTAAGTCACTTTGACTTTATTTTAACACACCTCTGTAATACTGAAAACTGAGTAATGAAACTGAGTAGCTTTTAAACTCGGATGGTGAATGATTGACTTGAGTACCAGATATGAGTATTTTGTGGCAGGCAGTGCAGCTCAGAAGGACTTTTTCAAGGCAGTCTGAATGGCCCAGTTCGGATCCTTTCACCCCCCCCCCCCCAAAAAAAAAAAAAAAAAAAACCTATTTGTGCTACTTCCATCCATTATCACTTTCGTAAACAATGCACTGCTGTGTGACCACTACGTTCTTCTTCTATGCATGCGGCTCACTGTTCACACAAAAGTCTGACTGCGGTCACATGTAATTAGTAGTATGAAATGAATGAATTTTAGCAAAAAATTGGAACTGAGCATCAAGACCTTCTGTGAGAATGTAGCCTAATTGAAATGAACATAGATGGAACCAAGCAAGATATAAAAGGATCTTACTAATGAAAAGCTAAAGACTAACTCTAAAATCTAAAACAATAGACAGAAAACAGAACACAAGA
Source organism: Anableps anableps (assembly GCA_014839685.1). Taxonomy (NCBI): domain Eukaryota; kingdom Metazoa; phylum Chordata; class Actinopteri; order Cyprinodontiformes; family Anablepidae; genus Anableps; species Anableps anableps. The sequence goes on from CM026071.1 coordinate 21,747,063, forward strand.
AAGAACCATAATTTACAGCAATCATTCAATAAGCCAAAAAAGGCCAAAGACTAAGCTAAATGAAAGACCCATGGTATCAGGAACGCATGCAATGAAAATACTTTTGCAGAATGTGAATGTGATTGAACATCGGGTATGATTACATGACCCTCATTTCCCATGCTGTTTTCTTTCATTTCCTTCATTACAATGTCCTCAGCATTTTCTGTTAGCTTAAGCATTTCAGCCAGCTAAAACATTCATCTGCTGTTGGCATCAAGGGGAGCTTGAGTCAAACTGGTGACAGGTATTATTGGCACGCCTAGTGTGAATGCATGGAACTTAAAATATAACAGAAAACACAAGCTGCATCCACACAATCCATTGCAACTGCAGTTTTGCAAACTATGATATTGCAATGACAGTTGTGATTCAGTGTATTGCGGAGCTCTGCCTTTGTTTTATTTTTGCTATTAAATTTCAGTGTTAACTGGTGTTTTGTTAATTTTCTTCTGAAACATGCAAATAAAAAAAGTCAAAATAAGCATAAAACACATTTGTGCCTCATTTTTAGGACTATTTCATAGTTTTAAGACTGAGATGTGTTTTTAGCTTCTTTACTTTAAGATAATGTTATGTAGCTGACATTTTGCAGCTAAAACATTTTCAGACTGACCAAACTCAAATTGCACAAAAGTTTACTCTGCAAGCAAAACATGTAATTTAAGCGAGTGGAATCTCTCCATCACTCTGTCTGTAAAAAAAAAAAAAAAAAAAAAAAAAAAAAAAAAAGGATGTTTGAACATATACAGGAAAGCGTTTATTTACAAGAAGTAAGGAGGTGATCATTCATGGCTTATAATGTAAACTGAGCACTGGTTATCATTTCATTCAATGAACACTTGGGTATAAGAACATGAGGTGAATAGTAACCACTTGTATGGTCTGTCTGGAATCAGTGGGAAGGCTAAAGGTCAGAGTTCATCCTTGGGATTTCATGTCTGAGCCTATGGAGGAAAATGGGCATCTGGCAATCATGGCAGGTCAGAATTTAAGACCACAAACACAAGAGCTTAGAACAGAAACAAGGGCAGAAAATGGGAAATGTAATCAACCTTAACGCTTGAAAAATTGTTCTTTCTAGGATTTTCTTTTTTGTACATATTCCTTAATCACATAAATGTTTCTTCTGTTATAATTGTTGCTAAAGTTTTTTTTTTTTTTTTTTTTTTACATTTTCTTCCAAAGTTTAGAAGAGAGGTTGCTTAATAACAGCACTAACATTGTTTGACATTTAGAACTTTCTGAGTTTAAAGAGACAAGTCGTCTCACATGTGTAGTTTCTTCATCCAGACCTGTTTTTCTGCCTTTTCTTACTGTACAATAGGACAAAACATCATACTCCCATGTTTGGATTTTTCCAAACAGAAAATTGAACACAGAGCTGTTACTGTGAGTCAGCGTTTGGCTGTTGATGATCTGATTTTTGACAGGTGCTGCTACTAAGGTTCCTGTCTGCCTCTGTGATTCTTTTTTTGTGTCTGTGAGCACAGTATATACTTCAAAAAGTGACACCTAAGTGTGCAGACATGTCTGTACATTCTGCATTAAATGCCTTTCTGCTGCTTAGCTATGAGTTGCTGTCTTTTTCTGCATGTGCAAACATAGTTGCTGATAAATCATCAAATTGCTGAGACCTTTCTTAGAGCAAAAATAACTGTGTCGTGGTGCTAATCTGTTGACTTAGTGCACGTCTTCTGTTATGAATTGTTTCACTGCAACTCTTTTGATATGTGTGCATGTGTGTGTGTACATTTGGATTGTTTTGATGACACCGTCCTCTTCTCCCTCTCCCTTACCCTTTATCCCAAATGTTAGTTTGGCTGCAGCTTGTCTGGACATGACATGAACCTCTACCTTGTTTCCATCACCATGGTAAAATATTTGCTTATTTCAAAAGTCTTTTATGAAGTGAAGTGAAGTCTTGATTAAGAAGCAAGTAGCATTTTTAGCTTTTTAAAAAATTTTCTACAATGACATGAATTTATAAATTTCCTCTCTTACACATTTCCTGTCAGAAGTCAAACAGAAGTAATAGAGGTGTAAACTAAACAGGCATGTTATATTTTTAGCAGGTTAGTTTTTAGTTTATGCACATGTTTGTACATGTATGTATATGTCTTCTTGTGTTGGATATGTATTAAACACATGCACACACCTTAGCCCCAAGGACCAAAGTGAAGCCACTCACTGTGCACTTATTTGGATTGTTCCAATGGGAGAATGCACAGAATGCAGAGGGATGAGCCACTGGCTAGTTGTTACAGACTGCTCTCAGCCGGCAGACAGAATTAAAATGCCGTCCCTGCTTACATTTGTGTCAGCCAAAGATGATCCCTAAATCACTAAGACTTTCAAGGACTTTATAACTGTTTTTCTTGGCCTTCACCTTCAATTTTTTTAATAGAACTGTTATATAAATTCTGAGTAATCCTGGAATTTCATTAAGATTTTTCACTAAACATTTGGATTTTTCTGTTCAGCCTCTGCAAGAAGGTTTTTGAGAAGTCTTGATTAATCAAAGATCACATGCACAACCAGAAAACACAAGCAGCTGAACTGGAAAGCAGACACTTTATCTCTTTCACCATAGATCTGCTCACACACTTAACATGGCATGTTGCTTGCAGACAGAGGATGGGCCTGGGAGGTCCCACATAGACAGGTGGTTGACATCAGCTGGAGGGGAGGGAGGGAGAAGGGGCAGAGAGACACAGAAGCACAGAGAGAAGGAGAGAGAGAGAGCATGATGACAGAGTGATATAGAGACCACACAGAACAGAAAATGGTGGGGTCAAGTCTTTAGTAAGCGTTGTGACGGCAAGCTGACTAACACTGGGAGTAACAACATTAGATTTTTTTTTCTTTTTTACTCTGGTTGGTTGTCCACAGAACACATAGCAGTCTTACATACCTAACACATATTATCAGCAAGTAGAGGTAAATCTATGTTTTATCTGATTGACCAGAAACTTCTAAGTCTGTAATTTTAAATGTAATAAGATATCTGCTTAAAATGGCAGAATAATAAAAATCATCTATCATATTAATAAAATGCACAACACATGTAGCTTATATGGTTTATCAGAAGATATTCTGATTGCACTTCATGAGAACACAAAATGTAATTATTTTCAATAAAATTGATTTGACATGTACTTTGTGAAAAATCTAATTGGTTGGCAAATAAAAATGGATACACATTTATGGTGATGATATTAATAACAAAAATATGAAACAATAGTTTGTCATCTGTAAACCTTTTCGTAGTCAGAAGCAATAAACCTGATTTCAGTATTAAACCATTTAGAAATAAGTCAATTATCTTCATTTGTAGCTGTGGGTTTTACAAGCAAAACTATCTGATCTAAATGAGCAAAATACTTGTGATTTCTGGGTAAAAAGTTCAGGGATTAATAGTAAATGTGATGAGATACTTAAATAGTTACACTGTACTGATGGATGGAAACACAGATTTTAATCTAAAATGTAGTTAAACATTCAAGATGTAAAAGATGTGCACTCAGAAAGACACTTCATTGACATCATCAGAGACCAAATTCATGCTGGAGCACAGAGAGAAAGCAGTACAGACAGAATGTCACTGAGGTAGAGGAGGAACAGGGTCTTAATTTGTGATAAAAACAACATTTGTGTTTTTGCTGCACAAATAATACAAATAAATATTCCTGAACTCATGTATTATTTGTATAAGGTCAGATGATGGATAGCTAAGTTAGATGCCTGACTACTTTCCCAACAGCATTATTCCAGCATTAGGGTCAAGAAAATAACCCACTTGTTTTTAGTGTGTTTAAGTGTACATGTTTCAGTAACCAAAATGAGAATTAATTTTTAGCCATATAAAAAGAAATAATTTATTTTACGGAGCTACAATTAATTGAAATTAGAATACTGGTAAAAATGAAAGTGTTGGATTCCCTTTATAAACACCATATTGATCTAATCTTTGTATTATATTGTATAAATATCTAACTGACTGTTATAGTGGGCTGTTCTTCCTGGGGCAATTGTTGTTATTTAGGTATTGTGATCTTGACAGCCTAAAATTTTCATGCTCATATGGAGCCTAAGATGGTTTGGTTATCCCTTTGGCCACAGGGCCAAAAATAAGGAAACCAAAAACAGTTCAAGAATTTAAAGTGGAATGGATGACATAACTTTCAGTCAACTTAAATAGTTTTTTTAAACATTAAAAACACTTTCTAAGATTAGTGAAATACAGAGACTGATGATCACTAAGTAGAAATAATTAATTTCAATAGATTTTTCTTTAGTAGGACTCCAACCAAACAGCCCAGCAGATTTAAAGATTATTGGTTTTACCATTTAGTTGAAATTACAAACAGATTTACACAACAATGCATAGTTTGCATACCCTCATTTCTGATACAGCATATACATATTTTTTGTCTACAGAGCCACACCCATGTTTGTGGCACCAGGACAACAGCTCAGCAAGAGAAGGGCACAATGGAAAATTTTTGGTGGCTGAGCAAGCACATCAGTATCTTTACGCCCACGTTTGACTTCATGCAAATTTTACCTGGCAACTTGCTTCTGATTGCTTCTCTGTTTTGTTTACTATACCGCACAGTCACAAGTGCCACAGAAACATATGTACTCACATGTGAAGAGTGGAAGTTGTGAGATGTCATTAAAGCACAGATTTGTAGGAAAATGAGTCAAGTTCAACTCTGGCTGGTGAGCCGTGTGACTCACCCCTAGTCAGTGATCTATACCAGAAACACAGCTAAGATTTATTTCATTTAATTACTGTTATTGAATTTAGTCGCATCATATATTTACTGAGTTCTCCATGGGAATTAATAATGTATGTCCCACTTCCACACTGTAATTATTTTCAAGTTGCATTATGGAGCATGCCATTAGATTAAATGAGACTTAAATCATAAAACATTTCTCTGTAAATGTCACGAAAGAGGTTGGTGGTTGTGGGGGACCCAAATGCAGGCAAAGAGAGGCACAAAAATACAGCTGTTTGATAATAAAAAAATAGCAACTGATGAAAACAAAGTCCAAGGTCCAAAAATCTAAAAACACAAACTGAAGATTATGAAGTTAAATAAACCCCAAAACAAACCAGGAACATGGAGGGAAAATGATTGAGGGCAGAATTGCACAGGACAGACTGGAGAAATTTCAAGCAAAGTAAAACAGCAAAGAGTGGATGAAACAGCAAAGAACAATGAAAGTCTGTCATCTTATGTACTGAACGAAGAGTGGAGAATGGCAGTGAATACAGGTGAGTTAATCAGGCGACTGGGAATAGCTGTGGAAGAGAGCAAGCAGGCAGACTGAGGGATGATGAATAATCAACACAAAGGAAGCTGAACTAGACACAAAAAAACACAAACCAGGGGAGAAAGACTAACACGGATCTATGAGAAATAAATCTAAATGCACAAAAAAAAGAACAGAAGACTAAATCAGGAAACTAAGTACAAAGGAATGAACTAATATGTCCAAACCCTAATGGCAATGATAACAAATAAATATTGCAAGATCAATAACAATAACAAACCCAGAAATAATTAGAGAGGAACACAAAAGAAAACAAAAACTCAAACACTTGTGCACAGTCAATAGTTTTTTGAGAAGGAACATTGTGCTGAAACTCTACCTGGATGCTATCCATGAGTGCCTTTTAAGTCCCCATAAGCCCCTCTAATTCTGCCCTTGAACTTAATCTCTCGTACCCTAAAACCTTTTCATTTGTTGTTTTGCTTCTTTATACCAAAACCTACTTTAGTTATACTCCCAATACAGTAGTGCATTTCCCATCTCTATCCCCCTTATAACTTGTGTCTCTCCCCATCCCTTGATGTGTCTGTCTTCTTTCTCTCCATTCCTCCATCTTTATCCTTGTCAGTGGCCAAACAAGCATTCTTGGATCTGGCCCTCCTCTCTCTTGAATGCTGTGGGATTTTAGATTCTCTCCAGGAAGGGGGAGTTATTGCCATTGCTATGCTAAAAGATTAACCACTTGTCATGAGAAGATTGCTGAATGTCAAGGTCATAAAAGCTAGGGGTCTGGAAAACATGTTAATCATTTTATTAATCCTGCCTTCAAGGCCTGGAAGACTGGACTCCCACGTCCGCTGGTCCACTTCAGGGAGAGGGTGGGTTTACTGGGCCTGGACCTAATTATAGTGAGGAGAGGAAGGAGAGAGCAAGGCCTTTCCCTAATACAACTGGGATGCTTCAACTGTGGTTGTCTCCAGAAGTGGGTAGTAACTAGTTACATTTACTCAGTTTCATTTACTTGAGTAACTTTAGAAAATAAAAGGATTTCTGTGAGTAGCTTTACTAGACCATACTTTGTATCTTTCATAAGGTAACATTATTATAAAGCATTGTGACTCTCACTAGAGTTAAATTTCTGGATACTCTATCCACTGTAAGTAACTTCACTGAATGAAGAACAAACCTATTTTAACCAAAAATGTACCCGACACGGACATATACCTATACTTTTGTTACAGTGAGACTTCTTGTTTGTACACAACCTTTGTTGTTCTTATGTAAGTAGTAGATAATGTCACTGGAAGTACTTTACCTTTTTCTAACATATAACATTACCTCCTACAGGCATTACTTTTGTATTTAAAGAAATTAATTTGAAAAATATTTTTGTCTGCCTGAATTTATGTTGTAATTATGTTATTGATTTGTATTTTTCTTTATTACCACAATTTGCACCTAACTTTATATATATTTTTTCTGTCTGATGACATCACTTTTAAATGTTAAATCAGATGCTATGATACATTACTCTGCCTGAGTAGCCTTTTTAACAAATCCTTTTTTGCTTTTACTTGAGTAATTTCTTAGATAGCCACTTTTTACTTTTACTTACTTACTCAAAAATATGTTGAAGTGGTGCTGCTCTAACTTGAGTACAGTTTTTAAGTACTCTGCTCCTGGAAACTGGACAACCTCTGGTTGCTTCATTGTTCAAAGAGACATACCTCTAAATGTAGGCCAGTACTTAAAACAGGAAGCAGTAGTAACAGTTAGGGATGCTCCGATCAGCTTTTATGCAGCCGATTCCGATATCGATCACCTATGTGATCACTGCCGATCACCGATACCGATCATGTGGATTGGCTGTTCATTTTTCGATTTTGTTATAAATGCTGCTGGCTATGTGATCTGGTAAAAAGGAACCATAAAGTCACCTTTATTTAGAGATGGCTGTAGGACCACAGGGAGGAGGCAGAGTTTTATTTTTAACAGATTATCTGTCTCATGTTATACTGTCACAACATAGTAAAAGTTTTAAGAAATATGTAAAAAACATATTTTTCATAAAAGTTACATACTGCAGCTTTAAGGAGACGTTCGATGTGAGAATGCACTGTCTGGTGGAGCTCGGGCAGGGCTGTCTGTGAAATATTACGTCTCAGTAGCACGTTGTGGGGGTCTAACAGTGGAAGCCAGTGTCTTCCACCCGTGAGACAGGCTGGTGTTGGACGAGTGTTGGAAACTGTGTGCTGCTTTAACTGCTGTCTGACTGCTCCAGGTGTCTTTTTTTATTCTCTGCAGTGAGCCTCGATAACTCACCACACTTCATCAAATGCTTGTTTTTTAAATGTTATATTAAATTTGTTATGTTGATGCATTTTGACATGCTTCCCCTCGAGGTATTTTTCCGCCGCATGAGTTGCAAGATGCAAACTTCACATCTCTCACATAATGCAAAGGTTCCACATGACAGACATGTTTGTTTAGGAGTTGCTGCAGTGCGCTTAGGAAATGGGGAGAGACTCTGCACACAGGGCCTCTGCAAAGTATGAGGTACAGGTGATCAGGTTTTGTGATCAGCCACAAAATACATTGATCAGCAAATATCGATTACATGCTTTTTCACAGAAATCAGATGATACTGATCGGTGTCTGATCGATTGGAACACCACTAGGGACAGTACAGCATCATGTAACTTGATTGCCTTTAAGGAGCCCTAATCCAGTTAAAGGACACATTTCATTTTTCTATTTTTTATTTCAGTTGTTTTTGTATTTATAGCTCACAATAGTTATATTAATTTCCTTGGCTGAAGGTGGGAGATATGAACTGACGTTATGTTAAGAATGCTTAACTCATGCATCAGTATGTATCAAAGCAGCCATGATGTAAGCAGGCAGAGAAAAATCTCTAGCTCCTATTTTGAGTTTAAAACGCAATGATTTCTATTTATCCAGTGAGAAGGTGGAAGTCAGGACAAATGTCTAAACAAAGTTGTTAAGAGAACCAACAAACTGGCATCCTTCCTAGCTGTTTAGAAGCACTCTACAGCAGACCTTTTCTGCCTGCAACTTTCTACAGAAACAGATGACTGCTTTCGAGGAAAACTGTAGCAAAAGTAAAATGAAATTCTGTTGGCATTTGCCTACATTGTAATTTCTGCTCTGGTTCTGATCAGCATTGTTATTGTAATGATGATGTGAGAAGAATAGTCTACTTTATATTGTGCCACAGAGTAATTATGTAAGTCTCATTTCTCAAGATTTCTGTACAGTCTGTTTATTTTTTATACTTTAATAGAACTACAGTAATGTAATTGCCAAAACATGATTTCAAGGACTCTTATTCGACTCAAAAGTCCATTTACACTTGGTTTTGTCACATCTTGTTTGTCCTTAAGAAGTCACTTTAGGCCAATCATATAGTTGGAAGAAAAGTTGGAATAATAACTAGCTGTTCATTTGGTTCAGACACTGAGGACAAAAAGCTTTGCTGGTCAGCTATTTATTGGGGATTAACATGAAGAGAGACAATTTGGAAGGGGGGTTATTGATTTTAATTAATAATTCAATCTGCAGACATTAGCAGATGTTTTGTACTGACAGAGTTCACATAAAAAGTGAAGCCATGGTAACAAGACACCTTGCCTGAAAAACTCTGTGCTCACAAATAACATCAGTGGTAGCATTGATGGCTGGACTGCTGTTTCACTGCTAGACCTATCTATTGCAGCCATAGCATGAAAAGTGTCTGTTCTGTCGGCTTTGGGCAATCCCAACCTTTGAAGTCAAGCTTTTAAATGTTTCATATTAAGCAATATGCAGCCAGACATCCATCTATTTTTGCGAATGAAACACTCTATTTTCTGTTTACAACAACAGACAGTGGTAGTTTCATTCAGTCTGGTTACATACATTACAACACTGAGCTCATATGAAAGTGATTATCCATTTTGATTAGCGTGGTGCCAAAGGGTCTTTGTGATTAAGAGATGCATATTTTACAACATGTTTATCTGCTTTGAAAAATGAATGGTAGGTCAACCATAATTTCTTTGCTCTAAGATATATATTTTAAGGTAGAACTGCAGAATGAAGTAGAGTATGTTCATGTGGAAAGTTTACATGTGTAAGCTCAAGTGATACAACAATAATGTTTTGTTAGTTTTTTCTCCCCAAGCTATTTTACAAAAATATATCACTTTAAGCCAGTTAAACTCATTTTTCATTGCAAAATAAAGTCAAGCAAATCTTCTTTAAATAGATTATAATAGATTTTCAAGACAGACCTCAGATGGTATTAAATCTAGAATGAAAAAAACCCAACATAACTTCAGCAAAAAAAAAAAAAAAAAAAAATGCCCTCAGTGTTTTACTTTATTCAAATGCAATTACTGCTAAAATGAAAGTCAGAAGAAAATGTTTATTTTGGAGTTCTTCATAGATGCCACAATGTGATACTGCTATGTTTGTTTTGGATTCCCCTCATGAATATAACAATGATTCAGTCTTACTGTTCATGGTTCAACTTACTGTAAGACAGTGCCTTGAGGTATGTTTCTGGTGTGTCTACTTTAAATTGACATTGCTATTTAAAAATCCACAACTCTGGAGTAGTATTTTAAAGAAACGATGCCTAGGATTGTTGACATTAAACCATAGACCAAAATTACATCAAAAAAGATCTGCAAGGCACAGAGATGCAGGGATTCCTGGAAGAGTATTTGAGTGTTTTCAAAAAAGGATCTGCTTTTGCTGTGACATGAACCACAACACTTTCAAACTAAGAAATGACTTATAATTCACGTTTATTATAATGCTCTTAAATAACATACCATGGGATTAATCTTAGGTTACCAGTATCAAGGTCTGCCAAGGTTTTAAAAGTTAGTTTTTAAACTCCCAAATTTTTTTGTTATTCTATTCTGAAGGTTTAAACACCTTACCATGAGTTGCCAAATAAAGAGCTTTCCCTGTATATAAATTGCTACACACTTCTGGTCAGCTGGCTGAAAGAAAACCACTATCCATTTTTTTCTCACGTACAAGAAATAACTTTCTTGTTGCCAAAAACACAAAAAGTACTGATGAATTGAAAAAAAATGGTATCACCCAATTTAAACTACAATTATCAAGCTAACGAGTAGCATGTGTGTAAAGCTGCTGCCTGCAGGTTAGCTACCTAAGTTGCCAGCTTGACTAATTAACTAGGTAATATACGCTTGTTATACTCCAGTGTTACTCTACAAAGAGTAGAATGGTAAAAAGAAATAATATTCTATTCCAATGGTCCTCAACCCTGGTCCTCAGGGCCCACTGTCCTGCATGTTGTAGATGTGTCCCCGCTCCAGCACACCTGATTCAAATGATTGGATTACTTGGAAAACACTTAAAACATGCAGGACAGTGGGCCCTGAGGACCAGGGTTGGGGACGTCTATTCTATTCCACTTGGAAACTACTACTAAATTTAGTGGGTGTTTAATATTTTTAGGTGTACTGTATGTATTAAAATTTAAAATAAATAAATATTATAGACAATACTATTATCATTGTAATATTAGTTCATGTTGTTTTAGCATGTAGAAAATATTTTTATCCTTTAAATCAAAGCAGTTAGCTCATGTAATATATTTTAGTTTTAAATATTTGTGTAAATACTACAAAAGAGTTGTATTTTCATTTAAAGTTACATATTGTGAGTATAACTACACAGCAGGTCAGGTGTCTCCAACTCCAGTTCTCAAGACTCAGTGGCCTTCAACTTCATCCCTGCTCAAACACACCTAAATCAAGTGACTGAATCACCTCCTCAATATGTTTTGCACAGACCTGCAGCAGGTTAACGAACCCCAATTATGGGTTCACAGATGCACCTTTTTTCAGCTGAATCAAGCAGTCATTTTAGACCATCCTTCTTATACTTAAATACTATTGCAAGCTCACACTGTACAATAGCTTGCTTTAGATAAGTGTTTGTGAAAAATTGCACGCACACAAACACACATGTAAAGAACCTATTTGAATTTCCCCAGTATAGTTTCAGACACAGTGTGACGGTCAACAGCCAATCCTGCCTATACCGAGAGGATATTGCTCGCAACAGAATGTAAAGCAGGCAACAACTGTGCCATTTAGAGCCATGCTGTACAATGAAATGAAAAAACGCTTCATGCTTTAGCATACTCTTTAAGCTGTATTTACGTGCATTACCAGAAGAGTGAAGGTGCTTGTTGACACAAGTGTGTTTTCAACTACACAAATGTCTTGAAATTATTCGGGAAATACTTCAAAGGATGCAAAATAAAGTCTTATCTCATGTATAAGGTGGTCTTTCAAGAGGTTTCTTTATAGCTTCTTAGGCAGGCTATGGTCATTTTTGTCAAATTTTAGTTATTTGTCCTTCCTTATTGGAAGGACAAATATAATCTATCCTTGAACAAAAAGATCCCTGGATTTTTATCTGAAACAATGATTGTGTAATTTCCCTCAGAGACAAGATAATATTAACTCAACCCAGAGTTCTCCACCTGCACACATAAACTTGCATGGTTCTGAAATCTGTTCTCTGTTAGACACAGAATCTGTTATGTGCTCAGGAAGTAACCTCTGGCTTATAACAGTGAGCAGTAGGTCAGATTCCAGGAGCAAAAAGTGGGGATACAGACAAATGAGAGACAGACAGAAAAAAAAAAAACAGAAAGAGAGTAGGATGAGGACTTTTTTACTATCCCTCATTTTTATTTTCCACACCAAGGCTGTTCTGATTCTCTCAGGATGTCCCCTCAAATACACTTTTGTTCATTTTTTCCACAGCTAGAAACCAAAACATATGTGGGAACTGATAGTCTGTATTTATTATAAACATTCTTGGTTTTATTTTTATTTTTTTGTTTAGAATTGGTTGACAAAGAATTTAATTTACTTCAGAAGTTAATGAGCAGAATACTGCTGAGTTAGGAAGAATTCAGGTAAAATATTCCAGAAAATGTAAATGTAATTAGAAAATGTAATATTTCCAGTATTTCTGATTTACAATAGGTCACTTGGGTCTCACACCAAATGTCTTTAAACATAAACACATGGGGATACAGATTTAATCATAAGGTATATCAAAATTCTATTAAAATAGTTTTGTTCAGCTCAGTTACCAGGAACCCATGAATCCAGGCTCCTGAGCAAATGTGACTCACCGACGTAAAATTTTCAACAAAAATACAGTTTGGACAAAAAGTAACACTCCCACATTGCCTTTCTATGCCTTTGACCTAGTAGCATATACGATTTAAGTATTTCACAATTTGGTATAGATTTTGTTTCACATGTCAAAAAACTGCTACAGAACCAAAGCAACAACAATTCAAACAGCCCACCAATGACCCAACAATGATGTTACATAATCCCAAGATATGCTGAGATTGCCACTTTTCATGCAGAAAAATAAAGGATGTTTGCTAGTGCCAGACCATCTTTGCTTCTGATGGGACTACAGTAACCACATGCAAGTGACTTACCAGGAACTTTTCAAGAAATTATTATGATTTACACTTAATATTTTAAAGGGGACCTATCATGCAAAATTCACTTTTTACACAATTTTGTACTTCCATTTGACTCTCTACTGCTTCTAGAAACAGTCCAAGCACTCAAATAAACCACCCAGCCATTTTCTGGCAATAAATTATTGGGTTTTTTTGTCTGGAAAACTATCTGTTTCAAAAACCTCCCAATTATTAAGGCCCAGCTGGCAGATACTGTCGCAACCCCAACCGAGCCCAGCCCCTCACCTTGCAACCCAAGCAGAGATCGAGCTCGTTTGATCAGCTGGTTTTACCACTGTCAGCACTGTACAACGGCTGGTGGAAAAGACAAGTGTTTGGTTGTTGACTTACCATTCAGAAACTGCTGCTGCATCCTTGATGGTTGTGTAGGAGGCTCCACTTCTGCTTCAGGGTCTGACTAAAGGTCAAATATCTGTTTTCAGCCATTTTCAGGTGTATAAAGTGAGTATAAACATTGAGTTGGGGAGCATGGCTAGCAGCAACTTATTTGGATTTAATGTGACAAGAGGCCTTAAAACTGCTGATTCTGAAAGGACCTTAAAATAGCCCACAGAATTATCTTAACTTGTTCAAAGAAACAAATGCCTTACCAATGAAAATTGAGATAAACTGAAAGAGAAATATTATAGCTACAAACTCTATTTGATACTGAAACTGATGTTAACAGGTCACAGTTAGCTGGAGGGTTTTCTCATGATATATATTATTAACCTATGAAATCGAGTAAGAAAAAAAACACTGGCTATTCACAAAGAATGGTGTGATCAAGTCCTGGTTGTTTATGCCATTTGCTATTTTATACTTTTGCAGCTATGGTCAATTCATGCCTTTTTAAGACTTTATTTTTATAATTCAAGAAAAATACTTTACTTCAAAAAAGATAGACTTCTAAGCAATGCTTTAAGTACATAGGTATGAAATAATTTGTTTACACCAACGAAAAGAAAGTGGCAAGAGATGAAATGGCAACATGTTGGTATGAAAGTATCAAAAGGAAGAAAAGACTTTTAAATGCAAGCAGAGTATTAAAATTACAATCTTGTGTTATCATTCTATTTCAAATTTATTTATTTAATTATCTAACTATGCAGTATCGCCTTCTCCAAATTCATCAATATTTAAAACTGCAATTTCCAGATTGGTTTATCATAACAACGCATCATAGAAATGGAAAGGGATGATTTAATTTTAGAGACGTGAAAGGTGGGATGGACATGAAGATGGGTTGGGAGTTTTAGATGGACGGTGGTAGGACTAATAATGCACTTAATGACGAAAGGATGTAGGAACTTGGAAGAGAGTTTCTTGAAGCTTGACTTTAAAGGTGCAGAATTATGTATTTTTCAGGCACATAGTGCCATTTTATAGCACAACCAAGTAACTATGTTAACTTCAGTTGTTACAAAAATGCTTTATATCAAACATAGGGAGGAAGGCTTCAAATGGAGAGATACCAGAGGCTGCGGAAATGTGTGAATTGTGCGTGTACTCCACCCAGGCAAGATGTTGACTTCAGGTAGCCAGGTTGGAGGAGTACACACAATGAAAAGTGTTTTCCAACTCTTGGTTTATGCGCTGATATTGGGAAGTAGTTTGAAGATGAAAACCAGAGGTTAGTCAGAATTTCAGGAAGTCTTTCCAAACCTGAGCTATGAACTGAGGACTTCGGTCAGACAGGATTTCAGTGGGGATGACATCGAGTCTAAAAACATGATGAATTAATAGTTTGGTGGTTTCTGCGGGAGAGAATAATTTGGACCGAGTGACAAGATTGGCAGGCTTTGGAAAAACAGTTTATAATGGTGAAGATAACGGATTTATATTAGTGTGTACGGCGATTACTGGTGGGCCAGGGCTCTTGGGTATGGAGGACTGAAACTGACACAATTAAAAATAAAAGCAGAAACATATATATTCTGTTTTTCCTTTTCCTTATACATTTGTTTTCGTCAAGAAATGTATATAATTTGCTTATCCTTTTCCTTATACATGCATTTTCGTCAACTGAAAACTTACCGCTTTCCAACTCATCCAGTCAATTTGCAGCTTCCCTTAACAACTTCGACACAGACCGTCTTTTCGCTACCTCCATAACTATACTTCAGTTGCTAAACTGAAGCCAAAGGTGCAGGCATGCACAATCGAGCTGCACCTGGATCCTGCTCCTTCCTGTTTATTGACCAATAATAGGGGAGCTGGACCAAGAAAGCACCCCTCCTCATTTGCATAATGAGGCAGAAATACATAGGGTAAAGTAAAAAGAGGAGACAAGGAAATGTAAAAAGAACAAATGCTTGTATAGGGAACAGGCAAAACAAAATATATACATTTCTTGACGAAAACTCATGTATAAGGAAAACGAAAAAGAAAATATATACATTTCTTGATGAAAATGCATGTATAAGGAAAAACAAAATATAGGCATTTCTGCTTTTATTTTTAATTATGTCAGTTTCGGTCCTCCATATTTGTGGGGAAACTGATCTAGGACCACTGAAAGATACAAGTTCTTTTCTCTGGAGTGTTGATTAAGGTGATTACCAATTGCCTTACTGAATGGTAAATGGCCTGTACTTATATAGCTCTTTATCAAGTCCAGGGGACCCCAAAGCACTTTACACTACAGTCAGTCATTCACCCATTCACACAGCTGCCCCGACAGAGGCAAGGCTGCCATCCATCCACCAGCACCACCAAGCCCTCTGACCACCACCAGCAGGGGGGTAAAGTGTCTTGCCCAAGGACACAACGATGGAGATGGGCTTGAACCAGCAACCTACCGTTAGTTCCATTGTTATTTCCTGCCCTAAATAGATAAATCTGTCATACATAGCATAATCCATAATATGATAAATTGGTGGGTGTTCTAAGTAGATACCCCACTGGCACACTTCATTATCAATGTACATTGTCAAGGCACTGTTCAGAACAATATGCACTGAGGGAGCCATCTTCTCTGTGTGCCTGCTAGTTAGTGAGGGCAGCGACAGTTCAGGGAGCAGAATGCAGTAAAATGAAAAGAAACAGAATTGAATTTGGGGATTCTAATATATTTGTATTCCTTTAGAAATTGTGAAAAAGCTGGGTTTTCACAGAAAAAAAAAATTGCTTCTTAATATTACAAAAATGTTTAATGTTGGAGTCTCCACTCTAACAAAGAAATATGGATCTGGAAATCATCTATAGTTTATCATTATTTGGAGCCTAAGATAAATAGAAAGGATCATTTTGGCTGTTGCCATGTTATTTTTTTATTCATTTTTAAAGCCTAATGAGTAAATAGTAGTCCTGCAGTAACTATCTGTTAATTAGGAATTGTGATTCTCAAATTCTTAAAAAGATGTGACAACGAATTGGACAATGAACAGTTTACCTAAAAATATGCAAAACGTGTGAATGAAAATACTCATAATTTAGAAATTATGAATTTTCTTTTTTTTTTAACAAACCTTAAATAAATCAGAGTTGATTTAGCAAACAAAGTAATTGCCATTTGATAAAAAAAAATACAGGGTATAAAAGTTTCAGCATCAATGTTATTGGTTCAGTATAACTTAAAATGTGTAGCTCAACTTAAAGTGGTCAGATATTGTCAGATTGCTGGAATTTTTTTGTATAAATTAATTGTAAATCTAGAAAACATATATTTTATGGGACATTAAGATGTTGGAAAGCTCTTTAGTTTAAACATTACCTTTTAATTAAATAAAAGACAAAAAGTTTTTTTGATGTGAATTTCATCTTTTGGAGTTATTTGAAGTGGCTGACCCCATCATTACATGAAATCACTTATGAACGCTAAAACTTTTCTTTTGACAATGGGCATTGTCATGACTACCTCTCACAAAACATTATGGGGTTGTAGCTTAAATATGCTTATAACACACAATATAAGATCATTTTACGTGACAAAAACTAAATTCATGGCAGCATCTTGGTGGTTGTACTGACTTTGCATACCTGCTTATCCAACTGCTATCATTGGAGAAGGGCATTAAACACTGAATAAACAATCATTTCAATAATAGCTTTTAATTTGAACGGGGAACTTTCATTTCTAATGAAACAAACATCACAAGTCAGTCTCAAACAGCAGCAAGCTGACCTGGCAGTCATCCAGCCCAATGATAATTTCCAGTGGTTGACAGTGAGAGGAAATGCACTACATTAGGCTGTTGAGAGATTCAGGAAAACTGTTTACCTTTCTCAGTTTTTTCTCTCCAACCCCCTCACCATCTTCTTTGCTCTTTCTCTGTTCGCCTCTGCAGCTGTCATTCTCTCCTTCTCACCCGCTCATAATCTGATGCCGTTGTCATCACGCTGCCAGATGTGTGTGTGTGTGTGTGTGTGTGTGTGTTTGTTTGACCAAACCGTTGACACAACGTTCCTGCTCATCTTTTAACAGGGACTTGTTACTAATGACTAATCCACATCAAAGATAGGAGAAATCCACCGCTTACTGAAAACTAACCTTGTACTGATGGAAAGCAATACTCGCCTCTCGTGGTTTGGGCCATCTGTATTTCCTTTATTGTTCACTTCAGCCAAATGTTGTAATGTGGCATGTCATCAGTACCAGAGTCTGATTAGATCATTTTTATTGACTGGCTGACAAAACAAAACTGTGCTACAGGAATCGGTTGTTAGTACCAGTAACAGCATGGCTGAGCTCCAGCGGCATTGGCTAAGTGACATGTCTCTGTCAGAAGTGTATCTGTCTCCTGCTGTCTCGGGCTTGGTTTTCTTTATTATTATAACAGCCTTGAAGCTGTGTAACCTGTGACTTTTCTCCACTTATATACATGTTCATTAAAGTAACCTCTCTCTGCCTAAACAAGCAACTCTTTATCCTGGTGGTGTCTTGTCACGCTCATGCTATTGCAGCATAAGAAAAGAAGAAATCCCACAATAAAAAATGGTCTGGATTCACTGAGTTGGCTATGTGTTACACACAGCCTGTTGTGAAAAAAGGGATCCTCCTCACTTCCCAGTAAACTATGCAGGGCTGCTTCTGCAAAGTCTGTCACATAATTCTCCTTGGAGGGTCCTGCTTATTGTATATTCAAAACAACTTATTAAACAATTCTGTTGTTTACATCACTATGTGAAAACATGAATCACACACCGTCTGCTGTTTCTGTTGCTGTGAGGGTTTTGTAATTCTTTTGTTATTATTTGGACACAAAATCATCCCCTTCTAGCTTTCCTGTTCTTTCAAGACATCTCTCATAGTGTAGTGTAGAAATCAGTGATGCCTTTGCACCAAATAAACGTGGGTTTTCTTGTGACTATGGGAATGAGATGTTACACTCAGCACAACTTTGAAAGTTATTTAAATTTTTTGCACTACATTGTCATTGTTTGTAAATCTGTCACTCTTTGAAAAATATGTTAAAAATGTATGTGAACCCCAACAAAAGTAAATACAACCTCAGATGAGCTGTAATACGTGTCAGTTTAAACATTAGCAGAAGTAATTATGAGGAGTCATCATCTGTTTGACCTTCTAAAGCCTTTAAATCTTTCTGAAGGAGCCTTCAACTACTCTGTTAGAAAGTAGCATCATCTAATACATCTCACTCTTAAGGTCACTCTTAAGGACCACAAAATCTGAATCATGCAAATCTTTGTAACACATGGTTTTATATCTTTTGCTCTGCTTGGGATGTTTATGCTGCCATTTGACGTGTTTTTTCAGCCTGTTTTCAACAGTCAGACTAACTACATTGAAATCTGTTTTACTTTAGTATGCAGAGTATAATGGATCAAGTGAAGAAATAGTTGACTTCTGTTCACCGTTCCTGGAAAACAAATGTTTCTGTAAATCCATAAATGTAAAAAAAACAATTTGGAACTCATCTGAAAGCTGCATTAAAAAACAACTTAATGCATTGTAGTAATGTGCATATTTGGTTAGCCTGTGTGTCAGTATTATTGTGAGAGATTCAGAGGCAAATGCTGGGGTAATCCTATAACTCAGAAGTGTTCTCTAAACCTCTCTGACCCCTATGCTCCTGGAAACAAGTGTTTACGCTGACTCCACTGGTATAAAACACAAGCAACATAATTTTAACATTAAGATCCTACAGGCTCACCTTGGGCTGTGTAAATACCCGGCTGCCCGTCAACCTGGATCAGTCAGTTTGCTGCGTGTTTGGACCACCTCCGGATGTGTATATGTAAAGCTGAGTGTGTTTGATTGTGTTTACTGAGATCAAAAGATATCACTGTTTTATCAGTTTGTCAAAACAACCGCTATCTGCATCGCCAAAGATTACTTGATTGTTTTGGAGATGCACTGCAACCTGACCTTCCACCAGAGTTTTGGTACATATTTATGCAGCTTAAGACAATAACAGAATGGGAAAGAATTTGGGTATGGAATCCTTGCATTTTAAAGTTATTCTTAAGTAAAAGACAAGGGAAGTTTTCCAAAGGAAAGAAACAAGATGTAAAAGCCTGAGACCATGGTCAAAAGTTTTGACCACTAATTATTCCACCAATGTATAATTATATACATTGGACTAAATAACACATTTTTTTCATAATGGAAATAGGATGATAAATGAACTAAAACTCAAGCAAAGTTAATATTTTTCCTACATTTTTATTTACCTGTTGTTACTTCTTATAAGGTTTTCTATAGATATATTCATAACACTTGAACATGGCACAATTTTCCAAATTACAATCACAAACTTCAGTGTATTTTATTGGGCTTTTATATAAAAGACCAATGCACAACAATGCATAATTGTGAAGTGGAAAGAAAATCATAAATGTTTTTCAAATTAGTTTTTAGAAATAAAAATCTGAGAAGTGTGGTGGGAATTTAAATTCAGCCCCCTTTGTTTTGATACCCCTAAATAAAATCCAGTCTCACCAAATGCCTTCTCAAGTTCACTTATTAGTATATTAAGTTGTGGAGAAGTTTTTATCAGGATTTGATCATGAAACAATGTTCCAGATTTTTAACACCTTACTGAACATGGTTCAACCTGTAATACAAAACTGGAAAGAGTATGACACAAGCCATATATGGGACAAAGTACATGTAGAAGAAGGTGCTCTGGTCAGATGAGACCAAAATTATCCAATTATAAATCTGTAGCTAGAGTTGTACATTGCTCTCCATCCAACCTGACATAGCTTTCACTATTTTCAAGAGAATGGGGCAAAAAACATTTCATCTCCAGAAGTGCAAGCTGGTAGAGAAATATTTCACAATGAAAAGAGGCTTTTAAAAAGTATTGATGGGCACGTCTGTCTTCTGTGTAATTCAGCCGAAAGGTGTTCACCATATTCTCCATATTAAATAGAAGTTAGACACTCAGTGGGTGCTGTTGCTGAATATTTTTGATTTCCCAAAAAACTGTGCACCCATCATTATGTTTTAAAACTTTAGCAGTTTTAAACTTTAGCTGATCCTTCTTATTTCAATTTGTGGTGTAGCATATCTGGTCCAAGTTGTATTAATACTTTTGCAAGCTGTGTCTAACTACCTTATACATTGCCAAATGTGGAAATTGTAGTTTGAAGAAAAAATATAATCATAGCCTTGAACAATATTAGCTTGTGGGAAAATACCTGAGCATGAATTCAAAATGCCAAATTTCTCTTGTGTAACCCAGTTAAACTTTCCGAAGGGAACAGAGCCAATGACATTTTGATATGTCTCAGCTGCCTGTCTTTGCAAGCTAGTGTATACAAAGCAGGCAGTACTGACACCTAATGGATCTTGCTACATTGTGGAAGAAGATTTTTCAGAGGACCTCTCAGCCTCACAAGATAAAATTAAAAACAGAAGCAGCAGTGTTTTTGCTAAGAAATATACCATCAACCACTAACTGCTTTCTGAGCTTTGCTGTATCCAACCAGAAGGCTGCAGACTTCACAACAAGGCAATAACATTAAACTTGAAGAGGTAAATATTTGCAACACCCACAAACTTTGTGGTATTTCAACACTGCCACTGTAACAATGAGATGGATGCAACAAAGCATTGTTGATAAGTACTGACAGGTCAGCTTCAACTCACCCGAGGGACCTCCTGAATGTTTGCACTGTTGGAAGAACTATATTCATACACATCAGTGTATCTAACTATGCAAACTATTCCTACAAACAGCCTCACATGCATTCAGGAATGCACATGCATGGGATGCATGTTGAAGAAGATATGACAACACTTGAATGCTTGTGTTCATATCCTTTGAGTGGTGTAAGTTGGATGCCTGTACATTAAATATAGTGCATAGCAGTTAATGATGTGTGAAATGCAACAGATACCAATGAGTCATAAGTCTTAGCTCTAAAAGTTTTAAAAGGTAAGTGTGTGCAATTAGACTGCACTGGATGAATGTATATGAAAAGTATTTTTTTAATTTTCTTTTTTATACAATCCACTGATATGTATCAGCCTGAAAGAAGACAGGTCAATATTTTGAGGCTTGAAAAAGTGATGACTTTGTTACTTATCAATGGTACATTTTGCTTCCAAATGAAAAAAAAATACTGTATTAACTACAAAGAATACTGATAGAAAATAATTTTTTGAGTAAAATTACATTTCTACTTGTCTTTATTCTATGTGTGTGTATCACAGAGTTACGGTTCAGAGGGTCCAGGTGGCAGGCATGAGGGGCCCAGCCTTCGTTGGAGTTTGGCTCTAAAGTCCACAGGAGCTTCTTCAATTGGACACATTCTACAGGTACATATATACACCTAGCAAAACAACAAGACAAAAAAGTCACATAATGGCGAGTTCACATGGCAAGATTTTTATGCCGATTTTTGTCCTGATTTTGCCCTTCTGACAATCTTAAGGACGGCTCTTAAGATAATCTTAAGAGACATTCCTGCTGTATGTGGTGTGTTAAGAGTGATCTGGTCCACTCGGACCACTGCAATCTACACTTGGGGATATTAGACATGTTGGATTGTCTTGGCCCAATATCACAACGTGTGCAGTGTTCCCTTGAGGACAAACGACAACGCAGCCTGTTCAATGTGATGTGTCGCCAATCAGAAAGCGAGGTGATGGAAACATGGAGGGGAAAATCAGAAAAAAAACAGAGACTCTTTTGAAAGTTTGAATTAACAACGATATTAATATGCGTTAGATGTGCT
The DNA here is from genome assembly GCA_014839685.1 of Anableps anableps. Classification (NCBI taxonomy): domain Eukaryota; kingdom Metazoa; phylum Chordata; class Actinopteri; order Cyprinodontiformes; family Anablepidae; genus Anableps; species Anableps anableps. The sequence goes on from CM026071.1 coordinate 21,769,081, forward strand.
GTTTAACCCTTGAGTTTTAATTTAGTGCGCCATATTCAAAAAAATGAAAGGTATTAATTCTTGATATAATATTATTGTTTATACTAAATTCCTCAAGACTGCTCAGCAGAAGTGTATCCAGGAAGTATTTAAAGTGGGCTAAATAGGAGCCAGTGATGATCTTGGGGTATCACAGCACAATGAAAACCCAGGCAGGAAGCAGAGCTGCAATACAAAGTGAGTGACAGATATCAGACTCACAACATGAAGGTGAAAGATTGACATAAATATTAAGACATAAAACACAAAAATAATTCTAACTGAAGCCATTTATCTTCTTTCTTATGTTGTTATTCATTAAAAAATATTATCCACGTAGGACTTTCTCTATAATACCCCTATAATCAAGGGGTATTATAGTGGGGTGGACTAATCTAAGATGGTTTTGTGTGTTTTTCTGAGCAGAGGGACCATCCAAACCTCAGGTAGAAAAAAAAATTGCATTGATGTTCTTTTTTCCCTCCAAGTTATTCCAACAGATCATTGCTGCAATACTTGTTAAGCATATCACTGTACTCAGCTGTAACCATAACAGCAGCACCTGTAATTTATTGTTTGTATTAAATTCTTATCTACCATGTGTAAAGTACAGTGTAAAATATGCACATGTTAGAAGTTACTACAATACTCAATAAAATAGATATAAATCTGTGGCACGCAACACCACGAGACACTTCCACCATGTCTGCCAAACTGGCAGGCATAGCTCAAACATTTTTGCAAACACTGTATTATACACAGCAGATAATTGCAGCTTTGGGCATTATATGACTGATTTAACCCAACCACTGCTACTCATGTGATTAGTTTGGCCTTTTAAAATAACTGAAATTTTCAAAATAAAAGCCCCACTGTTCCTTACCTAATCTCTACATTTTAAGCTGATAAAACAGTACATTGCAACATTGGCATAGGACGCAGGCTCCATACCATTAACATGCTAGTGATACCCCACATTCTAATGTTAACCTTAAAGTTATAATTAGCATTCTAGCTAATTGTGATATAAAAGAATGGAGTGAGTCAATATCAGTCAACATGACAGGGATAGCCCACATCCTGTTAACAGCATTTTAGCTATCCTTAGCATTTTAGCAAATTTTACCATACACACTAATTTTTGGATACTGAATGGAGGAAATCAATGTTATTCAGCAGTGATAGCCCACATAGCCTACTAACCCATCCTGGACCCATTTCAATTTGCATATAGGGAGAACAGATCGAAAGAAGATGCCATTACTATCATCGTCCACAAACTTCTGGAACATTTATAGCAAATACGCGAGGCTGCTCTTTGTTGATTTTAGTTCAGCTTTCAATGCCATACGGCCGAACAAGCTCTGAACAATGAGCAACACTATGCAACTGGATTTTGGACTTTTTAAATAACTGCACAGTGTGTGAGAGGGAGCAAGCAGACTTCCTCCACTTTTTACATCAGCACAGGGGCCCCACAAGGCTGTGTGCTCAGGCCAGCGCAATATACTCTCTTGACCTCACTCACGACTGCACAGTTTTTTCACCATCAAATTTCATTGTTAAATATGCTGATGACATCACACTGTCAATGACAACGAGACAGCATATAGAACTGAAGTACAACAATTGGTATCATGGTGTCACAACCACTACTTGGTTTTGAACATAAAGAAAACCAAAGAAATAATTGTGGATTATTGCAAAGTAAAAACATCCACTCCGCACTTCATACATCAGAAACAAAGTTGTTGAGAGGGTCACAAAATTTGAATTTCTGTGTGTGACAGTGACAGAGAACCTGACCTAGGGTACTAACATTGCTTCAACCATTGGAAAGGCCCAGAAGTGTCTTTTCCCTCTGAGGAAACTGATATGGGCCCAAAAGTCCTCACCAGCTTATGATCAACTTCTGCAACTGTGCTATTGGAAGTGTATAATAATAATAATAATAATAATAATAATAATAATAATAATAATAATAAATTTTATTTGAGGTGCCTTTCAAAAACCCAAGGTCACCTTACAAAAACAAACAGACAAAAAACAAGAAATAATAAACAGAGTCAGCAACATATAAAGCAACTCAGTAAACAAGATGCAACAACAGTTAATCCATTTTAAAGTGAATATGCCAGTTTGAACAGGTGTGTTTTCAGCTGTAATTTAAAAGAGGGAAGAGAATCTACGTTCCTAATGGCAGGAGGAAGGGAGTTCCAAAGCCGAGGAGCACATCCTATTAACCTATGGATTCCTGGTGTGGTTTTCCAGCTGCACTAAGGCAGATCAGCAGGCTCTGCTGTGGGTGGTTAAAACAGCTAGGAAGATCATCGGGATTACCCTCCCAGAGATCAAAACCATCTATACAACCCACTGTTTGAGACGAGAGAACAACATCCTGTGGGACAGGTACCATCCTGCACATGGCCTATTCCATCTGTTACACTCAGGCAGAGGGTACCGGTCTATAGGTGCCAGGACCACCTGAATGGCTCACAGTCTGTACACACAGGCTGTGAGACTGTTAAACAAACAGCCTCTCTCTCTGACCCTGCCCAATATCCTTACATCTCAAATCACTTCATGACAACAACTGTGAACTGGATATTGCATTGCTACAGCAACCAACTATTACCCCTTCAAAATCTGACTGTTTACAGTTCTCCCCTTCTTCTATCCTGCCCTTAGATGCTGTATTAGTATCTTTGTTTACACTGATCATTAGAACCTTGCAAAGTTCACTTTTGCACCACTATAGGGTAATTTATTTATTTCTTTGTAGATGTATGGTTCTCCATCACAATTTCCTTGCTATCATAACTGTTGTTATTATGGCAATGACAATAAAGTAAAGTATAAGTATAATAATGGTAGCAGTTAGGCTAACATAAGCATTTTAGAAAATTCTGATATTAAAGCTAAATTTAACAAACTGAATTGAGTAAGTCAATGTTTGTCAACATGCAAGTGATAACCCACATATCCATGGTAGCAGTTAAGCTAACATTAGCAATTTAGCTAATTTTGATATGAAAGCTAAACTTTACATACTAAAGGAATTAAGTTGATGTTGGTAAACATGCCAGTGATACCCCACATGCTATGTACTACACTTTATTTAACCTTAGTATTGTAGCTAATTTTAGCTTATACACTAATGTTTGCATACTGAATGAAGTAAGTCTGTGTTACTCAACATCCAAGTGATAACCCACATATGGTAGCAGTTAAGCTAACCAGGGTTTCCCCCAGTGTATTATGAGCCTGGCAGCCTAACAGGTTTTACAGGCTTTTTCAGGTATTGTCAATAATGTCTTCCAATAACATTATTACCTAGAATAAATAAATAAATTATTACCATATTTTATTAAAATTTCTTGTTAACTTTTAACATTTTTTAACACAAAAACACGGTGGACCACTGGTGTATTACCCTAGCAACCCAACCACTGGGCTTAACAAGTTTTCTGGGGGAAACCCTGGATAACATAAGCATTTTAGCCAATTTTGATATGATAGCTAGGGTTTACATACTAAATGGATTAAATCAATGTTAGTCAACATGCTAGTGATACCCCACATGCAACTGACTACATTTTAGCTAACCTTAGCATTTTAGGAAAAATTTGATTATACACTGCTGTCTGCATAACAAATGGAGTACGTTACTGGGGATAAACATGCTACTTTTAGCTCACATGCTCTAACCGAATTTTAGCTAACATTAGCATTCCAGCTAATTTTAGCTTAAACATGTTTGCATACTGAATGGAATAAGCCAATGTTAGTCAACATTCTAGAGATAACCCATGTGCTACTGGTACCATTTAAGCTAACCCTAGCATTTTAGCCAATTTGAGTTTATATGCTGCTGTTAGAGTTTGTAGAGTATGTTACTGGAGGTCATCATGCTAGTGATAGCCCTTATGCTAAGGTTAGCATTTTAGGTAACCTGTGTTACCTGTGTTATCTATGTTAGTTTTTCCCCTTGGATTGTAGTTCCTTTTAAGAGTTAGCCACTACCATCTGGAGTGATGGTGGTGATGGTGGTAGTAGTTCATCCTGTAACTGGTGGGTTGCTGGTTTGGACCCCCACTCCATCTGTCTCTTGTTGTGTCCTTTGTCCTTTGGACAAGACACTTTACCCACCTTGCCTGCTGGTGGTGGTCAGAGGGCTTGGTGGTGCCAGTGCATGGCAGCCTCGCTTCTGTCAGAGTGCTCCAAGGCAGCTGTGGCTACATTGTAGTAGCTTACCACAATCAGTGTGTGAATGTGTGTGTGAATGGGTGAATAACTGAATGCAGTGGGAAGCACTTTGGAGTCCTCTGGACTAGATAAAGAGCTATACAAGTGCAGGCCATTTTCCATTTCGTTCAGGTCCCTTTGTGTTAATTTGTCTTCCTCTCTCATTTTCCATTTTTCTCCCTGCCACAGCTGTACTACATTTCCTCTGATTAGTTCATCTGGCTCCTTTGACATTTCCCATCCCTTTCTCAATACTCAACCCCCTGTTTTTCGTTTGTCCTTTATTCTTCCATTCGACTGTCTGTTACACTCATGATAGTTCCATGTTCTGTTCCCTTTGTGACCGCTCTGTAAGTCTCTTTTTTTCATTATAAAAAACTGTACTTTTTGCCTCATGTGCTGCCTGTATTTTGGTCCAACTAGAAACCAAACATGACAATGGGGCTTTCAAAGTCACCTTAATTATACTGAGAATAAAATACACACAGGTGATTTATATTTGCTAATTAAGTAACTTCTAAAGGCAGTTGCTTGAACTTGATTTTATTTAAGGTTATCAAAGTAAAAGGGCATTGAATACAACTACATGCCACACTTTTCTGAGTTTTTCTTCTTGTGAAACCTTTAAAAATAGACACTTCTTATTCCATTTCATAATTGTTTAATATTTTGTGTTGGTCTATCGCAAAAACTGACAATGAAATGCATCATAGTTTGTGAGCAGCACATTCAAAGTAATGGTTCAAAGTAAAGAATGCTTTCTAATGACCCAATTTATTTCATTGTGATAAAATACATTAGACACAATTGTCAAATAAATGGCTGTGCATTCTGTTAAGCTACTCTTTGGGAAATTTCTCAAAATATCACTGTTATAATGTTACCAATTAAGATGTTTTTGTATCTTTGACCCAGGACGTGTGCCCATGAGGTCATCACTACTGGTCCTGCTCCTCCTGATCGCTGTCCAGGCTGTACTGAACATGGGAGGTGGTTTGGCCCAGAGCCCTGGAGCAGCCAGTCACAGAGCAGGGCAGCAGGAGACAGCAGCAGCCAGGAAACACCTTTCTCAGGATCATACTTCACATAAGCAACACAGGACCACCCATCACAGGACCAAGAGGCCACACAGTGCAGCTTCAAACATACACAACAGAAGCCCTGTCATTGAACGCTCTCCAGCAGGTTCCTTTCCAGACCCCTCCTGCCCAGTGGTGGACCCGAAGTTGTTCTCTAAGAGACGTTATCGTCCCTCGCCCCGTGTTGTCTTTAGCGAGGTAACCCCCTCGCATGATGTTCTGGATGGTGAAGGTTATGACATTGCAGGGGTGAGGGGGCTAAGGGTAAGGCGCAAAGCGGGATCACACACCATGCATCGAGGAGAGTATTCTGTGTGTGACAGCATAAATACCTGGGTGAACAAGACACGAGCCACCGATATGTCTGGAAATGAAGTGACTGTACTCTCCCATGTTACAGTCAACAACAAGGTAAAGAAACAGCTTTTTTATGAGACCACCTGCAGATCCCCGACACACAGGGGTTCTGGAATTGTAAATGGGGGACGGCCTGGAGGACGGGGTGGAAAGCAAGGCTCCAAGTCAGGCAACTCGGGTTGTCGTGGCATTGACAGTCGCTACTGGAACTCTCACTGTACCAACACAGACATATATGTAAGCGCCCTGACCGTTTTCAAGGAACAGACAGCCTGGCGTTTCATCCGCATCAACGCTGCATGTGTGTGTGTTCTCAGCCGGAATTCTTGGTCAAGAAAACCGGGGCACTGACTAAGGCTGACCACTCTTGACCACTGGACTATGAAAGCAAACACACATTTCTACGAAACAGCCACTGCAGTTTCTATGCCAATGCTCCTAACATACACTTCCACTGATTACAGCATTTAATAAACATACACACACTTACAAACACATTTCTTCATTCAGTCCCTTGTTCCCTGACCCTACCTCAGTCAAAGAAGTCCAAGTAGTTTTAAGTTATGAGGACCGCATGTCATATTTATGGTTTATACAGACAAATATAAAAGTATATACAGTATGTGTATATATACAAAATTATTTCAACTTTTTAAATGTTGATGTTATTATTGTTGTTGTGTTGTCCATGCTGTTATTTATTAAACACCTCAGTGCTTGCCTGCCTGGTTGTGCCTTTTTGATCCCTCTTGGATTTTGAACCATTCTACCATCAGAGTGATCACTCACACACTCTTACAGTGCTGTGAAAAAGTATTTGTTCCTCCCTTTTTTGCTTTTTTGTCACACTTATATGTATAAGATCATCAAAAAATTTATATCAGAAAAAAACTAACCAGGATAAATAAAAAATTACAGTTGTCAATGCTTATTCTCTTTGCTATTGGACAAAAATAGCTAATCCAAACAAGTGGCTGTATCATGCTTCATGGCAATGGTTGCCATCAAAAGTTTGAGATAACTGACAATGAGACTTTTACATCACCGCAGAGGGATTTTGGTCAAGGACTTTGCACAATCGTTTCAATTTAGCCACTTGAGCTTAAATTCAAATAATGATTGGACATTCTTCTTCTGGATTTTCTTGTAGAGAGCAAAATTTGTGGCTCCATCATTTACGAATGTCATTCAGGTCCCGAGAAGCAAAGCAACCCTCGACCATCACACTACTGTCAGTGTTTGAATGTCTGATAGTGTTTTTTGTTGCTGTTGTTTTTTTACTATACCTTTAAACTAGATGTAATGTGCACACATGTTCTAAAAATTCCACTTCTTTCTAATCAGTCCAAAGAATATTTTCCCAAGAGTCTTTGGGATTACCAACGCGTTTTGACAAATTTAAGATGTGCCTTCATGACTTTTTGGGATAGCAGTGGTTTTCACTAAGAAACCTACATGGATGCCATTTTTGCCCAGTCTTTCCTATGAACACTGACCTTAACTGAGGTCTTCAAATGCTATACTGAGTTCTTCTGTGACATCCTGAATCTGTTGTTAATGCACTCTTGGAGTAATTTACCTCCATCTTTTCTTTATTTGTGGATAATGGCTCTCCCTGTTTATCATTGGAATTCCAAAGCCTAAGAAGTTGCCTTGTAACTCTCTCCAGACCAATAGATTTCAATGACTTTGTTTCTCATGTAAGATTGGGGTATGATGGTTTTTGAGACCATGCAGCCTACTTCTTGTTATCAGACTGGGTCTATGTAAATGATTTCTTGATCATACAGGTCTGGCAGTAATTAGGCTTTGGTGTGGATGAAACTGAACAAAAATGTAGTTAATTACAGTTAATTCATAATTTAACATGGGGCTGATTAAGTTTTCTCACAGGGTCAGGTTGGTTTGTATACCATCATTTCTAGGCCATAAGCCGCTACTTTTTTCACACGTTTGAACACTGCGATGTGGCTAATATGAGTTTTTACTGGAAAAGCTGGACTGCTGCATGAGAAAGCTCAAGAGCGAATTTGCCTCGAGACAAAAGTGACATTAAGAGCAACAACGAACGAGAGACTGAGGAAGTGTGTTTGAGACTGTTCAATTTCAACACGAAGATGACTTTAGTGGTTTTAGTGCACAGGAGTCAATGACTTTTCCTGGTAGGCAACTGTATTTTTTTTTAAAAGGGTCATGACAACAAATTACATTTTTCTGTGGTTTTGGGGGTATATTGTCATTTGTTGTGCACTGATGAGGCCGTGTGAATGTTAAGAGTTGGTATCAAAAGCCCCACTCAAAGGCAGTCAGCTTTGTTTCTTCGCTCAAAAACAGATGAATCAGAGAACAGTTCATCTTTCTACATAGGTTATCTTTCTATGTAATTCATATTCTCCAATTAGAGCGCACCATCAAGCAAACTTCCCTCCCCCTCCACTTCCCGCCTACCCCCAGCTGATACACAGCCTAATTTAAGGGCTACGTTGTGCTAGCATGTCTGACTGCTCCACTTGAAAAGAGGATGGCTACTAAAAAAGGGAGCTGTTATGTCCGATGGAGCTCAAAAACAGATGGAAGTTTCCACTTACACTCAAAGGATGACAGAACCAGAGAAGAATGGCTTACGTTTATTTATGGGGAATTACCACGCAATTATAACCCCAATTTGAGACTATGTTCAGCGCATTTTCCTGAAGAGTTTCCCAAATATGGTTGTAGCCAGAGTGAGATCAACTAGGTAGTGCCACATAACATTACCGTACCCAATTTACTGAGGAGGGAAATCTGGCCTGCTAAAACAACTCCCTACAAAAAGGTGACATTCTTTTGTTAAAATTAAATTCTTTGGATAATTGACATATGCAGCAATATCAGCTACATGAAATAGTTTATACAGTGATGTCACCACCATTTTAAGCAGCGTGTCACAGACACTGTTTGGAGATGCATTTACAGTACGTAGTTGTCTATGTTACTGCTAGTACTTCATTCAAAATTTCAAAATCTTTCTGTGTAACATCTTTCTATGTAAATGTCTCATGTTACAACATGGACGCCTGTGGCTTATAGACAAGTGTGGCCCATATAGACACTTTTTTTTCTTTTCAAAGTTAGTGGGCTTCTTTTCAATGATATATTCGGGTGTGCTTGATAGTCCAAAAATTAAGTTAGCTATTTAACATTAAAAATAAAATCATAAACTAAAAAACTGCTTTTTTATTTTCTCCAGTTATCTTTGGCTGATTTTAAAAATGTTTAATGATAGGAAATATTTAAGTGAAACAAAAAATGAAAATTGAAGATATCTGTAAAAATTCTTTTCACTCAACTTTAGGACTTTTATTCCTTTGTTTTCTAAATTTACTTTTTTCCAAGGTCTGAAGGATAACTTTTCCTCATGATACATTTTCACAGTACAAGCTGATGATAAAAGACCAGATAATGCAAACTTAAGCATAGCAGCCTAAGGGTTTAGCTTCTATAAACAAACAGAGAAGATTAGTTGGAAAAGGCTTTAAGGAAAACATAATTTGTAAGTTTATCTTTAGGTGGTTAAGTTTTCTTTTCTTTCTCTCTTTGTTTTTATGTAAAATTTGGCTTTTATATCTAGCTTTTTATATCTATTCTGTTTAAATTATTGAAACAATGTACCTCTTATAGAGTTATTTATTCAAAATAGACTTTTATTGGCAGTCAGTAACAAAGCTGAGTTGACTAAAGGTTTACAACAATAATTTCAATAATTATTCCCTCTGTGACTGAGCATAAATTGCTAATCTGACTAAAAGCATGAAAAAACAATAGAAATGCATTAACAGCATTCAGGGAGGTGTCTTATCACCTTAGAAACCAACTCTAACCACTTCACCACTCCAAAAGGTGCTAGCCAGTATGAATCGTGCATGCAAATTCATAAATTTAAGTATTTTTATACCTAAAAGGTAAATATACAAATCAAATATACAAATCAAATATACAAATATCACAAAAATGTGAAACTGCAGTTAACAACCTATAATCAAAAATATGGCTGTCTCTATTACAATTTTTTTCCTTTTGAAAAGACAGTTATTGAAAGAAAAAGTATTCTTTAAGTAATAATTTCCTGTACATGAAAAAAATAACGCTAAAACCTTCCCTTAATGACAGAATGCCAATGTCAAAATGAAACTGATGCCCAAAGAATAAGAGATGACCATAAAAAGCACTTTAAAGGTGGGAATTGCCTCTCTATCAACTCTTAAATAGTGGAATGTATTAGGGTCTGTAAAACAGGACAAAACGTTAAGGTAAAACTGTTCATCTGCAGGTTGCAAGGCCTGTGAGCAGAGCAGCAGACATTTTTACAGGGTTTATATGAAAATAAATCAGAGACAGACTTGACCTTATATCAAAGGTAAACACAGAAGCATCTGGATATGATAAAGTTGTTTTGGAAACAACCAACAAATACCTGAGGTACTTGGGCTGAGCATATTGAAGAAAGGGGGCAAAAATTAGATAAGAATTTAGGAAACTATGGTATCAACAGCAGCAGAGTTGTCCACTGAATACCAAATATTTGTGACAAGCTGATAAATTTTCAAGTACTCATACTCTACAAGAAAATACTAAAGAGAGCAAACCTTTACACATGCAAGAATAACAAATTAACATTTTGAAAAGATGTCATACATGTTTAACACGTTTAAAAAAATTGTTTCTATTTGTTTATAGCTAAATATGGCTGCTAGATATACATTACCTTTAAGGGAACACTCATTTCATAAATAGGGCTTTACAAACTCACATAAATTAAATGTTTTTGACTCCTGTCTTACAAAGGTAAACTCTCTTTACAAGGTTTTTTAATCCTTCATTGTAAAAAACCATGGCATTACAGGTGTTAGTGCAGGGTTCAGAATTTTCATTATTTTCTGCAGGGCTTTAGCCAATTTATGCTGTGGGGTAATCTGAAATACCACTAAATTTGAAAAGAAACCAACTAATCTAAAAGGAAGTTATCTAAGAGTTTATTTCAATTAGTTTCAATTTTTTGAAGAGTTTGGAGGAGCAACCACACCATGTATCCAAGATATGGCCTACAATTGTGTAAGTGTTTTAAGCTATGCTTCAACCAGACAGTGAGAGCAGGGGCGGACTGGGACAATAATCCAGGCCAGGAATTTGATACCATCCCAGACCACCACCATTGAATTGACGCAAACCACCAAGACTGATTTTAATTTAAATCAAGGTTGGGACAGTTATCTGTCGAGACTAACAGTAAACTTTACATTGAAACAAATTGAAATGTTTCATATCATGCATTCAAGATAAAGGTCATATAGAACTATCCTCATATATAGACCAAATAAAATTTATAGCAGGTTATGAGGATATATTGTGTCAAGTGAAAAATACAATTTAGCAGAAAAAGACAGCTAAAGAACAATTAGAACAAAATATGTAACAAAAAAAAAAAAAAAAAAAAAAAAAACATGCATGCCCCTGCTATCTCAAAGGATTACACAGTTATGGATGATATTAAATTTTCTACATTAACATAAATGTCCTCTGAGCTACTAGTATGAGTTTTATATTATTAGGAAACATTTTTTGGTTGAAAAGAAAGAAGGTGCAGATCTCGCCAGCCTCCAAATCATGATGATCACAACATGTATGCTATTTTAAAGAAATAGAGTTATGTGTGACAAAACATTTTCCACAAAATAACACCTTCTCTGAGCTGTTGGTGTGACTTTCATATCTGTGGCATATGTTTTAGGGTTAAAGGAGATGGGACTCTATAGTAAGAATTGAATAAGACTAGGTCTATTTAGAGTTTTTGAAGAAGGGTACACAAACAACCAGGGTGGTATTATTTTTGTACTTTGATAATTAATATATTGCATTAATATAAGTACCTTACATACATGTTTAATTAATATTCTTTGAATATTAATTAAACTAAATGAAAATTAAATGCAATTAAATATGTCATCATTATTAAAGTGGCATATTTTATTTTAATATAAAAATTGATGGGACTTTTTTTTTTAAATGACGGACAACAAAAAAAGTCTGTCTCAACTCTGAATTATATCTTTACATTGTTTGATTTACGTAATATTTGTACGTTTTCAGACCTACAGATCACAAAGTTGTACACTTTACCATCAACAGTGGGTGTCAATGTAGTCTCACTCAGACATCCTATTTGCCCCCATACCAGCGTTTAACCGACTGGATGTTGTACAGTGCTTAAAATATGTTGTTGGTAGAAAAAGCGGGGACCGTGACCTTTTTTGAATTAATCTGCCAGAAAACATCACCTTTTAAAGGACATTCATGGATATTAAGAATATTTTTAAAAGCTGTCTTGTCGGTCATATTTGTGGGTGTTTTGAGCAATGCACGTTACTGCGACAGGGCATCCAAATCTCAACAGACATGCGCTTCTCAGCATAACACCTGTGCACAACCTGGTGTCTCTCTGCACTGCTGTGACAGAAAGCCTCAGAAAATGAAAGGAGCAGGTGAAGGGGTGTGTGTGTCTTTTCCGTATCGCAACTGCAGTGTGTGGGAGTTTCAGCCAGGCAGAAAGGCCACCCGAGTGAGCCACATGAACAGCATGGATTGTATTTTTATTAAGTATTACCTGAACTGAACCTTTCTCCCACCCCTCAGCAACCCTGAGCGGGCCAGGCCAGCAGTCAGGCTACCGGGAAATGTCCCAGATCTTGATGGCCAGTCCGCCCCTCTGTGAGAGACGTTTCATCTGGGGCTAGGAAAAAAAACACTATGTCGTTGCTTTCGTGATTCAATTTCCTTTTCCAGTTAAAATCTAATTTTGCATTTCATTTGCCAATCAAGGTTCCAGAGTCTGGAGGAAGAGCAGAGAGGCACGTAATCTAAGTTGCTTGAGGTCCATTGTGGAGTTTCCACCGGTTAGCCACAGCCAGAGCAGCCACCTACCAAAATAATTCTGAACACACCATGCCTCCCTCTGATGATAAGCTTTATGGAGATGCTAATTTCAAATTCCAACAAGACTTTGCAACTGCCCACTGTGAAAGATATCAATACCTGGTTTAATTACCTTGCTTGACCTAAACTCCAGAGAGAATCTAAGAACTATTGTCAAGAGGAAGGTAAGAGATAGTATGCGCAACAACTCAGATGAATTAAATGCTAGTATTAAAGCAATCAAGGGTTCCTAAACACCTGAATAGCACAACAGGGTGATCACCTCCATGCTACTTTTGAAATATTCAAATTTGTCTGAGGAACTGAGGTTTGGATTTTTGTGAGCTGTGAACCTTGTTTATCAAAATTAACTGGAATTAAAGCTTGACATGTATCACAGTGTGTCTACTTAAATCATATATGAATCACATTTTGAATTAAATTACTAAAATAAAATGTTCAACTACATTTTAATCTGCGGCAATGCCACTCTTTATTATGGGAGCATTTTACGTTTCATTTAGGCAAAAGACCATTTTTGGTTGGACAATGCCGCCCTCTTGTGGTGGAAAACAGAACAGTGTTGTGATTTTCCCATTGATTCCCACCACCACCACCACCTATCCTCACATCACCAGGTGTCTGGCTGTTCTCTCACCATCACTAATGCTGCTCCCTCACACATTATTCTTCCAGCATAACAAGCACACAGTGTGTTTCCAGGAAACATCATCACACCAAGCCTGTCTCATCTAAGTTTTTTTTTTTTTCTTCAGAAACTGACTCTAAATAACCTCTCCATTTGGCAGAAACTGCAAACAGGCATTGAGTTACTAACAGAACATTGCCTCCTTTTGATCCTGCAACAGCTGTGAAGTTATACCAGGTATTAATGTGCATAAAAAGATGGAGATAAAGCAGAATTCACAGTAAAGATGTAAAGAGTTGTAGATTATGTTTCCTTATGATCCACCTTACTGTTTCCACTTTCACAATTTAGTTGAAGGTTGCCTTGATAAACACGTAAAAAGCAGTCCTTTCACTTCACAGAAATAACTGATTTTTTTAAATGCAACTTTTTACCATTTTTATTATTATTATTATTATTATTATTATTATTATTATTATTACTAATTAAGCATGATGAATCATGCTTAATCATAAATAGCATCTAACATGCTAAGTCAATTTGAAGTAAGGAAACAGCTGGAACATGTCTTTTCTTTATGTTTAATGAAAATAGATTATTAATTTCTACATAACACATCCCATTTTAAATTACCTTTTTCTTTTTAATGTTACTAATGGGACTTGAAAGAAAGGTTTTCATCAATTAAAATGTCCAGCTTATCACAAGACACAAATTCAATTGGGGCATCTTAAAGCCACATCTATGTAAGCATAGGAGCAGGAAAACAGCAGAGATTTTCTTTTCATTTGAAAACAACATACCTTTAGTTTTTTTTCTGTGCTTATGAGTTTGTGGTGAAACACGTGACTGAATAATGTCAAATATAACCTGCAGATGATCAAAAACTGGGGCAACTGTGTTTGCATGACATTGAAAAATCATGTCATCAACGTAGCAATAGAGAGATCCATCACTAACATTCTGATCCACATTATTAAAATAAATTAAAAATACGATCCTGATACAGAGCTTTGAGGAACACGTTTGGTAAGATTTTGGTAAAAGTATGAAAGACCCCTGAGATACTTCGACCAAACAAAAAACAATTTTGAAACTTAGTACCACAAGTACTATGAAAGAAGTATTTACCCCTGATAGATTTATTTTAATTTTGCCTACTTGTCATGCTTAATGTCAAACAAATTTTAATATCAGTACCTGGACAAATACAAAGAGGAGTTTTCAAATGAGGCTTTCATTTATAAAGGAAACAAACCCATCCAAACAGACCAAGCAGTACTTGCAAATATGATTGCTCTCCTTGTTAGATCATCAACAATCTAACTTTTATTTTAGTTAATTTCTTTAGCCATATCCAGGTCTGTTTCGATCTGTAGAATCAGGGAAATTCCCTAAATGGAACCTGTCTGACAAAATGAAGTAGGCTGAAAGAAATGAAAAAGCACATTCTCCCCTGATCTAAAAAAAACCCATATAACCCATACAACATAAGCAGCAATGAAATGATTTGAAGCACACCGGCGGCTCTATCTCTGGCTAAAACATTAGAATTAAAGTACGGGGGAAAAAAAAAAATCAAAATTAGTGTTTTGGAGTAACCTAGTCAAAGGGACTTAAATCCAGTTGAGATCATTTGCAGTGATTTTAACAGGACATTCATGCACAAAAACCACCCAATGAGTGTGAATTAAAACAATTCTGCAAAGAAGAGGATGAAAATTGCTCAATAGCAATATGAAAGACTTAGTGTCATTTATCCCAATCACTTGACTGCAGTTGCTTCTGCCTTTGCAGATGACACCACTGTTATTGGTCTGATCAATGACACTGATTAGTCTGCATACAGACATGAGGTGGATTAGCTGGGCCACTAGTGTGGTCAGAACCACCTGGAGCTTAACCTGCTCAAGACCGTAGAAATGATGGTGGACTTCCAGAGGACACCTCCTAACACTTCCTCCCCTCACTTCTCCTCAACAACACTGTGGATTACTTCCGGTTCCTAGGAACTCCCTGAGATGACTCTCACAGATAGGAGCTGTTTGGAAGAAGGCCCAGCAGAGACTATACCTTCTGCAGCAACTCAAGACTTACAACCTGCCACAGGAGCTAGTAGGTCATCCTCTACACTGCCACTATTCAGTCTGTCCTGTGTTCATCCCATCACTGTGTGGTTTGGCTGATCCACAAAACAGGATCAAACCAGACTGCAATGAACAATTAGGTCTGCAGAGTGGAGCATCAGGGTTGACTTTCCCTCCATCAAGGACTTGTACAGGTCTAGGGTCAGGAAAAGGGATGCTAAAATTTCGGCAGACCCAATACATCCAAGACACAAACTGTTTAGACTTTTACCTTCAGGTCACCGTAACAGACCACCATTTACAAAGACGAGTCACCACGTAGACAGTTTCTTACCCGAGACTGTCTTTTTGATGAACGCTTAACAGTGCCCAGATCAATATGCATATTGTACAAATTAAACATTTTCTTCTTCTCTTGTAAAAATACTGTATATATACATATTTACAAGATTATCTATATTTTTTGATGTATACGTTAAATGTCTTCATTGAGAGAAAAAGCAGAACCGAAGTCAAATTCCTTGTTTGTGTGCACAAACTTGGCAAATAAAGCTGATTCTGAAAATGATATAGCACTGTTGTTGCCTTAAAGTGAAGCTTTGAAATTACCAGCAGATGGCAGGACACTGTTATAGATGGAAAGTCTCCTTCACATCCAAAATATCCTAAAATTCCGCTGTTGGTTCATTGAATATTGACTTCCTCAAATATGTCGGAAATGGCTGGGAAGCTGAAGTAGATAAATATGATCTCAGCATATTTCCAAGAAACTGTGTCTATTTCTAACCTATAAATCAACATGACATATGTGATATAAATGGCCTGGTCATATATATATATATATATATATATATATATATATATATATATATATATATATATATATATATATATATATATATATATATATATATATATATAGCTATTCCCAAGAAGACCATGACTTAACCACATTATTTTCCCCCACATACTTAAATCGACATAGCAACTGAACCACCACTGGCACAACAAACAAGCTAGGACTCATTGGTCTTATCAGCTTGTCCTTTTACTTTGGGCGGGATCCAATCTAAACTTTTCTGTTCCCTGACCATCCTCCGTAATTCCTCCCCTGGGTCTAAGAGCACAAATTTTCACTCTAACTAAAATAATTCTGGGGCAGAACAGTACAAAAGTAACACGGATAATTAATCTTTTCAATACAACATTAAGCAGCTTGTTTGTGAAAGCCTTGATGTCTGTCCCTTCTCCGTCACGTCATTCCTATCTAACTACGCCGCCTTCCATCAATCAGCTTGGCAGAGTGCTTTGTTACTCAATAAGGACATTTTCTAACCATAACCTAATTGCCACTAATAAAACAGAAGGCTCTTTGACTGTTCATCCCGTTGTTCTCTGTGGCCGTGTGGAAAATATTTATGCTGAACACACTTTTAGTGCTCTATCAAAGTTCCTGCTCTTTTCATGTTAGCAGTAGTACATTTAGTTTGTATCTTCTTTGTGCTTAGCAACTGCTAGGTTGGAGTAAGTTGGAAAATTCATTAACACTGACATGGAAAAAGGTCAAATCCAACTCAGGCAGAGAGTGCGGTAATGGATTAGCTTCACTCAACATCCAAAACCTGAAAATGAGCCCAGACAGTACAGTTACACAGTTAAACAGTTACTGCAGTGTTAAAACAGATTGCTCTTTAGGTGAAAGAGTGGCTAAAGTCTCGTTGTTTAATACAACTGTTTATTACTACTTAACATTTCAATGGAATGTTGTTACACAAAAGTCCATCTATCTATCTATCTATCTATCTATCTATCTATCTATCTATCTATCTATCTATCTATCATAAAGATTTGTTAAACAAATAAGAAGAATCTTTTATGCAGAACCACAATTTCACACTGACATTTTTGGAAAAGGAGGTCAAAAAATGTTTCTAACTTATTATTTTTAATAATTACATTACAAAGGAAAACAGATGAGTTGTGTTTATATTTCCTCCTAGTTAACGTTCCAATCTTAAAAAGTGTTTTTCTGGATGTTTGATAGTTAATCTTTGTCACATAT
Source organism: Anableps anableps (assembly GCA_014839685.1). Classification (NCBI taxonomy): domain Eukaryota; kingdom Metazoa; phylum Chordata; class Actinopteri; order Cyprinodontiformes; family Anablepidae; genus Anableps; species Anableps anableps. The sequence goes on from CM026071.1 coordinate 21,786,526, forward strand.
TAACAGTTTACTGTTACTTTAACAAGGCAATGGTAGTGGTGTAAAAACAGACCAGAAACAAGGTTTTGGAACGGGTTTCTGAATAAACCTGTCATTCGTTTTAGCATTAACACAGATGGTAACAAACTTTGAATCAAAAAGGAGGTTGGAACATTTTTATATATAAGAGACTATGCATAAGCAACATTTTTAATGGAACATATCTCTCCTGAGCAACCAACAACAAACTCTACATCGAGTAGCTTCAACCCCCCCTTGAGCCACCCTCGGCTGTATTGAAAGGGGCGGTCTGGAAAGATTAAGCGGATCCTGCGGTCTTTTGTGCAGAAGGCTATGTATGTATGTATGTGTGTGTGTGTGTGTGTGTGTGTGTGTGTGAGTGTATGAGAGAGGAAGAGAGAGAGAGAGAGAGAGAGAGAGAGAGAGAGAGAGAGAGCGCCTCCAAGTGCTTTCGGTTGGACCGCTAGCTTATTGTCAGTTTGTTCCAACAGCGTGAGCATTTTACACGGATAAATACCAACATCCAGTCGACATGGGGAAGGTAGAAGGAGGAATGAAATGTGTGAAGTACCTTTTGTTCGTCTTCAATTTTATATTCTGGGTGAGTGCCTATCGCATATTTGCTGGGCTGCGTGATGAAAGAGATGCGAGTTGAGCAAGTGCAACAGTGCAGAATAGTAGCTACTCCCCTTAAGCATCAGATAGCCAGGGTTTAGGCAAACGCTTTGCCTTGCTTTAAGTATATGCCTCGCGGAACTGCCCCGCGCGGCGCAGAAAGGGTGACAGTCTGAGGTTTGTTTTTTTTTGTTTTTTTTTTTTTTTTGGTTTGGGCTCACCGGGCACAAATCAGATTTTCCACAGAGGAAAAGAAAAAACCCGCCCTCCTTTTCCCCGGGAAGCGTGTTTTTGAAAGGAAGGCTGAATGAAAAGCCAGAGAGAGGGAAAGAAACTGACAGGGCATGGAAAACAAACTGCTGGCCTTCAGCGCCACGTTGCTTCAGCAACAAACTCCACAAAGCTCTCTGATTAAGTGACGATGCAACCACAACACTTCCTCTTTTAAATGTTTTGGAAACTGCAGCTCCTCGGCTCCCAGGTGGAGGGCCCACTTAATTACTTTATGAAAAACAGGTGCGTTGATTATTAAAGCCAGGAAGACATGGTTGCCGTCTCCTCAGAAAACATTTATCTGTTCCTGTGCAATCTGTCGTTAATTAATATAAAGTTATAGCATTTATGTCAAATCAAGTTTATATGTACAGCACATTTCAGCAACAAATTAATTCAGAGTATTTTAAATGAAAAAGAATTAACGCAATAGACAAACAATTCATTGCAGTGGTAAACTAAAGAGAAGTCATGGAAAGCTGCAATCCAAACTAGAACTAATGTGTTCCTCTTGATATGAATCAAAGGCAACTCGAAACAAATGGGTTGTTAGCCTTGATTTAAAGGTTTCAGCATTTTTGCAGTTTTCTTTAAGTTAGAAACTGAATGCTGCTTCTGACTTGAACCAGAAGACATGAGTGGTCTGGTTTAATCCCATAATTATCAATACCTCTTGTAGATTAAGGCATAATGTAATATTTTATTCTTAACAACATGTTCCTTTTTACTGGAATCAATATTATGATATTGGATTGGCCTAACTAGAGTCCTGGCTTTAATCTGAAGGAAATCTGTGGAGAAAATAATGGCGATGGCAAGGAGGCCTTTTCAAGCTCAAATATTTAGAGCTCATCACCAAATATTAATTGTCAAAATACCAGTGGAAACAGGTTTTTTTTATATATTTATACGTATGGTGGGTTTGTTTATATATACACTTCTCACAAAATTAAAGGGAACATTAAAATAACACGTTCTAGATCTCAATTAATTAAATATTTTCATTGAAAAACTATTAACACAGTGGAATTGATTGAGAAGAAAATAACACAAAAATTATAAATGTAAATCAAAATTATTACACCATGGAGATCTAAATTTGAATTTATACTCAATATGAAAGTGGAAAATAACATGACAGGCTGATTCAACGTCAGTGAATATTCCTCAAGACAAGTCTGAATGAGGCTCAGTAGTGTGTGTGGCCTCCACGTGTCTGTATAACCTCCTGACAATGCCTGGGCATGCTCCTGATGAGCTGGCAGATGTTCTCCTGAGGGATCTCTTCCCAGACCTGGATTAGAGCATCAGTTAGCTCCTGAACAGTCTGTGGTGCGATGTGACGTTGGTGGATTGACCGAAACATGATGTCCCAGATGTGCTCAATTGGATCCAGGTCTGGCGAACAGGCAGGCCAGTCCATAACATCAACGCCCTCATCATGCAGGAACTGCTGACACACTTCAGCCACATGAGGCCAAGCATTGTCATGCATAAGAAGGAACCCAGAGCCCACTGCACCAGCATATGGGCATATGGTCTCACAGTGGGTCTGAGGATCTCATCCTGGAACCTTATGGCAGTCAGGGAACCTCTGGCTAGCACATGGAGGGCTGTGCAGCCATCCAAATAAATTTTTTCCCACACCATGACTGACCCACCACCAAACCGGTCATTCTGGAGGATGTTGCAGGCAGAATAACATTCCCCACAGTGTCTCCAGACTCTGTCACATCTGTCACATGTGCTCAGTATGAACCTGCTTTCATCCGTGAAGAGCACAGGGTGCCAATGGCGAATCTGCTAATTTTGGTGTTCCCCAGCAAACGCCAATCATCCTCCATGGTGTTAGGCCGTAAGCACAGGCCCTATATGTGGATGTTGGGTCCTCATACCACCCTCATGGAGTCTGTTTGTTTCTGACAGTTTGAGTAGAAACATGCACATTAGTGGCCTGCTGGAGGTCATTTTGTAGGGCCCTGGCAGTGGACCTCCTGTTCCTCCTTGCACAAAAGACGAGGTAGCAGTCCTGCTGCTGGGTTGTAGCCCCCTCCATGTCTGCTGGTGTACTGGCCTATCTCCTGTTACCTATTCCATGCTCTGGTCACTGTGCTGAGAGACAGCAAATCTTCTTGCCACCGCTCGCGTTGATGTTCCATCTTGGATTAGCTGCACTACTTGAGAAACTTCAGTGGGCTGTAAAAAACACCTCATGATACTCTATGCATGACAGCACTGACAAAATGAAAAAGTGACTAAAAGTTCAACCAGAAAGGACGAGAATAGAGAAATGATCTGTGGTCACCACCTACAGAATCACTCTTTTATTGGGGTTGTCTTGCTAATTGCCTCTCCATTTGCACAGCAGCAGGTCAGATTGATTCAGAATAAGTGTTACTACCTAACTGGTGACATTGATTCCACAAAAGTGTGACTGATTTGGAGCTACATTGTATTAGGTGTTCCTTTTATTTTTTTGGGCAGTGTATCTAGCTATCTGTGTGTGTGTATATATATATATATATATATATATATATATATATATATATATATATATATATATATATATATATATATATATATACATATATATATATATATATATATATATATCCTCCAGCATGACCGGTTTGGTGGTGGGTCAGTCATGGTGTGGGGAGGCATTTCTTTGGATGGTCGCACAGCCCTCAATGTGCTAGCCAGAGGTTCCCTGACTCCCATAATATACTGGGATGAGATCCTCAGACCCATTGTGAGACCATATGCTGGTGCAGTGGGCTCTGGGTTCCTTCTCCTCCTGATGAAGAAACATCTTTTTTTGTGTGTAGCGAGGTCCTCTAATGTGCATCTGCAGAGGGGCTGGATAAGGAGCTGAGGGCACTCTGAATGAATCCATTGTGGCAAAAAGGACAATAGCATAATTTCAATGGGATGTTTCAGCTCTGCTAAGCAGCAGCAGCACCTGTCAGAGCCATGAATGCAGTAGTCTCCAGAGTCCCAGCAGTCACTCCACTGACTTCACCTATCTCCACACAGAGCTATCTTTGGTTTGTCATATCTGAGTGTGGAGACAAGCAGCAGTCTAGGAGAGATAGAAGATGAACTACTGTAAGACGTAAAAAAGTGGATTCTTAGTATACAAATTCATGGTATATGGACAGTGAAGGAGAGAGAGGAAAAAAAGAAGGTCAATAGGAGATTGAGAGGGATATTTATGTGCGTGTTTGTGCGCTCACAGGGAAAACATGGACAGTTGGCAGGAATTTGACCCAGATACAGATAAAACAGATCAGCATGATGATAGCAGAGTTACATTCCATAGAGACATGTTATTTTTTTTTTTTAATATTACCAGTGGTTGACAATTGATATTATTATCTTTTTAATATTTTGGGCAGAATATTCTTCAGAAAATAAAAAGACCATGTTTTTCAACAGGATACTTTGTACTGTTTCCGAAAAATGGGCACTTGTAGTAATTCACTGTCATTTTTAGCTAGCTCCATGTTATCAACAAGTAAAAATTAGTATGTCATTAGTGCCTCAATTTAAAAGGATAGATTAGCATTTTTAAAGTGAGTTTCTTTAGAAATTTATAAAGAATTATATACTACATTATATACTTTAAAAAATTGTCTCAAAACAAACATGGATCTGGCACATATTAAACATAGTTTTACAGTCTAAACAAGGATACAGTTCATGCAAATATATTCAGGGGCAGCCCAGTACAATTTCTGTCTTAATTGTAATTTTGCACAATATTTTCTTTAGTGATTAACTGCAGCAGCAGGGTAGGTTGCTACATGTTCTTACTTTTTTCTGCTCTAATTGTCAAGATAGATAAGATCCTGCAGCCATGTCTCAGTAAAACACATAATACTGCATTCTCTATACTCTTGCTGAGACCTTATCAGGTCTTGAAGTTCATCCAACTTGTTAGCTAAAGATCTCAAGTTGTTTATTGTGATGGATGAAAGCGATAGTTTGAACTTCCTCCTTCTCGCTCTCCTCTTTTGCTCTTGCTCTGCATCCATGATGCCTCCTTTTCAACTCGTCTGGGATTTGTGGCTTCAGTTGTGGTATTATTTTAGCTTTTGCAATGTTTATCAGCTGCTCCCTGTTGTGAGCCACCTTGTTGCTATGGTTACGTATCACAACAAATGAGCAAAATCTAAAAAAGTAAAAGCAGAAGAAACGGTTGTCCAAAAAAAGCTATTTTTCCACCAGAAACGCAGGAATGAATGTTTCAAAAAAGAAAACATTTGAATGAAAGTAACGGAACTACTCAAACATGCTGCCACCCTGAGCACTTCAATTCTACACACTATTAGCCACCTTTGCCTCCAATGCCTTTACAACTCAACAGATGAATAATGTAAGGTTTGTTTCGCTGCTTCACTATTTAGTAGCCAACTGTAGAACATAGTGTTGCACGGTTCGGAATTTCACATCTGGGAATTGCACTTTGATGGTGGAACTCAGAATGACAGAACATTGTGATTGGGCTGTTTGTGAAGCTAGTATTTAAACAGATATCATTAGCTTATGTCGCCTGGGAAGTTTACTATTTTACTCTTGCAGATACAGGAGTGTTACTGACTTTTTTTTATGTTACTCTCAAACATCAGTGTCATAGTGTTATTACACCTAGCATGTGGTATCGATTGGCATTTCTTTTTTTTTTTTTTTCTCCTGTCTGCCTCATGAGGAAAGTACCTCTAAATAATGCTTTTGTGTTTGCCTTGTCGGCTAAACAGGGTGCATTTGTTTTTTTTTTTGTTTTTTTTTGTTTTTATAAGGCAGTACTCACCATGTCAACAGGATTAAAAAAATTTCAGCAGCAGTTCATTATTTTGGTCAGGTGAGGGTCTACAGCAGTGGTCTCAAACTTCAGTCCTCGAGGGCCAGAGTGTCTCTTGTTCTACACACTTGAATTAAATAGAGAAACTGCCTCACTAACGTACAGTCAAGCTGTACAGAGCCAGGTGTGCTGAAGCAGAGAGACGTGGGTTTCAGGACACCGGCCCTTGAGAACTGGAGTTTGAGATCACTGGTCTACAGGTACTGGTATCCAACCTTGTTGTATCTCCTGGATCTATGGTAGTGAAGGCAATTGCTATATGTGGATGTTGAAACACTGAGCTACGAGATGTTTCGCTTTTAGTTTAGACAGTGGGTATTAAAGCATCCATGTTTCCCACAGATCTTGATTTGTAGTAAATGAAGATTAAGAAAGTTATCTGCTAAAGATAAAATATTAACCTCTTATAACATTTTAACAGAACCTCGCTTGGAAAATTTGTAACTATCCCTTTAAAAACCTTATTATTTTTTTTTTTTTTAGAAGAGTGGCAGTCAGTTTAAGTTCTACGAGATGATCACAATATGTATAGTGCCCCCATTTAGCTTCAGCTATTTTCTTTCTGGTAGTGGAGTGAGAGGTGATAAGATGTTTGTGTTTATCATGTGAGTTGAAGATAAATTATGACATTTCTCAAACTTCCTTGTGAGAGCCCAAGTGTAGAGTAAAAGTCAGAAAAGCTGTTATTCTGAAAGTTGTCAACTACTCAAACTTTCAACACAAGGACACCTCAGAGGTGAAGGTCGACATAGTGTATGGTTAATGATTACCTTCATTGAACACAGAGCCTATAACTTTGCTATTATGACCTTATAAAATGGCACTTCTTTTTCTAGCAATGTGTTGTTGTGAGATTCATCAAGAGGTTGGTGTTAAAAACTGGAAAACAAACCAGATCGGTTTTCTAGTTGGGCTGCATTGGTATTGCGCCCTTGCTATGACCGTTGACCTTTTATTGATTCCTTTAGTTAAATATTAAACCTGGGTGGTTAACAAGTCAATGAGAACATTTCATCTGTGCAATATGCTCAAAATCTGTAGAAGGAGCTTTCTCTGAATTACCCTAGGTAAATCTGCAAAATGTTTTTTAAGGTGAATGTCAATTGTTTGTTTATTGTATAGTTATTAATTTGTTTACCTTGAATCAGGGGAATTTATTAAGTAGCACAATAAAAAAATGAGGAAAATGTCAGGAGAAAATATACATTCCTCTTAAAAAGTCTTGTCTTTAAAATGGCACTAGTAATGCATGTAGCATCTATAATAATTTCATTAATGATGACAACTAAATTTTTGCTTGCCATTTCCTATAGCTAATTTTGAGGTGCAGTTCTTTTTTTGGCCATTAATTTAGCGAGTGTGCCTCAGTATGCTGTATGTGAAGTATAGAGACAGACTGGCAGGGTTTGATATTGTTGCCTCTGGTCAAACTAGACAGACCAGAGTGAAAGATATGGTTGTAAGTGTGCTTGTAAGTTCAGGCACAGTGAAACATGCTTTTACTAATATAAGTCTTTAATCGGTAAGACTTCACCTAGATGATTTTATTAAAAAGCAAAATGGTATAAATAGAACTAGATTGACCTCAAGGGAGGATCAGTTTAGAAAGTCTTATATTTTTTTATTTATTTTTACAGTAGTTCTTATTTTTATTTATGAAATTGTGTTAATCTTATTTTTGTATGCTGTGCTGTTTGTTTGATGGGACTAAGGATGGAAATTAGCATCTTGCTAAATCTGGTGTATTTACGACAGTAATATACGTTTATTAATATGCACTGTCTCATTTAAATAAAATTAATTCAGTTCAGTTCATTATCGCAGTATTTAAAGCAATGTTGAATTGTATCAAAATCAAATCAAATCATGATCCAAAGAAACAAAATTGAATCGAATTGTAAGGTTCTTAACAATACCCAGCCCTAGTTCCAGACCAATAAGATTGACATTATGGAGAGGCCTGTCCAATCCCTGGATCTTATTTCAACAGAGAATTGTGCAATGTAGTTACTAAGTTGGAATACCTGTTTACAGGTGTCAGAAGCACCTTCTTCACTTTCTCTGGAGTAATAACAAAATCGATTCTTTTTATGTTTTGCTTTTGAATAGATGTTCCCAATGCATTTTCATGTGTGGAAATGAAAGCTACTTTTAGGATTTTTAGTGTCACTTACTTTTTTCAACATACAGTTATTTTAAACACAACTGTAATTTCAAAAGTCATTAAAAAAGCATAATGGGACATTTTTAACCTATCCACTTCTCGCTTGATTCAGAGAGTACAAAGTTAAACCTGGCACTAAGTTAATAAATAGCTCGAACATTTATACTAGAATATATGACTCTCCTGCTGTTTTCCAACCTAAAATTATGTTTTGTTTGGTGTTTGCAATTCATGCTGTCACAATGGTGGTGTTGCTCATACTTGCCCCATCAAATTAACATAAATTGGATTACCGACAGTGTGCACTCTTTGTCGTTATAATTACTGCTGAAGCCAAATGCAGCCCTCAAAACAGGCAGGGCTTCATGGTGGAGGCCAGTGTGAGCCTTTGCCCTGCCTGTCACTGGGCACAATGGGATTTACTCCCGCCCCCATAATTATCTCATCTCTGTTTACGTTCTCCATCTGCCCGTCATTTTTTAATATGTTGCTGCATTGGTTTCCCCAGACTTGTGAGACATAGTACTATTTTTAACAAGCTTAAATCGCTCATTTATTACTGCTAGATGTCAAAAAGATGTTTACAGCCGTGTGGCTTTAATTTACAGTAAAGCTGGTTTATTTTTTTTCCAGACTTTGTACCACAGATTGTTTCTGACCAAGACCGCTGTCTCAACTGTGCCCCCTGAACCCCACCCATGTTCTCATGGAAATTTCCCTCACAACAAAACAATCTCTTGCTGTCATATTAAAACCAGTGCTTTAAACCATGAAGAAAGTCTCAATAAAACTCCAACAGAGACATTTTCATCTCCACCTTGTAATATTCAGACATACAATGACGACAGAGGTGAGGTTTTGGTACAAAAAGATGCTTGTATCTGCAGGCAAAGAAAACAAAAGGATGATGGGCGCTGTAATGACTTTTTTTTTCTATCTTCTCTCCCTATTTCATATATTCTCTTTCACTGTCTATGTCTCTTTCTCTCCCATTGTGCACTAAAGCATGCAGTCAGAGAGAGACAGTGGGTCTTTGTCCTCTGGGGAAACTGGGAGGGAGGGACTGAAGTGAGGTGGGGTAGATGAAGGGGGATGCATGGTGTTGTCAGGGAATGGAGGGAGGGGTGCACAAGGTCAAAGTGGGGTGGAGCAGGGAGGCCTGATAGCAGAGCGGGTGTTAATGGGACCTCTGGGATACTCAGGCTCCTGAGTGCCAGAGTTGGGGATGCATTTAGGAAATCACTTCTTCGGCTATTGAAAAAGCTTTTAACAATAATTGCAATTACATCAGCTTGTGTTCAGCATTTTCGCCAAGCATATACCAACCATATCCTCTAAATAACAAACACAACAATCTACAGTATCTTTGGAACGCTTCTCAATATCAGGTGTTCTTGTGCAAATCCAGGCTCTGTTCCTACACTAATCCAGCATGCTCAGTAAATCTACAGATCCTCAGCCTTTGCTTCACTGTGCTTTATCACTTTGGACCTGATAATCTCGAAGCCCCAAGAGCTCAGCCATCCCATACATCACCCCGCATGACACTAAATCCTCAGTTTGGGAGGACCGGGTTCCCAGCACCTGTCCTATTCTGATGCTTTACAACTAAGCTATTGGCTTTACTTCAGAAAAACTCTGTGAAATATAACCTGTGGTTCTGGACTAGCAGCAGGGAAAGAATTGTAGACAGCACAAAATGAAAGACATGAGACAAAACATACACAACTGAAATTGAAGGACCAGGCCAAGCAAGGCTATACTGAGTAAACAAGACATGTCAAAGCAAAATAAATTTGGTTCAGTTTTGCTTGACTTCGTTTCTCCTAAATATATAAACAGAGCTGGAAGACTGCCAAACAAGCTATTACACAAACAGTGGTTTATCTAAATTCTGTATCTGGGACGTATCATGTGACAGCCATTTCTGAGTACTCTCCATTTATAATCATTTTCTAAACAAGTTACCTCTTTGTGCACAAAAAGGCAGCATGGTGTTTGGAAGTTTAGCTTGAAGGTGTTTTTAAACCTAATTATCCTCTGGGGCTATTGCTTAGGTCATTACTAAGACCTCACAATGTTGCTCTATCAGAGATGTAGCTAGTGAAACCACTGAAAGCTTCTCAGATTAATGAAAACATCTTTTGACAATTGGATAATGTACAATAAGTGTATTTCCGTTTTATGCTGTAGAGTGAACAGTTTGCGATAGAGACTTTGATAAACAAAAATATAAGTTGCATTTCCAACCAAGCTTGATCGGCTGTTTTGGGCTTTAGGTAAGATACCAAGGAGATCATCTTCTCCTTGCCGGAATGCCAGAGATCACTGTTTTTGGAGTTAGTTGTTTACAGGGCTCCACATGGGCTGGGCCCTGTTTATTTAAAGGTTCTTTCACACCAACACATGCTAACAAGATACTCTTGAATGTAACACAAACTAAGCATAAAAAAAATCAGAGGTGACCGAGCTTTTGTAGGATTTAAAGCCATTCCTGTGAACCAACATAAAATCTGCTCAGAAGAGAATTTATAAAAACTCCTCCTAGCCCTTCTGTTTTAATTGGCTTTAATTTTTAAGAGTTTGACAATAATAATAATAATAATAATAATAATAATAATAATAATAATAATACATTTTATTTAAAGGTGCCTTTCAAGTCACTCAAGGTTTGTTATGTTCCAGCCGTATTCCAAATTGTATTAAATTAATCTCTTTCCTCAAAATTCTACACACAAATACCCCATTGTGACAATGTGGATTTTTTTTGAGTGTTTTGCAAATTTATTAAAAATAAAAACACAAAAAGATCAATTTACATAAGTATTCACAGCCTTTGCCCTAATACTTTGTTGATGAAGCTCAAAGTTGAGCTGTTTTCATTGATCATCCTTGAGATATTTCTACAACTGAAATGGAGTTCACCTGTGGTAAATTCAGTTGATTGGACTTGATTTGGAAAGGCATACCTATCTATATAAAGTCCCACATTTGACTCTCTGCATGTCAGAGACACCATAAACACCAAGCATGAAATCAAAGGAATTGTCTGTAGACCTCAGAGGCTGGGTTGTCTTCAGGCACAAATCTGGGGAAGTATACTGAAACATTTCTGCTGCTTTTGAAGGTCCCAATGAGCTCATTGGCCTCCATCATTGGTAAATGGAAGAAACTTTGAGCCACCAGGAATCTTTCTAGAGCTAGGCAGCTGTCTAAACTGAGTGATTGGAGGAGAAGGGCCTTAGTTAAGGTTAAGGATGAGACCAAGAACCTGACGGTCCCTCTGTCAGAACTCCAGTGTTCCTCTGTGGAAAGAGGAGGACCTTCCAGAAGGACAACCATTGCTATCCAGCAATCCACCAATCAGGCCTATATGGTAGAGTGGCTAGATGAAAGGTACTCAGCAACAGGAACTGGCAGACCAGTGAGAACAGAGAGAAAGATGAATACAGCAATGTACAGAGACATCCTGGATGAAAACCTGCTCCAGAGCTCTCTTGACCTCAGACTGGGGTGGCGGTTAATTTTTCAGCAGGACAATGACCCAAAGCACATTGCCAAGATCTCAAAGGAGTGGCTTCGGAACCGCTCTGTGAATGTCCTGGAGTTGCCAAGCCAGAGTCCAGAGTTGAATCTGATTGAACATCTCTGGAGAGATCTGAAAATGACTGTACACAGATGTCTCCCATCCAGTCTGATAGAGCTTGAGAAGTACTTCAAAGAAGAACTGGCAAAACTACCTTAAGTAAATGTGATTTCTTGGTTTTCTATTTTTAATAAATTTACAAAACTCTTTAAAAAAAATCCACATTGTCATAATGGGGTTTTTGTATGTAGAATTTTGAGGAAAGAGATTCATTTAGTACCATTTGGAATATGGCTGTAGTATAACAAAATGTGGAAAAAGTGAAGCACTGTGAATACTTTCCAAATGCGCTGTATCTGAAACATTAAAATGGTCTTGCATGTTTCCCCTGCTTAAAAAAAAAAAAAAAAAACAATTTTTTTTTTTTTTTTTTATCTTTACATTATTTTTTTTCTATTCTCAGTAACAAGAACAGGATGTGGGTCACTTTTTCTTCAAAACACTTGCTTTATTTACCCAAGTGTAATAGATGGGTGTGCCCAAGTCCGCTTTTGTGTAAAAATCATTGGATGCTTGTAGTCTTATCAAACTTAATTGAAAACAAGCAAAATGGATAATAAAAAAAATGAATAGTTTGTGCTTTGCATCTTAGGAAAATCTTAATTTGTCTGCATCTTTTATAAAAAGCTTGGCCTCAGAGACAATTTCACCTTATATTTTTTTAAATGTATCTGCCTGGGCTGGTGAACCAGATCTGTGCCATTCTCAAATTGTGGTCCAGGGTCTGCACAAAATCTTTCGGTCATGAGACGCCACTGATCCATAGTATTTCAACACATTAAGTCTATACAACTCTCAGTTGGACATGAGCACATAGAGTCTCACAGTGTGAGTAAAAGTACCACAGTTTCATAGTAGCATGTTATTTACATAAAAGTTTAAGTTAATATGAATAATATGGTCTAATTGCTCTTATTTTAAACAGAAAAGCAGATGTAATTCATAGGATTTTAAAATTGGGAAAGATGTGGTGGAAAATGTTAGCGGTTTTGAAACTGTGGCTTTTTAAAACTTTGGTATACCTTATTACCTGTAACCTGTGCATGCCTACTCTCCATGCAGTCATAACTCTGTTCCTATAAAATATAATGACTAGACCAAGTGAACTAGTGATAAAACAATTTTAGGAGAAGTAGGAAAAAGGGTCTTTGCAGAACTAATGATTTTTAAAAAATGTTTGTTGTGCTTCAGATAAAGACATTTCTTTATGAGCTGGCAAGCAGTTTTCAATATTAATTTCAAATCTGCTAGAGTAACTAGTAACTGCTAGAGTAGCAATTTTAAAATCAGAAAAGAAATGTGTTAATTTACAGGAGAAGCTTAAAGAACAACACATGGAATACCAGTTGTGTCTTTTATGAGGATATGTTTGCAATTTAACACTTGAACACCTAAATACAACATCTTTAGATATTATCTTTTGCTTGTTTCTGTTTCAGACTTTTCATGCAGCTGCAACAAATGTCTTTGTGTCTTCTTTTTCTTCCAGTTAATGGGCTCATTTGTTCTGGCAGTGGGACTTTGGCTGCGTTTTGACCCTGAGACTGTTTCTCTTCTCAGTGGCAATAAGGCTCCAGATACATTTTTCCTTGGTAAGTTCCAGAGTAAACCGTAGCTTATCTAGACACCTTACAATACAGGGGCATTTACTCAATACATGTTAAAGAATGTACAGCATTTGTTATGTCACTCTAATGTTATAAATCATGTCTAGTATAGACTTTGACTTGTTCTCACTTGGTTTGCTGATAAAATATCTGCTGCTTCTATATTCTGTTTTTCCAAAATTTGAATGAAAACATATTTTGGTATTTAGTGAATTAAAATATCTAGTCCCCCGGGAAAAAAGTGTCCAAACCTCTTTCCTTTTTTAAGGAATCTTTTTCAGTTTACTTTTTCAAATAAAAACCTGAAGTGTTTGGTGCATATATATTCAGCACCCCTTTATTCTGATCACCATAAATAAAATCTAGTTCAATCAAGACCAAGGAACATACCAGAGTTAGGTTATAACACAGTATCCCAAGCTGTGAGGAACTCACAGAGCACTGTTAAATCCATCATCTTAAAAAGAAAAATGTATGTCATAACTTCAAGCTACCAAGATAAGGTTATCAACCTAAACTTAGAAGCCGGACAATAAGAGCGTTAATCAGAGAAATGCCCAGGAATACCATGCAAATTTATGTGTGACAGAAAGCCAACATCACACATAACCCTGAACATGTCATCCCCATGACAAAACATGGTGGTGCCAGAATCATGCTGTGGGGAAGTTGATCAGAGGTGATAAAAACTATCTCTACATACAAGAAAATTATGGAAGAAAACTTAAGAGACTGCAAAAGACTTGAGAATGTGGTGGAAGTTCCCCTTTCAGCAAGACAATGACCCTAAAATACAGCCAGAGATACAATGGAATGGTTATAAAGCATATTCACATGTTAAAAGATCCCACATTGAGAGTCCAGATGTAAATCCAGTTGAGAATCTGGGGTAAACACACAGTTTAAATCTATTTTGCCAAGAATCTGGAATAATTCCACACCCTAGATGTGTAAAGCTCTTTGAGACATACCCTTAAACCTTTGCAGCTGTAACGGCAACAAAAGGCACACCAGTCTCTTCAGATTTTTATTTGTAAAAAAAAAACCAAACAAACCAAACAAGCAAAGAAAGAAAGAATTAAAGGCAATTATTTTCCTCCCACCTTGTTTTTTTCTGGGCATCACAAAGTCTGCTTTTTCCATGCACCAACGTGCTTTCCAAGGCTTCAGATTATTAAACTTTTATGCAAAAGATGAGTGTGAAACCAGCGAGAGAGAGTGCTGCTCACAGTGACTGAGAATCCATGAGGGAAACCACAGGCCTGCACACCACCTTTCAAGCTGTCTCTGCCCAGACGGAAAGAAGGAGACAGACAGCAGAACAGCCACTGAAAAATATCCATGGAAAAAAATCTTTGAAGGAAAAAGCAAAGCTGGGGGGAGTAAGAAATGAAGAAAAAAATGTAATGAAAGAAGTGCAAAAAGTAAAAGAGTAGCTGCCTTGTCAGCATTTAGAGTAGCTCTTGATTGGAAAACAAAAAAAACTGTACTAGAATTTACATTTTGCATAAACTTTCAATAATGTCAGTAATTTCAAATGGAATCTTCTCCTGACACATACTTTGTTTGTTAATTGTAGACTACTGCAGCTTAATGTGAAATATGTTTGTTCAAATTCCTATAATAATGTAAAGGTGTGTCCTCTCTCCTGTCTGTGTGAGAAATGTCCAGACAATTTAATGTAAGATGCATGGCTGTGATTATGTTTTCCTAGATTGTAGTGCTTCACCCAACTTGGATAGGGAGTGGGCTGTTCTCATCGGCACAGATGAGTGCTTAACAGTTGCTATGCCTCGTTGCATCACTATTAAACTCCCCAAGGACTCTTCTTCTTTTTTGTGCCATAAAGTTATTATGAAAATCTAAAAAAATTGAAAATTCTAAATTGCTTTGGTGTTTTTCTGTATGTTCAGAAAAAGACTGAATCATTTATGATCAGAGGAAGTCAAAAAAGGACTCATTCATCCTCTCTCAGCCTAATTTCTGCGGAGCTTTTGCTTCACAACAGACTGCAGGGTTTCCAGAAAACTCGCTAAGCCTGGTGGTAGAGGTGGTAGGGCAGTCGACCAATAGCCCACAGTGTTTTTGAGTTAAACAATGTTAAGTTGACAGGAAATTGGAAAATATGACAAGGTAATTATGTGTTATCAGAAAACGTTATTGACAATACCTAAACACCAAATATAGAGTCTTAAAAAAGGCAAACACAATAATATACAATTAAAATAAATAATATACATTTTTTGCACTTGTTTAAATCCAACTATTTATTGTATTAGGTTTTCTTGTGTTTTCCTTAATCTTACCATTTTTTTACATCTGCCAAGCATAGTTTAGTATTTTGATTTGCTGGTTGTGATTGGTTGTTATTTATCAAACTGAATGCAGTATTTACAAATAATAGATGAAAAATACCTCTGTGTTTGGTAGCTGTGATTCATTTACATACATTTGTTGTACATAGCCTGTTTTTTAATGCACTAATACACATGCACATTTTGCAAATTTTTTAAATGATCCTACCTACTTTTGATTCCTTTGGATTGGAGTATGCTATTTTTAATAACTGCCTACTATTTAATGTTTTAATTTTGCCCTTACTGTACAGTATGTTATTCCTCTGTTTTTATATGTTTAATATTTTTAGCTTTGTGTGACTCTATATGCTTTGAGTGCCTGTTACTTTGCAGCTGTTACAATGGAATTTCCCCACTGTGGGACAACATAGGAAATTTCTATTCTACTTTATGAAGTTGCAGCGCAGACACAGAGCCAAGCATGTGCTAGAACACTTAATGAGCAAGGATGTGTGAGATAAAGGCACATGCCGCACATTAATCTTTGTTCACAAAGATCTATGCGCTCACATCTTCCTCACTGCACGCTTTAACACAAACCTCTAAAAGCATGACATAATCGAGCTTTTAGAGGTTCATGTTTTATACGCAAGAGCTGAGCAAGTGGTGAGAGTTTTATACTTAACACGTACGTTGGTGCAATACTCACCAAAAGGACAGCCGTCATGGAGGTATTATATAAATGGCGATACAGGCAAACCTGCTTTGCAAGAGCATCTTCCAAATCATCCAGTTTGCGTGAAAGGTAACACGCGCGATCCGCGCCAAGTTACAAAAATTCAGAGCACAGAACCAGGCACTGCATCAGCGTTGGAACAGGGGCGGACACTGCGCAATTGGTGCACACCCCTTGTGCCCAGTTGAATGTGTCAACTATAAACCTAGCTTAACCCATCTTTGCTATCACTATTACTGGTGCATAAAAAAACCTTTTTGAAATAAATCAGCAAACAATGCTAAGTAAAGCCTGGCAGCTCGCCAGGCGTATAATACACTGGGGGGAACCCTGACACTGTAACTATAAACTGATCTTGATAGGTTACTCCATGCAGATATATTTGTGATGTTTATATATTTGTTTTTTAAATAGTAGATCACTACAAAGTCAGGGCATCAAAGGGCTAAAAACCTTCCAGGTTAAACTTCCAGTAAATCATACTCTTTGTAAAGATGCTTTTAGTGCTCTAATTGAATGAAGTCCTAAAAAGGCATCTAAGAGAGCAGCAATATTAATAGCAAATGACAGTCTTAGAGTCTGGTTCAGATCTTGGAACTAAGGGTACTGACAGTGTTAGCTTACATTTTTAACTGTATACTGCCATCTGCTGTTGACTCTGGTAAATACATTTACTACTACATGAATGAAGTGAAAGATTGTTGAGCTTATAAATAAAGTCTGTAGGTGATTAAACCCATTCTCTCAGAGAAACACTTGATGAATGGTTTTAAAGGTTTTTCATGAGAGATTTTCAAAATTATACTCACCAGTTATTTTATCAGGTACACCTTGGTAGTACCAGGTTAGCTCCACTATCGCCTTTAGATGTGCCTCAGTTCCTTGTGGCATAGATTCAACAAGGTGTCAGAAGTATTCTTCAGATAATTTGGTCCATACTGACATGAAAGCATCATTTAGTTACTCCCGATTTGTCACTGCACATTCATTATGCAAATCTTCTGTTCCACCACATCCCAAAGGTGCTCTATTAGATTCTATTAGAGATCTGGTTACTGTGGAAGTCACTAGAGTACAGTGAAATAATTGTCATGTTCAATAAACCAGTTTAAAACAACCAAAGATTTGTGACGTGGTCTTGTGCTGCTGTAGTCCATTCACATCAAGGTTCAATATTTTATGGGTTCAGATGGTGCCCACATACCTTGGTTGTAACCCATTGTTATTTAACCTGCTTTTCCTTTTTATCTTCTTGAATCAGTTTGGCCATTCACACCTGACCTCTGACATCAAGGCATTTTCACCACCACACACTGGATATTTTCTCTTTTTCAAACCATTCTCTATAATCCTAAGAGATGGTTATCCATAGAAATCCCAGGAGATCACCAGTTTCTGAAAGACTCAGATCTGCCTGTCTTGCACTACCAACCATGCCACATCAACGCTTTAGATATGTTATTTTATTTGTTCTTGATGATTTATATTTGTGTTGTGGTATAAGAAATAGCTTCAATTAGGGCGGGGCAATTAGTCAATAACAATATATAATTACAATAATAATTCACTGAACTCCGATCCAAACCCACCCAGCATTCTGGGGGATGTAGGCAGAGGAAAGGCTTTAGCCATTCAACCTCTCACAGCAAGCTAATCAAGGTGGGTGGCATCAGCTAACTCACTCACTCATTGGTTACCTAGCAACAACCTATTGAGTGACCTGCACAGCAGTAGTTTCAGGTTTCGCCACTGTGACTTATAACTACTTAAAAAAAAAAAAAAAAACAGCATGGAGTGAAAGGAGAAAATGAGTGCAACAGCTGGACAGGAAACTATGAATAAAACAGGAAAGGCCACGTCACCAGTTTGGCAGTATTTCATATATTTAAAACAAAAAATGAATAAATAATTGTTGATATTGACTGTTATGAAATGCCTATATCGTGATACGTTTTTCAGCCATATTGCCTTAACATCGATCCCTTTTTTTTCCTTTCCCATTCTGATTCTTGGTTTGAACTTCACCAAGTCCTCTTCATCATATCTAGATGCCTACATGCACTGAGTTGATGCAATGTGATTGCTTGATTCACGATTTGTGATTAATGATGGTGGTGACAGTGATAGGAGTTTGTCTTGTAATTGGTAGGTTGCCAGTTCGAGCCCCTGCTCTGTCCATCTTGGTCATTGTGTCATTGTGGCAAGACACTTCACCAGCAAATGGTGGTCAGAGGGCCTGGTGGCGCTGGTGCATGGCAGACTTGCTTCAGTCAGACTACCCCAGGGTAGCTTGTCTACAAACCTGTAGCTTGCCACCATCAGTGTGTGAATGACTGAATGTAATGTAAAGCACTATGGGGTCCTTGCTTGATAAACTGCTATACAAGTACAGGCCATTACCACTTAACAAGCAATTGAACAGGTGTACCTAATAAAGTAGTCAGTATATTGATCTTTGGCATTTATATAATTAAGTGGAGTCCAAATTGTTTTCTATAAGAAAAGTTTTACCTAGCATTACTATTCCTTATTTTCCTAACTTTTCAGGTGTGTACATACTAATTGGTGCGGGCAGTCTGATAATGCTGGTTGGATTCTTTGGCTGCTGTGGAGCTGTTAGAGAATCTCAGTGCCTGCTGGGTTCAGTGAGTGCAAATTCACAATTTGTAATTTTTTTATTTTTTTTTTTTTTTTACCATATAATGTTTTGAAATATCACTTAAGGATTTTTCTTTTCTTTCAGTTTTTTACTTGTTTGCTGATCATTTTTGGGGCCGAGGTGGCAGCAGGGGTGTTTGGATTCTTGAATAAAGATAAGGTAAATTTTCCTACACCTTCAGTAATTTTTATGAGGTTTTTAGCTTGCCCAGGGTATAACTGTTCTCTCACACAGATAATTGAGGATGTGCAGAACTTTTACACAAAAACTTACAGTGACGACAACAACAGCACAATGATCTTATCCTACCAGAAAGTGGTAAGTTTTCAAATAATCATGCTTAAATCAAGTTTTCATAACTTGATTAGAAGTTTGAATGTTTCTCTCTTATGTTTTATTTCCTATTTTTAGCTAAATTGTTGTGGAACCAAGTCAAGCCCATGTGATGCTGAACCTGAATCTGAAAACAAGGTAGGTCTTCAGCTCCAGAAACCCAAATGAATGAGTCCTGATTTAATGCATAACATCCTAATAATACTCAAAGGAAACACTACTTTACTGCCCTTATTTGTAATCTGCAGGACTGTGAGACAGGAATCAAAGAATTTTTTGACAGTAAACTCTTCATCATCGGTTATGTGGGCATTGGCATCGCTGGAGTCATGGTGAGTCAAAACACAAGATGTGTCAAAAATACTTTTACAAGCTTCAGAAATAACCATATTTTTGCTGTCTGGTCCACAGATAATTGGGATGATTTTCAGCATGGTGCTCTGCTGTGCCGTTCGCAACAGCAGGGAGGTCATCTAAGGTCCATCTTTGAACAATCTATGCTCTTCATTTCCTAAAGCACTTCAGATCAGATGTCACCTTCTGTCACTCATCCACAGACCACAGAATAAGTTTCAGGAAAAAAATTCCACCTTGGTGCTCTGGTCCCACCTTTTGACCTATTTTTGTTTGTTTGTTTTTTACTCCTTGTCATGACAAAATAGAATAATAGCTTTTGTAAACCATCTGTTAGAACAGTTTATGTTGACCTGACAATCTCTTAAACAGTTTTTCCTCTCAACGATTTGGACACTGCTAGAAATTTTAACCCACGTACTATCACAGCAGTGTCAGTGCTTTTTCACACACCTTTGACACTGACCCCTCGACTGTGGGAAACTGGAGTCTTAGAGAGCAATCTGAGGTTAAAACAGCTGAGTTTGCTTATGTGTGACACAGAAGCACACACATACTAACACGCTAGTGTCATGCCATGTGAGACCACAGCCTCAAAAAAATAAAGTAAAATAAAAGTCCTGACTAGTGGTGAGTCAGAAAAGGGGGAGCACATACTGTACACAGTCTCTGTGCACTGCTTCAATCACACATCTTTCTTCAACGAAACAACTCTTAATGTTAAGAAATAATTTTAGAATTTGTGAATTTCATTAATTTGGTTTGTCAAAGAATGTTTGTTGAAACTATTGATGCTCAAGCCAACCCTTTCCTCTGAGTTTGAAGCTTGCAAACATGCTAGAGGTTTATTTGAAGAGCTTGTACTGTCTCTGGACAAATTCAGACCCATTGTTGCTAATGCACTGATCTCTTTGATAGATTAACCTGGTATACCACTTACTGTTACTTGCTGTTCATCATTTAGGCAGGTTGTCCTTGTGTCTAAGGTTGTTTTCACACCTGAGGTCAATTTAAAACGAACTCTAGTTTGTTTCCCCCTTGGTGAGGTTCGTTTGTGTAGCTATGAGCACAATTATTGCACTTGGTTGCAGACCAAAACAACCGTACCAAGACAGTTTGAAGGAGGCGGTCTTGATGCGGTTCCAAATAAACTCTAGAGTGGTTTATTTATGGTGAATGTCATCAGATTTCAATCCGATGGAGATACCAGGTGTACGCTGCAAGATTGAGTCATACACCATCCTGTTGCCAGATTTGCTTTGCATTCTGGGATGTGGAAGAGTAAACAACCTAATACACAAAGACTGTGCATCTTTTTCACAAAAGCATAAACCCCTATGCAACTTTTAAGATCTCTTTTTAAAATCATTCAATAATGTTCTCAGATAATTTTGCCTGAAAATAGTACCCAGAAACAAAGTAATGATGTGATCAAATTCTCAGTGTTTTCTATTACTTCAGAACATGGTATCTGCTTTCTGTATTTATATTTTGTATTTCTGCCCCAGACATGATGACTAGCTACCAGACTAAATGTTCTTGCATGGTTTGTAGTGATAGGTTTTAGTTTGCTTTGAGTTTTTTCAGTGTAAAAAAGAAACAGAACCACAGGGAAAAGATACAATTTCACAAACTCATCGACTGATTCAGACAAAATAAACTAATTATAGGTATGAAAATGCCCTAAGACCCCCTTCACTTTGGACCAAGACAGCAGCAAGGCATTTAAAATCAACCAGAACATGTATACACTGTGTAAATAAATATTAGGCGAGTCTTATTTTTGACTCGATAGACCACCCTGGTCTGTCAAGAGTCACTTATTTCATCAGTCCATAAAATCTTTGAACAATCTGTCTTTATTTCTTGGCCCAGTCCAGTCTAGATGCTTCAGCTTATGTGTCTTGTTCAGTTGGGGTCAGGTTTCAACTTTCTTTACCTTTGCTATGTCACTGAACTCTGAACATCTGGTACTTCTAGGTACACCAAGTAGGTTGCAGTTATGGAATATGACAGAACTGGAAGATAATGGGTCATTGGTGGCTTCACACTTGATTTTTCTCAAATCCTTAGCAAGTAATTTCGGTCTTTTTTCTCAACATGTTTTTTGTAACCCTTTTGACTATTTGCAACAAAATATACAGTCAAATATGGTTCTGTGATCACACCTGTTTATCTTAACTATTTCAAGAGTGCTGCGTCCTACTGAGAGACTTTTGGTAATTTTTTACTTTTCAGGGTCAGTTAAATTTCCTTTTTGGGCCATTTTATCTAAAGAAAAGAAGCTGCCTAATAATTATGCACATCTTGATACAGAGTGTTGACCTCCTTTGGCCACACCCTCCCTCCTTACACAGATACGCATCACCTTCTATGCTTAACTCCATTGCAACTTCTGGGGTGCATCAGCAATGCAGTAAGCTCTCCTTACATGTAATTACACATAAGAGTTCATCAAATGTTTGAGCTAAGTTTTCCACTTTGACATTGTGGTAGTTTGTTATTGTGGAGGCCTGGCAGCAGCAGTGGTTGTTTATCCATGACCTGTAGCCCACACTCACTTGAGTGACACATTGGCCTCATGTCAAGGCTACAAACTTATTGCCCTGACATTGGGCTGACAGTGATTCAAGCATTTTAATATAAAGGTTTCGGCACCAGAACTGCCATATACGTTGTACCACTAGTACAAAAGATCTCACTAATCAGGTACACAAATACAGTTCCATGATCAAAGTCCTTGCACACAAAGATCAACATGCACTTTTAGTCCTGGTGGAATAGGGCTTCCAGCTGAGGAAAACTTTTCACATCTCCAAATTGCTCATTGAGTGTTTAAGCAATGGAGTTGGGAGGTTTTTAGACTGCAGTTAAAATGACTGTAACATTGTCAAACAAACAAGCTGGCATTGTATTTAGAGATTAACAAGTCGAAGAAGGAAAAAAGCAGCAGCAGATCAGAGGGTTTCTAATGAAGTTTATGAAATTGTTGGAGTACAAGTCGTAAAAAACATCTTTAAAGTGTCTGCGTGATTAGCTCAAATTGATCATTGAAAAATACACAGATTAAGAATTTCTTGTGCAAACGTTACTCTGACTGCACTCACTGATGGTATGCCTAGTGGTGCACTCACTCAGAATGGTACACTTACCAGTGTGTAGCACTGTGTACAGAAAGCTCCCTCACTTATTATGCTTATTGTGACATAACTCTTATGCTGGTGATAAGCTAATGAAAATCCTGATTATCTTAGCTCCTCAACAGCCTGTCCAAAACTTATGGTGGAGGTGCAGAAACCTCTGTTATGCATAGGGAAAATCTGTAGACTGTGAAGAAACAGACTTGATGCCTGTGTTAGGATAGCCAGGAAGTCCAGTTTTGTCATGATCCAGCCACAGTCGTGGTCCATTGTGAAGGGGACCTACCAGTCAGACAGACATTAAAGATATATTGCCGAAAAATATTTAGTCAAAAAATAGAAGTAAAAATACTCATGCAGAACATTTACACATACATGTACACATCTCTCATATACAGTAGAAATTAAATGAGTACTTCTGAAAGATATTAAGAACATGAAGTTCATATGCTGAACTAAAATGAAGAGAGATGGTTTTTTTTAAAAAAATTGAAAATGTTTTACCCAAAAAGTTGAAACCGTGTATCCCAGCTGGTTAATTGAGTACTTTCATTGAAAGTTTGAAATGTAATTATCTCATCTCAATTTAATCTCTTTTGTGCCTTAAAAATGCATCTCCCAAACTAACAACAAAAAAATGTTTAAAAAGTCCATGTATCCCTTCTAATTCATTAAACCCAGTACTGGATGGACCAATGTGAAATTGTTTACATTTATCTGGGTTGAATTAAACCGCTGAATCTGCTGTTGCAGTTATATGAGTGTCAGGATTCCATCTTGTAAATATGTTTGTTTTGTTTTTTTTATTAGTAAATTATTTGTGGCAGATGTGGTAGTTATTATTTAACATGTTGTATGTCAACACTTGTTTGGTGTAGTTGTACAGAGACATAGTAATGTCAGTTTTAACTATTTGGAAGGAGAATTAACTCATACAGAACGTATTAATGTGCCTTTCTTTGATCACAAGCATCATGTAATTAAAGTCCTGCAGGCTGTCTAAACGTAGCAAATAAATGTAGCAAAGTGTGCATAAGTTTGTAGAGTTGGACTGCTAATACAGTAGTTGTTGGTTCTATTTGAGAAGTGGTTCAAATGTTGTGCTCCTGAATCTTCCCTCATTTAAACTGGTTAAGGTTTGAAAAATAAGACCTTTCCTTTATAACCATAATAAAACCTTCTTGATACCCCAAAACCAGTCTTTTCACCCAGAATAATATGCTTAAAGTCAATTAAGGCCAAATACATCTGGTGTTGGTCAAAAGCACTGGTCTACTGCAGCTTTTGCCTTTGTTATTTGAGTGAAGGATGAGTCAAATATAAGAACTAGCACAAGCTTACACACTACTCCAGGCTGCCAGTTGGCAGTGTTTACTCTCATGATTTAGGCGACACACAAGAGAGCCACTAAAGTGCCATTTGGTTCAGCAGAGTTTCAGTGTTTACTGCTGTTCACTCCAAAAGTTGTTGCTGTAGTCCTCAATAAATTTAGAGCTGTGACACAATGTGAACCTTTAAAAATAAAACTATGCGCAAGCTCATAGATGATTGTCTGGTAATCCATTTTAGTCCAATGTCAGGCTTCTCAGGAATGTAGTTGTCTGAGTTTTAATAAAGATTTCACACAATCTCCTGTGTCTTCTCACTGATATTTGTTTATTTCTTTCTCAAATTTTAAAATCTGGTTATGTTGTGTGAGAACTGTGAAAACATGTTATTAAAGGTATCTACCTTTTTTTTTCTTCACATTTTATTAGAAACAATGGTAAATCAAATATTTATACTCTTCTTAAGAATCTGTGGAACAATTGTTTTTGGTATTACAGCAACCAAACCCTCCTTACAAGTTTTGACCAACTCTTTGCATGTTCCCTTGGGTGTTTTTCAAGATTCCTCTTTTGTTATGAGCTGCAAGTCATTAATGCTGGAAGGCCTCTTTGCCATCACCCTAATATTTAGGTCCCTTCACATAATGTGTAACAGATTCAAGTCAGGGCTCTGGCTGGGCCACTCCCCAAACATTAAAGGGGGTGTGGGGCCTGTCCTTGGTTTGAAATCGGCCTCTGTCTCTTTAAGAACCTTCTGCCCTTTCTGACACTCTCCTTTCAGCATGTCATCACCACAATGCTTCTCTATGCTGTCCATTGATGCTGTTTACAACTGTTCCGAGGAGCTTTGTAGTTTGTATTATATGCTCAGCAGATGCGCAGATCCACCAGTCTGGTTGAGCCATGTGGGGGAGGTATGGGGCATGCATGCCCTGGGTGGTCAGAGCTTGACAGGGGACTGAAGCTCAAAGGTGGAGCTTTGGGTAAATAGGCAGCGCTTTTTGTGAGCAGGGATTAAGCCCCCCCCCCCCCCAAATTGGCTGCCACAGGTGATTCACGCATCATGGATTGATGGAGATTTTACCACATTCTTCTTTTGCAGAATAGCGCAAACTCAGTAAGACTGGAATTTTGATCATCTAGGTTGAACTTATGTATATTTAATTTATTTCATTGTGACTTTTTCTTTTGCTCACCGTCAAATCTTCCAGCAAGTTTTCGTTTGTTTTGCCTTTGTGCATCTGTGGTAGAGACAATCCAGTTTATCAATCAGTTAATTAGTACACTTGCAGTCCAGTCCTGAAACCCAACAGGAGGAATCACCAAGACATTCAGACTGTACTGCAGAACCAACAGCCTCCCAGCTTCAGTGTAACCTCCTTGTCAGCCATGAAGCCAAGGCAAACAACTCATACAGGCGAAAGAGAAAGAAAGCACTCAGAGCTAATAGAACTTGTAGCAGAAGCGCAAGTTGAGCTGAAAGCCAACTTGTGTCAGAACCAGCCTCAATGGCCTTCCTCCTTTTTAAGTTAATTCCTCTTTTATTTCCAAACCTTTCTTAAAGGTAAGACAGATTAATAAATCCAAATAATGCACAAAAACCTTGAGTTTACCTATCTGAGAGAAAATCTGTGATATAAACTCTGGAAAAAATTAAATCTTTATTCAGCTAGGGATACTTAAGTACTACTTAAGTAGTTCTATTTCACATGTGTTTGTGTTCTTGTTTTTTTTTTTTCTTAATATCATTGATATATATTTGCGTGATTACTCTTAGTTGAATAATTCAAATTCAAAAATACTTTATTTATCCCAAAGGGAAATTAAATGTTGGTGTAACTCATTTAATTAAGGAGTTATTATAGATTGTGATGGCTGTAGGCAGGAATGATCTCCTGAAGTGATCTGTTTTACAACCAGTTTGAAGAAACCTCTGACTGGAGAGATTCTGTTTTCCAATGACAGTCTCATGAAGAAGATGGTCAGAGTTCTCTATAACTTTCTTAATATTATGCAAAATCCTTCTTTGCATAATCATTTCCAGAGGTTCCACAGTCATCCCCAGAACAGAACCAGCCTTCTTTATCAGGTTATTGAGCCTTTTTAGGTCTCTTGCTCTGATGCTGCTGCCCCAACAGATGATGATAGAGGAGATGGCACGCTCAACAATAGACTTATAGAAGATCTGCAACATCTTGCTGCAAACCTTGAAGGATCTTAGCTTCCTCTGCTCTCTCCCTTTTTGTAGACGGCTTTCCTGTTGACCGGTTCATCTAAACAACAAGTCTGTTGTTTAGATTAACACAGAGGTATTTATATTCCTCAACCACCTCCACTTATTCTCCGATGAAATAGGGTTTGTTCTAACCTTGTTTCTCCTGAAATCTACAGTCATCTCTTTTGTTTTGTTCACATTCAAGATAAGATGATTGTTTCCACACCATGCTACAAAGCGGTCCACCAGTTCTCTATACTCAGCTTCTTGTCCATCTCTGATACACCCAACCACTGCAGAGTCATCTGAGTATTTCTGTAGATGACAGGAGTCTGACTTGTGCTGGAAGTCTGAAGTGTACAGAGTGAAAAGGAATGGTGAGAGTACAGTCCCTTGTGGCGCTCCTGTGCTGCTAACCACCTGGTTAGACGCACAGTCCTTCAGTCTCACAAACTGTGGTCTGTTTGTCAGGTAGTCATGGATCCAAGAAATTGTTGAGGCCTCCACCTGTGTCTTCTGGAGTTTCAGATAAAGCAGATCAGGCTGAATTGTATTAAATGCACTGGAGAAATCAAAGAACATGATCCCCACATGTGCTGCCTGCTTTGTCCAGGTGACAGTGGGTTTGTTGAAGCAGGTGTATAATGGCATCTCAATTCCAACTCCACGGTGATAAGCATACTGCAAGGGGTCCTGATATGTGCTAGTTTGCTTGCTCAAGTGGGCCAAAAGGAGTCTCTCCAAGACCTTCATGATGTGGGATGTCAGGGCAATAGGCCTATAGACGTTGATAACTGATTGGTGAGTTTTCTTTGGTACTGGAACCAGACAGGATGTCTTCCACAACAGTGGTACCTTCTCTTGGGTCAAGCTAAGGTTGAAGAGGTGCTCTGCACAGGCCTTCAGGACTCTGGGGCTGACACCATCTGGACCTGCAGCCTTGTTCTGGTTCAATCTCTCCAGCTGCCTTTTCACCTGACTTCTAGAAACAGAAAAGTGGGAGGGGGAGGAAAAGGGAGCAGCAGCATCTCCTGATTTGGTTGAAGACAAGCTAGTGGAAGCAAAAGAGTCCATGACTGAGGTGGAAGATAAAACATCTGAGGTTTGACAGGAAAGCTGTGGGTCAAAGGAAGGTGGGATGTCTGTTTGGCTGGGAGCAGGAGGGGAGGATGGTAAGCTTATTCCTGAACTAAATCTGTTGAAGAATGTGTTCAGCTCATTTGCTCTGTCCAGACTTCCATCTACCTGATCCTCCTTTTGCTTGAAGCCTGTGATCTTCCAGATCATACATCTCTGATATTGTTCCTCTGCAGTTTACTCTCCAGCTTCTTCCTATACACCTCTTTGCTGTCTCTAATCTTGACTTTGAGCTGTTTTTGTATACTCTTCAATAATTGATTGTATAAGCAACTAGTTAAAAAATAATCATTTAATGTCAACTGAAATGTTAAATTGTGATTCTGAGAATAAATTTTTATTATATTTCTCTCATTTTTTTTCTATGATGAATGCAATTAAGGCTTGCAGACAAATAATGTATTCCTTCATGTTGATTTTTGTGTTGATTCTTAATGCATCAATATAATTAAGTAGCCTTCTCCAGGGCTACAGTTAATAATCAACCATTTAGTGAGACAAGTTCTTTCTCTGGAGCATGACTAACAGTTGTCCTGATAACTGTCTCTTACCTGAACTGTGGATCCATGTAGTTCCTCCAGACTTGCCATGGGCCTTTTGTAAGTAAATATCATCAATTGCTAAAGACTAAACCAGTCATATCTCCTGTAATAACGTAGATTGCCTCTTCATGTCAATGGCTCACCTCTCTGCACTTGAGCTTCAAGAACAGCTGAAAACTTAGTTGAAGGAATAGTTATGTGTGTAATGCATCAGAGGCTGCAGGATTACCTAAGATAGAGTTTCCAAACACTGCAACATGAGCACTTTTACTGCCAAAAACCAAACTATGCTTGTGGTGCGTGCTTAGAGGATTAGTGTAATGCCTATCAAGTTTGCATCAGAAAAAAGGGAATCTACATTTAGTCTGTTGTATATTATGCAATGCCTTATTGTAAAAAAAATAAACACTGGATGCATAACAATTTGTTTAGCATGTAGACATTTTATTTACACATGTAATTCTTTAATTAACTTGAAAAATGTAAGTAGGTTTCAGTTTCAGTTGCAAAGATTTTGAATAGTAAAAATAAAGGACAAATAAGTCACTGCGCTCAGCTTTGACATTTAGTGACAAAACATTATATCCACACATTTAATAAACATAACTATTCAGGCTGAGGTCCTCAGTGCAGAGTGAATGTACAGAGCTATGACTCTTCTTGAGCTTTAAACAACAGAAATCTTCCTGTGTGATTTAGTGTAGGAAAACATTTAGGAGAAAGTTCTGTTCAAGAGCCCATTGGAGCCATTAAAAGTAATCTGGTGAACAGACAGCCCAAATGTTTATTTCTTTGCACGCTGTGACCCCTTAAATAGTCTGTTTTTCTCATCCTTCTTTGTCAGATTATTTAAAAGGCACCATCAAAGAATTATCTTGTGGCTGAAGTTATATGAAAAAAGTTATTAAACTTTAAAAGCAAATATACAATATATACAAAGACCAGGATCAAATATAAGATCTTAGCTTCACATGTAATCTTTTAAAAGAGAATAAAAGTAATGTTTCAATTTTACACTTGCAAGTCTTTCACAGCTTGATGTTCCAAGACATCAAACTGTGACTGCCAAGAGACTGCAGCTGATATGATATCTGGGTTAGGATTACAGGAAGGGGCAAGTGGTGTGGGGGTATATTTAGAGGTAAGGCTAAAATCTAAAAACAGGGGGAAAGATCTGGTTTCCTCTGTGCAAAACACTCATCAGACAATACAGTCCCTCAGTGAGGGAAGCAGTAAGCTCCACTGAAGCCCATATACAAGGAAGTACCAACTCTAGTCTTTTCAGACTAAAGCTGTAAAAGACAAAGAAGCTAAAGGCATGATGAACAGCACATTTGTGGTCCCTTTAGCATTGACCTCTAGAACTCTATGAATAAAGAGTCTAGACAGCTTTAGAGAGCTGGGTCCATCACCCAGAGTATAGCACCTGCAGTTTAATAAGACTCCGTAAAGACCCAGAGACAGATTGTTTATGCAGCATAGATATTGTAGGGAGTGTACCCCAGCAGGAACTCGCCAACTCCGACACAGTACACAACCTGGGCAATGCCAAAGAGTGGGGCAATGACCAACGCCCGGCAACTGGCTCCTTTAAGGAAAGCTCTGGGACCCTCTTTTCCCAGGATCTTTCTGCAATAGGAAGAAAAGGCCAGGATTAGAATCTAACTCATCCCAACTTGGATGTGTTATAGAAAGCTCGCTAATAAAGAAATAAGTGCCTGATGCAATCCACCACTCCACTGTAGGTCTCCTCATTGGATCCTTTCTTGAGTGATTGCAACCTCGTCTTCACCACTGTGGAACACATGCAAAACATATTTAGTTTCAGGGAAAGATGATTTCTGCAGCATCGCAAAATTTCTGTAAATCTAATCATTACTTGTTACTTTCCCAAAATCTTCAACCATTTTTTGCATACACCTTACCGTCGCAAGGGCTCACAGCTACAGCAGCAACGGATCCAGCCAAGCATCCAGACAGAAAAGACCAATAGAAAGGCACAGATGGACCTTCTGATGAATGCTGACCAAACTGCTGCAGATGGGCAAAAAGAGGGAAGTACACAACAGAGAATGGGATGTCCCTAAAAAAGAAAGCAAGAAAATCATTAGTAATCCAATTAACTACAATAATAATGCATAAAAAATAAAACAAATGATCAGAAAACTCCAGTCACCTCATCAGTGTGGCCCCAAGGCCTCTGTATAAACCTGCGACCCCTTTGGTCCTCAATAGTTCCCTAGTTATCTCTATAGCAGACATGCGCATGACCTGAGATGTAGGGGCAGTGTTGTAGGAACGACTGAGAACAGTACTGGTCCCCCCCATCTTCAGCGTTGTTACAACACTGGGCATGACTCTCTGCTGAGCCACTAGAACAAACAGCAAGCAAAGCATATTTATCTGAAAAAGGAAACACTTTAAAGAGGTCATTTATAACTGACTGCATAAAGAAGTGGCTAAAGATTCTATTTCTTTTTTTACCTATCCTGCCTGCATCTTGGAGCTGAATCTTGAGCATCTCCATTGGTGTGGTGACGATGACTTGGCACATTCCTGCACAACACCCTGCTAGCATCTCTTTGAAAACTGTAAGCCTACCACTGAGAATAAAGACATGTTGGGTTAAAATAACCCAAGAATGTACAATAATAAAGAAAGACAAACATTTTAAGTAGTTTTTATCATCTACTCACATGTCATTGCTCAACTGGTGGCGAAAGAAGTCATTAGCAGCTAGTTTTATGGCCTTCTCTGGTGTTACCAAGGTAAGATTTACTGCAGCACCTGTGCAAGAAGAAATATACTTTTAAGATTCGGCTACTCTCTAATTATTTTCCTTCCATATGACCCAGACAACAGGAAATAATATTTTCTTAAGGTGTCTGCTGAGACTGGAAAGTTTTGGCTAAACTACAAGCCAATTAATTGGTTTTGAAACCTATGTGACTTTTGAACCATTAGAAATCTTAACACAAAATCCCTCAGATAATTAGCTTGACAAAGTCTGGTTCTGTTAGCAACATGTCTCATTCAGTCTGCCAATACTCACCTCTGTACATGCCAAAGTACCCTTCAGATTTAACGGTTTTAAAAAGACAATCCATCCTATATGAAAACACGAGAAACTGATGAGTGAAAGTTGCCAGATATTTTCCTTCTATGTCAAGTCAACACAAAGAGACTATTTTCTTTTTTTTGGGCAGTTTTTTCTTACATGTTCTTGTACAGTTGCTGCCCACTTCGCTGGTTCTGCAGACGTGTCTTGGCCAGGTCTATTGGGAACACACAGGTGACTCCTACCATGCCTGCAATCCCTCCATTGATTAGTTTGGCAGGTAAGCTGTACAAGGACAAGTCACAAAAAGTGTTTACAATAAGGGGACTTAGTTGTTGTTGTTCTCTTGGTGATTCTATAAATGAATAAAGGAGGCTGAAACACACTTCTAAAACTGAACTGACAGATTTAGCAATAACAGATGATATTTAGTGCATAGGAAGGTTTTTCTTTACACTTCTAAAGTGGTGTCTATGGGTTGTGTGTCAAGGTTTATTTTAATCATGCTTCTGGGAATCCGGTCATCCAAAAATAACTTGTTGACAGGGGGAATCACAACCTACACACTGGTATAAAAAACCCTTATGCTTCTCAAGGACTGGATTTTTTATTTATATGAAATATTCATTTTAAATAATGAAGTCATATATGTGTCTGCATGCAGCCTATGATCATGCTGATAAGGTTCATACCTAATCTGCTGTTGCTGGGCCATGGTTTTTAGTTGTTGGCGAATGCAAATGTTGGTCGGAACGATTAAGCGTGCTGCAGATGGAGAGCAGGCTGAGAGTCCCTGAGAGACACGGAGCAAGGCAAGAGTGGAAAGAAGTGCAGGGTTATATATAGAGAAGGGAAACCCAGCCCTACAGGATTTAGGATAAATCTCAAATATAGCTCCACCCACATCCCCTACAGCCAGAAAACAGAGCCAAAATTGGTTGGAACCTCAGCAAAATTCTCTTCTGAGGATACACTTTCCAACTGGGTAAGAATTCACTTCATTTACAACCAGTAACTGGGTTTTCTGCTCCAACTTAGAACAAAACCACATAAGAACAGCTGAAATACTACTTACATTTAAATCCAGATGTATACATGCACTGTATAAAAAGACCCATAGCATTTCTTTCTCACTGTATAATAATAGACTATATATAACAAACATTTCGTCTTTGAAAGATTATTTTTATTTGTTAAATGCCTGAATAATGAGAAGACGTGTTTAACATTTGTTGACATATTCTAAGATTACTATGAGTTGGAATAATTTGAAAACGCTCAGCTGATAAGGACTTCGTTTTGTAAGCTTTCCAATGTTTATTTCAAAAAATTTTATTTACCCGGAGACCCGTGTGTAAATGTAGTTTAAGGCAACACCTCAAACACAGTGCTTCCTTGTGTGACATAATTTAAAAATGCAAAGGATATCAAGCAAGATATCAGAAAAAGAACTGTGGACCTCCAGTTATGCATCCATATTTCAGATGAGTGAAAGTGCCTCATGTATCCATTCAAACAATTGCCTGCAAGGATAAACAGTGTCCAGCCCTCACACTGTTCAGTAAGGAGATGGGTTCTGTGCCCCAGTGATAGGAATAGAATAGAATAGAATAGAATAGAATAGAATAGAATAGAATAGTCTTTATTGTCATTATACTAAGAGGCACAACAAAATTAAGGCTGCTTCCACTCAGCCACCATGCGCTGCAGAAATAAGAAGTCATAAAAAGAGAAAAAAAACAATACAAGAAGGTAACAAAGAAAGAACAGATGAAAAAGAGGTAGTTCCCTTACTTGCAGTGTATAAAATGTGTGCACAAAACTATATTATATAAATAATTTTAAATAATTTAAAAATGTAAGGTGGCTATAGACATTGCAGAGAATAAAAGTTCGAAGAGGATATAGGAAGAGATAGATTGTGTTGGTTGTTGTTTTGGGATGTTATGGTACAAAGTGTGCATTTCAACCCCAGAACCTTTGCAAAGAAAAGAAAAAGACCTTTGTAAATGTGTTGGCTGAAGTTGTAAGAGAGTGTCATTATCCACAGTGAAATGAGCCTAGTACCGACATGGGCGAAAAGACAATTTAGAAAAGAAGAAGCCATTACTCAAAACAACAACATAGAAAGCCAGAAAACAGTTTGCAAATGCAGACAGGGACAAAGATCTTAGTTTTTGAAGACATGGCCTGTGGTGGGCAGCATGATTGGCAGTACTCACCATTATTGCTTTTCAGCAAGCTCCTGGGTTTAAATTCTGGCCTGGGGTCTTTCTCCATGGAGTTTGCATGTTCTCCTTGTGCATATGTGGGCTCTGTCCAGGTACTTTGACTTTCTGACCACAGTCCAAAAACAAGAGTGGTAGCTTAACTGGTCTCTTTGAATTGCCCTTAGGCATGAGTGTGTCCATGCAACTGGCTTCCTCCCACAGTCCAAAAATATGACTGTTAGGTTATTTGGTTACTGTAAACTAGCCTTTAGGTATGAGTGTGTGTTTGTGCCCGGTTGTCTGTCCCATGTCTTTGTTTTGCCCTGTGATGGACTGGCCATCTGTCTAGGGTGTACAATACCACTGGAGAAACCCAAAAAACACCAGCCATCCACCCTAAGCCATCCCGAGGTGACCTACAAACCTAACTTTTGTTCTGTCAAAAGAAATTTGCAAAATTTCAAACAAACTATTGTAAGAAATCTGTTCAAAGATACCAAAAATGCTTAGCCCTAGTTACACAGTTTAAAAGGATTCTCAAATTTAGGAAATATAAAAAAAATTGTAATCCTATTAGACCTAAAAATCAGTTTCTTTTGATGCCAGTCAGTAAGAAAAAAAAGGTTCTGCGCTTTTTAAATGTAATGTGTGTATGTAAATATTTGGTATCACAAATAAATAAATGTGTGTTTTTTTGTGTCTTCAAGCCATGAACTTCAGCTTGGACTGGAACCATTTGTAACTGCATGTGAAGTAGCCAGAATGAGATAAGGTGAGCTCTCTCCCCTACAGAAGATACCTTCCTTTGTAGGACAGGGGGCCCACAGAAACTGCTTCAAATTAAAGGACAGAAAAACTTAAACCATATACAGGTGTTGCAATTGTAGGAATAGCCTATGCAATTCTGAGCAGATTTTCATGGAGGTATGGCTGAGCAGTATCAAATTCTTAATGCACATGAATATGTTGTACCTCACACTGTATCTCAGTAGATCAAAGACACTGCAAGTCTTTATGGTGGTAATAAGAATTATGCAAATTTTATACGTCTAAACTAAACAATGTGTTGAAGTTTTTGTGAGTGAAGTGAACTTGAAGTTCAACAAAAACAAAGTAAAACAATAGAAAAAATTCCAGAAATAAGAATATCCATTAATGATTGTTTATTCACGTATCTATGTAGTGTAATTCATTCATGCAATATATGCTCAACACAGGGTTTTATTGCTATATCTGTTTCCAATTGAACTACAGAAAATATGACAGAAATAGTTAAAAAGCAGAAATAACAGCATGATCAAGCACACACTACTTGTCCATCTGGTTAACTGCCATACCGTTTGTCATGTAGGTGCATTAATTTTGTTTTAACTTTTAGCATGTTGTCAGGTTTCCAAAACATCTCAGATTCTGTTTCTCTATACCACCAAGTTTTACAGAGCACTGATCGTAAGAGTACGGTCTAGGTTGGACACAGTGTTGCGTGCGTGTGTCACAGCGCCTGCAGCTGCAGCAGCGAGCTGCAGGATAATACAACTGTGAGCTGACATCCTGGGGACAGCCAGGAATGAAGACAGCCTGGTACACCAGGGAGATAGGCACACAGCTCCGCTGAATCAGGAAAGCTCTGCCAAAACTGCCCTTCAGATTGGTATCCTGGAGGACAGAAAGAACGGCTTTGAGGGACAGAGCCTGTTTTTGAACAGAACTTTAAAAAGGTTTACAAGATTCTCTATCATAGAGCAACACAAAGAAAAACACAGGACAAACAACCAGGCACACACACACACTCACACCTAAGGAATATTTTAGAGTAATCAAATAACCTAACAGTTATGTTTTTGGACTATGGGAGGAAGCATGTGTGTGTGCAACCTCTGCGTGCTGTACAGAGAGAACCC
The DNA here is from genome assembly GCA_014839685.1 of Anableps anableps. Taxonomy (NCBI): domain Eukaryota; kingdom Metazoa; phylum Chordata; class Actinopteri; order Cyprinodontiformes; family Anablepidae; genus Anableps; species Anableps anableps. Next base: position 21,821,605 of record CM026071.1, read on the forward strand.
ATATGGGGCGAACATGCATCCTCAATGCAGAAAGACCCCAGGCTGGGAGTCAATCCCAGGACCCTTCTTACTGCAAAGCAACTGTGGTAACAACTGTGCTGCCACCATACAGCCACACTTCAATTAAACTTAAAAATATACTTTTGCAATAAAAATAGCAGCAGTCTGTTTGTGTTTGTGACAGTTCTCACTCTGGTGTAGCAGTAGCCACTGCAGATGGTTGTGTTGACTGCCATGCACTGGGAACAGTTTTTCTTCTCAATCCATATGGTGTGATTTTTCAGCATACAGGTGTAGACGGCTCCAACCATAAATGCAAAAAGTAGAGTGCATCTCAGAATAAACAGAGGCATGCTAAAAAATGCAGATACAGACATACATGAGCAATCAAGAGGCAATCACTCATAAAATACAAAGGAAAAACAGATAAAACATTTGAAAGACCTAGGGCACTTCTTCTGAACAGAATTTGTTAAGATGTATACAGACCTTTACATTTAATCTTAGTGAATTGAGCTATAGTTGTGTCCACATAGAACATGCAGTGAAGAAAATGAGTCTCTATGGATGTGTGATCGCTTACCTTTAGAAAAAATGTTTTTGTACTTTAAACAGCTTTTCTTCTTACTGTTTCATCCAAGTTCTCCAACTCTTCTACACTTTTGTCTTCTGTGAAGATTTGAAAATGCTGTGGCTGTTCAGCCTCTTTTATGGAAACCTTAATCCATCTCGGCTGTCCCACTGAACATCAGTCCACAATATCCTCCCAAACATCATGTCAGCTGACTGCAGGTGTGTGCATGCGCACATGAATGTTCATTTCCACAGATCACACCATTTGATGCACAGACGGGAGGGGGTGTCATGCTGATCTAAGCAGGTTCAGATGGCGGTCAGTAAACTAGTACATATGTCAGCCAGAACTGATCAGTGAAACTGATTACTTGGGTTTGTAGAAACTGGATATATCCAGGATTTAATAAAAATTATTTCTGTTCTAAAGTTATGACGCATTTAAGTCAGGCTACAGAATAGTTTAAAAGTCTTAACTCTGTTGTAAATCAGATTTTGCTTCTAAGCAAGCTCAAAGATTCTGTGCATGATTACATTTTGTTAAAAAAAAAAATCAAGTGGTCAGCCAGTTGTAATACAGAAATAAAAAAACATCAGTTTTTCTTCTAGAAGTCAGTCACAAATAAAACATTAATATTAAATCCATTTGCGAAAATTAAATATCTTTGCTATTAGTCTGACTAATGCTGGGGACAGTAATCACATGATGAAGCCCCACCAGGGAAAAAGACTGTAGCCTCTTTATCTGAATTCTTAATACTCCCATCATTGCTATTTGTTTCTAAAAAGAGGAAGTGCTAAATTTTTTAACTTTTTTCACATAGCTGACAAAGAACATGTTTACTTAACATATTAAGGGAATAAATTGTATGGTTATCATTTGATTACTGGATAAACATGAAAAGCCTAATCATAGAGGAATAAAAAAAATGGCAAGCTAATTTAAATATTATTGATAACCCCAAATAAACCATGAAAACATTGCTGCTTAAATATGTGTCTTTCATATGTAGAATTTCATCTAAATCATTTATTTTCATGGGTAAATGAGGAAAGGATGGACAAATAATAAGTAATTTCAGTAAAAAAAAAAAAAAGCAGTCTTTTTCCCAGTGTAGTTTTAAATGACTGCAGTTACAGTACATGCTTTTAAACTGAGAGCTTAATCTTGATTAACTACAATTTTATTGTCAAGACTAAGACAGCATACACAAACTATATAAACTGCACTAACTTTGTAAGCCACTAAATGAGCTAATGTGAAAGAAGTACAAATGCTATGGTCAGGAAACTGAACATACAAATTTCATCACTTTCACATTTTATCTGATTTTTATTTATTTATTTATTTATTTATTGACCTGGCCTTACTGACGGTTTGTTTTTGCTCTACATTTCCCACGATGGGTCAGAGTTATGTAACAAAGCTATCAGATAAATACAATAAAGTGGGTCACAAACAGCAATTATCTTGTCTGACACACATCTGAGGGTTTCTCATCATTTGGGTGACATGAGGTTTATAAAGCAAGAGAACAAACAAAGCAAAAAACTGTCTGTCATTAGGCAGCTCTAGTGTGTCAGTTCACATAGTGCTAATAGAAATTGAGAAGTTAATACAATTTGTTTTATTGTTCTTGATTTAAAAAGAAATTTAAGAAACTATTCTTAAAGAAACTGGGATTTGTAAAGAAAAAAATAGAGGAGAAATCAGGTCAAATCAGTCTCTATATGTATCATAAAGATAATTGTCAAAGTGATATCCGCCAAGGAAAAGTTCTAAAATCCTCTCCAAAAGTTTTTCGCTCCATCCATTGACAAAGAGTTTAAAACATCTGCCCAACAACCACAAGACATCTGATGTTGCACCTAAAATTATTCAGTCTTTTCAACAAATTAAGTTTTTTTTTAGCAAAATACTAACTAGCAGCTGTTTCTTAAAACCAAAGCAAACAAGAACCATTTAAATGGCTCAACACAAGTAATATTACAAGCGGGTTCCCCAAATTAAACACAAAATTTTACTTTTTAATGATCCCTGGAGATTCAAAGTTATTCATCTCTCACGTGACAATCATCTTCAGTACTTAGCAGATCACACCTTTGGTGTGTGATGCATAGCCAGACACCAGATAATGCAGCATTTCTGAGGAATCTCCACCCACTCTATGGGCAAACACATCCAGTTCATTGCTAGTATTACTACTTTTTATAATCTTCACAGATTTTTTTGCCGCAGTTTCAGTCAGGTGACTCTGTAGCCATTCTATTATCTTCTGGACTTCCACTGAAAATGAGCCTTTGTGGGGTTTAAAATAGGACTGAAATCATTATTGTGTCTCATGTTCAAGCTTCAGTTTCCTCACAGATAGCATGATGTTTCCTCCCAAGATTTTGTCATATCTGATGGGATCAGTCTTGCCCTTTGCACATGGCAGTACCAAAGGAAGCAAAGAAGACTGGCAGCTATCCTTCACTGAAGACATAGTGTTACTTTCTGCATGTTTTGGTTGTTCTTGATTGCTAATTCCATCAAAGCTAAGGAAAAGGAAACAGGAAAGGAAAATCTGTCCCGGCCATGTCAACATCCACACCTACAGCTCCTTGAAATCCCTTTACTCAGTCTGAAGCAGGCATTTCATGCCAAATGGTTTTTTTCTCTTTTGATTAACTGGATAAAAGAAAATATATCATACAGAAGATGCGATGCACTAATTAGCTGCATCACAAAAGATATCACAAGGTAAAGATGCTGAACTTTTTTTTTTTTTTTTTTTTTTTTTTTACAAACAATATATGGTATAGATTGATATTTCCAAGTATGGGGTCCATATCTAAGTACCTTTTTAAAAATTTTTTGAAACAGTCATTTAGATTTTTATGTAAAGAGCAATAACTGTCATGAGGGTACAGGTGTTTTCATGGACCCATTGAATAACATGTAAGCATTCTCAGGGTGGCAGTTAAGGGGTTAAGGTCTTTTTTTGGCACTACTGGCCTTTATGTGTTAGTACCTTGAGAGGGATGAAGGGCAGAGAGAAAATGGGAGGACATGCATTAAATGGCTGGGAGCTGGGAATCGAACCCAGAACATCTGCATCGAGGACTGTAGCCTCTGGATTGGTGCACCTGCACCACCGCTAAGTCACCTGGTGCCCCCGAGGTCATGTTAGGGAATAATGTAGACAGGGATGTTGACAGATACAGAAAAATGATCATATATCTTTGGACACAATGTAAAGGGAAGAAGAGGATTAATATAAATATGTATATGATAATGAGTTTCTTCCTTCCTTCTGTGTTGCTATTATCAGTGTTAGAAGATTATTATTGTTATTTAATTATAACTATTATCATCATTAGTTTACAATTTTTATTTATTTACAATTGTCATTACTACTGTTATTAATATGGTTCAGTAAATTTGCTTGTCCTGTTATGAGAGTCAGTTTGTAATCATTTTGTTTTTATGTAATATAGTTTATTTGTTGGTTCATTAGCACAGTAAATTGAACAGGCATATGAATATCACAACATGTTTATAATTACTCTTTTACGATAATTACTGAGTCAGTAAATGATATATTCCAGTAAATTGAGATAAGGGGGAGGATTAAATAAGTGTTCACTTCTTCCTACTCCTTTTCAAACAGAAAAGTAGTGCTAAGCTCATTATTTCATTCTTGGTTACGTATGCACGTGTTTTCTCTTGTCCTTCAGGTTACTTGCTTTCTTTGTTTTTAAAAAACATGTTTGAAATAAGTAGATAAATATAAAATAAATAAAAATAAATCCACTCAAACTACCATCAGGCCTCTTTTCAAAAAACATCTAACACTGACTGGCTGATATCAGGCAGAGCCGGTTTACTTTGTTTAACTGTATCTCTCAGCCATAAGGTCAGAAAGTTCCAGGAAGGATCTGTGGAACTCAGAGGAGAGGTCATCTGATTGCTCCCCTGTTCATCCGTTTTCTTTACTCTTTGTTATCACAGTGACACCTGCAATCGGATGTTTGAAGCTCCAATTGTTTGGCTCTCTGTTTCAGATCATATGAGTAACTCGACACGCTACGATAATGCCCTTAAACTGGGTCAGACAGATGGAGGAACACTTTCTATTTGATAGGGGGCATGCCCTGGCCATGCACTAAAGTCAGCAAGTTGCTTCATCAAGAAATCCATGTTATACATAATACTATCTATCTATCTATCTCTCTCTCTCTCTCTCTCTCTCTCTCTCTCTCTCTCTCTCTCTCTCTCTCTCTCTCTCTCTATATATATATATATATATATATATATATATATATATATATATATATATATATATAGAGAGAGAGAGAGAGAGAGAGAGAGAGAGAGATAGATAGATAGATAGATAGTATTATGTATAATATAAGTGAACACTTAGGGAATGTCTTTTCGCACAACTAAATACTGAAACCTTTTCCCATTCTTCTTTGCAAAATCCCTCAAGCTCTATCAGGTTGGATGGAGAGCACCTATGAAGATTAATTTTCAAGTATCTTCACAGATTCTAAATTTGATGAAAGTGTGGACTTTTACTGGGCCATTCTAAAGCATGGATATGAGTCTATATAAATCAGCTCTGGCTGTTTGTTGAGGCTCTTTGTTGGAATGTGAACAGTGTCAAGTCTTTTGCAGCCTCTAATAGGTTTTCTTTCAGGATTGACTGTATTTACTTCCATCCATCTAACTATCATTTCTGAGCAGCTTCCCTGCTCCTCCTAAAGAAAAGCATTCCCATAAACATGATGCTGCCACCACCACATATAATTGTAGAGATTACATTTTCAGGGAGAGGTACAGTATAAGTTTTCCTTTACAGATAAGGTTTTACTTCAAGGTTATACTTCAAAGTTCAGTTTTTGTCTCTGTTCTCTGACCAAACCATATTCTACCACATGTTCGCTGTGCCCCCAGCATGGCTTGTGGTAAACTGCAAATAGGATTTTTTATGGATTTTCTTCAACTTGACTCTATTCCATACAAGCCAGATTTGTAAAGTGCCTTACTAACAGTTAACAGATTATCCCTTATCTCTGCAGGGAGAATCTCTGCATCTCCTCCAGAGTGGGCATCCTAGCTGCTTCTCTGATTAATTCTCTTCCTGTCAAAGTTGGTGGACAGCCATGTCTTAGTAGGTTTGCAGTTGTGTCATACTTTCTCGATTTTTGGATATAATGAACAATGGTCCAGTTCTCCAAGAGATTCCTGGTTTAAACTGGCTGACAACATTATTCCTGGCCTGTCTGGTTCTCTGGTCTTCATGATGCCATTTAGTCAATAATCTCTCGCAAACTTTTGAGGCCTTCATGAAATAACTGTACTCATCCTAAAATTAAATTACAACCATGGGGAATCTGTTTAGGAGAAGGGAATTGATTGGACAGGATTTAATTTAAGGCTGTTGTAGTACATAGTGTTGAATACAAATGTCAGATTTCTATTTGTTAAAGAATTACAGAAAATGATGTATCTGTTTCCTCCCATTTGTGTTGGTCTATCACCTAAAATCCAACTAAAGTATCTTGAAGTTTAAGGTTTTAGCATAACAAAATGTGGAAAAATACAAAACTTTTGCAAAGAACTGCACAAACTTAACCAGTCAATAAATATACTTGCAACTGACAACTTTTAATGTTTTTCTATGCAAAGTATTTTGGACCTAATGCACCGGGAAAAATGCTAGCAGATATTGCTTTACACCTTCAAATTTCTGTTTTAACGGGAGGGTCAAGAGAAAGGAAATTCCTCGAACTGCTCAGCGATGTCTAAAAGGAAAAGATTAAGAAACAGCATAAATATTTTGATCCAGAGCTAATTTTGACAAGATGAAAATTTTTTTTTACAGAAGCTCTAGATTTATAAATTATATTCAGATATTCTGGATTTGAATTTAGACAGTATTTTAGAACTTATCAAATGACATTCTCCTTGATCCAATAAACATGTTCTCTACTTAGAAACAGAAAGATTTTATCCAAATAAAATATTTGAAACAATTAGCAGGCGACATTTATAAAAAAAAGTCTGCAGCTGTGCCAAAGTCCACCTGGGTGCAGAGTAATCTGAATTGGGTTCTGGAGCAATGCTTCACCTTGTGTTTTCTAGTCACTCACTCATCGTTCTTAGATAATGCCCTGCGAAGGCAGCTTTTTGGCTCTTGTCTCAAAGCTTCCCCACAATTTATGTTTGAGTGACGACCACCCAGTTTGTAACCTCTACCGTGAACTTCCACCCACAGAAGAGCTTAAAAATCTCAAAACATCAATCGTAATATAAAAGGTCTTAAACAATCCAGAACACTTTGTGGTTTTTTCCCCACTGGGTAAACGCTTTCCATGCCAGACACACACTTTGTAACATGGTTGTTAAATATCAAGCACATAAAGCAAATTATACCGCTTGTTATGTTTTCCTGTTTGATAAGAAATGTGTCATGAGTTCAAGGTGACTCTGGTGCAAACAATTATGGACACAGGAATTAAAAGTTTGAAACAGTTTCTTGAACAGAGAAAAGAGCTTTCTGGATCTGTTGGAAGAGAAACACCAAACCAGAAATGGGCCCATACTGGAAGACAGGAGGAGATGATTAGAGGTTGCCAAAGACAGTTCTAAACAGGTTCTTGCTTTAGATGAGGGAGTCATGACCGAGAGGGAGCACAGAGTATCCCCAGAACAGGCAGTTGGCTGTTTGTTGGGGATACTCAACAAACAGATGGTGGTCTGTGGTTCAGTCTGTTGTTGTTTTCCTCTGAAGGAGAGGAGGTACCGTTGGAGGGTGGACAGGCAGGTGAGTCAGAGAGGATCTTCAGGTGGACATCTAGAGTGGTGAGGAGGACGAGAATGAGATACCAGGGAAGCAAACCCTGAGAGTTGCTAAGTCAGCATGGAAGCTGAACACCAAAACTCTGAGAGGAACCTTCAGAGAGGTAATCTGTCAGGAGGAATAAAAACACTGGTAAGTTCTAGGAAAGTGGAACTAAGAGGCTCAGCAGGAGCAGTCATACCATTAATCATAGTTAACCAACTGGGATCCGTCTCAGTAAATCAGCTCCTCCAAATACTGCTCCTTGATGAGGTTAATTGACGCCACCTGGGAGCTGCACCTGCCAATCACACCCTGTGAAGAGGAGGAGGAGAAAGCAGAACCCAAACAAACACCACGCCAGTCTGAGGTTCTGGATACAACAGAACATAGGAAAAAAGCATGCATTGCATGCTGGGAAAGCTAGCTCTAACTCCATATATGGGTGTGTGAATGATTCAGATACATTTGATGTCCAGAGTCATGATTTTTGGTCTGCTTTATTAAAATGTTTTTGTTAAATTTTGTTTTAGTAATTTCTTACTCTATTATTATTATTATTATTATTATGGCTCATCATATTTGACAAGTCAAAATAGTTGCATTTATAAATATTTTATATAGTTGAAAAAACTTTTATTTTTTATTTTTTATTTTTAAAAATATCTTTTGAAAAATCTTTTGTCATCTCTGTTACCACATGGGTTTTTTCCCTTCAAATCAAATTACCTCCCACAGCTATATAAACTTCATGAAATGTTGTCACTTACTCACTCTTACTGTCACTCTTACTGATAAGATCTCAGGCACACAGAGGTAGCTGTGCCAATTTCTGTGAAAATATTTGAATCTAAAAAGCACTATCACCAACAGTATTTTTTTCAACGTCAGTGTTGTTACCATAGTAAAAAAAATTTTAAAAAATACCACAGATTTTTAATCAGATACATGCTTATTAAAGGTTTTTAAACCTGGATTTTATTAATGCCATACAGTTTTAACATTTATTCTAACAAGTGGAGTTTTTAAAGCTGCAGTATGTAACTTTTATTTAAAAAAATGTGTTTTTTTACATGTTTGTTACAACTGTCACTATGTCGTTACAGAATAGTATGAGACAGATAATCTGAAAAAAATCAAGCTCCTCTGCCCTCTCCCAGTGCACCCAGTGCTATCTGCAGAAATACAGTGCTCAGTCAGAAACAACCGATCAGAGCCATTAGGAGGCTCTTAGCACTGTCAATCATGCTTGTGTATGCACTGCTCACACGCTCCCCCCTTGCACTCTGCGACACTACAGCTTCTCCCCGACAGCGCGGCCTGTCATGAAAGCTCAGGGTAGTTAGCACGGAAGCCGATGACGGCGGATAAACAGTTTTCCTGTAATGGTAAATTGTTTCTCCACCATCAGCATACTGAGCAGCTGGTACACCAGTGTGACTGACAGTGGTAAGACCTTCCTCCTTGCTCTGATTGGTTGTTTCTGACGGTTCATTTCTGCAGATAGCAATCTTAGCACTGGGAGGAGGAGGAACTTGATTTTTTTTTCACAGATTATCTGTCTCATACTAAACTGTCACAACACAGTGACAGTTTTAACAAATATGTAAACACACACACACACACACACACACACACACACATATATATATATATATATATATATATATATATATATATATATATATATATATATATATATATATATATATATATATATATGTAATTGTTTGAAATTCAATTCAAAATGTTTGTAGCCTGTGCATTATGAATCTTTTTGGAAAAACGATAAAAAGAAACCCATCAGAGCCGAGCTTTTAATGGAAGAAGCCAAGGTCTGGAAAAATATTCAATTTGTTTTTATTTTGCTGCTCATCTTCTCACTGAGACCAGGAAAATAGAGCATCTAACTCCAGTTCTAAAGTCCTTACTCTGGCTCCCTGTAGCTCAGAGAATAGACTTTAAAATACTTTTGTTAGTTTATAAGTCACTGAACGGCTTAGCACCAAAATTCATTAAAGATCTGTTGTCATTTTATCAACTTTCCAGACCACTTGGGTCTTCTGGTTCTGTTCTGCATCCCCAGAACCAGAACCAAACATGGAGAAGCAGCTTTCAGTTTTTATGCACCACAAATCTGGAACAAACTTCCAGAAAACTGCAAAACAGCTGAAACACTGAGTTCTTTTAAATCAAGGCTAAAAACCCACCTGTTTAGAGTTGCCTTTGATTGCCTTTGATTGAGACTACATTTGCTTGATGATCCTTATGATGCTGATGCATTGATATTTGCTCAATGATTTTGATTATTTTCATGTGTATTTGCTTGATGATTTTGATGATTTGGCTGCATACTTGCTTGATGATTGTGATGTTTTTGATGATTTTGATGATTTGCTGTATATTTGATTGATGTTTTTATGATGTGAAGCACTTTGAACTGCCTTGCTGCTGAAATGTGCCATACAAATAAACTAGACTTGAATTGACTTCACTTGACTTATCATTTTCCAGATCAAGAAAATTAAACTGAACATGGCAAAATATTTGCATTTATAGACTCTTTTACTTCTTCCACTTGCTGAAGGACAATGATTCAACAATGCTGAATTAATTTTGTGTATTTTATTTTGATTTACATTTCATACTATATCTTTGGCAGGAAAATATGAGAACTCCAGCAGCTAATAAAGTTGGTTACTTAAAACTTTAATTATTGCTGGTGGCCTCACATGACCAAAAAATACATTGCTGTTGTTGAAGAGCTAAAGACCAAAGTAAATGTTACTGATGGATCTACACAAAGCTCTGAGTTGAATCCCATGAAAAATCTGTAAGGTGAACTGAAGACGAAGAACCATGCCAGAAGGACATCAAATATTTGTTAAAGAAAAATGGTCTGGGATTTCTCAGGAGATATGTTGGAGACTTAAAACCTACAACAAATAATTGTGAGCATCAAGCTAATAATTTTGACCCTGGTAGTTTACAGTTTTTTGGAAGAATTTCCAAAATATACTGAGGGTAGCCAATAATTTTGTCCTCAGCTGTATGTGATCCTCTAAGTGGGTGGCATACAATCAAACTGTGGCAGTATGGAATGAAGGTTAACAAAAGAAAGCATATAAAAAAAAAAATAACTACAAAAGCAGCTCCTAAATGCCTGTCATTTCAACTCCTAACCCAATGCATAAGAAATATGATACACTTAAGACCGTGGCTTAGTTTTGTATTAAAAAAACTGTTTAATCGAGCTTTCACAAGCTAACTACTTAATCTGACCACTAGATGGCAGACAAACCCAATCTCCAATTACCTCCACAACTGGAAGGAATAAACAGAAAAAATTGTTCCTTTAAGTCTAACAAATCAGCAAATCAGTTTAAGTTTCCTTCCTGGGGAGATGTGGAATGTGGGAGTGTAATGTACATTAGTTGAAATGCTTGATAGATAGATATGGTGGAGAAGCTGCAAAATGTACTGACCACAACTTAGAACTGGTCCTGAACACAGAGATTGAAGTATCTGTGGTCTTTTCATATGAAGGCAACTAGATCGTTACAATTTAACATTCTATTTCCTTTACCTTACAGAAAATAGCTGCTTCAAAATCCTCTTTATATAATTTAAAAGAGCTTTGAAATGGCAGATAGATTTGGCAGTGAGTGTAATGCAAAATACATTGTTCAATGATTGTTTAATTGCTTTGGAAAATTTCTGGTTTCAACTGTTAGCCTCTTTAATAAACCTTCTTACATTGGTTTTGATTACACTGAATTCAATAGACAGCATCTCACAAATCAGATTAATCAAAAGTATTATAGAAAATTAAACAGCTGATCATTTTCAATATTCCCTTGATTTTCACTCACTAAAGACACAAGGACAATCTGTTAAAGGTTGGGAGTGGGAGATATTTCCGGTGCCACTTTTAGGGGACTTTGGCACACCACAGGAGGAAGAGGGAATAGTATGACCCAAATCATCACAGATGTCCTTGAAGACAGTCACTTATTAATAACATCAGGAATCTGGAGGCCACCTCTAGTCCTCGTTCCAACTCTCCTCCTTCGCCTGCAAGGCTCCAATCCAGTGTGATGTCCTAAGTTTTATCCTTTTTTGGTCTGCGTGCACCTTCACTTGCACTCGCACGTAACCGCAAGGCCCCCACAGGGCCTCAAAATCAATCTTGCAGTGCTTAAAATAATCAACCTAGTTGAGGGAGAGGGCTTACCAGTAACATTTACAGTAGAGGAGTATTCCTTCACTACTTTCACTTTAATGTTATTCTCTAATTTTAATCTCTGAATGGCCAGCCATTCTTATTTGGTTTTGTTTTTATTCGCTGAATCCCACTTACATAATTCAGAGCCACAGATTTACCTCAAATTAACTGAATCTACTGGAGACATTTCATGTTGTGTTTGTAACAGTACATGATGACTCAGCTACAGCTCCCTGCCAAAGTATTTATGTTACAAGCACAAACAGTGTATTTTTTGCTGTATTTTATGCAATAAGCAAAAAACATAGTTGGTGCACAATTGTGGAGTAGAAAAAATACATTGTTTTCTAATGTTCTTCACAAATAAAAAAGGGAAAAGTGGTTTGCATTTGTCTGCAATTACCTTTTTCTGCAATTACAGTGCCTAGTCTTTTGGGGTGTATCTCTACAAGCTTTGCCCATCTAGAAAATTTCTAATATACAAGTGAAAGGTTTGTTCTTTAACTGAAACATTGCAAGACATTCATTGTTTCTTGCTGTTTGTTGTTTCATGTTTTCATCACATAAAGTACTTTAAATTGCCCTGTTGCTTAAAAGTTCCATACAAATAAACTTGACTTGATCTAAATAATTTCATTGTAGCTCTGACTGTATGTTTCGGATGGTTGTCTTGCTAGAAGATGAATATCCACCTCAGTCTAAAGTTTTCTGCAGACTCTACCAGTTTTTTTTTTTTTGTCCTGTATTTCGCTCCATCCATCTTTCCATAAACTCTGATCAGCTTCCCTGTCATTGTCAAAGACAAGCTTCTCCAGGTTCAGTGCAGCTTCTTCCACAGGTGTGTTGTATCCCCTCACAGCTTAAACCTCTCCCCAACTTCTTTCTAAACGTGTCTGGTGTGCTCCTTGATCTTCATGATGCTGTGTGTTCACTACTGTTCTCCGGCACAGCCTATTAGGCCTTGACATTACAGCTGTGTTGTCGATTACAGTAAGCAAAGATTGACTCTATTTGCTAATTAGGGGACTTCTGAAAGCAATGGATGGCACTGGACTTTATGTGGTGGTATCAGAGTAAGTAAGGCTGAAAACATGTGTCTGCCACACTATTCAGATGTTTAGTTGTAAAGCATTTTAAAACCTATTGTTTTCCTTCCACTCTACAATAATGCAATGCATTGTGTTGGTCTAGCACATAAAATGACAAAGAATACACTAAAGTTTGTGTTAGTAATGTGACAAAACTTTTAAATGTTAATCAGGTATTAATGCCTCTGCAAGTCATGGCTGTAAAATTGCCTATTTACTAAAGAAGAATGGGAATAAAATGTGTACTTTGAACATAATTGATGACCTCTGTCTCAGTAAGATGTGAACCTAAGACAGCTGGAAATGTGATCTATCTCCCAAGATAAGAATAGCATCTGGATGCTGGCCTGTGGTCCTCAGTGAGACCGTCTCCTCCTTCCTGGATTGGGTAATTAACTGCACCATTCTGTGAGATGCATCAGGCTGACGATCTTCAAACAATCCCTATTTCTTTCTGTTACAACCTTTAACTAATGAGCTCTCCTGCCATTTAGGAGGACATTGGGAAGAAAAGACTGGAAAAACAAACCCTACAAAACAAACCAGATTAGATCTAAAAGGCAAATGAGCTCAAAGAAATGATTGAAATCATACTTTATGATATTATTTCAACTTATTCTAATTTATGCTGATTTTTAGGCTGTGATTGATTTTAAAAGGTTTGCAAATTTGTCCCAACCCAATGCAGAAGTCAAGGAGGCTGTGCCCGCCCTACATTGAAACTCAAATATAGCTGCACGAATTGAGGCCAGTACTGAAATGTTACATTAAGCATGTGGGAGAAATCCTTCTGTTTTATTCACTGCAAGATTTTGGACTGTGTAAACTGTACTATGTAAACAGAAAGTAACTTTGTGAGTGGTTGGGACTTTGCATACATAAAATTCTATTTGCATTGAAAAGAAATGTTTGCATTAAATTGTCAGATGGAATAATCCATCATCTTGTTCGCCGTTTTCTTTAGACAAATGTCTCCTAGTTTCTTTTCCTTGTTTTTTTTTTTTTTTTTTTTTTTCTGCCATGGCTGTCAGAGGAGGAGTAAAGTAATTACAACCTGTCTCTGACTCATACTGGCCAAAAGCCCAACATGGAGGGTTTACAGAGGACTACAAATAGAGAAGAAGAAGCAATAAAACAAGACAAAAAGAAGACAGATAGATAGATAAATGGTAGAAATGAATGCAGAAACAGTATCCATTAAAAAAACCATAAGATGGAATAGTGGAAAGGGATTTTGCTGTGTGACAGATAGATGGAGGAGAGAAAAGTCTGGATGAAAGGATCAAGGGTGAGCAGGATAGCAGAGGGAGAAGAGGAGGGTGAGCTTCCGATGAAAGGAAGTGGGAGACATTCCAGTAAAACACATAGTGAGTGAGTGCATCTGTGAATGTGTGTGTTTGCAGTCCTTTCTTTGTGAGCAACAGTGTGGCAAGGGAGTGCAATAATCACAACCCCAGTAGCATTGTATTACTGGATACAAGACTGAAGTTACTCAGTGTAAAAATCTAAATTAAGTCTATAATGAGCAGGTATACCATTATTATGAGCCAATAGATAAATTAAGATCATTGAAGTAGGAAAGTAAAGATGGAAATTCATATACACGGGAGTGTGTTCCACTTAGCACAATAAATATCAAAACATATCGTTTACTTTTCAAATTTTGGAATACATTTTTGATTTCCATCCCATGCACACAATTCGTAGGTTAAGGTGAAATGTGCACGAGAGGGAGAGCAACATAAAAGCAAAAGGAATGAAGCTAAAACTAAGAGAGTCTAGAGAGAAAGGGAAAAACAAAGTGACACTGTGATTGAAGGACAGCCAGAGCACTGAGCTCTCCGTCTAGATGGCTGCTGGTCTTGAAGGCTGCCAGCTCCGAATGACACATTTGGCAGCTGTACGTTTGCTCGGATTTCTCAGAGCTATGATGCATCTTGCTTTAAACCCATCCACTTTGCTACCTTTTTGTTATTTAACAGCCTAATTTGGCTGACCTCCTCCTTTTTGTCTGACCATCAGTCTATAAAGTAATTCTAGAGTCTCCCTCAGTTTCGCTGCTCTCATTGAGGTGAAGATAAGTGGTTAACACAGCAAATAGGATGAGTCACAGTGATGATTCACAATTAAACATATTGGTTACATCACACTTTTTTGGATTGGCTCTCTTTCAGATAAAAAAAAAACACTACATGACATCAACTTTGATGTTCACAATATCTTATATGATCATTTAAATATCAGCAAACAAAAGTCTTATTTATTATAGTTAGTAAAACAAATAAATGGATGTGGTGGTGGTAGTGTGATGGTGTGAGCTACTTTGCTGCTTCAGGACCTCGATGACTTGCTGTTACTGATAGAACCATGAATTCTGAGCTCCACCAGAGAATCCTGAAGGAGAATGTCCATCAGTTTGTGACCATAAGCTCAAGCACATTTGGGATATGATGCAAAGCATATCAACAAGTCCACCTCTGAATAGCTCAAATGAAGGTTTGAAGTGGTCTCGTCAAAGGTTTTACTAAAATCAGATTAGGATGATGTGGAGGGACCTTTAACAGACCATTTATGTTTAAAAAAAAATACATTTTCTATTTACTCTAGTTGTCTGGAGCACTTAGGGTAATTTAGAGAGATCTTTTAACCTGCGTGATTTTGGACAGTGGGAGAAAGCTGAAGTACACACACAGAACAAATAAATGCACAGGGAGAACAAGCAAAAAGGACCCTGTTGGGATTTGAACCGAAGACATTCTTGCTGTGATGCAAACGTGCTAACAACATTACATTAATCCAAGATGATTGATGATCCTGGTGCCAGAAAAAAATCTATTTTTAGTTTTATATCTCAGTTGCATTAAGAAATAAAACATCGCAATGTCATGATTTGGAGTGTGTTGATGGTGGACCCAGATGTAGACAGGCAGAGATGGCGAGGAGATTTTGGTAATATAATGAAAAAACTGAATAACAAAGACCTACAAAAACCACAGGGAACGCATGGAGCCAGAGCAGAACAAAAATACAAGGATCCAGGAGCGAAAGACAGCAGAGTTTGCCAGGGAAGTAACAAGAAGGTAAGGGGAAGGTAACAGGAGGAACCAGAGAGGAGTGAAAGCAGGAGATGTGTTTAAATACTGAGAGAGTGTATCTTGGAACAATATACTGGGGCTGATTGGCTAACAGGTTGCAGGTGTGAGGAGAGAGCAGAAGGCAGACTGAATAAAAAGAGAGAATGGCACATGGGGGCGAGGGAGAGTAAACAGGGGAACTAGGAAGATGACTCAAACAATAAAGAATAACTAGACACTAGGAATAAATAAACATAATAAACTAGAATAACTTAGAAATAACTGAACTTAAAAAAACTGGAACGAAGCTAATCTAATCAAAGAATAAGAAACTAAGGTACACACAGAGCAGTAATCAAAACTAGAATCAAACAATCAAAGCCCAAAACCACCCAGGATCTTACACATAATGTTTAATAACATTTTCATTGACAAACAATTTAATTTGGATGACAAAATTCACCTCCAATAAATCATACCATATTTAATTTTGCTTGTTTTTATTAACTTTACAATCAATTCTTTGGTAAAAGCATGAATGTTTTCACCAAACATTTACACATTTACACCAGTTTAGCACTGGTAAGCGCTAAACACTTACCAGATAAAATTCTAACATTATCTTAAGTGAAGTAACTCATTCTCTAGAGTGAACATTAACAATATGATAAATCATACTTTTGCCATCTCACCATTTCTTATTTCATCTTGTAGAGGAGGCTCAGTGTAGTCTGATCAGGCTGTTGTACAACTCAAAACGGCAGCCTAACAATGATTGCGCTCTTTCTACTCTATTCTCTAATTAAACAAACTGGGTCACAGTTTTTGACCCAATGTTTGATTAAAACCGCTCAACTTTTGTCCCAAAAGCACAAAACCCCCTATTTGGGTTCAAGAAATAACGTCCCAGTTTTTAAAATATGTTCTGCTTCAGATTTGATATGAGACACTTTCCTTTTTAGTTTGCAGATATGTCAGTCAATACTTGAGCCACACAATCTATCTTGAGGGTATTAAAACATGGATGCCAGATGGAGAATATTTACAGTATAATCCTGGGGTGGCATTTCATATAACAGCACTTCAGGAGTTGTATCCTGCTGTTATCATATTTAAGGCATGAAATGACAGAGCCAGACTTTAAAAAATCGCAGGAAATGTGGAATTGAAAGGAGGTCATATTTATAAATCTATAAAAATTTAATGAAAAATATCCATCCATCCATCCATCCATCTATAGTCAATTAATGAATTAATTTTAATAAAATATCTGAACTGCACAGTGGTGCAGTTGGTAGCACTGTCGGCTTGCAGTCGCTTTCTGCATGGAGAATGCATGTTCTCCCTTTGCATCTCAGGGTACTTTGACTCCTTCCTACAATTCAAAAATCTGACTATTGGATTAATTAGATTCTCTAAATTGTGTTTAGGTGTGAGTGTGTGCGTGGTTGTTTGTCCTGTGTGTCTCCATGGTGCCCTGCAATGGACTGGTGACCTGTCCAAGGTGCACCCTGCCTTTGCCCAATGACCGCTGGATAGATACAAAATATCCACTTATCATCGATACCAAAGTCATGGTCATGGAAGGGGGCATAAATAAATGGTAAAAGGCCTGTACATGTACAATGCTTTATCAAGTCCAGAGGACCCAAAAGCGTTTCACACTACATTTTATCATGAAACCATTCACTCACAATTTCAGTAAATAAATCACTGAAGAATGCCTTCTCTTTAAATATGAATTCTAAAATTCATATTTAAACAAATTTAATCATACAGAAAAGATAGTGCCATTAATTTTCCTATTCTGGGATCAATAAAGTACATATTAAGTAAAGATAAGTTCTTATCTTATCTTATCTTATCTTAAGATTGTCTTGCCATGGGGAGAAAGAGTTGGGAGTGACGGATAAATATTGAAAACTGGAAAGAAATAAGGGAAAATAAAAGTTTCATGAAAAAATAAACAAATAAATAGCCTAAGTGATGCAGTTTATCAAAATTTGCCTTGTCCTTTTCTTAAATTCATATTTGGGTAGTGGGTAGGGGCAAAAAATTTATGAGGGTGGCCATTGTCCCCTTCAGCCTCCTCTTTGGTGACACCACTTTATTAAGACTTGTTTTTGCATCGAATGTTCTGATGTCAAGCTGAATTTGCTCAGCTGAGACAACCTGCAAGCGTGAGAACCTTTTTATTCTTAGTGCAACAGTTTGTTGCCGGGAATATGACAATAGCCTTGAAATCCTAACTAAACCAACAGGCATCCATATTTCTTTTGTCATCCCAAGGTTTCTTATAGCCTTTCAGGTAATATTTTCCTTATCCCTCCTGTTCTGACCCTATCTGTCAAACACACAGCTGTCTTTGTGCTACTATATTTGCAGCAAATACAAGTTGTCTCAGATTGAAGGTCTCTGGTGAATATCTAGGGAGAAAGGCTGTGAGTACCTGGACAAAAAGGCAAAACTGTACTGTGAAAGAATGTGTATGAGTGTGTGTCGGTGTGTGTGTGTGCCTGAAGGCTATTAAAAAAGAAAAAGTAATATAAATTAGTGGCTTCTGCATGAAACTGAATGAGGAAACCAACTTTCCCATTCACATGCACACAGACTCACACAGACAACAACATAGAGGCAAATAGAAACCCAGTATTTAATTCCTGCGTCACTACAGTAGCCATCTGTCAGCATGAAGGCACACATACAGATTTGGCCTTGCATATGGATCAACTGAATTAAAACTCTCTCACACAGAGGCACCATGCTGTTGTCCAGCTACAATAACTGTTCAGTTCACCAAAGAAATCTCTCACACCGCGGACCTTTTCTGTGTTGCAACTTGGTTGGATTTGTTTAAACCATAAAGGACTGGATAAATATGTGAATTAAACAGTTCTCTTCCTGTACTTCTCTCATCCCATCTTCTGTTTCTCTCTTCTTGTTGTCTTTTTGTCCCTCTCTCCATCTCCATCTCTACCCACGTGAACATGTCTGTTTGTCTGAATCTGCCAAAGGCTGATGTCATTGTCCACCAGTGTGCTTCTATGTGTGGGATGAAATAAATGCCGAAGTATAATCCCACGGTTTAATCCCAGCCATTCCTGCACAAACCGGACAGCCCAAGAAACAATTATGACAGGGGGAGGCAGGTTGTTTTTGTTTTGTTTTTTTCCAAAATAGAAGCATGAAAGGTTTCTGTGGAGAACATTTCTTGTTGCCTTCATGAGACTTTAGAAAAGGCTTATATTACTCAAACATGCTCCTTCCTGCTGGGCAGAGAGTGAGATGGAGGGAAAGAGACCGAGAGATTAAAGATTATTTATTTCTCATGGGTGGGAGACAGTGAGGGAGACAGCGAGGGAGAGAGTGAGTGAGTGAGTGAGTGAGTGAGTGAGTGAGTGAGTGAGTGGGAGGTAGGGCGGCAGTCACAAGCACGCAAACTAATTTTCACCGATGAGCAGACAGTCGTGCCAGAGTGGGAGCTGCGCTCAGTTCACCTCTCCGGCGCTGCAGGTTCATTAACAAGGAAACCTTATTAGTAACATCTCTTTATTCTGAGAGCACTTGTTACAACGGCGGACCAGAGTTTCTGTTTGGGGATAAAGGGGCTGCGCACCTGCACTTCTCCTAAGCAGCGACAACTTTAGGTAAGCCACGCATCGAAGTTGGAATGTGTTTAATTCATTTTGCATGCTCAGCCCTTTTGCAAAGCAGTAAGGAATCCAAAAAAAAAGAAGAAAAAAGGAAGGAAGCAATCCAGGGATCAAACAGAGGTTTACTGGTGCTCTGCTCCTAAATAAGATGATCCGCAACCAGCATGCATAAAACAGCTGCAGTATAAATCTCCAAATGAAAACAACTGAAAAGTGCCAATAGTTTATTTCTATTATTATCCCAAAGTGAAATCAAAGCCAGTACAACATGACAGTTGCTTCAGATGTTGATTTTTTTTCTTTTCTTCTTTTTTTTCTTTTGGCTGTTGCAAAGTGTTAAAAACCTGACAGATGACTGTCCATATTTGGGGTATTTGGCATTTCACTGCTAAGAAGCCTGCTGTTCTTATATTTTACACTTAAGAGATCTTAACAATAGTTCCTTTCTCTGGCCAGATTATGGAACTGGAGACCCTCTGTGCTGGTATTCTGTACCTTTACATTAAAAGGTTTATTTTAATCATCCTTTGATCTTCAAATGTGCTTCACTTTTAAGAGCACCTAAAGTTGCACTAGATCCATTTGTGGTCTTGGGGAATAATTTTATTCCAAGGCATCTTTAAGGAAAAACAAAAGAAGGTGTTTACTCCTCCTTCAAAAGTTGATTTATTTCAGTAAATCAATTGAAAATGAGAAATTCATATTTTATAGATTTACTCCATAAAATGATATATTTCCAATGTTTATTTCTGTTAATTTAGATATTCATGGCTTATAATTGATGAAAACGGTGAAATCCTGTTTTTCAAGAAACTTAAATGTTACACGAGTGATTAAAAATATATTTTTAACAGAGATATATTATGGCCTACACATGAAGAACGCACCAGTAGTCTCTCTTCACAAGGTGTAAAAGGTAATTGCCAAAAAAGCTGGCCATCCACAGAGTACTATATCCATGTATATTAATGGAAAGTGAAGTGGAAGGAAAAAATGTGGAAGAAAATAGGATAAATATGCAACAGGAATAACAGCAGCCTTGAGAGGATTAGGAGGAAACACCCACTCAAGAGTTTGAGAGTAACTTCAAAAAATGTCTGTGCTTGAAGAGTAACCACACACAGACATATCT
This sequence comes from Anableps anableps, assembly GCA_014839685.1. NCBI lineage: Eukaryota > Metazoa > Chordata > Actinopteri > Cyprinodontiformes > Anablepidae > Anableps > Anableps anableps. The sequence continues at coordinate 21,842,180 of CM026071.1, forward strand.
AAGACATGAGCTACAAAGCTCACATTCCTTGTATTAAGCAACTCCTGAACTAGAGAAGGGCTAAGGAGAAAAAGAAATGGACATTTGCTCATTGTACAAGTCCTCTGTTGAGACCAAAGTAAATTTTGCATTTCAGTTTGAACTCAAGGTCAGAATCTGGAGGAAGAGTGGACAGGCACTAAATCCAAGTGTCTTGAGGCCCACTCTGAAGTCTCCACAGTCAGTGATGGCTTGGGAAGCCATATCATCTGATGGTGTTGCTCCGCTGTGTTTTATCAAGCCCACAGTCAGTACAGCCATCTACCAGGAAATTTCAGAGCGCTTCATGCTTCCTTCTACTGACAAGCTTTATGGAGATTCTGATTTCATTTTCCAGCAGAACTTGGCATTAATAACCATGGCATTACTGTGCTTGATTGGCCTACAAACTTACCTGACCTAAATCCCATCGAGACTCTGGAGAACTGTAAAGAGGAGGATGCAAGACACTGAACACAACAATACAGAGGAACTCTAGGCTGCTATTGAAGTAGGCTTTACAAGCTGATAGCCTCCATGATACACTGGATTGATGCAGTAATTCATGCAAAAGTAGACCTGACCAAGTATTTAGTGCATATGATGTGAAATAGAGTACTTGCGATGGTCTGACAGTGGTTTTATATAATAGTTTGATTTTCTGACTAAATGAATTTTGGGATTTCATCTTCTATAAGCCAAAATCCTCTCAATTTACTGAAAAAACTGTAGAAATATAGTCACTCTGTGTGCAATGAATCTATGCAAAAATTCATATTATTTTTTTAAATGAATTACTGAAATAAATGTACCTTTCAATAGTTTGATATATTGAAATGCACCCACCTTTTTCCATCTTAAACTTCAGTGAATTATTTATTAACTACACATTAACAGTACAGATGTACTGTTCCATTTGTTCCATTCTAGTCCATTTACTGATTCAAGTTTCTCCTGAGATCAAGGTCAGTGTCAAAACGGTTAAGAAACAACTGGCAATACAGCCCCTTTATATGCCAGGAAACAGGCAGCAAAAATGATTAAGATTGACACTCTGGTGCTCAGTGCTGCTTTACTGGAAGAGCTGCTGAAGAGAGCTATCAATTGAATAATTAAACTTATCAGAACTGATAAACTGCTTCTGTTAAACCTATAATGGTGATTTTACATCATATTTCATTTTTGCAATGAAAGCAGAATACAGCCCCTGTTGGCCTCATTAAACTTGCTTTTATATGAAAGATGAGAAAAAGAGAAAACATCAGAGTAAATCTAGTAGAAGCTACAACAGAACTACACCCTTGAGACAATGTAAGAGGTTTCTGAGCAAGAAAAGCAAAAAAAAAAGTGCATGGTGAAAACATGGTTGGCATGTTTTGTAAATTCAGAGGAAATGTGTGTTTCTATTTCTCATCAGTTTATCCAGTAGATTAACATTATTTTGATTCAGTGTAATGAGATGCAAATAACCTTTGATCAAACCTTGAGAGCTTATTCTGCACCTCTGCTTTTTTATCCATCCATCCATCTTTCTAAAACACCAATATTTAAGATGCAACTTAAAGTTAAGTGTTCTGCTTGATGCTCCGATTCTCCATCGCACAATAGCTACATTCCCTGAATACACAGGCACCTGTTCCACATTTTTTTTAAGTATTTGAATGTAAATTTGCGTTAAAAAAAACTGTAAAAATGTCTGTAGACACTGATTGGTCGATTCAATGTTCATGTTAGTGTACACATCTAAGTAAGAGACTGGGTTAGGTGCTCATATTGAAAAATTGTAACTGACTGACTTACTAGTCAGACGCATTTAGAGTAATATTAAAAAGTCAAATCATCTTACAGTGGAATAACAACTATGACATAACATTATTGTAAGATGTTTATGGCTGGTCATGTGCAATTTATGTAATATCTATCAGACTGTCTGCCAGTCCGTGTGTTTATGTCTAAAGCCCTCTTTGAGGCACTGCTTATGGAAGACCTGGCATCTAAAGGACAAAAAGATTACTGTTTTATTGCTTATGGCCCAACGTCCATTTTTACTTTCACCAGTTTCATAAAAGACAAAGTGAACCATAATGCACATAACCTAAGGTTTGCATTATATATCTTTTTGAAATATGCGTATATAGTCTGGTGTTATGCAGTAACCAGACTGACATTATAAAAAAATAAATAAATAAAGATCCAGCTTCTGTTATAACTTGCTAATTTCATACTAAGTATGGAAGCAATTTTTTTCAGGTGCCGTTTAAAAAAGTACAAAAAAAGTTTTGCAGGGAATATTGTGGAAATGGATAGTAATGACATTTAAGTAAGTAATTGTCCATAAACTCTTACTTTATTTACACAACACCTGTGACACAGTAACATGGTTTTATGACCATTTCAAACTGAATGTTTTTTGAAAAACATGTATTCTCTATATTCACACTGAACAACTGAAATTACAACTCTGCTGTAGTAATTTTATTGGATCTATTGGATCCTAAAACACTATGCATTGCTGGTCACATTTAGAACTGACCTAAGGCATAAATAAGCAGCTACTTAGGGCCTCCCAGACCTTCAGGGGCCCCCATAAATGCTCCTATTTTAACAGAGACCATAGATCTAGACGTTTAACATTTGTTTATTGAGAATGCAAATTATAATAAATTTGATTTAATGGTTGCAGCAGAGATAAATGAAAAGATTTTAAACTGTTTGCCATTCAAATTTAAAATTTAAACAAGCTGGAAAGTTTACTTTGTAAAAGTGTAAAGAATAATTTTCATAGTTTGATTATTGTGTTACCATAGCCACAATCTTTATGTTTGAGCATGTTCACAAATACATTTCAGCAAGTACTAACCAATTATCACTGATTGCTTTTAAACTTTAAACGAGCCAATTAAACATTGCCCCCACTACCAGATTCCACCAAATCTGTATTGAAGCGCTTTTAGTGATAGTGATGTTCTGAACAGGAAAAGGGGCCCCTACCTCATATTCTGCTTAAGCCCCCATAAAACCTTGGACTAGCCATGGTCACATTTAAAAGTAAAACAAAGGAGAAAATTCCTAAAATGGACAATGATAAGTATTTGTACGCTTAATTAAATATTCTCAATGTATAAAATTCAAGTATTTCTTGTATTACGTTTTCTTTCTTTAGGAATGCCTGCAGCTTGGTGCACTATCATGATTTCCTGGTTGTTCAAGCTAATGCACTATTTGCAAAGAATGCTCTGGATGAAAAAGACCCATCTGTCATTGACTGCTGGTGTGGCTCATTTACATAAATTTTATTAAGTTGCAGCGCAGACACAGCCAAGCGCTGCCTGAATGCTTATTGAGCAATATTTGTGATGTAAACACACACGCCACACATAACTCTTTGTTCACAAAGATATATCAGTTTCACTGCACGCTCAATGTGAACCTCGAAAAGCGCGACTATACGTAATATATGCAGTTCGCATTGACCTTGCGCCAGCAGAGCAAGCGCTGCGGCTATTATATTTGATGCCTACCTTGGTGCGGTATTCCCCAAAGAAAAATGAGCCTTCACAGCAGGTTCATATAAATACTGACACAGGTGAACCTGCTCTGCAAGAGAACCTTCCAAAGCGTCCGGTTTGAGTGAAAGTTGATGGATGCGATCCGTGCCGAGGCAAATTTCCGAGATGCAGCCGAAAAACACGCAGAGGTGCGGACGGTGTGATTGGTGCGCACCTGCGGCTTCGTGCCCAGTTCAATGCATCAACTATAAACTCCTCTTTCAGTAATGGCTCCGCTGGTGAATACACTGGGGGAAGCCCTGTAATACATTGTTTTAACGCACACACACACATGCATATAAACCTCATTCTGAAGGTGTGGCGGCTTTATTTTTGCCATGGCGATGCGCCATGTTTATTTACATGTAGAGGACTCCATGGACATCTGACCATTTTAAAATCTTATTCTGAGTGGGTACCTTACTTAATCTTGATTTTAAGTGAATTTAATGAGTGAAACCCAAACAGAGAGCACTGAGAAACAGTGTTGACATTTGACGGAGAGTTCCTTTAAATCTCCAGTCAGGAGTCAAATTTAGTAGTTCTGCTTGATAAGAATGTATGTTACTGGGCACTGGCCAGTTACCACTATCAAAGTATTCAAGATTTTATTAGTTACATTAAGAAAATAGACATATTTTTTCCATCGCACCATTCTACAGTTTAAAGTTAATAAAATGCACAATCTGCCTATTGGAAATACTTCAGATTGTGTAAAAGATGGGCAGTCATGGTGTGGAAACTAAAGGAGCGCCCCCTACCGCACCTACTAAGGTAACACTATTTTAACTCAGTATTCTCGCCACACCCTGCTACCTCGGCAAATAGGGTAACTAAAGAACCAGCAAATGTTGATATTAATATTTCGACCAAAGTCTATATATTAAAATTAAAATGATAAATACATAATATGGATGACAATATTATCAGTGTAATACTAAATATGTCATTTTATTTTAGCAGCAGAATGAGTAACTTTTGCCCTCTGTTTTAAATTAAATCCTGTTCTATATTTCTGTTTTGCATTTAAGTGTAAATACTGAGATAAAGTGGCCTTTTTACTCAATGTGTTTATACTGTGAAAAACTCATACCTCCCCATGACCATGTGCTACTACATCCAACCCCTCAGATGTTGTTATCTCTTTGATATGATGTCATTTTGTAGAGGCTATGTCTAATTCTTCTATGTATTAGAACATGATTCTTAGATGTATCATTATAAAATAAGATTTAAACACTGATTCTCAATAACAACACATTTGCTTTTCATTTTTGAAATCAAATTGAGAAGCAAATGTTTTAAATTTGTTTGTATGGAAATAGGTAAAAACTATTAAACGACATTAGCTTTATTTTTTTTCATCCAACTTAAAGAGGTCCTAGACTCTAAAATGTTTTCTTAGTTGCCATTTCAGCCACATAGTCAAACTGAAGGAGAAAAAAGACAACAAATATGGTTTGAGAGCTCTACCAGTTGAGGCACAATCCAAAAGTAAATCTAATAACTGGAAAGTAAAGGGAATTTAAAGTTACTAAAAAAAAACTTTAATCAAAGGTATCTGACCATTTGAAATATTCACTTAACAACTATTGTACAGATTAATGAGAGACATTGGTTAAATATGTGGATATTCTGTCTTTAGCATGTATTCTTGCCATACACACACAAAAGGGGCATTTCATACAAGTTACGCATTTTTAAAGGACTTGCAATAACCTTGCATTTCTACTGTCAAAAAGTTCATGGATTTGCTAAAGTGTATGGAAATCACATGAAATTATGTTTAAGATACAGTATTTTGCTAAAATGACATTGATTTAAGTGGAGGATACATAACATCCTTTTTGGTTTTACTTGCCCCAGAAATGAAAAGCAAAATTCCAAATTTATATTTATTTTACATTGTTCATTTCTTTTATCATTAGCAATCCTTCTCATTAGTGGGTAATATCCTCTTCATATCACATGATAAATGATCATACTAGAATCAATAATCTTTATTGTGCTCTGGAGTAAATGTTTTCTAATGTCACTGTGCTGCAGAGTCTCAGGCTTGCTGCTGTCTGCAACCAACACGTTCGCAGTTATTGTGATTTACCATCACAGCAGCCAGCACAGGTTACAGATGGTTGTAGAAGATTAAAAGGTGCCTCTATCCATCAGCATGACTTTTCGAAACATCTGTATAATGTGACGCAGTGTTCTCTCAGTGTCCCCACATTTGGTGGCCGGCAATGATCTTAATATTGTACAGAGAGCATGGAGGACATACTTTTACCTTTTTTTTATTTTATTTTTTTTTTTAAGAATTTGTCAGTGTTTGTGGCAAACACTGGTTTTAGCTGGGCAAAAAGTAGTGATGAACAGAATGAAAAGCCAACACATAACAGCCAGAATTTGCCTTTTTTTTCCACACACAGTTATATAACAACAAGCTTCTGGACAAACTGCACACACAGCATATGTTTTAGTTTTCTTTTTTCCTCATAACTGAGCTTGGTGCCAGAGGTATCTCATGTCCTGTCCTCCTTGCTCATCTGCTGCCTTCCTGCACCCAGACCCACTCAAGTCAGCTGCTCACTCAAACCTCCAGCTGAGCCCTGTCTCATTTTCAGAACTCCTAATGTCATTCTCTCTATCTATCCATCCATTTTTCTGTTTCCCCATCCATCTATCTCTTTACCTTGCTAGGTAGCCAACTAGCTAGCTGTCTGTGTAACTATCAAGGTAATAGTATGACTGTATAACTGATTTTCTAAGTCAAATAAGAACTTCTTTCTGAAAGAAATTTTGTCCTATGTCATGAGACTTCATTGTTAATGACTGGATGATGTATTTGAGTCTTTTTTTTACTCTTGTCAGTTGGATTTATTGAAAACCATGCTCTCCGTTAAATAATTTTCATGCGTGATTCTGACTCAAAATTTTGTTTATTTCTCCCTCTGCCATGCATTACGTGGTCACCAGCTTTCTAAGGCCCCTGTTTATGGTTCCATGTGTTTTTGAATGTATGCATGATCGCACATCTTTTGTAAAAAATTAAAAAAAAAACACTTTACTTGATCCTGAGTTGAACCCCATTTTATGTTCAGAGCTGCCTTAATTAGTTGTAGCACAGATTCAACAAAGTGTTGGAAACATTCCTCAGAGACCCATCAACTCGGTTTCCTGTACTTTGCTGACAGGAGAAGGACCCTGTGTGGTGTTGTGCTGCTGTAACTCATCCACTATAAGGTTTGATGTTTTGTGCAATTAAACATGGAATTTGCCTGATTAGTTGTAACGAGTGGTTATTTGAGTTACTGTTGCCTTTTTATCAAGTTAAACCATTCTGGCTATTGTACTCTGACACTTTGACAAGGTGTTTTCATTCACATAATTACAGCTCGCTGGACATTTTCTCTTTTTTAGAGCTTTTCAAGATGATGGTGTGGGAAAAACCCAGTATATCAGCAGTTTATGAAATACTCAGACAAATCTGGTAGTCCAGTTCATAGTCATTTGTATCCCCATTCTTTCCTATGCTGATGCTTGAACTGAATTTAAGCAACTCCCCTTCACTACATCTAGATGCCATCCTTTGTGTTAGTGATCCACTGATTCACTATTTATGTTAACAAGCAATTACACAGGTGTACCTAATAAAGTGGTAGGCGAGTATATGTACATGTTAGTGGAGGGTTTCCAAGTCTTTCTGTGGAAAACCATGCACAGCCCCAGATGATGGCAAATGTTTCATTCAAGGACCCTTTGGTGACAAAAACACAGTTGCTTCCTTGATGAGCAATCGCTGGACTTCTCCTTCCCTTCCTCTTTTATTTTGAATACACAGCTGAAATTATTGCCAAATCATTTGATTTGGCTGAAGTATGAACTACAGAGAAAGCATCTAAGTAGGACGCTATAGTTCAGTTGACCTAAAAATAGTATGAATATGAGCACAAGCATGTCAACAAATCCCAACGGCTTGCACACACAAACATGCATCCTTTACATACTTTACGCCTTTACATAGTCATCTCTTGCCAGCATTGAGCGACTTTCAATTTAATTTCCTAATTTTTCACACATACCCTCTATGTTATTAATATTTATAGAATGTACATGAATATCTGACAGAATTTGATAATAGTTGGAATCATTTTGTGTGTGATGACTCAGAAAATAAGCAATGTCACATTTTTACTGAGATTCAAATCATCAGTATCAGCATTGCAAATGAAAGTGGCTATGCTACGGACTGCTAATGGGCTGCATTTCTAATGGAAAACATTCATAAAGCTCACTTTTAAACTTGTTGACCACCCAAAGCACTTTACATTACAATCCACATCCAGACATTCAGACACACATTCAGACATCACTTGATCTATTAAATTAGTTTTATTCAAAAGTGTTCTTAAATGTTTTCAGACTGCTAATGACAAAAGCCAAATTATGGAGTTGAATTTAAAATAACAAAAGAGTAAATAATATAAAATTCTAATTTGAGAATAATTAGAGAATGTGCCGTTGAATGTTTATATTCTCTTTTTTTTGTCATTTCATGCCCATATGTTATTGTTTAATGTTACTTCAACAACCCTTCCCACTTTTTAACCCATAGATGATAAACCATATCTATAATATGTGCATCAACGCACATATAATATGCATGCAATAGCATCTGTAGCATCTGTGCACTTTTTTAGGTTAATAAATATCATATAAAAGTTAAGGAAATAGAAGGTGGCTAGACTGCTACATATATCAAAGACCATCTAGAACCCAGGAAAAGCCTGAAAAGTGCATCTCTATAAATTACTTAGTTATTACTTTTTGATTAAATGGCAAAGTGCTCAAACAACTTTCAACCATTACATAAACCTACAAATCATATCGTGATTAACACCTGCAGAAGTACAAGTTGAGGTTACTGCTGGTTTGTTTTGAAATTATTCTACACTTCCTAATTTTATGTTTTTATAGCACATGAACCAACTCAATCACAGCAGCACTGCCAACACACAAACAGGTGAAGTACTCTATCTTTGTGCAGACTAACCAACACTTTTTTTTATTTTGTTCCTGTATGGCAAGAAATTCTGGTGCTAAGTTGTGAAACTATAAAACTAAAAATGCTCAAATCAGTATGTACACCATCACAAGCAGTGACACAGCAGGAAGAGGAATTAAACTCATGAAATCTTCATAAAATCACTGGCCCACGGTGAAATGGTTCTTCACAAATCATTACATGCTCATTGATGTGAGCCAGGATAAATACAACAATTTACTGCAATTTAAAGTGAGCTGTGTTGGGCAGTGTTGTGGCAATAAGTTATTTTCCTCAGGCATTTCCATGCAAACAAATGTTTTGCTTAGACGAGAAATAATTATAGAAAAGCAAGGTCACAAAGTGTTATTTAGAAAATAATGATGTAAGGATATTTCTGTAATGGAACAGTGTAGAGCAGGACCCAAATGCAAAGAAAAGGCAGGATGCTAGAGGTTAAAAAAATAACTATTTACTTAACAAAGTAGGAAAAATCCAAAAACTAAAACCAAAGTCCAATGAAAAATGCACAAAGACCATGAGATACACTGGAGGTAACAGTAGAATGTGACGCACAGCTGATTAACGGAAAGATATTTAAGCTGGAGAATTGACAACTGAACAAAGAGCAGGTGGTTAATTAGAAACAGGGTTCAGCTGTGAGGGAAGGCATTGAACTGAAGCTGAACTGAGGGAATGGGAAAAATGGTGAATAAAATACACAGGGAATGTAGGAAACAAGACAGTAGAACTCAAACACTATAAACAAACCAGCAACACAACCCCACATAATAAAAGAGCAAGAGCTAAACCAAAAAGGTGGCAAGAGAACAGAAGCAACAGCAAAACAAGTAAATAGAAAAGACATGTTTTCAAGAATGATATATCAAGATATACAGAGAACAATGACTAAAGAGTTGAAAATAAATAATTGTGTAAAGCAAAAGTTAAGACCAAGGAATCAAGGAAAAGTAAGGAAAACCAAAATCTTTCGGCTCATGGTAATGGCTACTTTTCTAGGGTTCCTACACAGTTGGCAAAAGTCTTGAAAAAAGGGTCAGTTTGTATTTCCATCCATGCATCTGTTTTTTCCATCTATCCATCTGACATGACTGCAAAGCATGGAAATCTAAGTTTGGAAAAGTATGAAATTTGGTCATGAATAATATCCAGAAAGATTGCCTTTAGGGCTGGGTGTTCAAAAGTGTCTTTATCTCACGTTTTCATTTTGTATTCATTTCACTTTTAGTGATTGCTTCATATCTCATCTACAAACAAGAAAACATAGCCATTGTTTGCTAACTTCTACTCAGTGATGTTTGACCTCGGCTCTAAAATCTGAAAAAGTGGTATACTGGAAAAACAGGGAAAAGACTTTTCCAAAGCAAGTATCTTTGAGGCACCTTTATCATTTATGTATAAGAAAATTGTTTCATGCACTTTGTTGTAGGATGCTTAATTGACTAGCATTCAAGACATTGAAAATACATCTGTGGGGAGAGAGTGTAAATTATTAATGAGCTATCCCATCTCCAGGGTCTTCCAGTGTTAAAGAAAAGAGAGGGAAAATACAAAAGAAAAGGAGGGGATAGAAAGAAAAGACAGATCAGAGGCAGAGGAGAAAGGAGAGAGAAAGAGTACTTCATTAAAATGGCATTCATTACCAGTCCTTGTATCTCTGCCCACATCTATGAATTATTTTCTCCTCTTTTATACCTTCCAAAAAATGTGTTCTTTTTACAACTCTTGGTTCCATATCCTCCTTTCGTCTTTGGGTATCTCTCACCTTCCTGTGTCTCAGTCTGGCCCTTCTATCCCCACGTCTTATTTATCTCTGTCATTAGACAGCTGCAGTGGTCTTTTGAAGCAGACAGGGGAGAGAATTAAGCAAGAACGGCTATTTTTTTCCCCCCTTCAAATAGCCCTCTGGAGGCGAAGCAGAACAGTCCTGACATACACAGCCTGGCCTAATTTTACACACAAGTTCTCTCACCTGTTAGTTGGGGCTTTTCCTCATAGTTGTGTAGACACAACAGAGCCAAATTGTGGTGCACCTGGCTTGAAGTTTCATTGAGTTCAGCAGAAAAGTGCCATAAGTGGGCTAGAATCTGGGACAGCACACAGAAGCTAGGTTGCAGATCAGTAAAATGACATGAAGGGTACGCCTGAAATTGACAAAAATTCCACACACGTTACTACATATAATGGTTTTACTGATGGAAGATGAGGAGATGAAGCAAAAAAACACAAGCAAAAATATAATTAGAAACAAAATCCATGACAAGAATCTGCCACTTATTGCTTCCCTGTTATATTTGTCATCAGGACTCATCAGTTGTTCTTTCTCCACCAGCCCCAGTTACATTGCTCCTTATGTAACACCCCAAGCTGTTGTAAAGGATGGATCCAACAAGCCAGTGCTTTATCATGCCATCAGCTGTGGCTCTCCTTCCGATCATAACCATGGCTGCTAAAGGTTCCACCCATCATCTCCTGGTAGCCTATACCCCTGAACAGTCATAGCTAGACAGCTGAGGCCTGGTACTTTTTAATTGAAAACAATTATGATAGAGTTGTTGTGCTAGAGGAAATGGTTTGTGTAAAGGGAGACAGATACAAGCAATTACATATCCACATACATATCAGTGTTCCAGATGGAGTATCTCTAGCATCTCCTTTAGTACCAGTGTTGCTGAGTGCATGGATGGATTGGGGAGATGAATACTTCTGGTCGGAGTTCAGAAATGGAACCAGTTCAGTGTTCAGTTCTGAGCTTGAACACCAGCTACAAGCAGCTCATTTAAAAATAATGACCAAAGCTGTATTCCAGGAGCAGCACAAATTCATGTAGTCAGTAACAAAGAAACATTTTGCTAATGAACCACTTACATTTTACCAGCATATGCCAGTAGCCATCAGATTTAATTTGATAAACTACATTTGCTCTTCTTTTTCAAACCCTATGGGTATCAGTCAACAGCTATTATTCCAGGTATAACTGCAACTTCACTAATTAATATCACTCCATTTTCCTGAAGAACGTACACATACACTTAAAGTCAAATTTCAACCCAAGATTCACGTTTTTGGATTGTGGTGGAAAATCAGAATACCCGAATAACACAAGGAGAATATGCATACATTGATCTTTGAAAAAGAGACTTTCTTGCTGGGAAACCTAAGTGCTAACCACCACACAAACATGCAACCAGATCTCAAACGAACTTCTTTATGGACCTTATTTGCGGTGTCTCCTCCCTCAGCAGTTGGGGTTCAGGGGAAGGAGACATCCCAAAGTACTAATCAGCCAATCAGAGGCAGACTTGATGAGACATGAGAGATGTGTAATGTGAGAGCCATGTCATATTTCTCAATCAACTAAAAATTGGACTATACTTTTTTTTTTTTTTTTTTTTTTTTTTTTTTTTTTTTTTTTTTTTTTTTTTTTAAACATCTTCTTTAGACTAAGAGAAAATTGTCTATGTTTCAGAAATATCACCAAGTTGTCAATCAAGCCATAATAACTATTTCATGACTGGGGCCATTTTTACATTCAAAGTTCCTAAAGAACACACCATCCTCACAGTGAAGAACGATGCTGGCAGCATCACACTGTAGGAATGTTTGTCTTCAGTAGGGACAGGGATACTGGTCACAGATAGGAAAATGAAAGGAGCTAAATACAACTCAGGTCTAGAACAAAAACCTATAAAAGGCTCCAAAAGACTTGAGACTTGAGATCACCTCGGTTCACCTTCCAGCAGGACAACAACCCTAAATATAGAAAAAAAGCTACAATGGAATGGTTTAGATCAAAGCATGTGCATTTTGTTAAAATGGTCCAGTAAAACTCTTTACCTAAATCTAACTGAGAATCTTTGGCAAGATTTAAAAATTGATAATCACAAACGTCATCCATTTAATGTCACAGATGTTGTCCATTCAAATCTACTGAACTGAGCCAATTTGAAAAAAAATAAATAAATAAACAGATTCTTGATGTTCAACAGCTTTAGTTGCAGTGAAAGGAGGTACGACTATTGGCTTTGGAAGGTTGTATAAGAATTCATAACTTATATCTCAGATTTTTAGTTTTAACATTTTTGAAAACCGTGTATGATTTTCCTTCTACACATTTATTCCCTGTTTTGTATTGGTCAAATAAAATCCCAGTAAAAACACATCGAAATTTGTGGTTGTCATGTGGCAAAATGTGGAAAAGTCCCAGTGGTGTGGATACTTTTGTAAGGTACTGAAGCCAGTATTAGATTTCATAAGTCACTAAGCCAATTCATATCTTGGCTTAGTGAGTTTTTTGGAATTCCAACTAAATTTACACAAATAAAAACATTTTTACTTCACAAATTCTATTCTCTTTTTACTGCTGGGAACATCTGGACATCCTCCTCTCAGCATCTCGGAGCCACATTAGACACAATAGCTAAAACATGGTTTTTGGCAGTAAATAATGGCACAGTTGGCAGTGAACTGCAAGGCGCAAAGCCTAGTAAACAAGTTGGCGTGATTCATTTAAATATTCTCCTTCTCATATTTTGCACTCTGAAAGGGAAACTCCTATAAATAATCATGTAACACTGAAAGTGCAAGGAGCGCTGTGTCCACACCTTTTAGGCACAGATTTAGATCTGCACTTGATAAGTAAATACAGACAGTTGCAAATTTATGCCAAATCTGCCTTGGCAACAGCTGTAAAACCTCACAAAACCTGTTTCTTGAAGCAAAGAAAGAATCAATTTGTTTTGGGGATGTGAAGATTTCAGTCATTTGTTGCTTGCTCCAGCAAAGACGACAGCGGGAGTGAGGAAGTGCTGAGAGGTCAGAACTGATCAGAATTTATTGGCTCAGGTGGTCATAAATGAGGCTTTATGCTCCCATTACATTATGTAAGTCAGGGTCTCTGTTGGCTATAGGTGAAATATGATCGCTCTGCAGATGCACATACTCTAGGTCTCCTCCCTTTCCCCTCTCTCCTTTACTCTCTCTGCATTTCTCTCTCAAAGGATTGATGAGTTTAATACTGAGAAAGAAAAAAGATGGTTCACTTTTATTTAGTAATTTGAAGAATAATAATCAATCACATTTCTACATCCTCCCTCTGTTGAGCCACATCTCATCTTTCCTTACCTTTGTGTTGTGTCCATTTATATATTTTTCATGTCCTCTCTCTCATTCTTTGAAGCATTTCATCATTAATCCCCACAAAAATAAACCCAAATGATTTTTTGAATGAATTTTGCCAAGCTAAAGGATTTTTGAAAAGGTTGACAGTCAAAAATATTCATCATTGTCCAGAAGCTACTTCACAAATTTACTTACGTACAGGCAGATCCCGTCACATACTTTAACAACCTTGGCACTCAAAAATTGCTTCAGTAACAAAAAAAAAACTGTCTTTGCTGCACATTTTATTCTAAGAAAAGACAAAAATAGAGCTATTATTGAATGTAACATGGCAAAAAAATTTTATCTTAGTCACAATTTCATTAACACACAAGACACTGAACTAAACATTTATCTGAAGACAAACAGAATATTTTGCTATTCTCAGTTGCTTTCAGAATATGCTTACAGTATTAATGTTTTTTTTTTTTTCATCTTAAAATAGAAGAACTTTAAGTTTCACAAAAAGCTTGTTCTATGTGCAAAACACTGGAAACTTATTGAAAAGAACAAAAGAAACTTCCAATAAAAACATGCTCAATGCTTGATGTTATGAAATGTGTGCCTGATTTTGCTCTGATAAACATGATAATTATACTGGTTTAAAAACAGCTGCTACAGTAAAAAGACAAAAGATCCCAAAAATTTAAATGCATGCAAATGCTTTGGATTTCTGTTGGTCGCCTTTAATAGTTCAATGGTAATTTTGGCATCCCCTACACTATTTACAAGGTAACTATGAAGCAAATTAGTTGTAATATAGAGCTAATGACCTGTGCTAAAAACAGGTACGTAAAGGGAGGCATAGTGAAATATTTATTATTGTCAATATTTCAATAACTCCCCAGTAGAGACTGAAGCAGATGGCACATAACCAAGAAAAGGGGGTGATAGATGCTTATGCTGCTTTCTTTTTACCTGTGAAGTTGAAATGTGGATGTAGGAATAACATCAAACACAACCTAACCATGCTCTTTTTGCAAGTCAGAAAAACCATCTGGAGCTGCTGTATTCAGTGATGAGACTAATTACTTAAGCAATAGAATCAAGTAGCAATGTGTGCCTCTCCATTTTATGCCTTCAAAAACTTAAGGAACATGTTCACAAATAGAGCTTTCAAAAGTCAGAATAACCTGTTTATCAATCAGGTTATTGCTATGTTTCTGGCTTTCAGCAGCAATAATGGATTTTCAGATCAAGACTGGTGAGAAACCTCTGTCTTCTAACTTCAAAGGCCTTTCTGTTTATTATTTCAATGTTTTGTTTGTTTTTTTTAATGCTAAAACACATCTATCAGAAAGAAAAAGTCTTGTAGTCCAGTAGAGAAATGCTCTGACAGCATTCTGATACTTGGAAAACTTAATATTTAGGGAGGAGGAACATGCAATAACAGTATTGACAACCACTTCCATATCTAATTTTTGAACTTCAATACAAGGCACAGAGCAGCTCAAAAAAGTTTTAAGTCTCTCTTGTGTCACCAAAAAGAGCTCAGACCATTTGAAATGTGGATGCCAGACCTCTAAGAGTGTCTCATCATACTCTAGATTAGACTTGTTTGTCCAGCACATCCTACAGTATCCTTTACAGTGTGGCAGGATGCATTATCCTGCTGAAAGGGGCTGCTTCCATCAGAGGATGTCATTACTGGTTTTGCAGTTCATGGGATAGGTTAGAGTAGAGCATTAGCCAGATCTGCACTCTGTTGTGTTTCCTGCTGCCATTTTTTGTTCGCATAAAGGGTGAACATGCTTCAAGCTGTCTAAATTCATAGTGTGCCTTTATCCACATCACACAACTGTTACATTTCTCTGTCTTTCTTTCTGCAGTCTCGGAAATAGCAACAGCTAAGCCTGCATTTAGAGATAGAAGGGTATGAGTCAAACACGCCTTTCATCCTTTAAGTCTGCTGGAGAATTTTCACTTTGCAGTTTTGCCCATTAGAAACTAAGAGTTTAGATGTTAGAAATTACTTTGTCAAAGATAAATGATTAAAACAACCTATCCCATATACTGAGCTGGTTCCATTACTTTTCTGACTCCAACATTATTCCCTTTACGAAATCAAAAAGTATTATTTAGTAGCAGAAGACTGGTTTGCTTTTCATTGGCAAGGTATCTGAGGAGAAATACCCACATAAGCGCACCTCCAATAGGCTCCACAGGTATGCTCAATGCTATAAGGTGTGAGCAGTATACCCACACACTGTTTAAAAATAGAGAAAGTCCTCACAGTCCTACACAAAGGCTCACAGCAGAGACCTCTCTGTTGAAACGGTCTCCAGCCTTATGACTCTTATCCAAAACTTCAATCGCAGATCCCTTCTCCTCCTCTTCTCAGCTCCTCCTCTTTTTTCCGTCTCTCCAGGGAAGGGATTTTGCTTCTCTAAGTCTTCTATCACACTGAATATTTCACAAAAGCACCCCTTTTTTCCCTCCCATCTCTCACACACAGTCTCCTGCCTTTCTCACGGAAGTCTTCTCACTTAGCTTTTCTCTCACAGTCTTCACATCTTTCGTCTTTCATGCTTTGTCTTAGTCCCTTGCTCTTTTTTTCTTTTTAAATTTTGTGTCATCATCATCTCAATTCAATTTTTGTGTCTGAATGTTTCTTTTTGTTTGGCAAAAGTGTTCTCTTCCTCTCTTTAATTTTTTTGCTCCAAACCAGAGCACTTTGCTTGTTCCTGTCTTACCTTTTAACACACATTTACATGCTTTCATGACTTGGCCAGGAGTGCTTTTTTAGGGTTTAATTACTCTGTAATCAATACACTTTCTCTTTTTTGTTATTTTCCTTTAACATTTTGCTTTAATTTTTCAGAGCACCCCGAAGAATCTGTTCAGCAGCTATGCATCAGTTTTGATACATTTAACTTCTAATGTTAATTTTCCTGTACAAATAACTTCCTTCATGATGTTTCATGAGGAAGATGTGTGCCCTGTTGAATTTTAATATAAGATAAACCTTTCCTTTTCTAATAATCTTTGTGTTTTCCCCATATCCACATACCCTAGAGCCTTAAGAATTTGCTTTTGGTCTTGAAAATTAGATTCTTCATCTTGATTTCCGTCAAGGCTTGCTGATTGCCAGTGTGTTTTGGGATGCATCTGAGACTCTGGTGCAATAATTACTCAAAATTCTCCAAATGCTATTAGAAACATCTCACACAGAAAAACAGGTGTGAGTATCATCAAAATAACTTGCCTTTCACTTTCCCTTTTTCCTTTGCTTACATCATCTCCGTCTGATTGTGAAGGCTGTGGTGCAAGTCACGCTATATTTTGAATAGGATACAGAGTGGGATATTTAAGGTAAAGTCCAATTATAGGATGTTGTAAATAATTAAATGGATGCTATTAAGTACCCAAGAGTGCAAAGACAACTGAAGAAGCCAGAGATAATTAGAACAAATTGTACTCTCACCATGTACATCCTCAACATTTTGGACAAAAAACAACAACAAAAAAAACAAAAAACAGTGAAACTCAATCAGAACATTTTTATACATTATACTCATATAGCTTAAAAGTAAAGTAGCTATTTTTTGACACATATTCTATGTATATATTCTATTTCTTATTCTGTTAAAAAAAATACATATTTTATGATGCAAAACAATAAGATTATGATGAATCATCACAGGCTATGTTCGCACAGCAGACAAATCCAACCCAAATCCGATTTTTGTTGCCTGTATGCAACCCATATCTGATTTATATCATGGCAGTCTGAATGGTCCAATTCCAATCTTCACCACTAAAAAATGCAATTTGTGGCACTCAGAACGGTCAAGTCACATTTTAGCCAACTTTCATGTTATTGACGTGAGACATGCATCATAATTCTGCACCAGAAGAAGTCAGATGCTGTAAATCTGGATGTAAACAATGGTTGATGCATCACTATTAGGGTTTTTCTTTTTTGTCTTGTTATGATCTTGGGACAGTACTGTCAGCTCCCACTGCTCAACAACTTTAAAATTGATCCATAGACAGCGACATTCATTATTACTTCCTTAAACATTGCACTGTCCTGTGACATCTATGATATTCTTCTGCACATGAGGGTCGCTTTGGGGTCGTAAACCAGTCACCGGTCTGATTCTGGTCGCATTTAATTAGTCATATCAACGACCATATAAAAAAGCCATCTGATTTCAAAAAAAAAATTGGAATTGAGCATCAAGACCTGCTGTGTAAACGCATTCATAATTTGGCATATATCCTGTGAAATCCAACAGAAAAAATAAATCTTCTAGGGGGAAAAAAGAAAAAAACAAGGTGCAACACCTCAGTTATGGTGCACACCCTTAAATTAATACTCTTTGGAGCCAGTTTTTTAATTTCTGCAATCCGTCTCCTATGGTAGGTGACTGTGAGCATCCCACATCCTGACTTGGCAATATTTGACGACATTACAGAGCAAAATTTTTCCACATCCATTTCATGTGAGGAAATCTTTTACCCACAATTTTTTTTGGTGTCCCAGCAGATTTTCTGTCAGATTTAAGGCTCTGTTATACTTCATCCGAAGCCAAACAGTCAACGCGTGGTCACCTGACGTTCAAATTTGGACACACCCTTTCATGCACGGCGTCTGGTGACACCCCTCCTGCTTCAGTATATCTTATCCCCTAAGCACATAGCTAAACAAAACAGTTACGAAGAGAGTGCCACACTTTTTTGCAGACAGCCTCCTGGACAACAACTTTGCAATTTCCACCCAGGAGTTTTTAACCATTTGAGAATCTTTACAGGTATTTTGTGAAGAATCATACAAATGTACATAATTTCTCATCGCATCTAATAAATGCTCCTCAAAGTATTCATGTCTCCTGTGGATACAAAACCGGATAGTGGAAGCATTCTAGCTGAAGCAAAATATCAGCATTGCTGTCTGACTGCATTTCTACATAACACACACCCTCTAACTTCTGACCAGTCACACAACACATTACACAGAGCTCTGTACGAAATAGTTCGACCCATGCCTGGAGTCTATAAGAGGAGGAAACCTCCCTGGAAACAAGACGATGCCATTTCCACTATGTGTCAGTCGGAGCCGATTTTGACACTTTGCTTAGTTCTGGACTTTGACTAGGCTATTCCAAAACTTGAATTGTTTTCAGATTAAGCCATTAGTTTGTTGACTGGGTTGGAAGATTGTAATGCTATAAAATAAAATCCTTATTCATCTTCAGATTTATAGCTGACTGCTATTCCGAGTGGTTCATTATTTCCATCCATGATGGAAAATAGTAAAAATAGTTCCATCTTTAGAAAAAAACAAACCCCGGGGTGTTGTCCGGCCACCACCATGCTCACCGGTATGGTGTTCTTTTGATGTTCAGTGATGTTTGTAGACCAAGTTTACATTTAGGAATTGAGGTTGTTTTGTAACCTTTC
Organism: Anableps anableps; assembly: GCA_014839685.1. NCBI lineage: Eukaryota > Metazoa > Chordata > Actinopteri > Cyprinodontiformes > Anablepidae > Anableps > Anableps anableps. The sequence continues at coordinate 21,861,371 of CM026071.1, forward strand.
TGCACACTATAGGTCAGCTAAAATATGAAACTGGGACAAAATACAATTACACTTTGTTAATCAGGTTTTTAAATAAATAATTGTAGGTGTCAGTTCCAAGTAGACCAAATACCTAAATTAAATCAAATGCTACTTCAGAAAAGTTTTAGATTGATGAGCTTCGATAATACAACCAAGCTATTTCATCTTTTTATTTTATTTTCATTTATCACAGAATTATTTAATTTTCAGCTGAGTTGTACATAGAACAGTCACACTAAAGCTGGAAATAGCTGTGAAAGGGTTTATCATGGTCTCATTTTTTTTTTTTTCATCACAAAAATGTCATTTTAACAGAGGTGTGTACAGCTTTGAGAGTCACTGTACATGAACCGACTAAGAGACATCTTTGTGTTGTTGCATAATGATTATTTCTCCTGGTACTGTGTAACTAAACTCAGTCATGTCCAGCAGCCATACGTCATAATCATCTTATTCGTCACTTCCCTCATTTCCATCTCTCTCATCATTTTTGCTCCTCTTCATAACTATTCAGTTGCCTTATTCTCCTTTTCTAAATGGTCTATTTTCATCTTCCATTTGCTGCTGGTCTGCGGGTCTCTGAAGATGTCTTTAAGACTTTGCTCAATCTTTTAGTGATTTTCCATACAGTTTCATTCAGAAATAGCCACAACAGATATGAAATGCAAGGTAGTGCTTTGAAGGACTCTTAAGCCAATTTTAGACATAGTTATGTAACACTATTGGAAACAGCAATATAAATAGGGTGGCAACATTTATTCATTTAGAAATGTATGGGCTGGGTGTTAAAGTTTTATTTGTCTTTGTCAAACACAGCATAATACTTATATCTTGCTACTTGGGCTGTGTTGCCATATGAGCATTAATTCAAGTAAATAACTGATTTGATACAAAGGTGACTTAGGGTTATAGGGACATTATGGTATTATTTGAACTACTGATGCATTTTTGAAGGTTCAAGTTCCATCTATACATACATACATCTAGCTATACATACATTGATTGTCTATAACAGGGGTCTCCTATGTTTACAATCTAAGATGGCATTTTTGCCCTCAGTCCAGCAAAATAACACTTGCTAAGTGCTGCAAACGTGACCTTTTAAAAACACAACTAATTTTTATTATTTTCATTCATTCTAGTTTTTTGATAAATATCTACTACTTGTCATTTATTAAAAAATGAATTTTATTTCTATTTATCCTTTTTAGGCAACACTTTTAGGAGCAATTGTGAAAGGCCCAAAGAGCCATTTGCAGCTCTGGAGTCACAGGTTGCAGACCCTTAGTCTATACCTATTTATCGATGCTAGGTCATGGGGGGCTGGTGCATATTCCCAGTGGTCATTGAGTAGATTGAGTAGGAGAGTGGTACAACCTGGACCATAAAAGGTATATGTTTTTTAAGATAAGAAAAACTATTTTCTCTGTGTTTTTTCTGTTTAGCACAGGTATGATTTTTCTCATCTGACAGCAATTCTACTGATTATTTTGTTTAATTGTGAATATGCTGGTCAGTGTTTGTCTGCAGGTAAAACAATGTCTTAACATTGTTCTTTTCAAAGCCCCACTTGAAAAGAAAGACAAACCTGTCCCTTCAGTGTTCTTCATGAATTTATTGAAGCAGCCATTTTAAATTTAAAGAAAAGACAGTTTTTAATAACCAAAAGGCAAGTAAGCCCATGTAGGAAAAATGAAAAGCAGATATCTCAACAAAGCCAAGACTGCTAATTTCCATTTTCTCATTGGCATTTTCTTTCACAGTGCCACAACATGATTTACCATAGTACATTCACACGGTACTAAGAGGTTCATGTCCCTGAGGTCATGCTCATTATTGTTTTTATCCAAGATTGGGTTAGGTTTTACTGCATTTACACTAATGAGAATGGCTGTTAACTTAAAAAATATATGATCTTTGACTTCACACTGGAGTCATTATGTATGTGCCAGACAGTTGTGGGCACTTGAGGGAAATTTAAATAATAATTCATTTATTTAATTAATGACATAATATACTGGAGTTAGAGTGCCTTGCAGAAACATTCCCACCTGTTAAGTTTATCCATATTTTGTTACATCACAGCCACAAACCTAAATGTGTTTTTTTGAGATTTTAAAAGATAAACAAACACAAACTAGCACATAAATGTGAAGCAAGAGCAAAGTGATAATATTAATGAACAATTTCCTGTTTTTTTTTTTTTTGTTGTTGTTTTTTTTTTTTGTTTTTTTGCTTTTTGTCTTTTTTTAGCTTATCAAAATCTGAAAGTGATGAATACATTTGTATTAAGCCCCCTTTATTCTGATACATATAAATAAGATCCAACAAATTTGTTTACAAATCATCTTGTCTCTTAGTGTACAAGCCTGGTAAATAGTACCTTTTACCATTTACCAAGCCTGGTAGAGGCATGCGTTAAAAGACAGCTGGTATTGCAGGAAATGGGGGTTTGACAAAATATCGACTCACAGGATGCTAAATACATTTGTACATCACAATGGAAAAAATTTGAAAACCATTTCCTACCACTTAATTATTCATTAGTTTGCGTAAGTCTATAAAGTCAAATAAAATAAAATAGATTAAATTGTTTGAGACACCATTCCATGACAAAATGTGAAAAAGTTTTACATATTAAAATTTTAAAATATTTTGGCCACTAGATTGGCAAAAAGTAAACAGAAATACTCCAAAAAACCTGTTGTTCTAATCTTAGCAAAAGCTATTTCTGCAAAGCATTGACTCCAATAGGCTAAATATAAATTTACATTATACCTTTTGTTTGTTAAAAACCTTCAACATTGCAACCATTTTTCTTCCACTTCAGAATTATTCACCTATGTTTGGCTGCTATTCTGTGTTGGTTTGTTGCATAAAGTTTGAATAAAACACACTTGTGTTTGCGATTGTAACATGACAAAATCTGAAAAAGCTCCAGGAATATGACTTTCATGATTTTTATGGTTGTTCACACTTTCTTAATATCTTTCTCCGCTCATGTATATTAAAGCTTTACAGGGCATACTTACAACCGGATTGTTTGGGGGACTTGGTTCAATGCAGAAATATTTTACAACTTCATTAGGCAAGTTTAACTTTTAAACTATACTTCTAAAAGCTGAATGGGCCAGAATAAAATTAGTTACTGTATTTTACTTACAGTAAAATCTTGACACAGGTAACCAGTTTATCTCTTATTTATATAAAGCTTAGGTGTGTCTAGAAGAATATAAATGAGTATCTGTGTTTATGTGCATAAAGATTAACTTCTCACGATTTATAAAAGAAAGAGATATATTTGACAAATGACTGCTTTAACACAACTGACAAAGTGAAATTCAGAAGAATAGACAAATTAAATCTAATATTCAGGAATGATAAATACAAAATCTCATTGTCTGAGGTTAAATTAGGCAATACTCAGAAGTTCACATAAGCCTTCTGCTCTATTCAGACGTTTTTAACAAGACATTTTCTTGAACTCTATGAAGCTTTTTTGGCCAGTCAAAAATGACTCAGATAGAAATCAAATGTTTTTGTTGCTGTTGTTTAAAAAGGCCACATTTTCAATGCTGTGTCATCCATTTACTGTGATGAAATATTTCTGTAATTTAAGTAATACATACACATTTACAGGGTTGTTTATGACAGGCAGTGGTTAAAAAAACACTTAAGCACCTGATAAAATTTGTTTGTTTTAACAACAAAGATAAATGTAAAAAAAGTCCTTACAATAAAGCAATCTATGTTGTTTATCTTCTTTTTTTTGGTTGATGGAGCAGTTATCCCTCAACATCATGGATTCTATGTTTCCCAATTCAAGCTTTTATTGACCATTGTTAACATCAAGAATCACTGTACACTGAGGGAACTCCCATCATTCAGGTGCATTGAGTTGAGTTGTGACCAGTATGCAGCATCTCAGTCATGAACATTTAACATGCAAGCAAAAGGAGAACAAGGCCTTATTTTGAGGAGAAAGTGAAGGAATTGTGGAAAAGTGAAGGGTTTGCTTTGCAGCTGAAGAAAGAGGTTTGGGTTGCAATGATTCAGAAGCAAGGAATTAGAGAGGTTGGCTGTGTGTTTCACTTTGTCTTACTTGGTTTATGTAAGTGTGTGTGTGCATACAAAGTGAGGTGTGGATTGAGCCTCTCCATTGAAGTCTGGGATTTCTGGAGAGGCACTCTGTGCGGTGTCTGAAGGCCATGTTCAGCCACAAAAGGAACAAATTAATGGAGTCGTGATCAATGAATATAGACACAAATGCATTTGCTTGTGCACAGACACACCACACACACACACACACACACACACACACACACATGCATATACACATGCAAATGAACACTTGGAAATAAGGTTTAATTCATTCCCCTGAGAATAGAAAGATTTGCCATGTCCGGAAATGTGCACAAGCATATTTGAGTTTGCGTGCCCAAATGTGTAGAGGTGGCTTGTGAGTTGGTACAGAGCTGGGTCTTTATGTGTTGACAAAGAATTAAACAGGAAAATGTGTGTGTGTGTGTGTGTGTGTGTGTGTGTGTGTGTGTGTGTGTGTGTGTGTGTGTGTGTGTGTGTGTGTGTGTGTGTGTGTGTATAACAGAAACTGAAAGGCTTCATCACAAGTGGATTAAGTGGAGACAAAAGTGCTCCTAAACACATAGAGAAATTGAGTTGGCTGGTAAAAGTATCCGCTCCTGCTCCCTGAAGGAACTTGAGTCTCAAGTCATTGATACATTATGGAGCAGTAAGTGGTTTTACTCTTCCTCCATGCAATGGATATAAAAGGTCTGTACGCCCTGGTAAAGTGGAAGGCTTTTGAAAAGCACAAATAGAGACCAAGATTAAATTATTTCAGAACTTTTTGCACCTTTGCTTTAACCTGTAACTTGTACAGCTCACTCGAAAAACAAACTGAAATCTTTTATGCTGAAAAATGTGTGTCCACCCTGACTGGGGATGTGGCTGTGTCCAGAGTTAACCAACATATTTAAACTCAAGTTAAACATGAATCAGTGCATCATTGTCATCATTTTAAGTTACTTTGATTAACCACTAATAAGGTGCTGTTGTTTTAGTTGGCAATCTCCCTTGTTCTTCATATGTCCGACCATATGTTGCAATGGTGGAATCTCTTGGAAAGAGGTTCGTCTTGTAACCAGCGGGTTGCCTGCTCTGTCTGTCTCTGTTGTTGTAAGACACTTCACCCAACATACCTGCTGAGGGAATGGTGGTTGTCAGACTGCCCCATGGCAGTTGTGGCTACGATCCAGTAGCTTGGACCATCAGCTTATGAACTTGTCCATGACTGTAGTGTGAATTGCTTTGGGGTTTTCTGGAGTTGATAAAGTGCTATACAAGCACAGGCCATTTTACAATTTACCCCTTATGTTGGTTTGTAAGACTAATAACCTTTTCTTACGAATAAAACTTCCAAAATCAGGTTAGCTTTTCCAAAAAGCATGTGGCAAACTGTTATGCTCTGATGAAACCAAGATTAAACATTTCTCTATAATTCTAAAAGTTGTGTTTGGTGCACAACAACACTACACATTACCAAAAGACCACCATATGGCATAAGAGGTTCCAGGATCTTGCTTTGGAGCTGCTTTTTCTTTAGATAGAACTAGGGCCTGAGTCAATGTGGAATAAGTTATGAAATACTAGTGAAGGACCTGGTCTGCACGACAACAACCCAAAGCATGCATTCAAATCAACAAAAGAATGTCTTCTCCAGAATTATATTAAAGTTTATAAATCTCCCAGCCAGAGCCCAGACATGAATCAGCCCGAAAATCCGTGGAGTGATCTGAAAAGGGCTGTCGTCTTGGGAGATGCTGCTACAGTCTGACAGATTTGGAGCATTTTGTGCAAACAAGACTGGACAAATATGGAAAAGTTAAAATGTGTTCAACCCAAAGAGACTGAGTGCTGCTATAAAATCAGAAAGTGTCTGAATAAATTATATGTAAATGATGTGCACATTTATGCAACCAAAAAAAGTACTTTTCATTTTTCCTCCTTAAAAAAGTAAATGTTTTTTAGTTAAGTTGTGCAAGTCAGAGGTCATATTAAAGATGGGAAAAGATTGATCTTGGTCTCATTTTTTTACATCTCAAAAATCAGGCATTTTACAGGGATACGTAGATTTTTTTTATGTCTACTGTGTGCACATGTGCCATTTCTGCTCAAATTCTGATCTCCTGCCTCTAAATAGCAAAGCTTCTTTTGCTTGATCATGGGCACATCCATCATTCACAAAAAATCAGCCATTAGTCTGGCTTATCTGCAGAAATGTTTTCTGCAAGCTAAGTGTGTGCTGTAGCAGAGAACATGCATTTAATTCAGTGATTTTATGTTTAATTTGAGATTGATGTGTGGGCTATTTTGTATCTGCTTGGCATGACAATTTTTTTCTGCACCACAGATTTTTCACATGAAGTCTTTCTCCCTTACCTGGCATGCATGAGTGAAGCAACAGATACAGTTTGTCTTTGTGGTTGTTGATGTTTGACTTGTGAGTGTGTTGCTAAATAAAATCATTATGAAGGGCCCTGAAAGCAGCATTGTTCTGGTCACACTGAAAGACGCTGCTGAGACAAAAAAAAGTGCAGATAGAAAGAGGCTGCTTTAAGGCATGTCTCGAGAGTTGCATAGCAACAACTAACAAAAGATTTTAGCATGTGTCAAACACTTATTATTACATCATAACTCCTCCTCAAAGCTGGCATAAAATAGAAGGCCAGCACTTCAGTTGGTCATAGGAGGGCAACACTCTATACTGTTAAATGTGAACTAAATTTGAAGTGTTGCTGACGAGTTATGTGTGACTTTACAAAAGCATAAAATGAAAATAAAACAAAAAGAAGATGAAAATGAAATAACTAAGAGAAAAAAGATTGTGGATAGTGTAAGTAACATCAATTAAATTATTTAAATGAGTGCTGCAGCTTGCAAATATTTTAGTAACTGAGTAACCATGGTACACCATTTACAACCACTTAGGTAATTTATTACATTTATGTTTTAGAAAAGCTTTCCAGAAGATTTTCCTTCAATAAAAAGCACATATACAGTCATATTGGTCTTCAATACATTTTTCAGTGATTCATTGTCAGGATGTCTGCAGCATCAAGTTAAAGGCATTTTTAGGTATTCTAAATTAGCACAGTTTATTGGCTTCACAAAATAAGTGGCACAACAGAACCAGCGGTTCAAGCATCAGACTGGACACATCATAATAATATTGAAAAGAGACAGCAGGGGAAAATCTAGAAGGGGCATGGGTAACCAGGAAAACCAGAACAACTGTTAAAATAAGACAAAATCTAAATATTCATAATAATATTAGTACTTAGTAATGATAATAATAATAATTCTATGAAAAGTAAATAAATAAAGACACAAAGAACTAAATCTATCTACCTCACTCAAAGTGTGAGTAGCAAATTTTATCGAGAACTTTCTTAGATAGCATTTGCTCCTTTCCTGTGCATGAAGTTGTGTTTTTTCTGCCTATCTCCATGTAAATATGTTGTGCATACGTGCGTGTCTACATGTGTGTATATGTTTGTGTGTAAGTGTGCACAAAGGGTGAGGAGTGTCCTACGTTTGTCCAGGGATAGAATAACCTGAGAGTCCATGTTTGTCCTGCATGAGTGCAATAGTGTGCCCGCTGATAATCCAACATTTTGGTCAGTTTTCTTTTGAAAAATCCTTCTAGATATTATATACTGGCTAAGGGGAAGGTCAGAAACTTGCAAAACCTTTATAAGTGTCAGTGTAAGTATAAGAGTAAGTATAAGAGTCTGTAAAACTGGACTTGATATCCTCTCAGAGATCATTAAACATCTGTATGGAAAAATCAGACTCAGGGGAAGTGTTTCATCTACATCGATATAGGTCCTTGTTTATTGATTTTTATCCCAGAGTCACTTTTGTTCTGCAGTTTGTGTATGATGATTCAGGACACTTTCTGTGCTTTTGGCCCAAAAAAGCCTGACTAAATACGTCCATGGGTAATGCTGTTCCTTTACCAAATAGGGGTGGTCTGGCATTTCAAGAACAAGAAACGCTTTGTTATTGCCGATGTTATGCTATCAGTTTACCTTAGAGCATGTCAAGTTTATTTGCACATTTCAGCAACAAGGCAGTTCAAAGTGCTTTACATCATGAAAACATAAAAACACCATAAACACATCAGTCACCTGTTGTGAAACTAGTAACAAACATTACATTTTGTCAAGTACCACTATTAAAAACATCAATACACATCAAATATGTTTGTCAATGTTCCAGTCATTATGGGTCAAAAGCAACAAAAGCATGTGTGTTTCTCTTTTAGCAGATAAAGTTGCACATTTCTGGAATTGCAAACCTCAGATTTTCTGTTTGTTATCCTTCATGTTCCTCCATTGTGCTCATTGTGTGACCACAATGCTTGTCCCCTGTCAAACAAGTCAATTGCTGAACACTATGTAGGTGTACAAAAATAAATAAATAACTGAGTCAGATTCTGTTAACTCAGTCAAATTCTGTTGATCATTTGATGTCAGTAGATGAAAAAGAAGTCCTGCTGAATCCATCAACTCATTCACTTTGCAGCAACTCCTAATCCTAAGCAAGCATGCAGCAACAGTGTAGAGCAACCACTCTTTTCTAAATAGAAGAAATTTCCAACAGAACCAGCCTCATTCAGACTGGAAGTTGAAAGTACAGAAGGGGACCAAAAGAAAATCACAGAAGGGCTGGTTCAAGTGTATATTTTATGGGAAACAAAATTAATGGTTCATAGATAATGGTAACAAGCCTCTTTCAAAGCCTTCAACCAAGAAAGAAGCAGTGAAACACAGAATCACTGAGGCAATAATAACCAGTTGTAGAGCTTAGAGAGGTTGTAGCAAGAAAAATATCATAATATTACATAATTTATATAAAGCAGCACTCAACATAATTCCTTCTAGTACATTAAAAATACATTTCATTGCAAGTTATGAAGTTCTAAAAAAATCTACTAAAGGAAAAATTAATATTGTATTTAAATTGTAAAATGTGTCTCTATAATATACATTTTACACGCTATTAGCCTCCATCCTCCCACTTCCACTGCAGCATATTGATAATAGGCCTACAAGAACGTAAGAAAAAGGTCTGGAATGTTCACTCATCTACCCTGGATAATTTTGGAGATTATCTCTGGTAGATGGTTATATGTTATTGTTGACTGGTGTACAAAAATGACTTAAAGCTCTGATACCACCAATGCATGTATGATTATTACAAGAATCCTTGTTTTTAAATAATAGTTTATAATGTAATCAGGTGTCCTTTTAATTGTTATTGCTTTTACTGAACTCTACATTAAGTCGTTTGTATGAAGGCTGACAAAGCAATACAACAAACATCCAAGCCGATAGATCAAGAGTAGAGAGGAAAGGGCCTGTCCTTGTGCTCATAAAAACATTTTAGTTTTTCTCTAATGAAATAGAAATTCATGAAACCTGTGCATGCAGCTTCATGTTTTATTCAATGCATATCTGTAGCATTTTCATGATTGTAGCACTTTTTCTGCTTGCTTCTTTCTACCTCCCCACGGTTCATTTTCTGTCTGTTTCTAGCTACTGTTGGACCAATCAGTTCTAAGGGCTCTCAAGGGTTACATGAACTGGGCAGAAAGAAAAATGTAACTTCCTTTTTCTTTGGTTACATTCACACCACAGAGTCGAATGCTGAGGGGCCAGGTTGTTGTTGTAATATTTTGTTGAAATATCAGCTCAATAAATGCCAAAGATTACACTGCCTTGAAAAAAGGCAGTGTAATCTGACGGTTTTCCAGTTTTGTTACACTACAACCACAAATATTTTATATGGCAGACTAACACAAAGAAATGGATAATTGAGAAATGGAAGCAGAAAAACCTGTTTTTCAAAAGTTTTTAACAAAATTCTTTGTACCCTGTTCCCTTTATTATGATACCCCTAAACAAAATCCAGTGCCACCAATCACCTTCAAAAATCACTTAATAAATGTGTGTATGTGTAAACTAATCTCAGTATAACTATAGCCATTCTTTCGAGACTTCAGAGGTGTGTTTAAAAACATTAGTGGAAAAACAGCATGATTAAGACCAAAGTACACAACAAACAGTTCAGGGAGAATGCTGTATAGAACTTTAAAGCAGGGTTATAAAACAAGTTATAAAACAATATCTCTGAACATCTCTCATTGCTCAGTCCAGTTGAAAATGGAAAGCCTATTGCACAATTCAAACCTACCAAGGCAAGGAGAACATTACTCAGAGAGGTAGCCAAGAGTCCCATTGTAACTCTGGAGGAGCTGCAGACAGGTGCTGTTATTGCACAAATGATGCTCTGGGTGAGCCCCTCCTTCTACTGCCACACAACTAATCAAAATGCAGGAAATCATCTAAAATATTGAGGCAGGATAAAATTCATTGCAGTCCAGCAAATATTCCAATAACTTCCCAATTGATTGCACATACACAAAAGTAATAGAAAATGTGTTCAAAACACAACTGACAGTCTCTAAGTTACATTTATTATCTGGTGCTTTGTGCACCCCCCACTTTGTAATGCCACCTTGGGCAACTGCCCATATGGCTCATTAAAAAAAATCACTACTGGCAGCAGAGATTCACAACTTAGGTGGGAGAATCTGTCAACTGGACAACTATTAGTTATGCAAGCCACAAAGCTGTTATTTATTCAAAAGTGGCAGGAATAAAGGTGTTGTTAGAATATACTGTTAAGCCCTAAATTATACATACCCTTGGCAAATTTAGATTTTGATATTTTTATTCAGCCAAGGAGTTTACTTGTTGCAATTTGCACAGGCATCTTTCAAAAAATAGTAGAACAATCCAAAAGGAGTATGATTTTTTTTTTTTTTTTTTTTTTTTTTTTTTTATGACTTATTTAGTTTAATCAACCTGTTATAATTATTGAGCAACATTTTGTAAGTTTCCCCCTAAATTGTGACAATTTGTGTTTGGTCAGGAGCACCAAATCTTTGAGGTTGGAAGTCCTCCTTGCCATCACCACTCCAAAAAATTCCTCTTACTTCCATAAATCAGTGAATTATTTGGTGCTTAACTGTAGCCATAAGAAGTGCCATTTAAAGGTTACCATAAGCCATGTTGGAGACCCAGCAAATGGGTGGAAGATCATGCCTAGGTCTCATGAGCTAAAATGAACCTTTCTGGCCTATATGTAGAGTGCTGTCTGAGGAGAAAAGGTAATGTTGTGCATCACGCTAAACACACCATGAAGGTGTGTTTAGGGTGTTCAAAATAGAGAGCAGTCCTGGAAACAAAACTGTGAGAGACTGCAAATAAGTAGAAACTAAGGTATAGGTTCATCTTCCAGTAAGACATACAGCCAGAGATGTAATTAAATTGTTTAGATCAAAGCATGATGATGTTTTAGAATGGCCTAGTCAAAGTCCAGAATTTCAGGCAAGGTTTCTAAATTAACTTATTTTCAAAGAAAACAGACAAACATTTAAGCCTGTGGATGTGCATAGCCAGTGAAAACAAACCTCACAGGATGTGTAGCTGACACAGCAGCAAAAGGTGGTTCTACAAAGTACTGATTCAGGAGTGCTTAATACCAATACCACCCACATCAGATTTTGATTTGGAAAAAGATTTGAAAACCTCACAATACTTTAATTTCATCTTACAATAAAATACACTACTTTTTATGTTGGTCTGTTAAAAAAATCCCAATAAAATCCACTGATGTTTTTGTTTGTAATATGACACAAAAAAGTCCAAAAAAAAGTCAAGGAGGTAGGAATAGTCAGGGACTGCACTTCCAGTTCAATGCTCCATCCATTTTTGAGACCGTTTTGATTTTTGACAAATCTGTTTTATGCAATCAACTTTTTTACCATATCTTAGTTTTTTTGTTTTGTTTGTTTTTTTTGTTGTTGTTTTTTTTTTTTGGGGGGGGGGGTCTGTGTAGGGCTCACACAATTATCCCACCATTGCACACTTAAGTCATCAGAACAATTCTGTGTACAGTAACACTTTTTATTCACTGACTAGCCATGTTACAAACAGTTCCTCACACTGTTTCACCACAACAGCTTCAACTCTTTGGTAGGGCCTGAAAAAGAACCAAAAAACCTGTGAATTACAAGTTGCTTAGGGCAGAGGAGCTGTCCAACATATGTATAAACAATATATTATATAACTATATGTTATTCAATGTCATTTAATTATACCTTAAGTTTCAATGTGTGTGATTTCTCTACATTGGAGTGTGTGTAGAACCTACCTCTAGTTTCCCATTGAGTAGGAAAAGTTAGTTATTCTAACACACACTTGCAAAAAAAGTAGAATATCACTTTCTATCACTGAGTAAGTGTGTGCATGCAGTAAGTGTGTCTATGCCTGCAAGTCTTGCCTCAGGCGATTTTAGTGCCAGAAAGAGCAGCCCCATCAGACAGAAACTGCATCGTTCTAACTAAGCTATCGGCAAACACATCATCTCTTTATCTCTCTCTCTCTCTCTCTCGCTCTCTCTCTCACACACACACACACACACACACACACACACACACACACACACACACACACACACACACAGGCACACAAGCACAGTTTTAAGTGAAAATGTACTCCGTGGCCCTTCTCCCTACGGATGCACTTACTGTGTTAGACCTGCACATGTTCATCCTCTAATGAGGGGGCTGGGGGACAGACCAAGAAAGTAGGGAGTAAAAGGTGAGCAAGGAGTGTTTCTTATGTTTCTTCAGTGTTTAGAGACAGGTGAATCACATTGTTCAGAGTCAGCCACTTTTCTTTTATAGGAGAAATGTGACTACCACACAAATTTGGAGGATTTCACATGTCGAAATGGGTTTCAGTTTCTCTCCCTCTCTCTGGCCAGATGTGATGAATTTTTATTAGATGGTTTCCTTTTTAAGCCTGTTTCTGACCATGTGTATGCCCTGTAGTCACACACACAAACACACTAATGCACATCAACTACACACACACACACACCCAGGCCTTAGATGAGAGCCACTCTGAGAGCAATGAGGGAATTAGTATTGATACTGAGCTTGAAGAAGACCTTATGCTCCTAACTCTACAGAAGAAATATTTTAAATAGAAGCAACACACACAAGCTTTTAATATCAGCTGTTTCCAGCTTTCATCACATATTCATTGCATATGTATGTTTCCAATGATCATCCATTCACTCTTGTATCCTTTAGAACTCTTAATCTTAATCAAGGGCAGTAATGCTGTTAATTGGTCCTTCATTTGCTGTGCTTTCATCTCACTCATTTCTTCCCTCCTGTGTTGTCTGCCGTGTCCTCACAACACTTTTATTTGTCCCACTTTCATGCTGCAGCATCCTGATAAGGCCTGGGACCAACCTCAAGCTGCCACGTGCTCCACTCAGTATGAGGTGCACCACTTTGACCTACTGAGACAATGAGCTCAGTGAGAATAAGTGAATTTTTTTTCTGTTTAATGCCATTATATTGTCTCCAGAGATTTGATTTGTAGGCCAAATTGAAAATAATGACAACATGGAAGTGCTTTCAGCGTTGTTTTGGAAATTCATTGTGTTATTATTTTCTAATTACACCCGATGCAATTCTTATGTAATGTTGAAAATCTAATAAAACAAAATATCCTCTGAGAGATTTCAAACCCCAGGCATCCTGGTCTCGGAAACAAAATTCCTTTCAGTCATGTGTTAAGAAAATCATGGGGGGCTTTAGTGATCGATAAGGAACAGGCAGCAACTGTCACACCTCGTTTTACACAACTGAAGAGGCACACACTGATTTGCACGCAATGAATGCCAAGGTGAAGACAACTTGCAAATCTTAATAAAAGTGTGAAACTGGATAGTAATTGGGTGCTTAATTACTGTTTTGAGGGCTTTTGGGACGCAGACAATTTCCTATAATATGGTAGGAGTGTGCGCATTTCGTTGTTTAATTATTTTTCTCACATACAAACACACTAAAACAGAAATGGGTTAGTACAGAAAGAGAAGGTTGTGATCAGAAGTTTGCATGCAATCATCATGTTCACAAATTATATCAGTTTTGGGTTTTCAGTGACTTAGTTAATTATTTATGTTTTAGGATGGAGGGATTATATAACATACCACTTCCATAAAATTTTTAAAGACTTGTATGCACACCTATCAATTATTGTGGATTATTTCCTCAAGCTACTTGTTCTTGAGCAATCTACCACTTCGGCAACACTTTTTTTTACAGCCATCAAAAATTGATTGATTTTCTGGCAGAGACCTGATTTCAGGTACAGTCCATTCACTTCAGTAGAGTTCAGGAAGGGGTTTTAGAGCCCTTCCAGAAGCTGTTTTCTCCATTTGATCAATTCAGCTGAACAGCCAACAGTGTCCAGATTTCATGCTGTTGATTTGTTGTGAAGTAAAAAATTTTTAAGGTATTCCTCCTTAACTGGGGATTATTCTATCCACTTTGTGAAATGTTCCAAAATGGTTCCCAGTGAAACAGCCCCACAGTATGACGCTATCGCCACTGTGCATGAAAGTTTTTACATTCTTGAGTTTAGCTCAATTTTTTCATTCATCTGACCATGAAAGCTTTCCACAGAAGGCATTAGGCCTCTTCTTACAGACAGCTGCAAATTTCAGTTCGGCTTAAAAGAGCTGATCATTGAGCAGAGGCTTTTTTCATTAACAGGTTTGAGCTTGCTAGCTGATAGGAGTGAAATACAATTTGGTCCTTTGCTGCTGTAGCCCATCTGTCTAAAGATTTACATTCACATTTGTGTTGTGCATTCAAAAACAGCATTTCAAATACCTTGGTTGCAATGAAACATTATTTGAATTACAATGACCTTTTTATGATCTCAAGGCAGTCTCCCCATTCTCTTTAGGTCTCTGACACCGACAAGGCCTTTTTGTCCACAAACATAACTGCTGCTTGGTGGATATTTCCCCTTTTTTGGACCATTCACTGTAAACCTGAGAGACTATTGCTTGTGAAAATCCCTCAGTAGTGTGTAAAATACTTACACCAGGTTGTCTCGGCACCAACAACCATGGTACGTTCAAAGTCACTTAAATCCCCTTTCTTTCACCGATCATTGGTTTGAACTCCAGCGAGGTGTCTGCAGCACATCTCAAAGCCTAACTGAATTGAATGACTGTCATGTGATTATATAATTATCTGTTTGTCTTAACAAGCAGTTGAACAGGTGTACTTAATAAATTGGTCAGCGAGTACATTTACAGTTTTTTTCAGTTCCTTTGATGCAATTCTCGAATCATCCTTGATATTTGCAAAACAGTAAGTGCATTTCTCAAAATAATTTGTACCAACAGCAAAACACCATGGATTACTTGCAAAAGCCAGTCTGTTTCTCAAAATCCTTAGTTCATCTCTCAAAAGTAAATATCTGTGTCAATGAACATGTCAATGCTAACAGTATGACAAGTTCTTGTTTCATTGTGTATGGATAAGACAGGCAAACTGCTTTGTCATGTTGTCAATATAGCAGTGTACTCTGAAGGGATGTTCTGTTGTAAACTACAGCTAAAGTTTAATGACCAGTATTGTAAATTGTAATTGTTGGAGATCAACGGCAAGAGGCAAAAGTCACATGGTTGATCATTGGTTGATCTAATGCTTAACACATTTATTTAAGTTGGAGAAAGTCAGGATTCATCTGGGAGCAATTTACCAATTCAGCACAGATTCAGAAAAAAGTCTAATGGAAATATATGAAATTGTGCTTGAAATATTATGACAACTTGTTCAAGTATTTTGCATGTTAAGACTTATACGACAAACATATGCTTAAATGTTGTGGAGGTTAAGATTGTTCATCAAAGACCCATATAATACATTTTGATCAACATGACATAAGCAATTGAAAATGTAAGAAATAGCAGAGAATTGTACATAATCACTTGCATGGATGTACAAAAGCATTTGCAACTTGTTCACAGAAATGAGACACTGCTTTTTTGATGTGCACAAGTGACACAATGATTTGAATGAACATGTCACTTTGAGAATTTCAATTCTGTTCTGAGAAATGCACCAAAGTGATTGAGAAAAAGAGCAATATATGTGTGCATTAAAGTTAAAACATCACTGGATTCCCGTATCAGCGGAGCCCCCTGAAGCTTCTCTCCTCATCCTCAGTCAGGAGGTCCAATGATTAAATTGTAAAGGTCTACTAAGTCAGGATTTATTTTGAACAAAGCAAGAAGATGAAGAGGTGCTAGGGCAGGGAAAGGTGAAAGAGTAAGAGAAGACAGCAAGTGAGGCAGATATAGATAGAAAACTTTGGTATGAAAATGGCCTGGCCATCTGGTTGCAGAATGACACACCTGATACAGAGTGGCAGGTGAAACACTAATGAGGGGCAGATATAGTCCGTTTTTTAAAGAACAGACGAAGTGAGATCCACTGAGTTGTGTGTGTGTGTGTGTGTGTGTGTGTGTGTGTGTGTGTGTGTGTGTGTGTGTGTGTGTGTGTGTGTGTGTGTGTATGCACCACAGTTGTTAGTGCTGACATGGAGCCTGACATGCCAGGCCTGTCATCTCCTGTTCTCTCAGGTGGTAAGGGGGGATACATTTTCACTCATATCCTAAAGCAAACATTGACATACATAACAATTAATTATATCAACACTTACTCCCACACATGTTATCCCATTATCCTGAAAGATCCAGAATCCCCTCGAAACTAATACACCGTGACATCTATTAATCATACTGTTCAGAGATCTGAGTTTTTATTGCTGTGATGCAGGTAATGTTAATGTTGATTTACAAGACTAGCAGTGGAGCATCTGTCTGAGTGCAGCAAGGACACGCTATTGCCACTAAGGACTTACCCAACAACATGAATAGACTCTGGAAAAGCAGTTTCATGTGGCAGTAAATGAAATATTTACATAATACATATTTGCAATTACTTACAGCTTGCCAAAGTTGGAAGCATGTTAAAAGCTAAAATGAGTATAAAACCATTGTACACCGATAAAAACAAGCTACTTTTTTCATATATATCAGCAAAACTCAGAAGCACAGGTAAGATGGAAATTTTCTTCATTTTTTCAAAAGAGTTGTACTGAGAGCTATCTTAATAGGATAAGTCATATAAAGAGTGCACACCAATAAATAGAAGATTTTTGATTGACCTTGACGCCAAGACTCTCAGAGGAAGAAACATTTCATTTCTTAACTGATGAAAAGATACCTCATTCCATTTGATTCATTTTTTAGCCCTACTGAAGTCTATACATAACACCTGTGAACAAGCACACAAACACCCACAGATGCAGAAACATGCACAACCTTATTTCATTTAAGGTGCTGAAGATAAAGTGTGATGTTGCGGATGGCTTGAGGCAGCTTCAAGTCTTAGCTTATTTGTGGCTGCATGTGTTAATGGGGGTTTGCGTTCAAAAAGCACAGTCAGAATGCAAACTATTCAGATGTCACAGTTTTTAACATAATTATGCATGGCAGGATTATTACATTCTTGTTTATTACAATGTAAGCAGATTGTTTTGTAAAATATATAATCACTAAAAGAATCAAAAGTAGACTGTTTTGTTGCAGCAGGTCGTCCTTTTTTTGAGACGTTTGCAATATCTGTGCTTGTTTATGCATGCTTTCTCACAGTTGCAGTTGTCTCTTTAGATGTGTTTTACTTTTATAAAAACAGGTGAAAGTTTATTATTATTTAGTAGAATTGCTTTTAAAACTGTCTCACTTGGGTCATTTTTAGGCTTACAACAGTTTGCTTGAATTTTGGCCCACTCCTCCTGACAGAGCTGGTTTAATAGAGTCTAGGCTACTTTGCTCACATGCACTTTTTCAGCTCTGCTCCAAATTTTCAGAGATCAGGGCTTTGCAATGGCCAGAGGTGAGTAAAGCACCCAAAAATTGTACTGAAGTAGGAGTTGCACTAATTCAACACATTTTTTACTCAACTAAAGGTAAAAACTAACCATCCAAGAAATTACTCAAGAGTAAAAAAAAAGTATTTCATAAAAAGGCTACTCAAGTACTGAGTGACTGATCAAATCACATGCTTTAATATTTAAAAATGATGTCATCGGACAGACAGAAATGTAAAGTTATGTACAAATTCTGATATTTTAAAAAATAAAACAAAACAATTAATACAAATAAATAACATGATTAGAAAATAACAAACTTTTCCAAATCTTTTTTTTTTTTTTTTTTTTTTTTTTTTTTTTGTGAAACTAATACTTACACTTGGTAATGCACTCTTTATCAGCTTTTGTTAGCATCTTCACAAGATCTCTTTTTGTTCTGGGGTTGATACACACATCTTGCAACAAAACATATCAATCTCTGATAGACAGAATCTGTTTTCTTCCTGAACAGTATTTAGGAATTTAGGATTTGACATTCACCGTGCATTTATACTTGCATATTTGAACAGATAACATGGCACCTTTAGGCATCTGGAAATTGTTCCTAAGGATGAAAACAATTTTTGAAGATCCATGGTTTTCCTCCTGGTATGTTGCCTGATTTCTTTTAGAGTAAGGGTGTTTGAGTTGTTTCCTTAAGATAATTCAAAGGTATGCCTCTGTTTATCTCACATGTTTTAAACGAACTTATAACTATGACATATTTTTTAGGACTTTTTAAATATTTTAAAGTCACTGTATGCTTATCGTATATCTTCTGAATTTGAAGAAAATAAATTGAAAATTGCCTTATTTTTCTTTTTTGCTTATTATTACAGCATTTAGCACATAAAAAAAAATTCAAACTGAAATTTTTAGCAATAATAACATCTGACAAAATTTGCTCTAATCTTATTATTAAACTTATGAAAAAGTTAACAACTGATTAAAAAAAAAAGTAAAATAAGAAATGAGCATATTAACTATATTCATAATATTATTCCTTTTATATTATGCAATTCATTTCGATATCATTGTCAATTACTTGTATAGTATAAGTATTTTGGTGTTTTTTTGGGGATCTCAGAAATATTTATTTCAAGTGTCGGAAAATGTGTGATTTATTTGAATACATGTGATGTAATGCAATCAAGAATGCAGCCTTATTCTAACATTATATGATCTGAGTAGGAGAATGAATGCTACATGAACCCTTTTGACTGAAGCTTTTTTTTTTATTTACGTATTATGTAGTTGCACGTTAGACAGTCATTAGCTCTTTACACAAAGTATTAATCTAAATATGCACAGTGGATTTATAAATGATAAGTTCCACCACAGATAGATAGATAGATAGATAGATAGATAGATAGATAGATAGATAGATAGATAGATAGATAGATAGATAGATAGATAGATAGATAGATAGATAGATAGATAGATAGATAGATTGATTGATTTAGCTAGTGAAGGTGGCTTTCCTTGAAAATGTCTTGCCATTTAGCCAACTTTTTTCTACATGTAAACCTTTGCTTTTGAGACATATTTTAACCAGTCTCCATTTAATCCTAAAGTTTATCATCAGCTGCATTCTCCCTGTTTTGTTCGTCAGTTGCCTCTCAATAAATTAGAATGCCACTGAAAAGTTCATTTACTTCAGTAAATGATTTCAAAATGTGTATCTCATACATTATGTAGATTCAGTACATAGAGTGATGCAATTCAAGGGTTAACTTATGTTAATAGTGACGATTATGACTTGCAACTAATAAAATCTCAAAACACATCCAAGAAATGATCCCCAGCCATCATATCCCTTGTGTTAACCCTCTTCTGACCCATGCACAATGTATGAAGTGTCTTGGCTAAGCTAAAGAGAAAAGGGACTGGATTTTTTCTCAGTGGTCCAAAGTTCTCTATTTAAATAAATGAATATTTTGCATTTCATTCAGGAAAATATGTCCTAGATTCCAGATCACCTCCATGCTATGATGTATTGATGCAGAAATTTATGTAAAAGGACCTCCAACCAAGTATTGAATACATGTACTATATAGTACATGGAAATGTGGTTCAGCAAACTCTTCAACGATTTTACTCTGTTGGTAATTTATTGCGTTACACTTGTATGTTCCCTGATGCATGTTTGCCCTGCATGTGAAATAACCCATTTCTTTGTCATTTAAGAGGAAGCAGAGTTAAGATGTTTATGTTGTACTTTATTGTAGTCAGAAAATCTGATTCATCATTCCATTTCTTTACCTCATAATATGCTTTATTTTATGTCAATTTTACGATTCCAAATGTTTAAATTCAGTTTTATAAAGTAGCACCTTATTAAAACTCAGTTTTTACAAGCAATGCTAAAAACAATTAAATGCACACTTGAAATAAGGCTAGGATTCTTTAAAAGACCTAATTACCTAGTAACTCATAATGCTAATCAAGTCTAAAGTAATAAACATTTTACTCATATGGCCAATCACCAGAGTAATCAGCATTTTCTGATTGCAGATAGCAAACATGGCCTTCAGACATTTTTCAGCAACTAGCGGGTGTGCAAGATGATTGTGGTTCCTTCATGTGCTATCCAACTTTGGGGACAGCCTTTCATAATATCATGAAGAAGCATGATATGTGTCATACATTCCATTATCACATAAAGCTTGTTAGCACATACTCACATGCAACCAACATGTGCATATGCAAGCTCACCTTTGTAGAAATTCTCACAGCCGTGGAGCTGTGAGGTTGACAGGTACTCTCAATCTGCCTCTGCTGTTCTCTTCTTCAACACTTTGTTCTTTTAGTGTACAATTTCCCACAAACACCTTTTCACACAGGCACGGTTCACATTTCTCCTCATCTTTCTGTTCCTGTAATTCTTTTCTTGCCTCGTTGTTAATTATTTCCATTCCTTCTCTCTTATCTCCTTTCTTTGCGTTCTAAATCCTCCCATACATCCTCTTACTAATACTCTTTTATAACTTTAAGGTTTATACTCACAGTATTCTGTGAGTATAATTTTCTTGTTGCTAGTGAGTAAGGATGTTGAATTCTTCAGTAAAGAAAGACAAAAATTGGTTTGAATTTTATCTAAAGTTGAAACAAATATTTTAAAAAAATACAAAAAGCAGAAGATGAGGTTTAAAGAGTAGCAACACTGCAACAACAGTGGCATTCTATGCTATCTCAGTGAAGTCCCAAAGGTGGGGGTCTTGAACTTATACTTCATGCAATAGAAAGATAGGCTGATTGGAAACATACCAGCATATCATATCATACTTATTAAATGAACATTTACATTTTAACCAAAAAAAAAATGAAAAAATTCAGTTGATCAGTTTGTGTCTGCTTTGTGGCAGCAGGCTCTACTAAACATCTTTTGACAACTCCCACTGTCTCGTATATTGTAAATAAGATTTGTTTGAACAAAATCAAAACCAAAGTTAAATAATAATAATTAAAAATAAATAAATAAATAAACTAATAATAATAATAATAATAATAATAATAATAATAATAATAATAATAATAATAATAATAATAATAATAATAGGCTTATTTACAGTTTTAATCTTTCAAAAAACACAGTTATGGGGTATGACGTAAAAGTAATAATCAGTAATGGCAGAGAGACATTAACTAAAATTATTGCTTGAAAATTAGTTGACAAACCCTCTAAATTGTTTTTGCTGTATAGTTGCCATTTCATCTTGCACCAGAGATGATGACTTGAGTTTGAGCCTCAAGTCATACTTAAGGTGCAAAAAATAAAGACTTTAGATTCAACTGAACATCGTGTCCTAAAGGCCTGAGACTTGGACTTGGAAAAAATGACTTGTGAACATCTCTGTCCAGCACACTTTATTCTGACAAGAACACTGCAGTCAGTCAATCTATCAATGATTATTTTTAATATAGCACTTTTCCAAGGGGCTTTAAAATTAAGGGGTTTTATGAGATAAAAGGTAAAAAAAAAAAAAAAAAAAAAAGTTGACTTGCATTACATGTGCAAATTCTCACTCAAAGATAAAAGTAATTACATTACCAATTAAAACCAAACAACCAAATTGATCATTTTTACCATAAATGTAAACCTCCCAATGACTTTTTATTCACCAAAAGACATAATTAACATCTGCGACAGATATAAAAATATAAAATGATATGTGATTCAACTTAAAGGTACCACAGCTATATTTTACAGGAAAATGCAGGTAGTTGTGGTTTTTGCTAAACAGTAGGCGATATGGCGTCTTCCAGGGCAGCATCAAGTAAAGCGGCAGCAACAGCACTTACCAAAGAAAGAAAAAGTTAATAGTCAGTTGCATCCCGAACATTTTTTAAAGTTAAGTCAAGTCTCTGTGTATCTGACTGAAAGCGTCTCAGCTGACTAAAGGACTAATTTAAAGCTTTTGCTAAATCGGGACTGCATGTGATCTGCTGCAGTTCATAATGTAAAATTTGAGGATTGTTCAAACCGGAATTGGATGTTTTCTGTTTCATTAACAAAAAAAAATCAAGCACAAATACAACTGGTTAAATCTGAAATGATTAGATTCCTTAGAGCAGATTTTGCAATTTATTCCTTTACTCTATTGGTATGAACAAAAAACCAAAAAAGTAAAGACACTTGTAATTCAACAGCAGCCACTGAATGGAGGTTTAAAATAATCTCAGACAACCCTACTCATTTGTTTTATTAACAGATGTTTTAATTCTACCTTAAAAAACATCTGTTTTTTACCAAATCTGCTTTTGGAAACACATGCAATGCCACATTCTGAAGCAAAGTGCTTTATTAGGATCATGTGGGATTAGGAGCTCTTTAAGATATTATGAGACCTAGTTGTTGGGGCTTGCAAGCGAGAAGAATTTTAACGGTTGGACTTCTTTTATGTACTGCCATCTTCACCTTTACTGTCCTGGCCCCTGTTGTGGAACTATTGTCGTGTTTATATAACTTTCTGGCAAAATAAGGTCTTTTCAGTCTACAACTCAATTACCCTGCTGTCACTTCACTCCCTTAGGGACATGCACCTTTCTGCTCTTTCTTATCATGTGGACATGTGCCATGTCCAAGTAACCTTTGCACTTGTGCTGTCACTCACTTTCGCTTGTGCATGCATATACACAGACACGGTGTATCCCAGCAGCCTGGATTAGGGGTACATATTAGAGATTAGGGCCAGCGGTTGGATTACATAGATTACTCTTCCAGCCCCTCCTCCACCAAAAGCCCAATACACTGATGGCCCAATCATCTACAGTGGTGAACAGGCCAGAATTTTACATCAATGATATTCATTTTGAAATATATATGTTTTAAAAGTGATTTTTCACCTGTTAATTTCTCCTTTATCTGTCTGTGAGATTCATTATTTTTGTTTCTTCCCTTTCCTCCCCCTGCCCCCTACACTCAGTACAAGAACAAAACTATCTTTACAACAGGATGTCCAAATAGATTTACTCTCTAATGCAAGCATCTTCTTGAAGTTTACATGTGTTGCTATCACGTCCATACCTTGTAAACTCGGCCAGCTCCAGAGATTTATATTGGTACCACACAGAGAGAAGATAAACTGTACACGTTTAAAAAAAAAGAATTGAAATCAAGCATTTAACAGTAATGGATGAAGTCAGGTATTTAGAGGAGGAGATGGACCATGGAGATGGATGGCTGAACGTTCTAAGAAATATGTTTCCTACACTAGATAGAGTATAAAAGATGTGAGAGAGGACTGCCTGAGGATTGTGTTGAGAAGGTATATTGATTGCTGATTCACTGTCTTGATCCCTGTTGTTTTTACCTGGGTGTTCAGTATATGCACATCATCATGTGCATATACTATCTATCTATCTATATCTATATATCTATATATATATATATATATATATATATATATATATATATATATATATATATATATATATATATATATATATATATATATATATATATGCGGAAAGTATGTGCATCACTACTAGTGAGAGTTACTGTAAGAGGAAGGAAAAGTCTGTCTGTTGTAGTAAGTTTTAAATGCTGGAGTATTGATTTGAAACAAGACACAAAGGTACAAATGCAGATGGGGTTTTTTCTACTAAAATCAAAAGAATGTGGTGTTATGCACATTTACACGTGGCTCCTAAATAACCCAGCTACTTGCATCTCTTTTTGTTTTTATTTTTGACATTGCCCTTGATCATTAAAGTTTAATGTGAAAACTTAACAGGCATTGCAAACAATCTGTAGACATTAGTAGTGCGCCGAGGAGCTTAACAGGAAGCTTAGTATCTGTTGACAAAGCTGGCACGCAACCAGGCTGCCAGAGGCATTAATTTCCAGATTTGACGGGAAACTGATTTGGTTGTATCTACGACTCACCACCACTGAAAACCATATCAAGAATCATTGTAGAGGCTCTCGCCTCATGTCTTTGACCTCTGTGGACCATATTTTTTCACAATAATAATAATAATGCATTTCTTTGTTTGTTAGGTGAATGCCGTGATGCCATTTGGATGCCTTGCCCTGAGAGATGGGCGGACTTATGACAGCATAGCTGATGTCACGGACAAATATGAGTTTGGGCAAGTCCTTCGAGCGTAAGTACCATAAAGTTTTATGAATGGATTTTGGAGACATTTCCCCTTTCTTAAGTAAATACCTCAAAGGATAGTTATTATTTTTTGAAGAAAAATTCTGTGAAGTTATCAAATTTTGTACTTATAGTAGATGGATGCCATGTTGGAGTGAGTTTGTAGAAAAGTGAACAAATCTCCAGAGGGGCTGCTTGTCAGTAGCTAATCAGATGAATCCTCCATTATTGTAAGTAAATTTAGCTGACTTAAAACATCTCAAACTAAAAAAGTTAGCAATACTTTATATTAGCATTTTATTTCTATATATTTATCATGTAGACAGTAAGGTCTTATTACTGTTCTGTTAGCCAAACAACATCTGTGTTTCTACACTAAGGTTTTGCAGCTATAGTTGTATCAATCTGTCTAATCATTACTCCACTGCCAACAATAGAGTAAAGTTATGGATTTTGTGATAGGCTGCCATTGGTGCAATGTTATCAAAGATGGTACGTTTGTGTGCTTTTCCAGGTCTGTAGTTGTTTAGACAGTATCTACGTGGAGACATTATCTGCTGATCAGCCAGACCAATACAGCTGTCAGGCTGATGCAGACTTAATTTAGCTTAGTGAGTTAACTTAATAATAGGTAGTGATAATAATGATGTTAAGATGCTTAGCTTAAAAAAAGTCAAGTAATATGTCTTGCAGATGAAAGTATGATGATGAAAGATGAAAGTATCTTCTAATATAGTGTTTGAGTTGTTTTAAAGGACAAAAATAAGTTAATATTGAAGCTTTCATATCATTAGCTGATAGTGTTCCACTGCTTTAGCAATTTATTTACTTTAAAACAAACACCGCAATAGTCCACAACAGGTAAGGGAATTATTATTGATAAAGCTTTCAATGACTCTTGCTCAAAAAAACCCCCAATACCTTTGCCAGGAAAGCGTTTAAAAAGGGGGTCACAACAGCACCAGATTGAAAAAGTTCTCTGACAGCAGAATGGCGAAAAAGTGTTGCATTGGTTTTATTCATGTCTCGACAATGGGGAGTTAAAATCCCCATCTTGATACTGAGAATAGGGTTGTGTGCTATGTTGTCTATGTTGTCTGCATTTTATCTAAGACAAGTTTTTCCATATTTTGAACGGTTGGGGGTTAGCAGAAACAGAGGCTCACCAACAGTACCTTTCATGCAAGAACCATGATTTGTTTATTTTTTAGTGTTTAAATTGTTTGACTTCAGTCTGAACAAATTTTACTGAAGATTTAACTTTGGTAAATCATCAATCTATGGTTTGTTAGATCTAATAAGGACTGTAAAACTACTTAGGCACCTGATTATTCTTAAGCTCTATATCTCCAGTCTACATTTAGTTTGTTCTGTGGCACATTTTCCTGATTTCCATCCCCAGGCCTACAAAAATGACCCTGCTGGCCAAGAACCTTTCATTTTCTTCTTCAGCACACTCCACACATATGCACACTCTACCCATATGCATGAATACCAATTGGTGAAAGAGGCCATATGGCAACATCTGCATCTGGCCTCAGAAATTTCTGCTCAGATTTTGCATAACACACACATACAGATACATACAAACATATCCACAGATGGGAGACAGACTGAAAAACACATTCAACCACCAAAAAACACATTCACTTGTTCTACATGTGCATTTTCTTATTAAAACTGGGTGAATCAATGATCATAAAGGTGATAAAACTGCACTGAAGAATAAAATTGTGTCTGCATCTGTAAAAACCTTTTTCTGTTAATTTATGTTTTAAATCCACCAGTAATTGGAGGGAAATGAGCAAACAAGAAAACAAATATATATTAAAAAAAAAAAAGCAGAACCACAGAATACAACCTTCTATTAAAGCTTCATTATGCACTTTTACGATTTTACTTTTCATCATATTGCTTCTTGAAATTCATTTGCATGAAGCCCTATAAGCCCTCAGAGGATAAAAACCTAATGATTCCCAGTTGATGGCAGCAATAGAGCCTTTGCAAATCTCTTATTTATAGCCCTTTTTTTATTTAAGCCAGTGCCTCACCTCCCAACTAAATTATTTCTGGGTATTTCACAGCACACCGAGCGTTCGTTATATCCCTACTTTGAATATTACATCTTGTTTCTTCTGGAAACCTGTTCTTAAATGAGGTTCCAAAAAAACAAATTAACAAATGCTTCATTTTATCTTTTCTTTGACATTATATTTATTTTTCCTTTTCTTTTTCTCTGTCTGTCTATTTTTTCTCATTGTGTAGGAAGGAGTTTTGTGAGCTGTGCCTGGCAAAGGACAGACAAACAGAAAAGGTGTTTGTCTGCAAGAAATTCTTCAAAAAGGACGGAAGGAAAGTCCGCAAGGCCGCCAAGAATGAGATCATGATCTTGAAATTGTATGCAATCAGTTCACAAATAAATAAAGAAGTATATGTGCTAGTGAGAAGAGCAATTAACTCATGAGATGCTTTAATTAAACTTGACCCATATTGAAACCAGAATTAAGATTGCAGCAGGGAAGATAAGTATCAAACCTATAAATGTTTATCTCAGTAAATTTAATGATAGGGCTAACAACCAGAAATTCATGGCAGCTGTTGATAACCCAAGTAATCCACACATACACAAAGAATTAATAGATTAGCCTATATATTAAGTTATCTGTAATAAAGTGAAAGAATGCTGAAATTTATCCACATTTAGAAAACGATATTGCCCTATATTAGTGCAAATTAATCTTAGCTGGTTTAGTCCTAATTGATTCCCTAATTGATGTTCTCATTTACAACTTATCACACAAGAAGCATCAACTGAAGGACTAAGGCAAAGAGCTCCATCAGGACCTTTGAAACCTCATTGTTGGAAAACATACAAATGGCACTGGTTGTAGATATATTTCTGAACTTCAAATCTACACCAGAGCAATACATGTTTTTCCATACAGAAGGCTTCTTTACTAGGTATTCAGTAAATTTCAGCAATCAAGTTTAATACTAATCTCTTTTATCATTCCACTTTACTGCACAAAACCTACTTTATGGACATTTTTTTCATAATTGTATGTGTAGATCACTTGGGTTGGTACTGATATCTGGTGTGAATTTGATGTCAACAGTGCAAATACCAAAATATTTGATGGGAAAAATGTTATGTCTAATACTTCCCAATAAACTAGCCACTTGAAAATATGTCGAAACAACTAAATTATTCATAGATGTCTAGACTGAAATTGATAGATATTTGGTTTAAAAGTGAAAGTTTTTTTGACATCTAGAGTTGATTTTAGATGATTGTTAGAAGTCTAAATTTAATATCATTTTAGTCAAGATTGATTTGCGTTCACATAAAAAAAAAGCAGTTAGCTTTAAACTCATGTCACAAAAAAACATAAAAGAGAGACAGTGGTCAGCTCCAAATCATGACCTTATGATTACAAGTAATATGCATTTTCAACTGGACTATTTGTCAGGAAACCTACATAGGTGCATATAATAAGTTCAAGACCTTCCAACGTGTATTATGCTTTTATTAATACTGTGATACCATTCATTTTTTAATGCTCCATTCCTCATGTGCCTTGGCAGCAATCTGTCGGCACTGTATCCTTTCTGTCTTCTGAATAACTTTGTCACAATGAAGTAGTTCTTTGTCACTATGAAGAAGTTTTGCTTAGAAAGTATGATTCTTGCTGTACAGCTGACATTTTTCCTATGGAACAAACTGAACTTGGTCTCTAATGAGAAAATGTCTTGCTGTCAGTGCACACCATGGGCAGTTTGATTGTTTAATGAAATTTTGAATTGAAATACATCTATGCAGTGTAAATATGTAAACATCTGTGATATTTACTGAGTTTTTAATTAATTTAATTTTATTAATGAGCTTAGACCAATTTTTGACCAGACAGTTTTGCTTGACCTAAACTTTGACAAAATAAATAGGTTAAAATCACAACTATGAAAAGAATACCATTGACTCATGTCTAAATCAGGTCTATAACACTGGAATCAAGTTTATTACTCACTGAATTGTTTTCTCTGCTATCTGTGTTTGTGGCTCAAGATTTTGAATCAATTTTCAGATTTGTACCAATGCACACAAGTACGTGAATAGATTTGTAAGAACCTTATCACTGCAAGCAAGACGCTACAACCTCTAACATATTTTTGGGTTTTCCAGGATTAGTCACCCAAACATCCTTCAACTGATAGATACATTTGAAACTCGAAAAGAATACTTCATTATCCAGGAACTGTGAGTATTTTTTTCAGCTTACTTTTCCTGTCCATGCACCCCATATTTGGTGTGTTAATTGTATCTTAACACACAGAGAGGTAGATGTTGATTATCTCCCCGTATTACTGCATGCTCTGACTCCCCTGTGCAACAGAGGAAGGTGCTAGATTTGATGAGATGTTAACAATCTGTGACACTCAACAATATTCAGTGGCCCTGAAGCATTGCTTTGCAACAAGAGAGTCTTTATGGGAAGTTCGAAATGGATTAATCCGAGACACGACCAAATATGCATCAATTGTGACATGTGTAATTCAGCATTTGTATCTGGGTTTAAATGTAATAACATAGACTGAAACAAAGATGACAAAGTTTTTGTCAGTGAGAAGAAAACTACTTTAAGTGACTGCATTTGTCACTGTGTTCATTAAGCTGTTTAGTAGCTCACTTTTCAGTCTGGGCTACAGTTGTCCTGCTGAGAGCAATAAGTGATAATCACTCCCATCATTTATCTCCAAAGATAACTTAAGTCCTTCAGAATAATAACCAGGAGCCTTACTTTAATTGTTCAGTAGTGATAGCTCTGGGCCAGCTAACGCAAAGCACTTTCCTGACAGCCCAAAAACGCATTAACAGCAATACAAAGATTAATCTGCTGTGTTAAAAAAAACAGCAGGTAGCAGGTAATATATTAGCCAATGTGCAAAGTGACAAATATGTTTTGTGTGTAACTCTCTATAGTGCCACAGGGGGAGATGTATTTGACTGGATTCTGGACCAAGGGAATTACACAGAGAGAGATGCTTCCAATGTTATCAAACAAGTCCTGGAGGCTGTGGCGTACCTACACTCCCTCAACATTGTTCACAGGAACCTGAAGGTACAGTCACTTCGATTCTAAGTGCTATTTTTTTTTTTTTTTTTTTTTTCATTTTTGTCTCATAAAACCAAAATAAAATACAGTGAAGGTTGTTGTTGCAATGTAAAAAATAAATGTTAAAATGAAAACTTCAAGCTGTATGAATAGTTTTGCAGACTTCTATACATAGACTCGTTGATGTGCCTGTAGGAGTAAGAACAAAACAACTTTATAGTGCAAGCTGGCCTCTTCACCGTCACATCCCAGAATTCAGCATTCAATATTTATTTGACAGATTCTCTGCAGAGACAGATAAAAGCATCTTTCTGCCATCTCAGTTATTAACTAAACATTTAATTTTTACTGTGGGAGTAAACATATTCTTTATGGCTCAAGTGAATGCCTGGTGACACTCACACTTGCATACAGATCTATGTCTCTAATTCTTAATAGGAACCCATTAAGATGAAACAACAGAGTAAGCTATCTTCAGACTCCACCTACTGGTAGAAAGTGGATATTTCTTTAATCCAGTTTGGACTCCTGCACTTTGTCATCAAGTTGAATCACAGTGACATATTCAAATTAAAATAGGTCATGCTTACAGCTTCTCTTTGGCTTGATATCTTTATTAAATCATGCTTGACCTATCAGAAGTCAGAAGTCATTTCATCTCCCCTCTCTGTCAACATTGCAATGCAAATAAAATACAAATATGCTGAGCATGATTACACTCTTTGCATTCTAATTGGTAACAAGCACAGGCTTAAACATAAATTGTATAAACATATAAATGTCGTTTTAGCAGTTTACAGTTTAGCCTATTTGTTTAACTAGAACAGGAGTCTGCAACTTGTGGCTCCAGAAACTAGCTTTTGTAGAAATAACCTCTCACAAGTGTTTTGTATAATTGTGCTCTAGGTTTTTACATCAGTGCGCAAAAAGTGTATCATTATTCCAATCAAAATGTGCACAAGTGCACTATTCTGCATTATTCTGTGGGGTTTATGAATGTAACATCTCTTAAGCAAACACCCACAGCACTTGACCATTGAAAGGTTTGTTCTTTCTTTTAGCTGTTGCTGTTAGGTTGAAAAACGTTCAAATTCCATGTTGATTTTTTTCAATGACTTAGAAAATATAAGACATATCAGACAATTTACTATTTTATATGTTGTCATTGCTGTTTAAAGGTGCAGTACGTAACTTTTATAAAAAAAATATTTTTCTACATATTTGTTGAAACTGTCACTATGCCATGACAGAATGGTACAAAATAGATAATCTGCGGAAAAAAACCTCTGCCTTCTCCCAGTGCTCGCAGTGCTATCTTGAAACAATTAATCAGAGCCAGGAGGCGGGTCTTAGCGCTGTCAATCACTGTCTGAGTGGCGCTGCTCATCCCCCACAGCCCCCCTCAAATTCAATTTCAAATTCAAAAATACTTTATTTATCCCAAAGGGAATACTCAGGGTAGCTAGCATGACCAACGATGATGACGGATAAACAGTTTTTTCTCCACCATTAGCACATTTAGCAGCAAGTAAATGCAAGTAAATGAAGTTGGCTGACAACGCTAAGACCTTCCTTCTGGCTCTGATTGGTTGTTTTAGGTTGGGAGCGGTGCAAAATTACATACTGCAGATTTAATTGATTATTTTCTAATCTCTTAATTTATTTACAGCTGGAAAACCTAATGTATTACACAGAAAACAACCACAACAAAGTTGTTCTGCGAGATTTTTACCTCTCCAGATTTGAGAATGGACCGATTACAGAGCCATGCGGAACACCTGAATACCTCGGTAGGTTATACAGTTTTTTATGTGTTTGGTTTTCATTTCATTCCATGTTTTCTTTATTGTTTATCTTTTCATATATATTTCTTTCCATTTATTTGACCTTTTTGAGAAAAAGTGCCATACCATACAAAAAGGCTGATCTTGTCCTTCACCTTATTGAATTCTATGAACTTCTGGTGTTTTGAAAAAAAAAATCTATTAAGGATAAACGCTCACTCTGAAACATTAAAACCCAGAAAAACATAAATGAGACTGAAAGAGTCCAACCCTTGGTCTTCCCCTCCCATTTAGATTCTCCTTTTATCTGCTTTTTGATTCTGTGTGCTGTCTCACTGCTCTCCATCTTGCTGATGTTTATGTGAGGGCAACCTGAAAGTGCTAAGCTGTGCTTTGGTCTTCTCTGCAGTTAAAGGCCAGGGCAGTTATTCATATTGATAAGTCAAGTAATGAAATCAGTAAATAAGAAAAGAGAATAGAGGTACTGGTGGGAAGAAGGATGTGGAAAAACTCAATAATGGGAGACAGGCTTTGGAGAAAAGCTGTTTGTGCATCTGGAGAATCTGATGAGGTGGAGGAGAATAAATTAAAACCCAGGAATCTATTTGCCTCTCACACAAACTCTGCATCTGGTCCTCTTCGCTTTCAGCTCCTGAAGTGGTTGCTCGTCATCGATATGGTCGTCCAGTGGACTGCTGGGCAGTGGGGGTGATAATGTATATACTGTGAGTCTCTATCACTAACTGAAAACAGTGCAACTGAGCTAACCAAAATGTATAGCGAGTTTCTCATTAATCAAAAACTGAACTTATTATCAAATGAAACCAGATGTTTGCATACATTGTACAAAAAACAAAACATTTTTTTTCTCTCTGTCCAGTACTAATTCAGATTAAATATTTCCTGTTTTAGGTCAGACTTGACTTTCTTCCAAGTCAGAAATTGACATACACTAAGATTACTATGCCTTTGAAGAATTTAGGAAAGCCCAGATGATGGTAAGAAGGCTTTAAAATCTCCTGATGGGTTCATTCACAACATTTAAGTTAATTAGACTCTAATTATTAGAGGCTGTGAACACTTTTATAGGCAATACCTTAAACAAAATGCATCTTTGTGTGATATCATGTACGAAATAAAAGAAATTGCCTGACATATCAGGAAGAGAATTGTGGACCTCCCCAAATTTGGTTCATTTTTGGGTTGATTTACAAATGCCTGGAGGTGCCATGTTCTATAGTTTTGAACAACTTTATACAAATTTTTACACCATGGAAACTTTTAGCCATTGCACTGTTCAGGAAAGAGACTGACTCTGTGTCCTAGAGATTAATGTGTTTTGATGCAAAATGTGCATATTAACCCCTGAAGAAAAGCAAAATAAAATGCTAGCTTAAGCTGGTAAGAGAGCATCATTGACCATAATGAAAAAGGTCTTGTAATCATATGGGCTGAAAGGTTACTCAAAGAGGAAGAAGCCATTATTCCAAAGACCTCATAAAAAGAACAAGATTACAGTTTGCAAATACACTCAGTGACAAAAAGATCTTAATTTTTGGCCACAAACTATATTGTTCTATAGTTCTAACCCCTCAGGATAACCATAACATTTGAGTCAAGTCATGCAGTTTAAAAAGAAACATATGTAAACTTCTATATTTGAAGAGCGTTATGAAACACTTCCGGTATTTAGCAAATATAAATAATTTTGGTAATCCTAAAAGAGAAAATATTTAGTTTGGTTTCTTGCTTGATAGTGAGAAAAAAATGGTATCTGCATTCTTATACAGTGTATTCAAACATCTGGTTTTAACTGTTCTTTTTTTTTTTAATCCACAAATAGCAATTTTAAACATTATTTGTTCCATATTTAATGTAACTACTCACTTTTCCGGCAGCTTATCGGGGAATCCTCCTTTTTATGATGAGACAGAGGAAGAAAACACAGATCTGCATAATCGCATCATCTTCTGTCGCATTGTTGCTGGGGACTTTGAATTTGATTCTCCTTACTGGGATGACATTTCACCTGCAGGTATTTTTCTCAACCACACGATGGCACTAAACACCCACTCCCTCTAAGCACTAACTTCTAGTTTTGAGTTTAATTTCAGACAACCAATAGGGACAGGGTTGTGTAAAACTATTCATTCTTCTTAAAAATTTTAAAATTTTGTCATACTACAACAAAAAAATATAAATGGGTTTTATTTGGATTTTGGTGTTATAGACTAACATAAAGAGATTCCGAATCATGAAGCAGAGAGCCAGTGATACAAATTTGCAAGCTTTTTTTTTACAACAAAACCTGTAAAGTGTATGTCAGTCCCCATTTAATTGATAACCTAAAATAAAATCAAGTGCAACCTAATGCCTTCAGAATTCACCAAATTAGTGTGTAATTTAATTAGAAAATATTAACCGACAAACAGC
This sequence comes from Anableps anableps, assembly GCA_014839685.1. Taxonomy (NCBI): domain Eukaryota; kingdom Metazoa; phylum Chordata; class Actinopteri; order Cyprinodontiformes; family Anablepidae; genus Anableps; species Anableps anableps. The sequence goes on from CM026071.1 coordinate 21,895,267, forward strand.
ATCATGAAGAAACATACCAGATAGGTCATGGATAAATCTGCAGAAAAGTCATTTTTGGTGTAAAACAGTGTCCTAAGTTTTGAGGATCTCACTGAACACTGCTCAATATACCATCTGAAAATGGAAAGAGAATGGCAAAACTGTAACCCAATGGGGATGGAACAAAGTATATGTATGTGTTAGAATGGCTTAGTCAAAGTCCAGACCTAAATCTAATTGAGAATCTCACAGACACTCTATTTAAACCTTTCATTCCCTGGATGATCAAAGCTGGTAGAGACCTATGACACGATACTTGCTGTTTTAATTGCGGTGAAACTTGGTTCTAGAAAGTACTGACAAATGGGGTCTGAAAAGAAATGTACGCCACAGTTTTCAGATTTTTAGGGGAAAGTACTTTGAAAACCATGTTTGATTTCCCTTCCTCTTCATAACTATGCATGATCATTGGTCTTTCACAAATAATCCAAATAAAATACATTAAGGTTTATGAGTTGCAAATTTTTTTTCAAGGCATTGTCTATATTTAAGTTGTCATAATTAATAACATGTCAAATGTCTTTCCTTCTTCAGCTAAGGGGCTTGTGTGTAGACTAATGGAAGTGGACCAGATGCTGAGAATCACAGCAGAAGATGCACTCCAGCACGAATGGTAAGTGTAATGGTAAAAGCACTGAGATGTTTTTTCCTTTCGCACATCTATGGTGTGCTTGTTTAACTGTTGTACTGCATGTGTTCTGTGTCAGGATTGCCGGGAATGGTGCATCAGAGAAGAACTTGAAGGATGGTGTATGTGCCCAGTTTAAGAAGAACTTTGCAAAGGCCAAATGGAGGGTATGAGCACACTCTACTGCTCTGTTTGTATCATAAATAATGTAGGTAATATAACAGAATGACCAGCTGAGTAAATGGAACAATAGGTTGAATCCTGTTGCCTAAAATCTTTTACACTCACACTCACTACACAGAGATGTATTTTAAATTTGTAAAAGTGTAAGGCAGAATAACTCAAGACAAAGAAGGGAGAAGATGGCAGTGCTGACCTAACAGCATGAGTAACAGGTATAAATTTCTTCTTTCTTTCCCCATGTGTGCCCAGGAGTTAAAGGTATTGTTTTCCACTATGAATGAGAGTAGAAGGACAGAGTGTGAGAAGAAACTTATATGAAGTGATTCAATAAAACATAATTTGAAAATGCAATATTGCTTCTTTTTTTACATTCATGGTTAACTTGTAAAGATACACTGGTGCTAACCTTTGTAAAATCCCTTTAAGTTGGACAATGCCTTGATTGTGTGTAGGATGTCAAAGTTTTTCTCAAGCTCTGTTCCTTCCTACTGTCACACTGCCTGTCCCAAAAGAGATCCATCCACTCTGCTCCACTTTTCTTCACTGGAGAAGATTCAAACGTTCAAAGTGGCTCGCTCTGCACCTTTCTTACTCCTCATCTGCACTTTTTTGTCAAAGCATAGAGGTTAAACAGGTACTAATCATCAAAGGGAACAGAGTTTTGTTCTTTATTGTATTTTTTTATTCATGTAGATAAGGAGTTGGAGAAATAGAAAGGAAATAAAGGATGTGGGCCACTGTTGACTGTTGAACTACAGTGATTTGAACTGTAAGGCCCTCTGGTGTTCCTCTTACACAAATCCTGGCCCATTGCCCCATACTGTTGGTACATCCAAAGCATACACCAGTCATGCATAACATTATGACCACTAACTAAGTGAAGCAAATAACACTGATTATATGTTCATTATCACACCTGTGAGTGGGTGGGATAGATTAGGCAACCAGCAGGTGAACATTTTACCTCCTAAAGATCTGTTAGAACCAGAAAAAAACTGGCAATCATAATGACTTCAACGAATTTAACAAGAGCCCAATTATGATATGCAGAGCATCTCAACAACTACAGCTGTTTTAGAGTGTTCTTGGCCTGTTGTGGGTTTTATTATTTTATTTTAGAGGTAAAAGGTAAGAAAAGTGGTGAATCGGTGACAGGGTCATGGGCAGAAAAAGTTTAATTTATGCACATGAACAGACTGACTTCTGTGATCCAAGTGACAAGTAGATGAAGCTTTGCTGAAGAGGTTAATGGTAGTTCTGATGGAAACTTGTCAGAATGCACTGTTGCTTGTTGCATATGGTGCTCCATAGCTACAGACCAGTGAGAGTGAAAATAGTTTCTCCTGATGGCTGTGGACTCTTTCAGGAAGATAATGTGCCTACCACAAGGCAAAAATAACTCAGGAAATTGTTAGAGGAGCATAGCAATGAGTTTGAAGTGTTAACTTGGTTTCCAAATTTATAATAGATTACAATCTAATTGAGGATTTGTGGATTGTTCGAGACAAACATGTAAGATCCATGGAAGCCCAATCTTGCAACTTGAAGGATCTGCCTCTAACATCTTGGTGTCAGATACCACAGAATGTCTTCAAGGGCCTGATGAGTCTATGCCTCAACAGGGCAGGGCTTTGAAGGGGAACATAATATTAAGCAGGTGGTCATAATGTAATGTCTGATCGGTATACATACAGATGCTGCTTAGGTAAGTCACATTTGATTCAGCAGCTTTTCATTTTCTGTGAATTCAAGGGAATTCTGCTTCCTGGTTTACAAACAACTGCTAAGCTCACACATTATCCCAAACTCTAGTGTCTGTGGGTTAAAAGATATCAGATGAGTAAACATTTCAATTTCAAAGAGAGGTTTACACAAATATCTTTTACTTTCAGCAAACTGTCAAGGAGTTTCTTGGAAAGTGTGAGTCATGAGATTGATTTAAACCAGGCTATAATGTGTCACAGCTTCTTGGAGGTAAAAGAACTGGCACTAATATTTCTTCACTCCACAGAAATGACATTGTTGGGGTTGTTGATGCTAAATCATTCTGTTTCAACAGGCATTCTGTTAAACACTTGTCTTTGACGACTTTTGTGAAGGTAATCTTGTTTAATCAAGCCTTCTTTGCCCTGTTTTTCTTTACCTCTTATTTGCAGAAAGCAATTCGTGTGACAACCTTCATGCAACGACTGAAGAACCCTGAAGCACTGAATGACAGCTCAGCTGAGGTTCAGGGTAGGGAACAGGTTGGAGATGGTGAAGGAGGCATTTCCCAGGGGACAAGTGATGAGGGAGATAAAGGGACAACAGATGAAGGGATTACATCAAGCAGTATTTCTTTAGAGATTACTGTTGAAAATACACAAGCTGGTATGGAACGAGATGAGGATTCCGTTAAGATAGGAGAAAAAACAGATGAAGTAAACACCTGCAGGGGTCCATCAGTTGTAATGTCACCATCAGATGGGAAAGACCCTCTTGGTCAATCAAGTTCAGGCCCTAAACTTACACAGGAGGAGCTAAATAAGGCTGGGGTGAAGAAGGGAACTGCGGATGGCACCAGGAAAATTGCTGCCAATTTGGGTCAAACTAAAGTTGTTCCAGAAGGTAAACAGACTTCAGTGGTGATTCCTGAACCATCAAAGCTGTTAGAAAGTTCACCAGGTGCAAATCTTGGCAAACAGCACACATCTGCTTCTCCTGAGCCAAGTGGCAAACGTAAAATGGCTGCAACACTTCATGGCACAACAGCTGCTCCTACTGCGTCAGCCTCACCAGAGACACAACCAGGCACCCAAAGCACACAGAAGGATGAGACTGACGGAAGCTGGTGTCAGACACAAGTGCCTGAAGCAGTTGCAGAAAGGTCAGTGGTAGCACCAGTTCCATCACCAATGGGGGTGGTAAGTGGGGTTGATGTTGGACTAGGCGTTAGGTTGCGAGGTGATGCCAGTCCTATAGGAAGAAGGGATAGAAATACCAGAAAAACAGACCGACACAGTGCTGAATTTAGCATAGCAAGGACCCCTGCTACAACCACACAAGGTTGTTATGTAGCTGGCAGCTCTGCTAGTTTGGGTCGACATGCTGCACCATACAGTCCAGAGGTCATGTCTGTAGGGATGGGGATGGCTGGGAGCTTTGGGAGTCCTTACAGTTCTCTCTATACAACCAGAGGAGGAGGAGGGATGTATGGGACTGGTCTACACCATGGAGGAGGTGGGAGCAGCACCACAACTGATTGGCAAATGGACAGTGTCATTGAACAAATAGAAAAGCAAATGGTTGCCGTGCTTGAGAAGATCGAGGGAGACATGCCGTCGCTGCTTGAGCAAATCAGTGACTGTCCCAGTGAGCCAGCACGGGCCAGGAGCACGCATGCTTCACCTTCCATTTCCCGCTCACGTCCAACTCAACACTCCTCAACTTCAACCTCAACAACTCCTCCACCACTTCCCACCTCTCCAAGACCAGCACTACCAACACTCCCCCACCTCAGTATCCCTCCTCCTTCATATCCTCCACCATCTCCGCCCACGCAAACCTCACCCCAGGTTGTCAGGGAGCAGGAAGATAAAGACGGACAGAGAGGCGCAGCTCAGTCCAGCCAGTCGCCCAGGGCTGGGATGGGTAGAGGACTATGAGGCAGGAGTGAATAAATCAATGCACGTTGCAAAATATTTTAAATTTTTAATTGGTTATTTAATGGTGAGGGTTTAAAGACTGTAAAAAGAATCACTAACTTAATTTTGAAAAGTTACTACATATTGCTGTTTGTATGGTTCATATAAAATGGCTGTACTGCAACAACACAGTTAAAATGGAGTTCAGTATCCAAGATTTCCAAAGCTTGTTTAATTCTAAAATCCTGACTGTGTGCCTGAATATCTGCCACACAACAAATGCATTGCTAGTATATCCAAGCAGTACTCTGCAAAGTTTAATCATCAGATGAAAAAAGGTACAATAAACTACCAAAAAGAGGTATCAGAAGATGATAGGTACATTTGTATTATTCCATACTCTGTAAATAAATAGAGAAAATTAGATTCCTGATTATGACTTTGTTCCCAGAATGTAAACCACTTTCCATCATAGCTTTTTTTCAAAGCAGCTTTTCCCATTTATTTTTTTCCCCCTTTATTTTTGTAGTTCTTTGCCTTTTGGTGGGGCTTAGAGTCATATGGTGATACAGAAATATGAAAGGTTGAGCTCATACAATTTCTTTATTTGTGCAACATAGATAAACTTGAACTGTGACCAAAGTCTTACGAGTTTCTAACCAACTGTCACAAAACTAAAGGACATTATCTAGACACAACACACTGTATGTATAAAGGCTTTGCAATCAAACAAAAAACAATTTCTGTTGTCAAAATTTTTCAAAAATTATATCCACTAAAATTGTATCTTTTTTTTCTTGTTTGGTCATCATGCATACTTTGTTATTGTCACTGACATAGTCATTCCTATTTTCACCTCTGTGTCATGTAAACTGTCCTACTATATTTCATTATGCTTTTGGCTATGTGTGCTATTTCAGGTTCTGTGGTATTTTCCCCACTCTTAGTACCATTATTCATAACCCATGTAAACTGTAAAATGTGTTCTGTTTGCAAGTCTTTCAATAAAATTCATAAAAACAGATGTTAGGTTGCGTAATTATTGCACTTCATGTATGATTACAAGTTTCCAAAACAGTTTTTAAATCATATGTTTCCGAAAGACAGTGCTTCTCTTGTGAATTCTGTTAACACATATACACTGCAAGTCCCATATGGCATTGCGTCTGGTTTGGAATGGTCCACACTAGCGAATGCATAGGGGTGTCATATAGTATTTGCTGCTTATTGTTTAAATATTATACAAATTCGCGGTAGTGTAAGATACATACAAGAACCACTTTTAAGTGTTGTGTGAGTCACTTAATAATTGAATAAGTTCTCTGCCAGGAATAAAATCGTCAGTAGCCATATTTCGTTGAGTCCTTTGGGTCAGCGTGTTGGTCCCGCCTGTAACGTGCACATGTTGCTGCTTTGCTTTGCTTTCAACTGAAATAGAGTGAGGGGAAACGGCTCGGGAACAGCCGGCCAGGGAGACGTCCAGTGGAAAAAACTCACACAGAGCCCGCCAGCCTGACACAGTTTTCAGTTGGCCGTCAGCGGCTGTGTTGACTTGTCACATTGTTTGTTTGGTTTCTCGCTCAAATAGAAGCCGAATTTTTTAATATTCCAAATCAGGCCGAGTAATATCGGATGTGGTAAGTTCTGCACACTTGTGTAATCTCTTGCCTCGGTAACGTTAGCCCCAGCTACTTGGCTAACATTAGCTGGGCAGCTAACATAGCGGTACAAGAAGGGAAAAAGTCGTTGGGTGGCTAGATAGCCGAAGTGCTAGCTTCACACAAGCTAACAACTACGCAGTCTTTTGATCTGCGTTACTGATAGTTGTTAACGTTACTTACCGTTAGCTTATTGAATCTTTTCGTCTACGTATTCCGCTAACCGATGCTAATAAAGCAGTGTCACGAAACTGATAACGTTAAACTAGCATTTACACGTTTTTGTGGACAGCACAATTGTCTAGGATCATAATGTGTCAAATAGTAGCTGGAGAGCTATAGTTGCTGCAAACATTAGATGCAGGCTATTTTGGGAGCCAAAGTCAGAGAAACTTGCCTCGAGACAGATGAAACCTCATTAAGATAATTATTTTTATATAGATGTGTTTTTTTAAAGGATATTTTTAAGATGCCCTGTTCTCGGTGTTACCACAGTAACGTGATAGTGGTCAGTTCAGCGTGTCATGTTGGCCAGGCGGCTGTTCTAACCTTATTGTTTCGAGTGCAAAAAAAAAACGATGGAGAAAGTGTTGATCATTTCGAAATGGGAGCATGAAAACTAAGGGATCCCCACCGACACGTGTACCCTAGAATACGCGGCCCAGTCTTTTTCATGGGCCTTTGTCATTTGCTTGGGCACCCCCTCCCCCAATACTCATCTCCAAGGAATGCTCACCCACTAACCTCATCTTAGGTGCCCAGCCGATCAGCATCACTTTGCATGCAAGTAGCGTACCTTATGTACATGTTTCATTCATTGCTGCACTGAGCATCGTCAGACTTAGTAATAATTGCTCAACTCGAACTAAGAATGATGCATTGCCTTTTCTAACCTTGATGCATCAAAAGATGTAAAGTAAAATAAAGAAAGGGGTTTGCTTTTGACATTAATGTTTTCCTTTTAGAGAAGTTTAGGTCTCATCCAGTTAAAGCATTCTGTGCATCCAGTTTTACAATAGATTGACCTCTCATTAGAGAGCAACTGAAACAAAAGGTGTTGCTGGATGTTCTTCAGCATTCACCATTTGCATTACTTTAGAAATGTTTTAAAGTGGTTGTTTTTGCATATCCGTCTGTTTGACATAATCGTATGTTTTCGTCTATAGGTCGCTTGACGTTTAGCAGTTCATTGTATAGTGTTATACATGGCATGCATCCTCTGATAACAAGGGCGGGCTAATCCGCATCAGTAGCCAATCGGATGAGAGCCTGGCTGAGCCGTGTACTAACAGCCACCCTTTCCGTCACAGCTTCCCCGCCCCTTTCTCCCCATCTGCCATTTTGGTTTTGTTCCCGTCTGCAGTCGCAAAGCCAGCAACGCAATTGCATAGGAAGAGACTTTCGGCTCAACGGCATAGTGACTCGACAATATAGCGATAGCGCCGACCATCCTTTTCCCATACCACCCTATCGTTTTTTTGGTACCGACCGTCGAATTTGCATCCATCGTTATCGCTGGCATCTACACATTGCGGGAGAGGAGCGGGTTCGCGTAGGGAAGGGAACGGGAAGAAATATTGGTAAGAGCAGATAAATCAATGAAGCACGAGTGTAGTGGCTTGTTTTTCCGTTCGTAGGATTTCTTTTTTTTTAACTGAGCGCTATAAAGAGTATTTGTCTTGACAAGAGGCCTCAACAGAGAATAAGCTATGATAGTTAGCTGTCAAATAAACCCGTTCGTTCGTTTTGCAAGGAGGTTAATATCGTAGCCGCTGCTGCTAGCTGGTAAAGTTGTGTTCCGCACTGTGGATAGTGCAGGCCTAGGCCAAGCGGCTAATGGGTGGGCTGGGAGGCTGGTGTTTTCTTGCTTCTAAGTTATTAATGTTACGACTTTGTCCACCTGCCAAACCACTAAACTGATTGGTGACTCTGAACTTACCTAATCGCTCTTCTTTGGTGGTGTGGACATGCACTCGATTATATATTTTTTATGAAGCTTTAAATCGATCGCTAATAGCTAAGGTCTTGTATGAGGGTTTGAAACTACAGTATTAGCCGGGCGGCTTTGCTGTATCATGCCAGCAGCTTTCATTTCCTAGTTAGAAAAAAAAAAAAAAAAAAAAAAATCCTTAGTGTTGACCATTTTTGCCCGCCTCATTATTCAAAAGTTTGATAGAAGTAACCAAAGCGCTTCGACTGACTCAGGAGGCGAAGGTAAATCGGCTGCATTTAATGCGGAAATAGTGGCCGATAATTTTGAGTGTGAGGTCACTGTGTTAAAGATACTGCGGCCTTTTTATGTTCCATGTGACTGCTTTGCCTGGAATATTTCATTTATCAAAATAACTTTACTATGTTTTTAAGGTTATAGCTGTTAGGACTATCATCTGAATACAGTTGCTGCCGCACAATAGGTGAATCAGTGTGGATTGCTCCTATGTGTTTTTTTTTGTTTGTTTGTTTTACTGCAGTGAACTTTTAATGATTCAGCTGTTTTTGTTGTGGTGATGCTAGCAGTCCTTAAAAAGCTATATAATAAACAATAGAAGCACAGAAACAAATTGGTGTTCTTTCCCAGGATGAATAGAACACATAATGCTTGTATTCACGTTTCTCTTCAGACTCAGTTCGTTTTCCAGCAGATTGGTGCTGGCCTGCAGCCAGCCCAGCTGCTCTTGAGGCTAAATTTCTTTTTTCCTTAACTTGGACACATAATAAAGGAACGGTCATAATGAATTGGAAAAAAAAATAAATAAATAAATAAATAAATAAATATATATATATATATATATATATATATATATATATATATATATAATTTGCTTCTATTATCTTTTGAAAGGAGCATTGCAGTTCAAGTTTAATAGCAGGTTTAATGTTCAGATTTCAAATCAAGTTTTATTCACTTTAAGAAATTTGATGTGGTTTATCAAACGAAACTGTTATAGGTCACAATTTTAGCTGCTCATGCTTTAAGAGATTTTTTTGGGAGTAAATAGTATTTGCATTTTGACACAGATGTCCAGCTCGCCGCTGTCCAAGAAGCGTCGCTTGTCAGGAACAGAGACGAAGACGGGATCCCACTGCTCCTCCTCTAACTCTGTCAGAACTGATCTGTCCCATACACCTGCAAACGTTAGTGCAGATACATTAGTCTTTCAAATGGGTAGTCATTTTTACATATACTGACTTTGCTTTCTGCTGTCTCTCCACAGGGCATGGCTAAGAATGGCAATGATGCTGAGATTGATGAAGGCCTGTACTCCAGACAACTGTGAGTTGTCTTGCTGGGCATACAGAGTTTTTGTGTTGAGTTTTGTTCTGATTTACTAAATGTTCTTGGGCTCCTTCTCTAGATATGTGCTGGGCCATGAAGCAATGAAGCGCATGCAAAACTCCAATGTCCTCATTTCTGGTATGAGAGGACTTGGAGTAGAGATTGCGAAGAATGTCATCTTGGGTGGAGTTAGAAGTGTCACTGTGCATGACCAAGGATTTGCAGAATGGCGAGACCTCTCTTCCCAGGTATTTGGAGAAAGCACAGATACTATTTTCTACTTTTGTATACTTTCATTAATTTATGAAATCACTGGTTACATTTTAAATTGGTATATTTGCGTCTTATTCATATTTATTTAATGTCCAACCTGTGAAGGACAGTTTAAGTGTGTTTTTGTTGTTTCTTTCCAAATATGACAACAGCCCTGACTTTAGTGACACATTTGCTGACCTAGATTTATTATGGTCTCTGCCTGGGTTATATTCAGAGTACAGGCAAATCCTCTAATTGTGTTGATGCAGCAGCTGTTGGCTGGCTAATTGAACAGGCTGTAGAAATACATTCAGCGTTATAAAATGTGCAGTGGAGGACATGCACTTACAAATGTTTCTTGCTCGTAGTTATTAAGCCTGAAGTGATTAATCGTGTTAAATCGATTATTTCAATAATCGTCAACTAATTTAGTAATCGCTTAATAGTTAACTGGAGTATACAGACTCAAAAAAAAAATACTCAGAGCAGTAATTAAGCCAAAACTATGCAAAATATATATACAGTTTGCATTTAAGATAAAATGTCTATTTATAGATATAGATGTATATCTATATATAGCGATATATATCTATATATAGAGATATAGCTATATATATTTAAAAAATCTCCTTTTTCATCCAATTATTAGTTAGTTAATCCAAACAATAAACAGATCGGTCCTAAACTGTGTTGCTGTTAAATCAGTCTGATCTTTTCACATGTTGATGTTAGAAGTATATATATATATATATATATATATATATATATATATATATATATATATATATATATATATATATATATATATATATTTTTTTTTTTTTTCCCCCCAGATGCATCCTTTGCTGCAAATGATCAGGTGTTCACTAGAGGAATGCTATGTTGTTGCATTTTAGGCAATAAAATGTTTTTCTTATTTAAAAAGGGATTGAATAGTTTATTTGCATCTTTTAATCTATGTCTAATATTGTCAAAAAAAAAGACTTAAATGACAAATCTGCAGAATGTGCCTTTTTTAAAATCCGATTAATGGTTAGAATAACCGATAGATTAATCGATAACTAAAATAATCGTTCATTTCAGCCCTAGTATTTAGCCATTGTGGGTTTCAGTTTTAAATGGTTTATATGTTAATATCTGTTTTAAGACATGATTAAAGAAAAAAGATGAAAAAAAAAAAAAAAAACAATCTTTCCCACGTTTAGCTATATTCTAAAACCTTCCCCATTCTTGTTCTTCCTGAAGCTAACTAGACAAACTTGACGATAATTTTTTGGGAAGTAGACTTTGGCCAAAATCTATAAAACGCAGCCTTTCTCTTTTTTTTTTTTTTTTTTTTGCAGTCACTCATTGGCATGTTACAAGTGGTCAGTGACAATTTGTGTGAACTGTGTATGCAGAGTGTATAAAAGTTGAAACTATCAAAAGAAAAAAAATTGGATAATTATGTTTGAGGGGAGAAAGTCATGTTTGCTGTATTAAAACTAAACAGACATTGAAGGCTCACAGTATACATTAATAAAAAAAAAAAACAGAAACCAATAAGACTTTAAATCAAGGTGAATTTTTTTTTATCACAAGTATCATATTTTTTTTATTTTAGCTTGTAGTTTCCTTTTTGCTTACAATCTTGCCATATTTTGTGTTTAGAAAATTTCAGTCCAACTCCAACTAAAGCTGTTTGCTGTCTGAGCTTTGAATCCAGGTGTGTTTTAGAACCAGACTTTGTGGTATAAAGAAGATATTCTGTTGTCACAAGTTGACAAATTAGCACATTTCAAAAATGAAGCTGACAAGTTAAATGAAATGTCTGTAACCTGCTTTGGTCAGATTATCACAGACATCTGATGCTACAGCTGTTTTTACCACAGATTTCCTGCAGGCAGTTGTAACCATGCATTTTTTCCCATTCTAGCTTTTCTTTTCTATCCAGTCTCTGCGTTCTTGAATGGATTGAACACATTTAATATATTATTTTAGTTTCAGTTGAGACTTGAGACAGATTATGCTATCTAACTTCTGACCCCAATTGATGGTGGAAAAATTAGACTGTGTACCTAAGAACAGTTTGTTTAAAACAGATTTTCTTTTTTTTTTTTTTTTTTTTTTCCTCTATGGTTGTAGGGATTTTTGTCACAATACTCATACTAGATTTAGTGCATGTTATCTTTCCTCTGCATAGTAAGTGCTAGCTATGCTTTAATCTCTTGGCTGAAATGTGTTGCTTTTTGGAATTGTAAACTAACCACACAGATATATCAGTATTCAATATGTCAATGTAATTTATCTTTCTTTGTCATGTTGGATTTAAGTTTACAACAACACTCCCAAGAGGAGGATTCCTTTCTTGTTTACCCGTCTGTTAAGAATCAGTGTTTTACAGGATCTTTCATTTTGAGTTGGACGTTTTAATGTGCAAGGCTATATTAAGCTAATTTGATTGTTCTTTCTCTGGTTTTCCATAATTGATATACATGATGATGACCAAAAAAGGAAGTAATGTGAACCTTGTAATGATGGATTACACAGGAAGGTAGATTGTAAAATGTGGGTGATATTGTAATAGTATCATTTAAAGCCTGGACAGTAATGGCAATTTCTGCTTTGTCACTTTAATTTCATAAACATCTTACATACATGAATACCTGTACTTACTGAACTTACTCTGAAGATATGCTTTGCTGATCATGTTGGAGTTTTATACTGGTATTGATTGGGGGAAACGTGTTTAAAGTGGAGGAAATGTCTCAACAAGTTTAAAAATTAGAACCTGGTTTAGGTTTACCAGCTGTCAACAACAAACAGTTGTTTGTATTTTTTTTTTTTTTTTTTTTAATTTAATTTTTTTTTTTTATTTATTTATTTATTTTTTTTGTTTCTAATGTTACATTTTTCTGGCTAGTTTTACCTTCGTGAGGAGGATCTGGGAAAGAACAGAGCAGAGGTGAGTCAGCCTCGTTTGGCTGAACTCAACAACTATGTTCCTGTGACGGCGTATACAGGAGCGCTCACTGAAGACTACCTTACCAAGTTCCAGGTACAAATGACATTAAATTTAAGCCCGCTTGTCTCACGTTAAGAGAGAAGTTTGTAGTAAAAGTTTTCTTTGAATCCAGGTGGTAGTTCTTACTAACTCGAGCCTCGACGAGCAGAAGCACTTAGGAGAGCTTTGCCACAGCAAAGGAATCAAGCTGGTTGTTGCAGACACACGTGGTCTGTTTGGGTAAGATTCACATCCCCTTCCGAGTTCACTGCAAGTGTATAACTCAACCTTTTTAATCTTTTAAAAACATTATATTTTGTAGCCAACTTTTCTGTGACTTTGGAGAGGAGATGATTGTGTACGACACCAATGGAGAGCAGCCACTGAGTGCTATGATTTCCATGATCACCAAGGTTGGTTTGTAACATTGAGAACAAGTTTCAAAGCAGTGTTTGGAAGATATTAAAATGTTTGTTTTTCTCCCCTTCAGGACAATCCAGGTGTCGTAACTTGTCTTGACGAGGCTCGTCATGGTTTTGAAAGTGGTGATTATGTTACGTTCACTGAGATTCAGGGTATGAAGGATCTTAATGGCTGTCAGCCTGTGGAAATTAAAGTTCTCGGTAAGAGTTTTTTTTTTTTTTTGTGTCTATTTTTAGTGATATTTTGCTTGATTTTTTTTTCCATAGTAAATTTGTGTTGCTCTTGGTCTAGGCCCATACACCTTCAGCATCTGCGACACAACTGGCTTTTCAGACTATGTTAGAGGAGGAATCGTCTCTCAGGTTAAGATGCCCAAGAAGATCAGTTTTGTAAGTTACCATTTTTCCCACTAAATGACCTCAAAGGACAATTATGTAAAATATTTTACATCACATGGTCTTTTTGTTTTATTATGTTTTATTAACAGAACTGTTAAACAGAATTCTGAAGCTACTGGGCCCCCAGTGGAAAATCTTATTAAAGACCTTGGCCTCACTAATATGCACGTCCTTCCCGTACAGAAATCCATCTCGTCCTCCATGGCTGAACCAGACTTCATGATGACAGATTTTGCCAAGTTCGATCGTCCTGGACAACTACACATAGGCTTTCAGGCTGTCCATGCTTTCCAGAAGAAGCACAATCGCCTCCCTGCACCTTGGAACCAGGTGTGCATCATTTATTGCACCATTTGTAGTTAGGCCTGCTTATGTGTGTTTTGTACTTAAAGATTATGTTTGTACTTGCCCTTGTTCTTTGTCTAAAGGCATGAATCTTAATTGCTAAGTTTAAAATCAAATGGATGCAGTTTATTAAAGTAGTGCAACAACATAACAGATGTTATGTAAAGGCAGTAAGAAAAAACAAGCCCAGTTTCTTTTGAATTTTAGATGCACAAAATGTGATTTTCACCTGTACAATCCAGTCAAATAGATGGATTAGCTTCAATGAACGACAGGCTAATCTGATCCTAAATGTAGACAGTCGAAATCAAGTTAATAATTAGGGCTGATTTACACATAAATTAAAAAAAATGCATAGCAATGCAGAATATATGCTTTAGGTAATTTATTTAAAGGACTGAGCTTTGTGTTTTCCAGGCTGATGGTGATGAGCTATTAACTCTGGCCAAAGAGCTGAACTCTGCCCAGACAGGGTCTGCCAAAGTGGAGCAACTGGATGAGGCTCTTATCAAAAAGATGTCTTATCTTGCTGCGGGTGATCTTTCCCCTGTCAATGCCTTCATTGGTGGAGTGGCTGCACAGGAAGTGATGAAGGTCAGTGGAATGCCTCATGTAAACTGAAGCTGGTTGCAGTGTTTGAGGATTTTTTTTTTTTTTTTTTTAATAGAAAATTTTTGTTTTTAAAAGGAAATTAATTGTAGTTAACTGTTTTGAGCTAAAATAAATGTTTGGATTTATGTTTTCTCTTGTTAGGCATCCACAGGGAAATTTATGCCTGTAATGCAGTGGCTGTACTTTGATGCTCTGGAGTGCCTTTCTGAAGGAGATGACGTTATGCTGACAGAGGAGGAGTGCAGCCCTGTAGGTTTCCGGAGCAGATCAAACACGAGTGGTATTTAAGGCAGACGCATTATAGTGAAAACTCCTATGAATAAGTAATTTTTTTTTTTTTTTTCCCTGTGCTTCTCCCAGAGGAATTGTCGGTATGATGGGCAGATTGCAGTGTTTGGCAGTAAACTGCAGAAAATACTTGCCAACCAACGCTACTTCCTGGTAAGTAAATCAGTGAAAGTGCTTCTAACTTCTTCCTCAATTGTGTCGTTGCAAAGGCTTAAGTTATGAATCTGACCGCATTTTATTTTATGTGGTTAATAGTATCACATAGAACAATTAGAATTATTATGGTGTTTTTAAAAAAAAAAAGACAAATCTAACAAAGAATATTTTTCTGTGCTGTTCCAAACCAGCATCTATTTACCCAAATTTGACATTTTTTGCAATCTCACATTTGCATTTAGAGTATTTGTCTTACAGATTGTTTTACCAAGAATAATTGGTCAAACACAATGCTGCCACCGTCTCTAAAAATGTCGGTGTCAAACGAATCAGAATCAGTCCTTCAGCTTCACTCGCTGTACCATTAAAATCCTTCCAGGTTGGAGCTGGAGCCATCGGCTGTGAGCTGTTGAAAAACTTTGCCATGATCGGCCTGGCCAGTGAGGAGGGGGAGGTTATTGTGACTGACATGGACACCATCGAGAAATCCAATCTCAACAGGCAGTTCCTCTTCAGACCCTCTGATGTCACGGTCAGTGTCATGCGCTAAGAAGCAAACGCGTCTTTGGCACTTTTGTTTTGGATATATTTCTGAGTAGTGTTTGGCAAGTTCTGTATACTTCAGACGAATTATGTACATAAGTTAAGTACTGTACACACATTGGATAAAAAGGCACGTGGTATTTGTATTGCTTTATAACCAATGTTGTTCTCTCTTGTTTAAAAGTATTTGTTGATTATTAGAATGAGACAGGCTTTTAGAGGCTTGCCCCACAGATGTGCATTAAAATCATGGCCGCCTTGTTGCACGCTGGACCACTTATTCAGATTTCACCATTAGATAATTGCAGCTTCCCATTCTCTATTTTATTCATGGCCACAGAAAATGAAGAGCGACACAGCTGCTGCCGCCGTGAAGCAGATGAACCCCTCCTTCAAGATCACAGCTCATCAGAACAGGGTTGGTCCAGAGACGGAGAGGGTCTACGATGACGACTTCTTCGAAAGTCTAAATGGAGTCGCTAATGCACTGGACAATGTTGATGCACGTAAGTTGTTGACATTTAAATAAGGTTAGGTCCCAAGTTTGCAAATAGAAAAGCTGATGGTGCCTTAGATATTTCCTTTCCAGTAAGCTGTTTCTACAAATCAGTATCTTGTTTGTTTTCCTATTGCTTAGGTATGTACATGGACCGGCGGTGTGTTTACTACCGTAAGCCCCTGCTGGAGTCAGGTACTTTGGGCACCAAAGGCAACATCCAGGTCGTGATCCCCTTTCTCACAGAGTCATACAGCTCCAGCCAAGACCCACCTGAGAAGTCCATCCCCATCTGTACCCTGAAGAACTTTCCAAATGCAATTGAACACACACTGCAGGTCTGTACAAGTACTAATACTCTCTGGACAGGGAGCTGTGATCAGAAATGTATTGCTGTATTTCAGGATATTTGCTATTTTCTAGGGATGTGACAATGTTGCTTTTATTACTGATGTCCTCCAGACTGTTTTTGAAATGACTGATTACAGGGATTCTGCAGAGTGTTTTAAAAATCTGAAAAAAAAAGTCCTAGTTTGCCGTCTTAATTTTAGGCTTTAAATGTGTCCACATTTTACATCTATTGTTTTTTTTGTTTGTTTGTTTTTTTCACAATATTTAACAATTCCTGCAAAAATGTGAACAATCTGATCTGATTTACATGCCAGAGATAGTTACCTTTTAACTTAAGTTCCTAAGTAAATTAAATATAAATTGTGTAATTTATGTTGAACTTGAATTAATTTATAATTGTCTAAGGTCTTAAATTTAGCATACTGAAACTTGCGTAAACCTGGTGATCAAATATTCAAAAAGCAACATTACTTTGTTTTTCAGAGCAAAAAACAGTACACATTTAAATTTATTCCAAATGTTTTCACCGTGACTTTAAATAAACTTTACTACTATTTTGTTTAGTTTGCCAAGACATAGCAAACCTCATGGTGGGAAACTAGTTTGTGCTTTGATTCTGGTTGAATTCAGAGTGGTGGCAAATCAGTGTTCCCCTGTGTACTGAAGGCTCTGTCAGACGAGGTTACTGCTCCAAGGATTGCACAGATGTTTCCAGGCTAATTTTGCCACAGTAGGTAAACCGACTGTGGCACTTCAACAACCAATGTTCTGTATCCAATGATTAGTCATATATACTCTTGGTATCCTGACTCACCCTTTTCCTTTGACTTTGCATATTTAGCAGTTTGGGTAAACTGAAGGCACAAAAACAGTAGCTTTCCAGGTTTGTCTTTTACCCAGTTCCAGATTCATAAGAAACCAAAATCTAAATTCAGATAAAACTCTTTCCTGTGCCAGAAACTGGCCACGTGCATTCTCCGTTCCAGTACTGTCACCTTCAATATACTGGAGCCCTTCATAGCAGTTAACAGGCTTTGTTGCTCCAGTATAACTAATTGTAGTAATGTTAGTTTTCACAGCCACAGTGTAAGCATGCCAAAGTTTGGGTTTGTGATCATCATATGAGGTTTGGGTAAGAGGTATTTTGACATTAAGCAATATGCATGACAGTGAAGCATGACAGCTGGGGTTTTTTCCAGATGTGCTGTGGTACTGGGGGATGGGTAATTGATTACTTTTTGGATGGAAGGTAACACTGGTCACCAGATACTGTCCTAAACTTGGGAAATTACAAATAAATAGTCAAACATTTAACTTTAAATATAGTAAAGTAGAGCAGAACACATATGTACTATTTTTGCTTTAAATCAGAACTTATTATTATTATTATTATTATTATTATTATTAAAAGCCTTAATTTATAAACTGAAAGTTTGGGTAACTAATAATTTGTCCAAAAAAGAAAAACCACGTTTTTAGCTTAAATTGTATTGATTGCTTTAGAATCAAATGTAAAGCCTGGTATATTTATCAAAATACACTCTGAACCCACTTTCCAGCCACCTGCACAGTAAGAAAAATGTTTAATCACAAATCTACTACTGTGTATTTTGTGACATTTTGCTTGGAGCCAGCTTTAACTCCTTGATTATTTTCAACTACAGCGGTTCGTCTGTTGGATCAGACCACGTAGTTTGTGTCTGGGACTTCATTATGTCTGATCTGTTTTTTTTCTCGTTTCCAACATAACTTTAAGGGCAAATGTTTACTTACCTGCTGATATATCCCACCCACAAACGGTTGCAGTGACGGTGACATAGTCTGTGATTTACTTCATATGTCGGTGGTCAGTTTCAAAGTGGTGTATGTGCTGGTGTACTTTGTTTTTGTTTTGTCTTTTTTAAAGCTGCACACTTATTTCATTGAATGATTTATTGCTGATCTGACACCTTTGTCTTCCTATTAGTGGGCTCGAGATGAGTTTGAGGGACTCTTCAAACAGGCGCCAGAAAATGCCATGCAGTACCTCACGTAAGTCACACACACTTCCAATCGCAACAAATGTCAATTCTAAATGATTAATGAAATCATACCCAGTATTTGATATTTGTTTTTGATCTGTCCAATCTTGCAGAGATCCTAAATTCATGGAGCGAACTCTGAAGCTGCCAGGAGCTCAGCCTGTGGAGGTGCTGGATGCTGTGTATAAGAGCGTCGTTACAGACTGCCCACACAGCTGGGCTGACTGCGTAGCCTGGGCTCGCAATCACTGGCAGTGCCAGTACAGCAACAACATCCGTCAGCTATTGCACAACTTCCCCCCAGATCAGGTAAGAACGAGTCAGTCTACACTGGACAAAAAAAAAAAAAAAAAAACTCTTTAAGTTACTGATTTAGTTTCGTCACACAACATAGTGGAAGTTATCAGTCAGCTACTGTAATACAGCAGGCTCACGTTTATACTTCTTGCAGCTCTGGATTCTATGTTTTCTCGTTGAATCGACAATTGGTGCTTACATCAGGGTGTCCATTATACTGTCATTTTTAGTACTGGTCCCAATTTATAAATTGCTTTGGATTAGTTTCTGAACTACTTGAGCTATAGCAAATGTCTAAAGTGGTTCTTCAGACCCTTTCTCAGCGGCTTTTAGGAACTTTGGCTACGAATAATACACAGCTGAGCAATGTTTTCAAATATAAAAGCAATAAAAATTACAGCTTTGCTTTTTGTTCTGTTTTTTATGTGCATAGAATTTCACAACAGAATGACAGTATAAGAACTCTAAAGTCAGTTTTGTTTTTGTCTTCTGGGGTTAGAAAATATATATATATATATATATATATATATATATATATATATATATATTTTTTTTTTGTAATGTATTATACAGGTACAGCTTAAAAAATTAGAATATGGCAAAATTTTGATATGTCCCTCTTTTTACAAAGTGAAACTAATCCTTAATTCATTACAGTGTCATATTTTAAGCCTTTATTTCTTGTAATTTTGATGATTAAAACACAAAATTCAGTGTCTCAGAAAATTAGAATGTTTCATAAGATCAAGATAAATTAAAACAAAAAAAGGATTTTAAACAGAAGTGTTCATTTCTTGGACGCAGTACTTGGTCAGGTGTCCTTTTGCATGAATTGCTACATCAGTGCAGCGTGGCATGGAAGTTCAGTCTGTGGTTCTGTTGAGGTTTTATGGAAGCCCAGATTGCTTTGATAGCATCTTTCTGGTCATCTGCATTGTTGGTTCTAGTGTCTTCTGACAATTCAGGTTCAACAACTCAGGTCAGTTTGCTGATCAGTCAAGCATAGTAATGCCATGGTTGTTTAACCAACTTTTGGTACCTTTGGCAGTGTGGGCAGGGGGCCATGTCCAGCTGGAAATAAAATCAGCATCTCTGTAAAGCTTCATAAAATGGAGTGGACCAACACCAGTAGATGACATGGCACCCCAAATCATCACTGACTGCGGAAACTTCAAACAAGGATTGTGTGCCTCTCCACTCTTCCTCCAGACTCTGGAACCTTGATTTCCAAATGAAAAGCAGAGTTTACTTTCATCTGAAAATAGGATTTTGGACCACTGAGCAACAGTTCAGTTCTTTTTCTCTTTAGCCCAGGTATGACACTTTTAACATCGTCTCTGGTCCAGGAATGGCTTAACACAAGGAATGCGACATTTGTTGCCCATCTGTAGGGTTTGTCTGTGTGGAGTGGCTCTTGATGCACTAACTCCAGCCTGGGTGCGCTTTCTGTGAAACTCCCCCAAATTCTTAAAAAGATTTGACTTGACAATCCTCTAAAGGCTGTGGTTATCCCTTTTGCTGGTATGCCGCCTTCTGCTACACTTTTTTTCCTTCCACTCAACTTTCTGTGATCATGCTTGGGTACCGCACTTGGTGAACAATCTTCTTGAGCACTGACCTTTTGTAGTTTACCCTCCTTATTGAGGGTGTCAATAACTGTCTTTTTAGACATCTGTCCAGTCAGCAGTCCTCCCCATGTTTTGTCCTGCTGACCCAGACTGAGACCACATAGAGGCTCAGGAAACCTTTGCAGGTGTTTTGAGTTAATTCGCTGATTAGTGTGACACCATAAGTTTCCAGTGTTTTTCACAATATTCAAGTTTTCTGAGACAGAATTTTGCATCAAAATTACAAGAACTAAAGACTTAAAATATTTCGCTCTGTTTAATGAATCTAAATAATAAAGTTTGACCTTCTGAAATGAGTGATTAAAAATGGTGAACTTTTTCATAATCAAATTTGATTGTTGAAGAAAGTGTATTCTGTTTCTGATCTGTCTCTCAGCTCACCAGCTCAGGCGCCCCCTTCTGGTCTGGCCCAAAGAGATGTCCTCACCCCTTAGAATTCAGCACTAGCAATGTAAGGAGGATTTTCTGTATCCCTGCTTCCCATATTTTAATATGGTAATTATTGTATGCAAAAAGGAAGTTACTAATGTGTTTTTGTAATGTTGCTTTTTTTTTTTTTTTTTTTTTTTTTTTAGGACCTCCATGTGGATTATGTATTGGCAGCTGCAAACCTGTTCGCCCAGACATATGGCCTGCAAGGCAGCACTGACCGAGCAGGCGTGATCAAGATCTTGCAGGAGGTCCAAGTGCCAACTTTTACCCCTCGCTCAGGGGTGAAGATCCACGTCTCTGATCAGGAGCTGCAAAATAGCAATTCTTCAGTCGGTAAGTTGGACAAATTAAGCAGAATTCAGTCGTTCTTTATTTTCAGTTGACATTGTTTCAGATATGACTTGATGATAACTTAGACTTTAAAAACATGCCATGAGTCTGTGAATGTTTTTGGAGTCATCGGTGAATTCTCTTTGACATGCAGATGACTCAAAACTGGAAGAACTGAAGTCTCAGCTGCCTACCCCAGAGTCGTTCCAGTTCAAACTCAGCCCCATCGACTTCGAAAAGGTACTTTATCCTAGGATCTGTTCTGTCCTAATAAACTGCCTGTAAAGAAATCTGCAATTTAACTATTTCATCTTATCATGGGTCTGCTTAATAGGAGAAACCAAAGGGAGGGGAGAAAAAGGAAAAGGCTCTTTTTAAAATATGTACATTTTTAACAATGGTTTATTGGCTGTTTATTCCAGCTGTGGCAGACATGGTGCACAAATGTTATGGTAACTTTTAAAAACGTGATCTCAGAAATGCTTTGTGCAATTTTTGTAAAGGTTAAGAGGATATTAAGAATTGACTTTAGTTTGCTTTCTCATCAAACCTTTCTGGAATACTGCAGTCAGTATATTAACTAAAGTGTTCCACGGTGGAATAACATTTGCCGTTTACTGTTAGGATTGCAGAGCACAGTGGGCAGAGGTTTCAGTGCAAACTAATCGGTACTGTTAATCTTCTGTTGCCAGGATGATGATACAAACTTCCACATGGATTTCATTGTGGCAGCCTCCAATCTGAGAGCGGAGAACTACGACATTCCACCTGCTGACAGGCACAAGGTGGGAAACATTGGTAGCAGAATTGGTATTGCTGTTTTACCTCCTCGTCTCTTAGACTTTAAATTTTTCTGCTTGTGTTGGTGATGGATGAGTTTCACCCACTATTGTTGACTGTTTTTGCTTTTGTGAGTTAGCATGAAATTTCTGGGGTTTTATGTAATTGCATAAGACTTTTTTTCTTTTATTCATTTATGCTTACGTGTGCCTCTCCATTCTAGAGCAAACTGATTGCTGGCAAGATCATTCCGGCTATCGCCACGACAACAGCTGCAGTGGTTGGTCTGGTGTGCTTGGAGCTCTTCAAGATTATCCAAGGGCATAAAAAGCTAGATTCATTCAAAAATGGCTTCATGAACTTGGCCCTACCTTTCTTTGCCTTCTCTGAGCCCATTGCTGCTCCCAAACACAAGGTAAGCACATCTGTCTGATCCCAACATGTAAAATGCATTGTGAGGTTAGCGATCACCTTCCATCATATTGTGAAGCTCCAATGACGATTCAGCCATGCTAATACTGATACATTAGGCAGTCTGCCAGGATGTAAGTGAGTTCAACTTACCTTCTCACGCTGATGGTATCAGTGTGTGCTGAGGAGAAAAGTTTGTCTGGACAAACTTGTTGTTCATACATGCCAGGTAGAGATGTACGTGGTTGATAACTGGCATCACGTTTACTCTTGGTGGTTCGTTTGCAGTACTATGAGATCGACTGGACTCTCTGGGATCGCTTCGAGGTCAAAGGACTGCAGTCCAATGGGGAAGAAATGACACTCCGACAATTCCTCGACTACTTTAAAGTATGTTGAGCTCATTTTCGTCATGTCGCCGTCATGTTTGATTTCGTTACCTACAAGTTGTCGCCCTTACGTTTTTCCCCTTATGTTTGTCAGAATGAGCATAAGTTGGAGATCACCATGCTATCTCAGGGAGTGTCCATGCTGTATTCATTTTTCATGCCTGCTGCCAAACTTAAAGAGAGACTGGACCTACCGTGAGTATATATTTGAACTGTGGATTTTGAGTGTATAAATACTCATGGAGATTCAGTAAATACAGTTATGCTTTATTTTAAAGGTTCTTTTGTTTTGACATATTACATGAGACCACAAAACGGTTTCTAATACAGAAATGTTGTGGCCTACACAGTCATGGGTAGCATTTCTGGGAAACCCAACAGTGCCAGTCGGACAATTGTCTAGCAGACGCTCATTGACATCCTCTCTGAGGAGGAATAATTCACTGTAAAAAAAAAGCTGGTTGTTCAGAGTGCTGTAGACAAGCGTAGTAATAAAGTAGGCAAGTTTTTGCCTTCTTTTTAATTGATTGGCTCAGTCTTTTTTTTCTCCTTTTTGTATTTTGCAGAATGACTGAGATTGTGACTAAGGTGTCCAAAAAGAAGCTGGGCAAACACGTGAAAGCTCTGGTGTTTGAGCTGTGCTGTAACGACCTGTCTGATGAAGATGTGGAAGTGCCCTATGTCAGATACACCATCCGCTGAGCTCCACACTGACCCCACCCATGGGAGGGCGGGGGTTGCGGGGGGGGGGACAAGAAAAAGGGGGCTGTTCTGAAGTGGGTAGCTTGATCCAAGTCTGCTCTACTGGATCAATCAGGTTTTTTTTTTTGTTTTGTTTTGTTTTTTTTTGTTTTTGTTTTTGTTTTTTTTTTTTTTTCGTTTTTTTTTTTTTTTTTTTTTGTTGTTGTTGTTTTTCATGGGCCTGGGGTTTTGTGTATACCTGTGCCTGACTGTACATAGTCCCAGTAAGCTGACTAAAGGAGACCAGTATGGGTGAGGGATCCAGTTGGCGCTTTGTGGGGACAAGGGTGTTATTGAAGGAAGGGAGCATGTATACTGGACATCCTGATGTTTCTCAGTTGTAGCACCTCGACAGTTAAACAAGCCCAACTGGAGTCCCTGTGTATGCTAACGTCCTCACAGTAACAGAGGGTCATTTTAATCCAACCCAGCTACCTTCCCTCCACTCTACTTGCTCTCTGTCCTCCTCAAACTCTTGTCTCGTCTACCTTGTTCACATCACAAGTTAAATCTTAAAATTTGTTGGGTTTTTTTTGTTTTGTTTTTTTTTTTTTATTTTATTTTTTGCAAAGATCGAATTCATACATTAAAACCAAGCTACCCTACAAAACATAGAACAACCATGTAGATATTTTTGGACTGGAAACCCGATGGTATCACACTGGCAAAATGCTCTTCCCAGTCCGAGGCACCCCTCCCTCCCTCAGTACAGCACTCTCCCAGGGGCTCTTGCACATGAATTTTTTTTTTTTTTTTTTTTTTTTATGAGTTATTTCTTGTGTTTTTGTTGTATTTTATTTCGGGGGAGAGGGGTTAAACAGAGATTTGGCACACAACTGGTAGTTCATAACACTTGTTTCTATTTTGTTAACTCCAAATGATAAAAACAGAAATAAGAGCAAGGCAATGAGATGTATCTTGATATGGGAGCACTTAGTGTGATAGTGAATAAACATGTAAAACATGCATTAGTGTGTTTTTCTCTTTTTTTTTTGTATGAAATGTGTGTCTGACTGAACGTGTTGGTGTTTGAGCATTTTGAAGCACATGAGTGTCACAGATTCATGTGTTTTCCTGTCTGACCTGGTTTGGGCTGATCAGAAGGTTTCATTAGAGCAGCATTTCTGGGAAACCCAACCTCCATCAGCTTATCACCTCTAAATTCAGGGGAAAATCCCAGGAAGGGATTGTATTATGTCAAATATAAAACAAATTCTTTTAAATGTTTCTATGTCAATAAACTAGACAATTTAGAGTATAAAACATTTAATCTCACTTCCTGTTTTGGCTCAAATTTTTAAACTGTCTACTGCAATGTAGCTCTAATTAAATCTAAATCCAATGTTCTGGTTTCACTGAGAAATTTAACATCAAGTTTTGAACACTCCTCCCCGAGAAGAACGGATACGTGATTATGCGCAACTGTAAAGGATGTGGTCTGCTGCGAGATGAGGAAGAACGCGAGGAGGAAGGAGTACGCTGAACTTTAAACAAGCTCGACACAAACTGCTCGGCGGCTATCAGATCAGAGGAGACCTTCATAACTCTGGATTATTCCTCCTTTTGAGAGCAGAGCTGTTAATTTCTGTGAAGATGCACTGAGAGAAGGAAGAAGATGGAAGTGGAGGAGACTGGTGAAATGAGGCCTTCCTGGTATGGTAGCTTTAGAATTGCATTAAGAGTGGGGGGTTTTTAGAGGGGGGGGGTGTTTTTTGGGGGGAGGGTTAATTATTAAATGTGTTGATGAGACTGACCATAAGTTTGGGGGAAGATTGAAAAATGGTTGCAAACTTTTTTTTTTTTTTTTTTTTTTGACTGACTGACTTGGTTGTGCTTCATGTTTCCGTTCACCACACTGAAAATTTAAATCCTTCCCTGTCATAATGCAGTAGTGCATAACCTGCAGTTGAAATCGTTCTGTAAAACTACAAGCACTGCATTTAAGTTACATTAAGATCCATCTGCGGTGACTAAGAATTTTACCCCTTTTTAGGTCAATGTCAGGAGAGACTCACTCTGTCCTCTGTGACCATCCTGGGGTAAGCAACCCTATCACATCTTTAATGCTTGTATTTATCATTAAAAGCCTGAAACGCAGTGAATTAATTTTCAGCAAAAACTTCCCTTTAGAAGAAGCGCAAACAAGACCTGATTCCTGAACCTGTAATCAGAATTATGGAGGTGAGTAATAATCTGAAATGCAGCGCACTGTCATATCTCTCTGCTTTTCTCAGTAACTGGCGGAAGTTTGTCAGCTTTACCTTTGTAACCACAATGCTGAGTGCAGAACTGACAAAAGAGGTGAACATTTCATGAGCACCCTGATTTTAACAGTAGATTTATTTATTTTTTTTTCCCCCCAAAATCTTGTATTAAAACTGCTGGGATTTCAGAATATTGCAGGTTTGCATGCTTTTAATTAATGAATGTTATGTATTTGAATTTTTTGTTCTGTGTTTAATTATTGCCATAATAAATTTGCAGCAGTTGTGGTTAGTGGGGTAGAAAAAACAGGCAGACATGTTGTGCTTCACTATTGAGGCACAGTTTCAACTTTCTTCCTCTTTGAAAACCTTACACAGGAAATGAGAGATGTGCACCATGCAACATCTCAGCACTCTTTAACGTCTTTCTCTCTTTCATGTCAAACTCACCTTTTTTTCTTTTTTTTTTTCTGGCAATCAGGATGAGGAGGAAGAGGAAGAGGGGGAAATGATATCTGATCAAAAGGATTCAGAGGTTTGTTTGGAGTTTTTTTTTTTGTTGTTGCTTCTTCACTAACCTCGAAAACTTCTGGAAACTTTTGTATTTTGTCCAAAACTTTAATTTCTAGCATTGATCTGTTTCAGGAGCCCAGTATCAAAAGGGTCAAACCTGTGGTAAAATCCAACAGCCTGACAGGTGTCATAACACCAGTGAAGACTCCTGCTCTTAAACGCATTGGGCAGTCTATATCGGTAACAGAGCACACACATCCCCGTTTATATGTTTGCACCCTCATAATGACCTGCCTATACCTAATGCTCTCTCTTTTCACAGCGGTCCATCAGCTTTCGCACTGATGCCCGACCTTTGCCCCCGGGCCCTCTGCGTCCTCGCTCTAAGGCCTCGTCGTTTCCACGTAGGCGTAACAGCCAGTGTTGGAGCGACACTGTGGAGAGCCATGACCTGACTGCAAAGGAAATCAAACGCCAAGAGGTGTGGATTTTATTGCTATACAAATTTTTAGCATCATTAAGATGTTCTGTTTTGTTTTTTTCCTCTCTTTTTGGAGAGGCAGAGTTTCTGTGGACAAGCTGTAAGGCTGTGGTTGCAGTGTGGGTGGGATGACTGCCATGTACTCTGCTTCTCTGAAGCTGCCCTGCATGGGTATTAGGAAAGAGGATGTGAGCTGGCACTAGAGGCTCAACTTCCGTTATTAAACAATCAGCTGTGAGAGCTCATGCAGGGTTTCCGCTTAGTTTACATCCCATTTAGCATTGTGCGGAAATTGTCTTTATTTCCACTGACATGTCTGAAGTTACTGTGTGCAACATTTCCTCCACTGCAGGTGATCTATGAGCTGACTCAGGGAGAGAGACAACTTATCGAAGACCTCAGTTTGGTCAAGAAGGTACTTGTTGGCACACAATACACTGGGGGAAAAGGTATTTTTTGACATTTAAGTATATTTGCTTGCTTTTCCTTAGTTTCCCTGCCTTTTTATGCTTTTAGGTGTACTATGAGCCCATGTTGAAGTTGGATATAATGACAGAAAGTGAGCTTGGACAAATCTTCGGGACTTTAGATTCCTTGATTCCGCTGCATGAAGGTAAATGATATGAACGCTGCATGTTTTCAGGTTTATCTCAGTGTCTAATAATATTTCAGAACACATCATTTCCTCATCATCTACATCCAGCAAATAAAGTCTTTGGTTCCAAGTAAATAGGAGGGGCTAGATGTGCTTCTTTTAGTCAGTCACTACTATATAATACTGATGGATTTATGATTACTTATCATGGCAGACAACATTTCTCATTTTGGCCTTAGGGAAATGTTTTTTCTTTTTTTTTTTTTTTGGTTGAGTATGTTTTTTGTTTTTCTGTTTCATACCAGATCTTCTGGCTCGTCTTGAGCGATTGAGGGGCTCAGAGAAGACAGTCGGAGAGGTGGGGCCAACTCTGCTGAACTGGGTGAGTGTTTTCATGGCAACCCACGGCTGCGTGAGAAGAGCAGAAAGGGACGCAACTGGCTTTCTGTGCACATTGTTCTCTCACTTAAGGCTTCTTCTCATTCCTCCTTGCAGTTCCCCTGCCTGGAAGCCTATGTCACATACTGCTGCAACCAGGTGGGAGCAAAAGCTTTGCTGGATCAGAAGAAGCAGGAAAAAAGAGTTGAACACTTCCTGCGCCTGTGCCAGGAGTCTTCGTTTAGTAGGAAATTGGACTTGTGGAACTTTCTGGACCTACCTCGGAGCCGCCTGGTCAAATACCCACTGCTGTTGAAGGAGATACAGAAGTGCACGCCTCCAGAACACCCAGATGAAGACACATTGCCTGATGCTGTGAGTTGCTATGCCCCGCAGCCTTACAGTGCTGAACTGAGTGGACTTAGAGAATCTGGACTGCTGGGTTGAGATCTGTGTGTACGTCGTTTGTTCTTAGCTAAACGCTACGAGGCCTTCACAGTTGGCAGGATATCATACCCGAAACAAGTCCTTACTTAGGGCTGATTAAAATCCAGTTTGTTTATTATTTTTTTTAGCATTTCACTGTTTATTTCTTCTAACACAAAGCAGCTTGAATTCAGAAAAAGCGACAAAACGACAAAAAAGACATTCAGGAGGAGGAAATGCCTAAAAACTGATTTCATAGGTCCCTATTACTGATTTTCTTAAAGTATTCCAATCAAGAATTATATGGATTTATGTTATTATTGATTAATTTATTATTGATAGAGCATGTGAATGAAATGTGTTTCCATCAGAAAAAATAATAATAATGCAGTGGAAGCTATATTATCTCATCTTTTCTAAGGATTTCTGGTTCTGGTATTTATTAGTCAGGAAGAGATGTTGGATTTTTGTTTATCAACGGTGTCTAAAATGAAGAAGAAACTTGATGATCAAAAAAAAAAAAAAAAAAAAAAAACCCCATACCTATTTAAGCTACTCATTTAACTGAGACTAACCCTGTGTAACATCATTTAGGACATGAAAGTAATATCTTGGTTAGTCTATCGGGGCATGAAATTAATGAAAAATTGAAAATCAGGATATGAACCATTAAATTACATGTTATTTATGCAAATTATGTCTTTGCTTTGTTCTTTTTAAGCTTGTTTTTCCTTGTCACTGTGCTAATGACAAAAATGGTCCCAGCGAGACATTTACACTGTGCAATGCTTTGTTCTCCACAGCTGGAGCTGATTCAGAGCATCGTGGCCGAGGTGAACAAGAAGACTGGAGAAGCAGAGTGTCAGTTCTACAGGCGAGGTCTGATCTACCTCGAAGAGAGCCAGAGAATACCTGAGATCCACCAGTCCCACTTCCTCTACTGCCATGGAGAGCTCAAGACCAACAAGGGACAGGTCTGTGCAGCATCCCTGACACTTGCTCAGCTGAAGGTGTATTTATTTCTATGTAGCCCTAAGTCTTAGTATTTTATCATAACTGCATCATGCTTCTGTCTTCATGCAACAGAAGCTGCATGTATTCCTGTTTGAGCTGGCTTTGGTGCTGACCAGACCAGCAGACGAGAGAGACAACAGAAGCCAAACGTTTAATGTGTACCGGCAGCCTCTGCCCAACACCTTGATCAATTTAGAAGAGATCCCAGACAGTGAGGCTGGAGGGGGGGGAGCCTTCAGAGGAGCGTTCACTGGAGGAAATGATAAAGGTAATTTGCTTTGTCTTTTTATCTTGGATTAGAAATAGAATTAGTACAAAAACCACCCCAGCTGTAATAAAATAAAAAAAAAACAAACAGAATCTCAGACTCTAGGATAAAAATGCACATGAAGAGAAATTATTCATAATAAGTTACTTTCAAAAACCAAAAAATAAAAATGATCTCAACAAAAATAGTTGCACATCAGACAGTTCTGAGCATAAATAATGTACTTTTTTTTTGTACATCTGTACATCTTTTCTTTTTTTTTCCTTTGTTATATAAATGGTAATGAAATACCATGAACGTTATAAAACTGTTGGCAGTTTCTGTTAATAAACTGATTCAAAGCTGAAATCTTATGAATCAAATCAACGGTTGTTTTGACACATATTTCCAGCTTGTAACTATGGTTAACAAAAAAAAAAAAAAAAAAGTTCACAGACTATAAGCAGATCTCTATGTGAAAGAACATAGTTACAGCCTTCTGTTAGTTGAACTGAAACCTACAACCGTTTTCACTCAATTTCCTTCCTTCCTCTTTCCTCCACCTTCTAGTGAAGAACTGCTTCCGTGTGAGCAGCAGAGGGCGCTCCAAAGTCAACCCTTACTGCTTGCAGGCCAACGACTCGTTCAGCAAGCAGCAGTGGATCACCTGCCTGCGCCAAGCCATCGTTCAGTCACGGGACAGGACTGCTCACACCAGCCAGTCCCCACTCTCTCTCCACCCTGACCCCGCCTTGTGTCACATAGCGGATCTCAGCCTCAGCTCGGACACAGACATGGCAGACCACACCTGTCGCTGACCCTGTGGAGTGATCACTCGGTTGCTCTTCAGGAGGTTAGGAGCCGTCTCTGGAGAGTGAAAGAAACCAAATGGACCATTTTATGAACCGTTTTAATTAAAAGACTCAGAGAACTGCAAAAAGTTACTCTTTATTTGTTTTTCCTTATTTTTTTGTGATTGCGATAGGTGTGCTGACTGTGAACAGTGTTACTGTTATTGAATGTGAATGTAAAATGGCAATACAATGTTTATCTGGCTGTATTTTAATAAAACTGACAGTAAAAAGCTTGTTGAGGTGCTCATGGGTGGACGGGGGGGACGCACACAACAGCACGTCTATGTATAGCCAACACGATCTGCAATGAAAAGATTAGACATGATTATCCTCCCTCCCTGTGTCTGTTTTTTCACTCTCTCTTTGGCTCTCGCTCTTTCTTTCTCTCTCTCTGATACTAGTGGCAGGACAGGGCAGAGAGGTAGACTTTCAGTTCCATCCCACAAACACACAGTGAAACTGTAGACGTCCCCTTATGCATTTTTAACAGCTCAGCAGATGATGGGAACAGTTTGGTTGGGACTCTTTGTTCAAAGATAGAGACCAAAGTGATCGGGTGAGTCCAAAGTGTTCTCTGTTTTATGTATGTTATATTTGTATAGAAATAGCTGTTTGCTAGAGGTTACATTTACCCGCATAAAACGGCAAGTGCTGTGCATTGATTGGCTGTTAGGTTGATCCCTACTGGACTGCTGGATGCCGGTTACATAACCAAATCTTTTTATGTATGTTTAGCATTGGCAGTCGGCTAAATCTAGAAGTCATTGGTTTACATGTCCAAAAACGTCTTTTTGGAAATGCTTTCACTCATTCATGTCTTGTACGCAGAATTGCACACTTGAAGAGGATTTACCAAAGCAGACTCAAGTTTCTTCTTCTTTTCTTTTCAGCTGTAAATATTGTTCTCTGTCATTCTCGAGGAAAGGCAGGGGTGCACTCCTCTGTGTTTTACCTGAAAAGAGGGGTATCCCCTTGACATCCCACTGACCCTTCATCAGACACGTGAAGGATATTAAAAGAAGCTGAGGTGCAAAGAGGAAGGCTTGGGTTTAATTTAGGAAGATTTACCTTGGGACATCTTCAGAGATTGAGTCGTACAACAGGATGCCTGGTTCCAGTGGCGTCAACGTGGAGGGTTCTTGTGGGGCCTTGTGTCGAACCCTGGTTTCTCAGAATGGTCTACAGAGAGAGACAGCAGACATCTCCCAGTCTGTCCTCTACACATCCCTGATGGGCCTGCTGCTGGTCGCTGACAATGAGGTGTGAGAAAACACTAGATTAAACCTTAATTTTGTCCTCAGATAGAAGTGAACATGTAACTGATGTGGATTTTATTGGAAATTTGTGAGAATGTAGACACAGGAAAAGATCATTTGAAGACATTAAGGTGCAATGCTAATCAAAGCACACATGTTTACGCACCTGTCAGCACTCCTTGCACTCTCTAATAGGATAAAGGCCTCAGACTGACCCCTTTTTTAGCCGTGCTTGTTATGCTAATGAGATAAGAAGGCTAAATCTGTCCTGCCAAAGTTACACATAGGCCAACATGGCAGGGTCAAGGCAGACAGCCAGTCCCCTAGAGCACAGCCAGGGGTCAAACAGTAGGACACATGGCAGACCAGTAACCATACAACAATAAGCTGCGCCTGCAGATACAGCACCACTTTAGACTTAGGTTTAAACTTCTGTTATACTTTCTTATTGATAGAAAGAGGCACTTGCTGTTGGAAGTGGAAGAGTTGGCCTTAGAAACATTGGGAATACAGTAAGTGCTAAAGAGATAGCATTCAAAACTTCCTTTAAGTTTTGCACCAACATGCACATATTTCTTTCCATTCTGTTTGGACAACAGTGTTTCCTGAATGCTGTGGTCCAGTGTTTGTCTCACACTCGTGTCCTGCGCAACTACTGTCTTCTGAAGTCTTACAAGCATGAGAAGTTTTCAAAAGAAGAGGCAAAGCTCATGGACAGTGAGTTTCCAGTTTTTACCCTTCTTGTTTTTCTCCATACATGGAAAAAAAAAAAAAAATGTTAATCTCTTATTGTTTCTGCTCTTCCTGTGCCAGGTTTCTCTCAGGTGCTCTCAGGCCTTTGGGATGTTAGGGAAGGAGACACTGTTGTAAATCCTCGACAGTTTTATAGTGTTTTTAAAGCAGCAGTGCCTTATTTCAGTGGTTACAGGTAAGAGTAACATTTATCCCAAGAATGTAGTGGAGTTGGGGTACATTTAATTATTTTGATTTTCAGAAAATCTATCTGAAGGACTAAAAACTTTATTTCCAGGGAAGAAAAAAAAAGGTTTCTGTGTATTTCTCAGAATTCAAGCTTTACTTATTTAAAAAAAAAAAAAAAAAAAAAAAAAAAAAAAAAAAAAAAAAAAAAAAAAAAAAAAAAAAAAGCACAGATTATAATTTCAGGCAAAGGTTGACAAAAAAATGATTAGCAAAATTAAGAATAAAATTTATTCTTAATTTTATTAGCATCTGTTCACAACTGACTCACTAAGCAAAAGCAACAAACAATGACCAACAGAACCTTGTGTTATGAATTAGCTTTGAATACATCAGGAGCCTTCCACAGCTCTTCTGGTTATTCTGGAGAACAGGCAGTTGAAGTGGGTCAAAGTTTACATCCGACAACTGTTGGCTTTCACGAAAATATTCATAGCTGGGTTCTCTGACATTTCTACACATACAGTCATACATTTATATTAATAAAGAGATTAAAAATGAGTAGATTTTATTTATTTATCCCCTTTTAAAGGTAAAAATCCCAAGATTCTTCACAGCTAAACAGTTAAGAAATAAAGATAAAACATTTCAAGTTAAAATAAATTGAAAAAAGCTAAAATACAATCAAGTAAAATCAGATAAGCTATTCAAATCGTGTCTGTGGCTGCCTCTAAACAAGTCTATTGAGTTGACAGATGTAGATGAAAGAAGATGTGGGTTTCAAATGGGCCTGCAACAACAAAGGCTTTGTTGTTTTTAGCCTTGATTTAAAAAACATAGCCCCAAATCAGCTGCCAAGGTCCTGGTGGTGATTTATGGCTGGATAACCTTGCTTATCCAGCCATAAAGTGTGGCTAAGTGTGTTAAAAATACATCACACAAATGAAAAACCTCAATTTCATATCCTGCAACTTTAGAAAATTACTAGACAGCTATGATTTTATACATCTGTTGAACTAAAACTTTTGAGATAACTTGAGAGCTCAAAGTGATTAAAAGCTGAACTGGTTCTGCATAGAAGTGATGGGAGAGATCTCTGAATAATCCCTGAAATTGAAGCAAATAAAACAAAAATAAAATGGGGCCAGGAACAGAACCCTGTGGAATTCCAGGCTTAAACAGTAATTGAAGATTATTTGAAGTTTGATGTGGCCACAGAAATCCTTAACTAAAAATGAGAAGCAAACCAATCCAAGGCTTTGCCAGATATGCCTTCCCAACATTGGCTATTAGGACTGTGGTACTTCGCAGCCCTGCAAATGTCATTTGATATTCACCTCATGTGGTATATTTATTGTTAAGGAATTTGTAGTGTTGTCCTTGAGATTAAAAAAAAAAAAAAAAAAAAAAAAAAAAAAAATGTATGTTTCTATGTTTGAATTTAACCCAGTCAGCAGGACGCTCAGGAGTTTCTCAGGTTCCTACTGGACAAGCTGCATACCGAAATAAATCGCAGACCTTATGTCAAAAGAACAGGAAAGGAGCCTGAGCAAAAATACGTCAGATTTAGGTACGAACAGAACAAGAAAAATCTATCCTTAAATCTTGGATCTCTCGCATGTGAACACACAATCTATGGTTCCTATTTCTGATTTCATGCAGAATTTCAGAAGAGGCAAATGCTATGTGGAAGAAGCATTTGGAGAGAGATGACAGCATAATAGTAGGTGAGGAGGTGAATCTTTTCTTTGTCTTCAGTTGGTTTCATATGAATAAAAAGCTCTGAGACAGAAATTGACATTAAATCTTGCACCGTTCTTGACAGACCTTTTCTCAGGCCAGCTGCGGAGCTCACTGCACTGCTCGGTTTGCTCGCACTACTCCAACACGTTTGATGTGTTCTGTGATCTGTCACTGCCCATCCCTAAAAGGAGTTCCGGAGGGGAGGTCACTCTGCAGGAGTGTCTGGACCTCTTCTCTCAGGAGGAGAAACTTGACAAGGAAAACTCACCAGTAAGAAGAAGAACTGATTTCATGTGTTTTGACTGAAGATGGTTTAATTCAAAGAACTAGATTTACATGAAATAACTGACCTGGTCATTGATTTCTGTCTTTTCCAGATGTGTGAGAGATGTAATAGGCGTACAGAGTGCACCAAGCGGCTTTCCATCCAGAGGTTTCCTCAGGTTATTGTAATCCGTATCCTTGGTAACAACTTCTGCTCTAATTAATATGAAAACGAGGAATCATGTTTGTGTGCAAAAACACATTTTACGTTCATACTTAACAGTCCCCTATAGATCTGAACCGTTTTACAACATCCAGGTGGTCTATCAGTAAAAGCACAGTGTATGTGTCTTTTCCTCTCAAAAACCTAGACCTCGGACCTTATGGACCTGTTGACTGTGGTAACAAAGACTTTTCATTAATTTATCTATGTACATGTTTTACTTACTAACCATGAGCAGCTGCTTGACCATATTTTAAAAACAACCTATAATGTGAAAACTGATAAAAGTTGCATGAACAGAAGTTTGGTGGAGCTCACTAAAAAAAATTGATTCATTACTAATTAATTTGAAATATTGATTCAAAATGAAACATAAGCACTCGGTCAAACTGCTTGGAAAATTTGTCAGAAAAAGCCTGGAGCTGAACCATGGGTTGCCATGGAAATCATAATCAAATTTTACTCAAGACATGGAGAAACAACTTATTTAGAACAGTAACACTGACATGGTTGACTCATAAGATTAAAGGTGACTAATTACATCATAAATACAAGAAAACATGTTTGTATATTTGCATATATTCAAAGGCCTATCCCCAGTACTTCTCAGATTTTGATAGGATGTTTTTAATATAAAATTTAAATATAAAATATTACATTTGGTTGAATTAGGTGGCTTGTTCCACAGTGTGCAAATTTTAAAAATTTGAGAAAATTCTCACACAGAAAAATACGGAAGAGGATTAGCGCCACTTTAAAAAAAAAAAAAAAAAAAAAAAAAAAAATTCTGACTTTAATCTCAGAATTCTGAGGATAAAAAGTCAGAATCAGAATTATTTAAATTGTTCATGCACCATCAGGCAAATCTATTCTTGAAACTCAAACCTACCAAAGAAGTTTGGGACAGGCTTTCAGTGTGGATAAAGGGCAGGTTTACAACTCCTACAACAAGGAAGAAACAGTTATGTGATTATTTTCATACGCTAATAACATAATTGAACATAATACACCTAAGAATGTTTGATTATCTGTTTGAATTTTGATGTAGATTGATTGTCTAAAGTCAGAATTCAGAGGAAAAAGTCAAAATTCTGAGATTAAAAAGTCAGAATTATTATTTTTTTTTTGAGTGGCCCTAATCCTCTTTCATAGAGAGACTTTTTCTGTGTCAATTTTTTAATGATTAAAGCTACTGAACTTGGAACATGAAATCAAAGGTCGAAGCACTAGTGAAGCAAACATCCTTATACTGAAATATCTGTTCAGTTCAGCCAAAGTTGACTAAATTGTATTCCACAATACTGAAGATTACTTACACCAAACCTTAACTCAACCACAACCCAGAAGTTTTTGAAGGTATGTTATATGTTTACAATAACCATGTAAATGGCCTGATCTTGGCTGTAGTTTGCTATATTTGCTCGCTTGCTTGTCGATGACAAGAGAAAATAATAAAAGTTCTCGAAAACAAAACATACAGGAAATTGATCACAACATTTTGTCAAACTAACTGATCTTTAATGCACAAAGTTTTTTTTTTTTTTTTCAACTTTGAATGTGACTTGTCATAATAAACACAAGACTGTGTCCTTTTGTCCTGTATTCTGATACTTTAACATTTAAGTTATGTAGCAACAATTTGTAACTTTTAAAATATTTCAGAGCCAAACCTTTGTTATGGGAAAAGTCTCCATGTTTGTCTTCACAGGTTCAGTGTTATATGATTTATATGCAATTTGTAACCACGCTGGGACTGTGAACATGGGTCACTACACAGCCTGCTGCTTGGATGAAAGCGGATGGTGCTTCTACAATGACTCCAGGTGAGTCCGAGAAGTTCTAACAACTATATATCAGAAGCAGTTTTGTATCAGGATGACTTTTGTATGAACATCGAGTCGCTTCTCAGAGTTTCCCTCCTTTTTCTCCATTTACAGCGCAACCCCGCTCACAGAGAACCAGCTTCAGACAAATCAAGCTTATGTCCTGTTCTACCAACGCAGCAACAACACCGCCACTGTCAGGAAATAGCCCTGAAGACGCAGCCAATCAGAGTCACCTCACCTCTAGTGTCCATAGAAACTAACAGAAGCAGCAGTTTTATAACCCTCACATCAGCAGCAAAAAAAACAACCTCTCGATCTCAATGAGATCTCTTAAACTAAAAGGACAGGGAGATAGAAGGCATGCTGGTTATAACAGGTTTTAATATCAGACATGCTTGAGAAGCATCTCAGTTTAGCTGTAGCCATTACAGTCTCTGCATGGTTACTCTCAGGCAGGAGTGAGAGCGTGATCAATATGTTGCACTTATTCATAGTGAACAGCTCTTACTCTGTGATTATATGTATAATGTAAGCACTATATATGTGAACATCATCATCAGTCATGCTTGCTGATATGAGCCCAAACAAACAAATGAAGAAAATATAATAGAAATAGTTCAGGACTTCTGATATGTATGCAAAAAATTAAAATGACATCTTGATGATTTTTGTAAATAAATTCTTATAAACCTTCAAGTGGTCACACATTAAAATAATCTTTTTGAAAGATGTAAATGTTTTGGTTTTTTTTTTTCCTTTTTTCCAGACATTACATTTACATTGGAGCACAGACAGCTGTTACAGGAGCAAGAATAGATTGATAAAGTGTCAAAATGTAAAGCTATGCTGGCTGAAAGGAGAACACATCCATTAGCAGCTGTACCGCTCGAAGAAGCCACTGGAAAGTGGAAAAATCTGAGGGAGTAAAGAAATATATTCTTAGTCTTCAGATGTCTTCCAGGTTGGGCAAAACTAAAGAAACTAAAGAAATAGGAAACCAAAAGAAATGTAGAAACTTGGGTTAAAAGGGACAAAATTAAGTTAAATTTTAGAAAAACATCATAAAATCATTAAATGTAGCATGAAATATTTAATTAAATGTTAAATGTAATTTATTTCATAGACAATTTATTAAATATGTCTTTAAATCGTTAAATTGCAAACTTATAATAGCCGATGCAGATAATTAATTAAATGTTCATTTAATTGTTTCTTGGTTCCCGCTCCTGCGGCGTCACCATGAAATAATTTTATCTGTCAAACTTGCCCTTCAAAGTCGAGGGCCAGGGCTATGAGCTGAGCTAATACATCTGTTGAACTCCACTAGTTTAGCCTCATTCTTTGAAAATCATTGATGGAATACCAGCTCTGTTATGCCACGTAGCTAGTATTCAATAATTTCTTTCAATTTATTTGGTCTGGATGACAATCTCCTGCTTCTATCTCGTTTGGTAATTGTAAAATCTGTCCAACAAGCTCACAGGAAAGCTCATGAAAATCCTCCATTACAAGGGCAATTATTTTCAAAGAATGAGGCTAAACTACTGGAGTTCAACAGATTAGTTTTAGCCCAGTCCATAGCCCCACACCTCGACTTTGAAGGGCAAGTTTGACAAATAAAACCACAATTCATCCCACTCGTCCCTCTCTGTTTTAATACCAAAGTCAGTTTCCAGTTCAGTTTTAATTCGGTTGTATTTTCTTTAACCATTTTACAGATTGCTGCATAAATTCCAGACATTAATTTAGCAGAGTCCTCCTTGTTGTGAATATGTCTTCTAAAGTAGAGTTTGTGTATCCACATCAAGACTATTTTAAAGTTCCTGCAACATGGATCTGCAACGAAACATAAAAACAAATCTGGTGTAGTTGGAATTTCTTTCCTATTCTTCAAGTCATTAAAACTCAACTCTAATCTGTTTAACACAACCTCTCAATAGTCCTGAAGCATTACATCACACAATGAGGAAGTCCTGTTCTAGATTGGACAGGAAATTTGAGCAAGAAAATTCAAGGAACACAGGTGCATAATCAGATATAATAATGCCATCAGCTATGCGGGAGAGAACGTTTCCTGGTGATGTTTTTCTGTTATCTGTTATCTTGAACCAGTTTACCCATTCTCCTATATTTTTCTCTTTTTCTAACCATTCTCTGGAAACCCAAGCGATGGCTAAACATGAAAATCCCCTCTAGATGAGCAGTGTCTGAAATATACAGACCAGACTGTTTGGAACCAGCAACGTTGCCACATCCAGCATCACTTAAATCTCCTTTCTTCCCCATGCTGATGCTCGATTTGAGCTTTAGAAACTTATCTTTGCCACATCTAGATGCCTAAATATATTGAGATGCTCCGATGTGACTGGTTGACTCCCTATTTTTGCTAAAAAGCAATTCAGTGGATATAGCTGTGAGTATATGAGTAGGTGAGATTCAGTCACCCATTCCATTCTGGTCAAATCATGCAGATATCTCCATGCTCCACTTAACTTCCATAGTTTAGTATGAGAAATGCTAAATTCTTATCAGATATAAACAAAACATTCAACAATTTCCTTTGAGTAGTTTGTGCATATATAATGAATTATGAAACTAAGTTCTTATTTCAGACACACAGTGCTGTTTTGGATGTTAATGCTGTCATATGGTTAATAAGATAAATGTTCTCGCCTAACTCCAGTTTACAGAAAGTCAAAAACACTTATGTGTAAGGTGCGGCATGCTTTTGACAAATGACACAAAGAGGCGGGTTTAGTTTTACAGTCTGTCTGGTCGAACAGTGAACTCACTTCACTGAGATTCGCTACTTCTTCAGGAAAGAGTGTCACTTCAGTGTTACAGGTAGGACAAGACTGGGATAAACATGTTAGAATCAGGAAAGCAAACTTTAAAAATCAGGGTTTAAACGGCATTAGATAGCTTTGCCACAAAGTGCTGACTGGTTTGACAAGTCCACATTTCCCTACTCAACAGGATTGGTAACATAGCACGGGAATTTTTGTGGAATTCAACCAGCCGGCTCATTCTGGGTTAGACTGAGATCTCGCGAAAGCTCCTGTGACAAGTGTCTACCAGGGTAATCTATTGATAAAGCATCAAAAGCTGTGTAATTTTTAATATTTTAATTGAGAGAAAGTCTTATTCTTCATATCTGTGGTGGGTTTTGGTTATTTTTCCTCTATTGTAGTTTAGTTTTGTTTGTATTTTCCAAAGATGGGTTCTGTCAGGAAGAAGTTGGTGATCGTTGGAGATGGTGCTTGCGGGAAGACATGTCTGCTTATGGTTTTCACCAAAGCGCAGTTCCCTGATGTCTACGTGCCTACTGTGTTTGAGAACTATGTGGCAGACATTAAAGTGGACGAGAACCAGGTAAGAGATGATGTCACCTTGGTGGAAGTCTGCCTGCTGGCTTAGTTAGTGAGCAAACAAACAAAAACACATCTTTCTTGCAAAGCGGGCACTAATAGTTTAAAAACTGTGATAAATATTATGACTGATTACAAATACCATTGTAAAATTCAATGTCTTAAAATTATTCTTAAAAAAAAAAAAAAAAGTTAATTATTTCAAAGAAAATCAAATGATTTGCAGATTTTTATCCTATGCCACTAGACCAACAAAATCAAATACTCTTTTATTGTTTGTTTTTCAGCACTTGCTGTTGAAAAGAAAATCCAAAGCTTACCAACTTGCTTTCATTTCGTACAATTATCAAACCAATGTACTTTACAATGTAGTATTAGTTTGTCTTTCTCAGCAGTGTCGTCTATTCACATTTCAATCAGAAACCAAACACACATTAGGATATAACTGTGAAGTGGAAGGAAAAGGATGCACTGTTTTAATTTTTTCAGCAATAAAAATATAAAAAGTGAGACATGCATTTGTATTCAACCCCTCAGAGCCAATTATTTTTGTAGAACCACCTTTTGCAACAATTATAGCTTTAGTCTTTGGGATGCATCTCTATCAACTTTAGCATTTCGGGATGAGGTTTTTTTGTGGAAAACAAAAAAAGCTCAAGCTTTTAACACATAAATATACTTTAATCTAATCCAGGAGTCTCCGGTCCAAGTCCTTGAGAGTTTCTGTCCTGCAGGTTTTAGATGCATCCCTGCTCCAACCCAGCTGAATCAAATGAATGGTTCCTCACTAGGCCTCTGCCAAACTTGATGGCATGCTGAAGAGCTATTTCAATCATTTGGTTCAGGTGTGTTGGAGCAGGGTTGCATCTAAAACCTGCAGGACTATAGATCTCAAGGACTAGGATTGGAGACCCCAGATCTAAACCATTCTATTGTAGCTTTGATTGTATGTTTATGGTCACTTTCCTACTTCAAGCTGTATCTCCACTCGAGTCTTAAGTCTGTTGCAACCTATAGCAGATTTTCTCCCATGATTGTTTTTGTTTTAGTTCCATCAGTGCTCCAATCCACTCTGACCATATTCCCTGTCCCTGCATCGTGCTACCATGATGGTGATTATGCTACCTGGTGGGGTTGAAGAGTTAAGGGGGATTTGCAGTGTTGGCTTACCACCACACACAGTGTGTTCGCCAGCAGCTTTACTTTTGGTCTTATCTGACCTGAGCATACTCACCCAAATGTTTACTGTGTCCTCTACACTGCTTCTGGGAAACTGCAAACACAATTTCTTATGACTTCCTTTTCAACAGTAATTTTCCAGCCACTCTTCCATCAAGGTCAGATTGTCTGTGGGGTGTTCCTTTGTCCACAGAGCTGTGGATCTCTGCAGCTCCTTCAGAGCTACTTTGTTCCTCTTGGCAGCTCCTCTGAGTCAGGCATCCCCTGCCCAGCCTTTTATTTTAGGTAGATAGCTATGTGTTTAAAGGTTTGCAGGGGTGCTATGCCCTTTCTATTTACAGACAATTTGGCATTCACAGAACAGCTGTATTCAAAGTGTGATTAAATTACACAGAGGTGGAATCTATTTACTAATTAGAGGACATCTAAAGGACATCTAAACTGTTTGCACCAAATTTTATTTAGGGGGTAGCAGTTTTCTGAATATTTTATGTTAAGTCATATTTTAATTGATTTTGTTTGAGCCAGTTGACTCTGACAAATGAAAAATTATGACTGCTGATCTAAAGAGATATTATCAAATGATTTTTAGTGAGTTACAGATCCTAGAACAGATTAAATCACCATCTCTATAATATTACATTTTCAGTTTTATTTCATGCATGTAACATGCTTTTGTCCTCTTACAGAAAACAAAACAACAAAACTCACATTCAAAGTAAAGTTAAAGGGGCAATATTTTATAACATCTACTTTTTTTTAGCTTGACATCATGTTATAATGTTATTCCCTCATCAAAAACATGCCTGGAGTGTTGCCTTGTTTTTTTTTTTTCATGCATCTGAGAAATCCAGTAATCTCCCATGGCAGCCATTCAGCTGTGCAAAACGCCTGAATGGACCTAGCGCCATCTTCGAGGTGTAGCTCCTCCTTAGAGCTGCAGTTTCTAAGCTTTTGAGCTTCCGTCTCACAAAAGCTCCTTCAGACCAGCTGGCAGCAATTAGCAAACACCTGGTGAAACTACACATTTGCTGAGCTCATTATACTTGCTACTTCTCAGTGAAACGCTGGTAAAAACTTCGTTAAAGGGTTAGCTGTTGTGATGACTTCCTGAAGGCAGAGTTTCAGAAAAAGCCGGACTTTCTTAAAGAGACAGATGCCCAATTTCAAGGTGTTAAATTACAAAGTAAAATTTCTTTTAAGTCATATTTGATATATAAAGCATTTTTGTAACAACGGAAGGTAACATAGTTACTTGATTATGCTATAAAATGATTCTATGTGCCTGCAAAACACATAATACTGCCCCTTTAAAAGATATATATATATATATATATATATATATATATATATATATATATATATATATATATATAAACAAAAAAAACTTTTGTTTTGTTTAAAATACCACATCATTTTAATAATCATTAAAATAGGATGTAACTTTTCTGTGACTATTGCAGAAAGTTTTTTGGTTTTTTTTTATTCAAACTTATACATTTGCTCTTTCAGCAGGTGCAGTTGGCACTCTGGGACACAGCAGGTCAGGAGGACTATGACCGACTGAGGCCTCTTTCCTATCCAGACACTGATGTAATCCTCATGTGCTTCTCTGTGGACAACCCGGACAGTTTAGGTATTGTTTGTGTGGGTTGGGGGGGATCAGTCAAGCCATCCATCCGTCTGACTGCCTGCCTGCTTATCCGAGATGGGGTCATGAGGGTGTTGAGGTAGAAAAATTAGCATTCAGAACGAGGGGGCGTGGGGGTGCAGGGGGAAAAAAATAAACCATAAAAAGTAACTGCGGCCTCTTAGCCAACTTCATTAGAGACGAAATGGATAGATTTTTAGTAACTAAAGTTAGAGTGAGTAAGGAGACAGAGTCTGGGCTGAGAAAAAATTAAAAAAAAAAAAAAGAAAAGAAGGAAGTAAGGAAGTATGACCATGATTACTTAAAGTTGAGATTTTCATGGGCTGGATCTGAAGATTCTCCACTGCCACAGTGTTGTCTGCCAAGCCCAGGGAGTTTTTTTTGACAGGACGCTAAATGAACTGTGGTCACAGCAGAAAGTAGTTCATACTTTTGGCACTGTAACTGACAAAACAACTGAAGCATCATATCATGAGGCGCTACGCAAAGCTAAAGTAGGTAAACCCTGCAATATTAGTGGAACATCTATGAATGGAACATCAACTATAGCAATGGCAAAAAGTTTACAGAAATTATAGCAATAATGTAGTTGGGGTGGGGTGAGTGGGGGCCCAGTTGTCCATTTTCTTGCTGAGGGAGGCTAGTTCTCTCACACTTCAAAAGAGTGGCTAATAATAATAGTATAACTAAGATTTATTTAGCACAATATAGATTAGGAAAGTGATGTATGTTGCTAAT
The DNA here is from genome assembly GCA_014839685.1 of Anableps anableps. Lineage (NCBI taxonomy): Eukaryota > Metazoa > Chordata > Actinopteri > Cyprinodontiformes > Anablepidae > Anableps > Anableps anableps. The sequence continues at coordinate 21,938,432 of CM026071.1, forward strand.
TGATAAAAATTTTTCTTTACTTTTTTGCAGCAAATGTTAAAGAAAAGTGGACTCCTGAAGTCAGACACTTCTGTCCTCATGTTCCCATAATTCTGGTGGCAAATAAAAAGGATCTTCGCAATGATGCGCATACCAAAGAAGTGCTTGCCAAAATAAAAAAGGCACAGTGTTTTCATTGTTTATTTAACTAATTTCTAACTTATTTTGTGTGGTCCACAATAATGACGTATGTTTGTCTCCACTAAAGCCACAAAATGTGTAAATTTCTGAAATTTGTTTTCAGGAGCCTGTTAAATATGAAGATGGCAAACATATGTCTCATCAAATTGCTGCCTACAGCTACCTGGAGTGTTCTGCCAAAACCAACGATGGCGTGAGCCAAGTCTTTTACATGGCAGCAATGGCAGCCCTGACGAACAACAGTCGTGGAAAGAAGTCTGGCTGCATGCTTTTATAGACTGTGGTGAAAAGTAGAGTTATCCTGAAGCACATATGGAGGATAGCTTCCACTGACATGTGATATTGGAAATGATGGGTGTGAGGTTTTTTCTTTTTTTTTTTTTTTTTTTTTTTTTTTTTTTTTTGGCTTCCTGGTCTCTATACATAGTTTTCTGTATTTTATGGGGAATATAAGATTTTCAGATTTTTAGCATTTAATGGAGGGAGGAATTTTAAGCCAAGCAGTTTCAAACTAAGGTTTATTTGTACCTTAAGCAGAACAAAGAGAAAAACAGCTAAGCTTCAGAAATCCTATGATAAGGGTCATGATCTTGCACAATATCTCCTACATGAAGTTTCTTGAGAGCTAAATCAATAAAAAATAAGAATAAATTAATGATTGGTCCCTCAAATTCTGTATTCATTTTTAATGTTACTATACAACTATAACTTCTGGTGCCATTTTGTGAACATCTTTTTCATTTTCGTTTTTTAACTCTTTTGTGTTCGGAGAAGGTGTGAGAGGCCATGAGCCACACCAGGGATCAGCTGCTAACTGCCGGTAGCTCCACCGTACTGCCTCCCACCGAGCAGCCCGACATTTGCAGCGAACTGAGAAGGAAGAGACGTGGGACGCGCACGGGTGTTGCAACTAAGAAAGAACGTACAGACCCATCCATCATCATGGAAACGTGAGATCTCTTACCAACAAAGTGGACGAGCTGGTAGCTCTTGGGCGCCATCAAAGGAGCTACCAGGAGGCCAGCCTCATCTGCCTAACTGAGATGTGTCTAACCACGCTAACTCTGGACTCTCATATAAACATGGACAGCTTTCATTTACTCTGTGCCGACAGAATGAAGGAAAGTAGTAAGAAGAAAGGAGGGGGTCTGGCTGTGTTTGTGAATAATGGTGTAACTCTGGACATTTACCATCAAAGAGATGCTCTGTAGTAAGGATATTGAACTGGTAGCTGTTAGTATGAGGTCGTATTATCTTCCTCGGGAGTTTTCACATGTGATTGTAATAACTGTGTATGTCCTGCCCTCTGCTAACACTGCTGCAGCCTGCAATGTCCTTCATACTACCACCTGCAGACTTAAAACACAGCACCCACTGGCCCTCTTTCTGATCTCCGGGGACTTCAGTCATGTTTCCCTGTCCTCCACTCTACCAACCTTCAGCTAATGTGTCGCCTGTCACACCAGAGATGAAAAAAATCCTGGATCTACTTTATGCCAACACCAAGGAGGCATACAGTTCAGCACCTCTCCCTCCCCTGAGGGGCTCGGAGCACAACCTGGTTTATCTCTGGCCTGTGTATAAAGCCCTGCTACACAGAGAACCAGCTGTGACACGCACAGTGAAGAGATGGTCTGAGAAGAGTGAAGAAGCTCTGAGGGACTGTTTCAACTCCACTGTGTGGGAAGAGCTCTGTGCTCCTCATGGGGAGGACATTGACAGCATCACAGACTGCAATACAGACTATATCAACTTCTGCGTTGACAAAATTGTGCCCACCATGACAGTATGGTGTTTCTCCAATAACAAGCCCTAGATCAACCCAGAAATAAAGGCTTTCCTGAAGGAGAAGAGAGCATTTGAATCAGGAAACAATGAGGAGCTGAGAAGGAAAATTAGGGATGGAAAAAACATCTACAGGAAGAAGATGGAGGATCAGCTGCAGCAGAGCAACATCAGCAGGGTTTGGAGAAGTTTGAAGTCAATTTCAGGCCACAAACCAAATCCTCAGGTTGTAAGAGACTTCAGATGAGTTAACAACTTGAATCAGGTCTTTAACAGGTTTGGGAAGTCAGTCACCCTGCGATATTTGGTTTGAAGACACAATATAGCTGAATATCATCAGCATAAAAAGCAATTTTTAGAAAACAAATTTTGTTTTCTTGAGATCACAGATGATTGGTGTGTGTGTTTTAAAACCTGATTCCATCATTCAAATGCATATCACACCAGCAGGAGAGGACTTATAAGTGAAACTCATGGCATGCATGTGTAATTCTGTGAATAATTCTGTGAATACATGATAGGTAAACCATAATGACACCAAGTTGTTGGTCGTATGATTAAACCATCTGGAAATGAACTCATCTTGAGAAAACTGCCATTGTTATTTCGTGATAACGACATAATTATCTCGTTATCTTGAGAAAAATGTCATTGTTATTTTGTGGTAATGACATTATGTCATTATGTTATTTGGTTATAACGACATAAATAACTCGTTATCTCGAGTTAACCATCAGGAAAATAAACATGCGAGTATGACTGCTCTCAGAGCATGAACATTTTCCCGATGGTTAACTTGAGATAACGAGTTAATAACAAAGTTTTTTTTTTCTCGAAATTAAGTCGTTATCTCAAGAAAACCATCAGGATAACTCGTTATCTCAAGAAACCATCAGAAAAAAGTTATACATAACACGTCCACTCTCGGCTTCTGTACTCGGTTTCCGTACTATACTAACTGCAGATAATAAAATAAAAACAATTTGACCTTAACTTAGTTGGCAGTAACAAAGATTTCCTGAAGGTCGGTTTATTGGTAAAGAAACAGGGTAACAGGTAAACAACAATACTTTAAATACAGTTTTCTAATTCAAAATGGCGTTCTTAGAATTAAAATTAATGATATCTAAAATATCATTCCTACAAAACAATTCTAAATTTCAGGTCTGAACAACTGAGACTCTATTAGGAAAACTTAAGTTTAACATATCTAGAAATAACAAGCAGTCCTACAATTTGATTTGATAAAATTATGCAACAGCTTTCCAACGTACTTACAACTTTACAGATACCAATCACACTTGAGAACTGGGGTTTGGTCCCGCCCTCTCTGACATGTCTTCCTGTGGCCATTTTACACTTGGCTAACTTAAAAAAATAAAAACGTCGCACTCACCTGGACTTTAGCGTGACATATCATAAAAGACCGTTATATATACATATATAACTCCAAGGTAAGTCTTTTATGTATTCTGTCTAAAAACGCACTCGGGTTTGTAACAGTGGAGAGCCGTTTTGTTTCGGTGTACCGAGCGTGGAGCTGCTAGTTAGCTTAGCTGCTAACAGAGATGACCGCATTATCCAGTTAAGATCTGTGTGTGCTTCACTAACTGCAGAAGGGTATCTGTTTAAAGTTTTTGTAGTCTGGTTAATAATGCGGGCAGAAGACTAGCTCAAAGTTAGAGTAGTGTGTGCACAGCAATAAATATGCATCCGAATGATCGCATTGCACGACACAAGCGCCCTGTCTTTACTTTTATCAGCAATCCGACATATCATGTTGACTCTAATTATTGTTGCTGTCATCTTGCTCTCAATAGCTTTAACTGACAAGAAGCAAGCGCTTTAAGGAATTTTCAAGGTCGACATGGACTATGAGCGGAGGTGAGTAAATGATTCCCTTTTTAAAAATGACTCTTTGTCGTTTATTTTTAGTTGAAGACTTTCACATAGTTCTATCCCCTCATCATTAGGGGTGGGCGAGGTGATCGCATCGGTCGCTATGGTAGCTCCCACAATGATCACAACTTTCGGGACATGGACTATCGTGGTTATGGGCAAGAGGATGAGGAGGCAGCCCATGAAGTCAGAATGGAAGATGATGGGTTATACATGCCTGATGAGCAGCCCGTAGGTGTTCATGACTTCCCAGCAGGTTTTCAAGGTTCCCCACGTTTTCACCGTAGAGGCAATACCAGAGGCGACATTAGTCAAAATGGCCCCCTATGGCCCCCCTTTTCTCAGTCACACCCTGATTGTGCACATCTCATCCTCCAAAGGGAGGAGGATGGATTTAGACAAGATTTTGAGCAGATACAGGCTGGCCCGCAGGGAAGGGGTCGGCAAAGAGGTGGAAGAGGCTTTCCAGAAAACAGGGGGTTATGCTCTGGAAGTCGGGACGGCAACTGGGTTGCCCGTTCTGAGCAGATGGAATTCAGACCAAGAGATGAAGATAGGTGCTCTCGTGGGGGTGGAAGGAGGAGGGTAAGTCTTAAGAAATCCATGATTTGCAACATTGTTTTCTTTCCTTTTGTGAGAGCGATTCATTATTTTATACAACCTGTTTTGAAAGACTTTTCCAGCAGCAGAGGAGGGTGGCTGTGAAAACGCTGGTCAAGACCTGTCTGCGGAGGAACTGGATCAGAGAGACCAGGACTACCGTGCAGACTTGGACCAAAACCAGAGGCCCAGTAACATTATCATGCTTCGCATGCTACCGCCTAGTGCCACAGCCAATGAGGTATGACTTGTTCCAAACAGTGCTGGAGTGATGATGCTTGGATTTTCATGTTTGTAAAATCTAAACAACATTTTCTTGGTTGTATTAAGATTCGGGCACAACTTCAGGAGCAGGGGATTCAGTCAAGAGAAGTTCGCCTTATGAGGAATAAATCTTCAGGTGAGGATTTGTCTGCAGACCACCTTTCCCTCCTTGTGCCAGTCTCATCCACTCCTGGCTTTGTTGTTGTTGCTCTTTTTGGCGACTATAACTAGTTTTTGAGTTAGCCTTCACTTTCTGACAACCTTGTTGTGAAACATGACACCTTTAGCACAGTGCAGATGTTTAGATATTCATGTCCATGTCCAGAGAAGGATCAGTTCTTGCTTTATCACTTCGGTCTTGTGGTTTCTGTCCTTTTGCTGTCTCTCACAAAGCAAAATCCATCCACCCTTTAAGTTATGTCTGACTAATTTTCCTTACATGCAGGCATACAGCCAAGAAACTTCATTAACTTGATTTTCCTGTTCTCTGTTTCTCACATACTGTCTTTACTTGTTTGTGGTTCTATTTCATCCATCTTGGAAGTTAAATGTGCCTGAGCTGAACAAATTTTCGAAAGATAAATTATTTCCACAGACAAATTATGTGTTGAGAGTGAAACCTTGCAGCTAATGATTAGCTACATGGTTGATTTATTTATATATATATATATATATATATATATATATATAGATATATATATATAGATATATATATATATATATATTAAAAAAAAAAAAGTTTCCCATTAAGGTCATCGTGTGTTTGGTGTTGCACTTTGGCTAACTTCCTGGTTGTCTGTAAGGTGTGCTTTACTGACACTGGCGCACTTACTCTCCCCAACACCCTACTGTCTCTTTTACACCTACATCTGTCTTTATCTGCTTTTTAAGATTAGTAGTTGTAATTGAACATTTTGGAAAATAACTTTGTATTTTTTATTTGTTATTTTTTTTTTTTTTGTGCGTTCTGGTTGTTGTAAATCTAAATTATTTGCACAAGGGTAAAATGTAACAGTGCCTTGCTAAAGTATTTATAAACACTTAAACCTTTTCCCCATTTTGTCATGAAAAAAATATTTCTAGCAGGGTCATCAGAAGCTGATCAGAGTTGAAGGGAAGACACATGAAGCTAACTACAGGGCTGCAAAATATTAGACAATACTTTTATGAAATATTGGAAAGTTGTGATAAAACCACCTGTTCCCTCAAGTATCTTGGGCTCTGTCTCTGGTATTTATATCTATTACAGTGACACTCAGTTAACCAGACTGAATACAGTGGACCACCGGTATTGACGGGGGTGGATTAGGAACCACAGCCACCTGTGAATACTTAAGACCCTCTCTAAAAACACTTTAACTGCTTAGCCAATCAGCACCAAGGAAAATAAATAGCGCTCCTGGATTGGCTGCTTTACAAACACCAGCCAGTAGTAGCATCACATCTCGGTATTTCAGTGTCCAAAGCTGCATTTTCTTTCGAATATTTCACATAAGCTCTACGGAAATCTCCACAAGTAGGCGTGTTTTTGACAAATAATTTGGCGCCATGTTCCACAGAAAAATCCACAATTAGGTGACTCCATGAATACTGAACTGCAAATAGGCGGGGGTCCACTGCATTACTTTGGCATGCTAGATCTGACACTTGATATATAATAGCTAATAAATCTAGTATTCTGAACACTCCTTTTTATATTAATATTATAATGACCATAAATTCAAAATGTATTATGCAGCTCTAGCCAAAGCAATTCTGGAAGAAACGTTGTTGGAGGCGGCAAATAACTTGAAAATGAGGTGAAGGATTAATGTCAATTTGGACAACAACCCTAAACATACAGCCAGAGATGCAGTTTATTGTTGTCTTTCAAACCATTATCTTCTTTTAGACTGGCCAAGTCAAAGTCCTGACCTAAATCCAAATGAGAATCTACGGAAAAGTCAAAATATGTTAAGATGCTCTCTGTTTTGTGGTGGCACAGTGGGTAGCAACATATCTCAAAGGACTTGCAGATGTTGTTGCATCAAAAGGTAGTTCTACAAAGTATAACCCAAGATACAAATGTATCCCCAGCTTTTCAGATTTTTATGTGCAGAAAGATTTTGAAAATTTTCTTTTTCACTGTACTATTATGTGCTACTTTGTGTTGCTCTATCACAAAAAAAGACACTGAAGTGCACTGATGTTGGATGTGGTTTTAATCGGACAAAATGTGAAAATTTTTAAAGGGTTTGAATACTTATGCTAGGCATTGTTTATGAAGGAAAGTTTTCTTGTCTACCTGATTGGAGTCTGAATTAAGAGTAACAGAAATGTGTATGATTGTGTGTTTCTGTTTGTCTCTGTTGCTGCTTGAGTATCTCAACCTCCATTTTGCAAAGAGTTCAGACCCAAACAGATGGGTGGGTAGTTTTCCTCCTCATTCCCTGACTCCCAAACGAGTCCCATCCTGTGACAGACACTTTGTGGGAGAGAACATGTAAACAAAAATTTTTTTTTTTTTTTTTTTTTTTTTTTTTTTTTTTTTTTTTTTTTTTTTTTTTTTTTTTTTTGGTAGGGCTCAAACAGGGTTTTTCTCTCTCTTTCTCTCCTCTGTAAATGAAAGACTAACCCAAACACTGCGTTGTTGTTATGTTGTTGTTGTTCGGTTGCTGTGGCGCTGGGCGGTGTCCAGGTCAGAGCCGAGGATTCGCCTTCGTCGAGTTTAATCTCATACAGGAGGCCACCCGCTGGATGGAGACCAACCAGGTCACCTCTCTCCAACACATACACAAATACACATATAGATTAAATCAGTGGGACATTAGTTAACATGATATCCTGTGACATCATGCCATCAGGTGCACTTTAATGGTTTTCTGCAGAATACACACTAGAAAATGATTGATTCCTATGCCTAAGCCAGGTAATCCTATGAATGTTTTCCTTCCACATGTGCACAAATTCTAGTAAGAGGAGGCAAATTCATCTTACATTGCACTGAAGTATTTTTTTTCAACACTCAATTGCCCAGTTTTCCAAAATGGATCCTCGCAGTCGTTATCTCTACAGTTTAACATTTTCCAATAGAGGACTGATTCTGCAATAATTTGTATCAGTCCTTTCTCTATGCTTACTCTGGCACCTTTGGAGAGTACGCGTCAATGGAAATACAACTTCTCATAAGGTCTTTTATATAGGGATGTACCGATCCGAACCCAGTGTACGGATCGGGGTTACAGTCATGGCATTTTAAATAATCGATATCGGAGTCCCTGACAAAACGTAATTTCTGAAAACTGTTGTTGATGTACTGTTTTATTTTTGTCAGCTGCACCATCAGCGAGCCCAGAATTTCTTTTTTCTTTTTCTTTTTTCTTTTCTTTTTTTTTTTGTCGCAGTCCTGTCCCACTTCTGCGTGCACGGCTCTCTTAGCTGGATTTCAGCCCATGCACATTATTTTGTTGTTCTAATGAATCTGGGATTTTCCAGAGAGCCCAAGCGTTTTTCATCCTTTACAATGACGTTCACAGCGAAAGAGAGACTGTATTGGCTGCTGCGGTTTTCTGTCTGTCTGTGTCATGTGACCTACTTTGTTTGGCTGGGTTCGGATGTTCCCAGGCACCTCTTGATGTAATAGAAGGAGCTGAAGCTGTAGTCACAACTCAAGTGTAATGCTTACGAAGCAGGAGAATAGAGGCTCATGGGTGCATATCAAAGCAGAGGGTAAACATGCTGATGTTAGCCTCGAACCTTAGCAAAATGTATCTGCAGGAGCTAGATGTAAACTCTTGAATGCTCTAGCTGTGTCAAGTCAAAAATCTGTTTCAAAGCAAATTATAAAGCCATTTCTGTTTTAGGTGGGATGTTGTAAAAATATTGTTGTAGCTCTATTCAATAAGTGAATATGTATTGGAGCTGCATGTTGAGGTTTTCCTGCAGTAACCCTGGCAATAAAATATCTGTAGCTGTCAAAGCAAACTGACAAATGCAAATGCAGCATCCTGAACTTTATTGGTGAGTAAATCTAACGCTGATGAAACGTGTTATCAAGGTTCACTAGTCAGCTGCAGAGTTTTCAATCACATACGTGGCAGTTATTATCAGCTTAAATGAGGTTTCTGACTGGGACTCTGTATCGGAAAATGCCTAATGTTAAATGACTCGGGATCGGTATCGGGGAGGGAGGGGGTGGGGTTAAAAAACCCTGATCTGAACATCCCTGCTATTTTATGTTGATTCAGAAACAACATGATTATTTTTTTATTTTTTTAATTTATTTATCATTTTATTTCAACCATTATTGCATATTTTAGGGGCAAAGCTTTTGTCATCAGGGTTTTGAAGGTGATTACACTTGTGTGGGCTGTGTTGGAATCTGTGGAACGTTTCCCCTAAGGGGGGAGGGAGAACACATTATAAAGATAACACACATTGTCCCTAAATAATGGGAATCCACAAAAACTACAGACACACATCTCAGTCCGTCCGAATTTTCTTAAGCTGAAGGTTGCAATTCTCTGCTGTCCTTTTTAATTATTTTTTTTAATTAGCCTCTAATTTTCTCTCTTTTCTTCTCTACTTTTTTTTTTCCCTCTGCTTTTTTTTTCTCTTCTCTTTCAATCTCATCTCTTGTGAGATGAGGCCTCTTTGTGGCGTGTGTGACATTGTTATTGCTGAAACTCATTCTTTCTTCCTCCTCCCTCTCTTTCTTTTTCCTTCAGGGGACGCTGTTGATTATGGGACAGAGAGTGTCGATGCACTACAGCGACCCCAAACCGCGAGCCAATGAGGACTGGCTCTGCAACAAGGTTTTTCATGTTTGAATTACCTGGTCTGTGTATATCAGGTGTGATGTTGTGGCTCATTTAGCAAGTCTTCTGATGGATTGTGCGTTATTCCAACAGTGTGGTGTCCAAAACTTCAAAAGGAGAGAGAAGTGCTTCAAATGCAGCGTGCCAAAATCAGGTAATGTTTAACGGGAGCTACTAAAAATATCCAACTTGTCTTATCTTCTGCTTCAGTGTATCAGTGACGTAATCCTTCCATAGAGGCTGAACTGAAGCTGCCACAGTTGCTGAGGGATGTACCTGTTGGTGTTCAGAAGGAGGGAGCCCAAGGCTTGCTTCCTCTGCCGGTATCCTACCACCCTGCTGGTCCCAGTGTTCCCCCCGGGCCGGCTCCACAACCAGCAGACGTTGCAAATGACAGTAAGCCATCAAACAAGCTTTTACAATACCATAGAAATCGCTGCTATTTATCACATCGGCATTTTTCACCTTGTCTGCAAACCAGTAGAGAACATCAGTCCTTATCCTCTACTTCAACAGCTCTGATTCTTCGAAACCTCGGCCCGCATACAACAGTGGAAGCCATTTTGTCGGCGTTGGCTCCATTCGCCACCCTCTCCCCTTCCAACGTTCGACTAATCAAGGACAAGCACACACACCTAAACAGAGGCTTTGCTTTTTTGCAGCTTTCTACTATAGTGGTAAGAATCGAGAAAACTGGCATGCATGTACCCAAAATGCTGTTCAGCTTATTCAGGTCTAACAGTGGAGCCTCCTGTTGTGGCGTTATCGTCTTGGAATAACCTCACAGCCAAGTCAAAAACTCCAGGGATGTACTTATTGTTGTGGATTAGCAATACAATTCAGACAATAAAGGAGAGTACTCACAAACATACAGATTAAACTGTAGTATGTGTTCCACTGGTTTAATGAAGTACGCCTTCAAAAGTGTAAATAAATAGTGCACGATAACTTTATCTTAAACATATATGGTCATTAGTACACCATCTTTTTTTTATATCAACAGGAGGCCTCACAGCTGCTTCAGATCCTGCAGGCTCTCCAGCCCCCCCTGTCTATTGATGGGAAAGCTATTGTAGTCGAGTTCGCCAAAGGTTCTAAACGGTAAACTCTTTAACAATGCATGCAGTTAAATATGCTTGCTAATTTAAGAAAAGAAAAACATAAAAAACAGTTCATTTTTATTTAGTTTGGTGATGAGATGAAGGGAGACTGCTTTAGCTAAAACGTTACAAAATGACCATGACTCTTTCTGTTGCTCTTGTCGACATCAGTGATGTCTTTGTGACTGAGGGGAGCAGAGTGAGCGCCGCTACGGTGGCCAGCACTGCTATAGCTGCTGCACAGTGGGCTATATCACAGGTAACTTGTCTAGCATCACTTATTGTTACAGTGAAATAAAGGCTTTATGACTAAAATGGGTGTATGTTTATTGTGATTTCTGTTTTATTTTCAGAACGCTCAGAATGGGTCAAGTGAAGATGCAGCAGTTTACCAGCAGGGAGCAGCAGTAACTTACAGTCAAGAAGGACCGAGTTATACTGGGCCAGATGGCACTGCTTTAAGGGCGCAGATGGACTCCAGGATTGCAGCCCTGCCTGGTGCAGGAGCAGCACTAAATGGGGCATATACAGGAGGGGCCCCAGGTTGGTCTGACTAATCCCTTCTAATAGTCTTCAACAGACTGTTAATATTTCTGTAAAGCAGTATTTGTTGATGATGTTTCCTTGCTCATCTGTAGCTGTTATTTCATCTGAGGCAGTAAAACCTGGTGCAGCAGCTGGGCAGCAGTCTCTCATCCCAGGAATCTCCACACCAGTCACACAGGTACATAGTTTTTTTTTTTTTTTTGTTTTTGTTTTGTTTTTTCCATTTTCCTCTTGCATCTTCCCAGCTTGTTGCTGTTGCTTTAGGAGCTCTGCCTCTTCACAGGTTGAGATTGTAGGAAAACCACAGCCAGCTGCTCCTAGTCAACCCGCCATCCCCGGCACTGAACACGAGCTCAAACAATATCGTAAGTGTTTCCTGCAAAAAAATTTCCAAAAAGACTTATCGCAAACCTGAAGGCGGTGAAATTTTATAAGTTTGATTCAGCACATTTTTTTCTTGTACATGTTTGCAGCTGTGCCAGATGTGTCTACTTACCAGTATGATGAAAGCTCAGGCTTTTATTATGACCCATTCACAGGACTTTACTATGACCCAAATTCCCAGGTAAGCTGTCCTCTCTGAACAGACTGCAGAGGAGAGCAAACCCATTTTGTACACAAGTGTGTTTGTCCTCATCACTTCTTTTTGCTTTTGGGTGTCTTTCCATGACAGTACTACTACAACGCTAACACTCAGCAGTACATGTACTGGGATGGAGAGAAGCAAGTCTACGTTCCTGCTGCCACCCAATCAAACGCTGAAGGTACACCAGTGAAGGATGGTGCGCCTTCTTCAGACAGTAGTGCAAGCAAGGACAAAAAAGAGAAACCGAAGAGTAAAACTGCCCAACAGGTATTCTCCAAACTGGATACAAGTTTAAGAACTGTCATATTTATTGAGGGAATCAAACTCAGTTTTAGTTTGAAGTTATGGTATATTGCTTATTTATACAATTTACAAAAATGAAAAAAGTGCAAAATTCTGCACCGATCAAAACAAGCACACTGTGTTATTTATCTTGATGAATTTAGTTTCCCCCTGCGTCTTAAATCTCTGAGATTTTACAAATGTAACTTTTTTTTGCATTTCCAGATTGCCAAAGACATGGAGCGTTGGGCTAAAAGTCTCAACAGGCAAAAAGAAAACATGCGTTCTGTGTCTTCGTCCCCTGCTGTCGGCTCTTCTCGAGGGCCTGGTCACAGTCGCTTCGATGACTACAGAGAGTCTGCAAGTGCTGATGCAGGCTATGCTGTTCTAGAGAAAAAGGTGCAAATACGTGTGCCTTGCAGAGTCAGGATGTCAGGAAGAGTGATTACCATGAAAGTGTTTCGAGTCGGTCGCCTGTTTGAACCCAGTTACATTTCTGTCCTTCAGGGTGCGCTGTCTGAAAGGCCTCCAAGTTTTCTGGACCAGATCCGACAAAGTACAGAAGTATGAACATGGCTGCATGCTGCTAAAAAATACATACGTTTGGTTTCTTTTACGTTTTTATAGTGTCTTTATTCTTTTGAGACTCTAAGACATGTAGATGCAGCATTTATATCAATCTCGTTCTTCCATCTTCTGCCTCGACACCGACAGCATTCGCCTCCTCAGCAGCCTGGTCTGGTCCCAGCCTACAGTGCGGAAACTGACAGTGAAGATGAAGGAGCTGAGAAAGATGAGAAAGAAGGGAGACTGACAGACTGGGTGAAACTGGCATGTCTGCTCTGTAGAAGGCAGTTCCCCAGCAAAGAGGCTCTCATCAGGCACCAGCAGCTCTCTGAGCTCCATAAGGTAATTTTAAAATATTAGCTTTCACAGTCATTAACAGTTTACAATTTCACAAAACGCATCTGTGTTTTTTTAAATCAAGATGCATGTAAGATGTCCCTCTGTGTAGGACCATAAGACAAAACATTGTCAGGGTGTTTGAATAATGTTCCTCCTTAATCTTGTGTGACCCTTCACCCTTGTCTGTGTCCTCAGCAAAACTTGGAGCAAAGAAGAGCTCAGCTGGAATCTATTGGCAAGGAGGTCGGTTGTGCTTCAGTGAAAAGGATAGACACTCACCCTTATGTTCATTAAGTTAACTTTAAATGTGTTCACTACTTTTGATACAGAGATTAGCAGATGAAGTTGAGCCACCAGAAGCTAAGAAGAGGAAGTTCAGTCCAATGTAAGCAACTTTGATGTGAAAAAAGCTTCTGTTTGTTGTTTTGAAGCTGTTTAAAGATTTTATTGTTTCCCTTTCTTTATTTTTTTAATGTGTTGCTTGCTTGGATATGGGCTCAACGTTGTCTTTTTTTTTTTTTTTTTACCTTTTTTATAGTGATGGAACAGGAACTAGTCTTGGTGCAAGGATGCTTCAGGGAGGTGTGAAGAAGGGGCTTCTGTTGCGCAACATGCAAGTGGAGTGACCACTTGTCTTTTCAAATTTTGCCACCCCAGGAAAGGATGAACTTTTGAACTTTTTGATGAAGTTATCATATTATAGCTATCTATATAAGAACATCTTACTTTGTAGATAGATATTATAATTACCTCAACAAGGGTAGTAGTCTCATGAACTGATCCTGTAGCAGTAAATGTTGGAATATTGCACAAATTGCACCCTTTTTTTTTTTTTTTTTTTTTTTTTTTTTTTTTTTTTTTTTTTTTTTTTTTTTTGCTTGCTTCCTGAATAATGCAGTTTTCATTTCTCGCCGGCTTTGAGGTTTGTTTGGTTAACAAAGTTTGGTAGTTTGGAAAAAAACATTTGCTGCTCAGAAATTCAAGATCTGTTGCCTACAGATCCTTATGCCAGCAAATGAGACTTTGTAATATCACGGTCTATGCACCATTGATTTTTATTAAAGTTAATGCTGCATGCCTTGTCATTCAATGAATGACTGATCTGGGCATGAACTTTGTATATTTTGAGTGAGTGCTTTTATAAATCTGTTTAGGTGAGGACATTGTGACCACCTGAACTGGAAATGGTCTCTTACCATCATTACTGTGTAGACAAGTGTATCTGTTTATCTTGTGTATTAATTTACAATGAAATGAAAATTGTCTTTAGAGAAAGTTATTTTTGCCTATGTATTTGTCCATTAATGTGACTGTGTTTCATTAAGCTAATGTAAATAATAAAAAAAAAACACATTTCCATCTACACTGATGAAATGCATCTGACAGCAAGTGGAATGCAGCTCATGTTTCATCATTTTAACCAGAAATTTCGCCAGTTTCTTTCCTTTTTTTTTTTTTGTTGACATAAAGGAAGCGGAATATATTGCAGCTGCCGCCCTGAGGTTTGTGGTGCAACAGTTATTTATTTATTTGCTTGTTTATTTGCTGTACAAAACCAGAAGTTTGTTCTTGATAGTTGGTTTCCAGATACTTTCAATCTGTTCTTGGTTCTACTGGTGCTGCGCCTGCGTGGTTTCCATAGTAACACAATCAAACTTATTGGCTAATGCTTTTAACAATTGAGACGGTGATCGTAAACAAGCTAGTTATACGTCCAAGTTGTGTGCAACTTTAAGATAAATGAACTACCATGTCTGACGTGGATAATGATGTGTACCTGTCCGATGATCAAGAGGAAGGGGCTGAACCCAAAGAGGTACTGAGACATGCTATGTTTATAGCGGGGGCGGCGGGTGTCGTTCATGTATTGGCAGTTTTTTTTTTTTTTTTTTTTTTTTTTTCTCTTTTTAAAAAGTCGTACATTTACTTTTTAAATGTAGGACTAAATATTTCAGTTTTAGGTTTTTAAAAGCAACGTACATGCCATACATTTCTATTCCAGTTCTCAGATGTGTGTGTATTCAGTTTTTCCTTGTGCCATCAACGGTTTTTTTTTTTTTTTTTTTTTTTTTTTTTTTTTTTTTTTTTTTCTCTTTTTAAAAAGTCGTACATTTACTTTTTAAATGTAGGACTAAATATTTCAGTTTTAGGTTTTTAAAAGCAACGTACATGCCATACATTTCTATTCCAGTTCTCAGATGTGTGTGTATTCAGTTTTTCCTTCTGCCATCAACGGTTTTTTTTTTTTTTTTTTTTTTTTTTTTTTTTTTGTTTTGTTTTTTTTTTTTTTTTTACCGGGCTGTTTTTATACCTGAAACGGGCTTATTGTCGGCTGCTATACACCAATAAAAACGTTACGGTATCCGCTACAACCCAGCGAACGTATGAACAGGTGCGCTCAAAATTATACATACACTTGGCAGATTTAGATTTGAAATCATTTCCATTCAGACAGATTTCTGATAGGAAATTTGACAAGTAGGGTATCTTTGAAAATGTCATAAATAAGAGTATAAGTTGTGGAAAAATTGTTCTTGTTTATGTCTAAAATAAGAAATGGCATGTAGAAAATTTACATCTTAATAATCATGGAAATATCGCTCTGGGCATTACTGAAACCAAACCCTTCTCATAACTGCTGACCAGCTTTTAACATGTTCTCAGTGGTATTTTGACAATTTATTTTGGTAGGTATGGTAGGCCTGTATGACATCACCCTAATCTTTCGCTTCCTTTAAAGACCTGATTCAAGTGGGAACATTTAAATTACCTAGAGTCATAAAGAAACATGTTAGTACTTTAAACCTAAATCTGTCCTTTAATTATTTTGAGATTAACTGTATATGAGTCCCATTTAAATTTTGTTCAGGCTGGATGGCCGCAAAGTAGGCCTTCAGCACACTTTGACTGGTTGACTAAAAAGTTAAACAGACCTCTGCAAAACAAACCGGGCACCTCTGTGTAGGTTTAACTTGGTTTCAAATTAGTAGTAAGAAAATCTGTTATAATTGTACAAAACATCTCTGATCCCCATGACTCCCACTTTTTTCACAGGGGTTTCTTCCATTAAACTTTGCAGTTTGCAGAGGACCATTAAATAAACCACAGATAATGCAATCTTGGGCCCATTTTCTTGTCATATAGGCCCCATATTTGCATGGAAAAGTACATTTTTGATTAACTTTTGCATGAAAATCAGGAATTTTTTTTTTTTTTTTTTTTTTTTTTTTTTTTTTTCCAAACTCCCATTGTAAGTAACCGTTATAAATGTTACTGTATACTGTAAAGCAGCATTTGAGTTTGGTAATCTGAGTTTAAAGAAAGTACTGGATTCAAATGACAGTAAAAAAAAAAGTAAGCGAACAAAGTTACTTAACTTAGGCAAGTTAAATATAAAGTAGATCATGTAGGTGAAAACATCAGTGTGTGTAATCAATTTATATAATATGTTTCACTTAATGAACTGAGTTACTGAATTAAATGAACTTTTCAATTATGTTCAAATTTTTTGAATACGACTGACCACAACAACCCAAAGCAGAGCTTCACTTTTTGCAGACGACGCAGCAATTTGTCTGTCCTTGTCCTACGTTCCATCACGACTAATGAAGAAGTGCAGCCCCAGCGGATTCCAACCCATCCTGGGAACAAGCTCGGTGTTTTGGAGAGAATTCGGACACAGCTCTTATGCTGGTTATACACTGACAAGCTTGCCCTTAAAAACCCCCACCACACTCCCACAACGGCCCTTCCTAACAAACAGTGAAGAGCACAGACTTTTACACATCCAGACTTTGGCACACATGAACAGTGAACCATCCAGACGAAATCCAAACACTGAAACATCAACGGTTCGCAACATGCCAGCACCTTTGTCTCTTATGTTTTTTTGTGTGTTTGTGTCGAAGTTTGTATAAAGCACATATTAAAGGTGGCTACTGAGCATTTTTGTCAGAAATTGATTTAAATCTCTTCTCTGTACTCCTCAGATTCAAGTGTCCCCATTGACCAAAGAGACTATCATTGAGGGGCTTTCATTAATCTGCCGGACAGCAAAAAGACATGAATATGCTTTTGTCAAATTGGAGCTTGCAGACAAGTAAGCCTACAAAGATGTGCTAAGAAGCTAAATTTAATGTCAGAATCCTTCTCTATTATTTGCAAAGATTTAGAGACTGAAATCTTTTTGCATTCAGATAGATTTCAAACTCAGCTCTTTCCTTCTATCGCTGTCTCAGAGCGTTGACTGACATCGCTGCAATCAGCAGTTATATTCACATACGTTTTCTGGACTTATCCAACAACCACCTCACTGATCTTTCTCCTCTGGCAACTCTGAACTATTTGCTTTGGCTGAAGGCAAGGGAGTCCTGACTTTATTTATATAGAAAATTACATATGTACACATTGTTACAATTTAATTTTTACTGGGTGTAAATCGTGAATGCAACTCCTTTGCAGGTTGATAAAAACGCTGTGGTATCATTTCAAGGGCAACCTTTTGCTGAGCTTACCTTCCTGCAATGGCTGAGTCTGTCAGCAAACCGGCTAACAGACACAGATGGCCTGATTGGGCTGGCCTTGGAGACCCTCATACTTACAGGTTTCTCATTTTAACATTTTTCCTAATAATTAGTCCAACAAATTTAGCAAACATTTCTATCTGTGGACGTCATTAAAACGTTCATAACTAAAATACTTGATGCTTAAAGCATATGTTTGTAAAATGAATTATGTGATGCTTTGAAACTTTGTTTCAGGTAATAGTATTCAGAAAATAGTTGATTTGCAGAGTGACTATTTTGCCAGTTTGGTTACTCTAGAGCTGCGGAGAAACCACTTGGAAACGACAGCTGGCATTAACCTTCCAAACTTGCGACGTTTATATCTGGTAATAAAAGGATTGTGATTTGGGTTAAAAAAAAGTCATTGTTTTTTGTCAATGTCATCAGTCTTTGTAGCAGGTAATATCAAATAGTGACTGCTTGTATCAAATCTTTTTTTTTTTTTCCTCAGTCTCAAAACTTTATCAAACGTCTTGAGGGACTAGAGGCGTTAGAGCACCTAGCAACCCTACATCTTCGAGACAATCATCTTGAAACTCTGGATGGACTTAGTTCCAGCATGAGGAGTCTTCAGTACCTTAATGTCAGGTATTGTGGTGCAACAAGAAAAAACAAAATGCTGCCTAAATATACTTATGAAGAATGAGCAAAAAAGAGTCTATGAACCTAATTTTTTTACCCTCATGTTTTTCTCCTTTAGAGGAAATGCAATAGCTGATGTAACAGCCTTACACAGCCTTGATCTTGTGTCAGCAACACTGAAAGTTCTGGTCCTTTCTGAAAACCCACTGGGGGAATCAGCAGACTATCGAATGAGTGTACTAACCATCTTGCCTCGGCTGGACCGAATTGACAAAGACCCAGTCACCCTTGAGGAGAGAATGGAAGCCAAAAGAGCAAACAAGGTACAAATGTGTTGTTTTCACATCTCTCTTGTTTTTTTTATTTAAGAAATATCACTGTATTTAAGTATGCCTTTGTGTTGTTTCAGGAACTTAACGAAGGGAGAACACCTGCACCATAAGATTTCAAAAGATGAGTAGAATGGGGAAGTGTTGGTTTTTTGAAAAGAGAAACCTCTTGTGTAGAAGTTGGCAACTTTGATTACAAATGTGTTTGAAAAGCATATCTTTTGCATGATTAATGTTCTGATTAACTAGGTTTGCTTTCTCATATTTACACATGCAGTTAACTGTAACCTTTATAATATTCTTTCTAGTTGTTTCCTAGAAATGTAAAATTTCAAAATAACTAACATTCAAGAAAAATGTGTTTTTGGTTGTGTGATTTTGTTTGTGAACGTTGTATATTGCTCTACTGTTTTTCCCTGAGTAAGGATGATAGGGCAAAATCTGCCTACACTTCCTTGTAGGCAGGCTCCCAGCTCCAGATTTAAAGAAACAGTAACATTATAGCTGTGTGTAGACAATGAACGCATTTATACACGTGAGTTAATGTATGCAGGAAGAATTACATCTGTTAAGAAAACGATTCTGGATAGTTATTATCTAAGACTGTCATACTGACACACCACTGGAACAATTGATCTTAAAGTAATTACCTGCCGTTCCCTTGCTAATTATTTCGTGTTTTATTTTACTTTATTTATGATGTATAAAGTGTATCTATAATGTGGGGCTTAAACGAAAGTTTAAACCCCACTTGTTTATGTTATGGTGTTGTCCATTTTTAGTGTTTTTCTATGACAAAATTAAAATAGGGACAATCATAATAAATAAATAAGCATACTGAATACAAACATTGACATAAACAGAAGTAATGCAGTAAAATTAACCGTTAACATTATATTGAAGACAAGAATAACATTGTTTATTATTTAAATTGATTTATTATACAAAGTAGCAACACACAGTTGTCATATTCACAGAATATTTCAACAATATGCTTAACGTAGTTCTGCAGACTTATATACTTGTTTTAAAAATCGCTTTTATAGTAAAAGGGTGCCGAATATGGGGATGTATGTCAGATTTACAAAAGCAAAACGGTCTGAGAGAAGTTGGCGAAAGGCGTATTATGCCCTGCGTAATTTACGCCACTTCTCTTTCTGCAACGATTTGATTGGATGGGGGCTAGCTCTTCTGGTAGACATAAACCTCTCGCCGTAACAGTCGTCCCTCCTACTTCTCCTGTAGTCGTTCTGTACGCTGGGCAGCTACCAGCGGCCTTTAGATAACAGCCGTGTGCGGTGTTAAAAATTACTTTTGTTAACTCCCCAAGCAAACCCAGCTTTCCAGTTATACTCCGAGAGACCATGGCTAGCTACCACAAACCCGACGAGAAGACTTTGCAGGGACTTAAAGACATTGCTAACAAGCTAAGGATCCACTCCATCAAGGCAACGTGCGCTTCTAATTCTGGGTAAGTCACTCAAAGTTACTCAGAGTCGTCAAGGGTTAAGAAAAAGCACACGGAAACATTAACAGAAGATCCTTAGTCGTAGCGTGCGGACGACGCACGCGCTACCTGTGGGGGCCTGGTGGCTACACGTGCTGCAGATTATGTTCATGCAGTGTAGGTTAGCCAGAGCTAGCTGCGTATTTAAAAAAGAAACCGGTGTGGTTGTCGCAGGGGCACAGCAGAGGCAAGTGTAAGGAAATGTTTACGCGCTGGATTGTTCATTCAGAGCTTCTTTCGTATAACTTATTGCATTGCGTTTTAAGATTCCCCTTCAGGCCATTTATTGATTAGGATTAATCCTACAGTGAGCCAAACCAAAGATACTAACTTGCTTTTAACCACTATCACATGCTCTTGTAGAAGACGTGGTCTCATCATTTTCTCTCCTCGGGTTTTTTTGTTTTGTTTTTTTTTTGTTGTTTGTTTTTTTTTTTTTACATCGGTTTATAGAATTTAAGATGCACATAATTTCTCTTCTATCACAGACTTTAAGTTTTGATTTTCATTTATAAACTTTTGGGTAGTTATACAAAGTTGTAAGTTTTATTGCACATGTATAATGTGTCTGTAATTTAACATCTGCAGTTTTACAAGTTCTCTTTTCATTGTGGACCAAAAAAAATATTGAATAATCCAATTTATAAGTTCTACTAATTTGCATAAATGACTGTGGGTTGAGGTGCTATTTTCCACTTTTGCCCTCACAGGATTTTTATTTTCGTTTTAGTTCATCAGGTATTTAAGTGTTGGCTCCTTATTTACTCACATTTGGCAGTACTTGATATTACCTGGACATGTGCAGACTCTTTTTAATAAAATATTTTTTAGGACAGGATGAAGCAAAGTTAGTACCTACCTTTCTAAAATTTATTTAATCTTGTTTTAAATGGTCAAGTTTCCTAAATAATGTTTTACAAATGAACTAAAAGCTTTAAATCAAAAACCTTACAATATATCAATTTAGTCATCCAGTACATTCAATATTGCAGTTGCATATTCTATAGACAATAGAATTTCAAGTGCCATTCATTGAAACTGATTTCCAATGATATATCGCCTCTCATGGATGGATATTCCCTACCCTTTTATGTCCACAACTGATATAGATCTTGGTGACCAAGATCAGAGAGTGGTGGAGAACTTGTGAGGATTTAAGAGAGGGTCTCATTATGAAAATGTGGGTTGTTCATAATTAATATCATCATGTTATTATTCAAAAATAACATAGCAATGTCATGTTTTTGTGAAAGCAGACCACCCTACTATAAATAGAATAAATGTTTTTAAGAATCCTGTATTCACTGTTGGATAATCTTGTCCAGATAGGACTAGTAGTGTTATCATTATAGTCCTGTACTTAAATGAACTGTACTAGTCGAGGTGTCAAACAAAAACCTTTTACAGCAAAAATTTAAAACTAATTACCCTGTTGTTTTGGCTCCTGTGTATGAACACCAGGTATACTATTTCAGAATTAGACTGATTTTTACCAAACACAATAGCACAGGATAAAAATGTTCTCTTCCTTAAAGCATTAGTGCAGCTTTTTGTTTTCATACAGAAAATAGCCCCATTGGTTGATGCAAGTCGAAGCATGACTGCTTGAAAAGGGTGCAGCTTTATTAGTTGGTGTAGCTGCCCTTTGCTCCTGCTCTGTTAACTGTAATTGAATGGGTGTCACATGCACTATTATGCCAAGCAAATTCTTTAGGGGAAATCAGGGGGGAGTTTTGAACCAGCTTCGTGCTCTCTCCTTTTACTGGGGAAAAATTCTTGCGGGAACATATGCGTGGCTTTTAGATCATGTAAAAAAAAAAAAAAAAAAAAAAAAAAAAAACTTGGCTGCTACCCTGTTTTTTTAAGTTCTTAACACAGGGCTGATTCACTCATGGATTATATTTGCACTGCACCCCTTAATAATTAAAAGATTACCCAGATTGTCTTGGTTCTTCTGCATATCTCCAAACAAAAGGGCAGTTGATGATTCTGTTTTGTTCTTCCTTATGCTTTCCGATAAGGAAATCTTTGTCTGAAATGAGACTCACACAGCTTGTTACAAACAAAGCTAATCTTAAGTTTTACTACAACTGTTTCCTCATTCTGTGACTAATGCAGAACAATGCAATCCTTTTGTGTTTTTTCTGAATTTGCCTTGCTTTATTTTCAGCAGGCTCTGTCTCAACAAGTGGACAAGTGGTAAATTAACAACTGGATCTTGCTTTTTAATATAAAATTTAACAGTGAGTGACGTGTATTTGCATTGGATTCGTACAAGTTCCCAGCATGTTTGAAATGGTACCCGTTTTAACTTGACCACAAAGGGAACCTGAAGTCTGTTTGGCAACTCAGGGTTTCTAGAAGTGTTGTTTACAATATTCCCAACCCCATTTTAAGCAACTAACAGTTTCAAAAGGCTTTTTCACAAGATTAGTTTTTTTTTTTTTTGTTTTTTTTTTTTTGTTTTGTTTGTTTTATTTATTAGCCTGAGGACCTTTGCGTGGTAACCTGAGGTAGTTGTGTTTAAAAATTAACAAGTTATTGATTGTTGGTGACGTTTCTAATCTCAAGAGGTTGTCTTGAATAGCATTATCTGTCAACGCTACTGTTGTGTAAATTTTGTGTGACGTGGTCATGCTCTCTCATTGAACAACAATTATTGTATATGTATTTTGTCACTATTAACATAGTGCTTTAAAAGAGCAACTTTAACTTTTAACTGAAAAAGTTTAACTTTTTCAGTCTAAACTTGAGGTTTTAATGTAACGGATGCATGCACTGGCATGAATATCTTGTATACTAATATTGTATTGGTATTGTCAACTGTCACTAATTGACTCTTTCTGATCTTTGGTTCCTAAGTCATCCCACATCATGCTGCAGTGCAGCAGAGCTCATGTCTGTGCTCTTCTTCCACGCTATGCGCTATAAAGCCGATGATCCTCGTAACCAGTGCAACGACCGCTTTGTGCTCTCAAAGGTTGGTGCTTGATGCAACTTCGACCTGAAAGTTGTTCGTTGTTATTTAGTCAGCTGGTGATCATACCTGGAAATTCTTCTTTAACTCTCATCAGGGTCATGCTGCTCCTGTCCTGTATGCTGCCTGGGCAGAAGCAGGCTTCGTGAAGGAATCTGATCTGCTCAACCTGCGTAAGATCGACTGTGACCTGGAGGGGCACCCCACACCAGTAAGTTCATAAAATTGATCTGATTTTGTTTGTTTTTAACATGATGGGAAAATATTATGGATTTAAAATGTAATTTATTTATTTATTTTTTTTCTGACTTTTCAATTTGTCCTATTGTCACAGAAACTAGCATTTGTTGACGTGGCAACTGGATCACTTGGCCAAGGTCTTGGGGCTGCTTGTGGGATGGCCTATACTGGCAAACATTTTGACAAAGCCAGGTCAGTTTTTAATTTAAGATCTGATTTCCAAATGCCTTAATGAGACTTGAACAAAATCTTGGTCAGGTTCAGTGATGGTTTCATTTAGATTTAAATTCCAATGTAAACGCTTCATTGGAGAATTTTCTCTAGAGTTGAATCATCATTATTACAAGGTCAATGTTGACCCTTTGTGTCATTTCCACATTTCTTAACGAAAGGCAAGTCATATGTTAAAGGCCAAAATGTCTCCCGACTGCTGTTGGTTTGGAGCTCCTTATAGTTCTAAAAATTAGATTTTTAATGCCATTAGTGTCTATTTGAATGGATGTGTCTGAGGTAGGCTTGGCTGCTTACCAGTATCAAGATTTGTAAAAAGTAATACATTTTCAAAACTGCAAAATTTAGCCATACCATTCATACAGTTTAAAGTTATTTCTCTAGCTGTTCAAAAAAACAAAAAACAAAAACATAATCAGTTATTAAATAACCCTATTTTAACCCTCACTCACTATACATGGTGAGTCTGTTCGGTAGCCAGCTGGATAGGAGGGCAGATAGCCTGACTGATTAACCACGTTATACATACTCAGATTTAAAGTTTTGGCATGATGCAGTGTAACCAGGTTATTTTTAGTCCTGGTTATCCTATGAGAATCCTATACCAGGTTATGCCTAGTCTGGGATTTTTAAGCCACCATGAATTAATTTATCTCAAGCCTTATTCTACAGTATTTATAAGATGTTCTTTGGTGAAATAGGAAGTACATGTAAAGGCATCTGTCTGTACTGAACCTTGGGTCTCTTAAAATCAGTCAACAATAATTCAGGACCCTTTTGATCTTACTCGGTGCTCATTGTCAATTTGATTGTGTGTAATATATATATATATATATATATATATATATATATTATATATATATATAATATATATATATATATATTTTTTTTTTTTTATTAAGCCACAATGCTTCCTTATTTCTCCTCCTTATTCATTGCAGCTACCGTGTGTACTGCATGCTCGGTGATGGGGAGTGTTCAGAGGGCTCAGTGTGGGAGGCCATGGCCTTTGCCTCCTACTACAAGCTGGACAACCTGGTGGCCATCCTGGATATCAACCGTCTCGGTCAGAGTGAACCTGCACCCCTGCAGCACGACATGGAGACCTACCGCAAACGCTGTGAAGCCTTTGGGTCAGTAACAAACTGATGTGACACACTTTCACTTTTTGACCTATTGGGTCAATTATGTGAGGCTTTTTCACTGTGTGTGTGTATATATATAAAGAACCTTTGATTTAAAGTTTTTTTTTTTTTTTGTTTGTTTGTTTGTTTGTTTTGGTTTTTTTTTTTTTTCCCATTTATGTGGGATTAGTTTATTTCTCCTATTTCTAATAGTTTTGCTCTGTTCCTCCCGTAAGTTTTAATACATTTAACTGGTATTGATGCCTGAGTGTTATTTTAGTAGTAATGAGTTGTACTTTGTTTAAATATGTGTAGGTGGAACACATATGTTGTGGATGGGCATGATGTGGAGGAGCTGTGCAAAGCCTTCTGGCAGGCTAAGCAGGTTAAGGATAAACCCACTTGTATTGTTGCCAAGACCCTCAAAGGAAAGGGACTCAAAAGTATGTATAAACAAAATTTAAAAATATAGCGACAAAACAAAATCCTAAATTTTCTTATTGCAACTTGTTTATGCTTTGCCCTGTAGACATTGAGAATCTCGAGAACTGGCATGGGAAGCCCATCCCTAAGGACAAGGTAGATGACCTTCTGAAGGACTTGCAGTCTCAGATCCAGGTCCCCAACAAGACCCTCTGCCCAGAGCTGCCCAATGACGATGCAGCACCAGCTGACCTGAGCCCCATCTCCCTACCTACACCCCCAGCTTATAAGAAGGGAGAGAAGGTGGAATAATACACTTTTTGTTTGTCTTGTTTTTTTTTTTTTTATGTAAAATTGGCCATGGGTGCAGACACGAGAGAATAATCATCAGTATCTTTGTTTTATAAGTCTTGCTGGCTTAAATTTCTTTGCTTTGTATGACCAATTGCATTGATGACCCATCAGTCTTTGCTTTACCCTGTTCCCATCTTTCTCTTTAGATGGCAACAAGGCAAGCCTATGGTATTGCACTGGCCAGATTGGGTCAGGGGAGCAAGAAGGTGGTTGCCCTGGATGGAGACACAAAAAACTCCACTTTCTCAGAATTATTCAAGAAGGCCCACCTGATCGCTACATCGAGTGTTTCATCGCTGAACAAAACATGGTAAAGTACAACTACACTTGATATCTTCCCTTCCGTTTCACGTGGTGTAATCTGTTACTATTCATGCTTACCCCTGATAATCCCTGCTTCTTTGGTCACTTGTGGCCAGGTTTCCCCTGAGCTTTCAATATTTGGATCTCTGTTAATCTCATCAGTTGTCATTTAGACTTGCTTAAAAACAAAAACTATTTGCTTATACAGGTAGGAGTGGCCATTGGCTGTGCCACTCGGGACCGCATGGTTGCATTCGCCAGCACGTTTGCTGCCTTCTTTTCGAGAGCCTACGATCAGATTCGGATGGGGGCCATCTCGCAGTCGAACGTCAACCTTGTGGGATCTCACTGCGGTGTCTCCATTGGTAAGATTATGGCTGAAAATGGCTGCCATTATTAGGGGTGTAAAGGTGCACAAAAATCGTAGTTTGTACATACCCCTGTTTTGAACTCATGGTTCAGCATGCTACCAGTATGTTTCACTCAAGAAACAAACAAGCATATAAATGGACTTTATTCACATGTGAACAGATTATTTTTAAAAGATGTTAATTTGATCTGTATATTTTAAGTTAGAAAAACTTTTGAAAACACTGCTGTAGAAGTTTGGTATGGTCTACCTTATTTCTCTATTTCATTGTTGCTAAATAATGTTCCCAGATAGTGAAGGCTGGGAGTTTCTCTTTGTCACCTAAGTTCTGCACATAAATGTTCTGCATATGTCTAGGTTAAAACTCTCTGGTACAGCTTCATGCTGGACCAAATATTTTTGATACATGTGCTGTTACACCCTGAGTGTCATCTATGATTAAATGGGAGAACTGTCCTTCACCGCTCATATGTACCTTCAGGTGAAGATGGTCCATCCCAGATGGCCCTCGAAGACTTGGCCATGTTCCGCGCCATACCAACGTGCACAGTGTTTTATCCGAGCGACGCCGTGTCGACTGAGAGGGCTGTTGAACTGTCTGCTAACACAAAGGTTAGAGGCTTGCCTTATGATTGTCCAGTAAACAGTCCTCACAAAGTCCATATAGTCACATACTGCTTTCCGTTCTTAGGGAATCTGCTTCATTCGTACGAGCAGACCAGCCACTGCAGTGATCTATTCACCAGATGAGAAGTTTGAAGTGGGTGTAGCCAAGGTAATTGACGCTAGTGATGAATTGGTCTGAAAACAGGGTAGAATCACAGCTGACACCTACACTTGATGTTTGCTGACTTTGATTTAATGGTCTCCAGGTGGTGCGCCAGTCTGACAGTGACGTGGTGACTGTGATTGGAGCTGGTGTCACTCTACATGAAGCACTGGCTGCTTATGATACGCTTAAAAGTGAAGGTAAACCCACATTTTCTGATTGATGTGCAACAAACCTACATTTTGTAATACAAAGAAACGACCTGATTTTGACCTGTTTTCTTTAACTTGTAGGAAAAAACATTTGTGTAATTGACCCATTTACCATCAAGCCCTTGGATGCTGCCACCATTTTGTCCTGTGCCAGAGCCACAGGGGGGCAGATCATCACCGTAGAGGACCATTACAAAGAGGGTAGGTTTTGAGACTAATTGTTTTTCTGCATTAAGTTTACTGATGCCGACTGGTTCATGCTTACTAGGGTGCTTCTCATCTGCCTTTTCTGTTCAGGTGGTCTTGGTGAAGCGGTGCTGTCTGCAGTGGGAGGGGAGCCCGGCATCGTGGTTACCCGGCTAGCAGTGAGTGGCGTTCCCCGCAGTGGGAAGCCCCAGGAGCTCCTGGATGTGTTCGGCATCAGTGCCAAGTACATCGCCAGCGCTGTCCGCCAGACCTTTGCAAACTAAAGACTCCATCTTCTGATCTTTCATCACAGCCTTCTGCCATCTATCTGCAAGTGTTCACACCAGCTAACCTCTCTACTGCCATCTTGTGGCTTTTAAACTGCAGTTCACTAACTCCTATTACAGCTGGCAACATAACAGAGTGTATTTAGCAAATAACCCATTAACTTTTTTTCACCTTTGCCAGTCATTCCTGTTCTCAAAGCCTGGTTGAAACTGAAAACTACTGTAAAATTTGAAGGTACAAGTTTTGATTGTCGGTTAACTCAGGCCATGACTTTAGTTGTCATACCCCCCCCTTCCCCAACTCTGTCTGAAGTCTTTCACTGTTGCTGCTGTTCTACTGTTCCTGTAATGCACTAGACCACTTCTGTAGTTTTGGTGAAAGCCTTTAGTGATTTTTGCTGAGCTCAGATGTTCTCTTTAAACCATGAAGACATTCCACAGCATTTCCTGAACCCACAGATGTAACAGTGCTTATGGTGTTTACAAGTTTTCAATGTCACCTGTTATAGCTGTGATGTGCTAAATTAAAAGTTCATGGCTTAACACCTTTATTGCTGTCTGTTGTTTAATCACTGATGCCAGTGTCATTGTTTCTTTTCCAGTTCTGCTTTTAAATTGGCAATCATTAAGCAGTGGTAACCTTATAGGAATGATAATGGTGATCATTGAGCACCTCTGAAATTTTGGATAGATGTTCTTGCTGCCTTGAATCTCTTGACTTTCAGTAAAAAGTTGGACATCTTATCAGGCTATCATTTTGTGCCAATTGTGACGCGTCAAACAAAGAGCCATAATGAGTTACAAATGAGCTACATATTCCTTTGTAGCAAGCACAAGGACAGGATTGTCTTTGTAGTGGGGGAATAACGTTCATATTAAGCTCCATTGTGTTGAAAATAAAGCCTCAAGCTATGGCATGAAAAGTTTTACAATGTGTAAAATGATTTAAATGGATTGTTTATCTACCCATTTATAGTTTAAGGTTTATGAAATCACAAACATGCGCTATGGTGACATTACTTTGAACTTTTCAAAACGAGTCTGAAAACCCAGTCCAGAAACTGCTTCTGTGTGTAGCTTCTCAAGAAAATGTACGAGTAAACTTGATCCAATATATTCACACCAGTTTATAAAGATCAGACCCCCAACATTAGCCTGATTTGAGTAATGTGGGGGTCTGATGACCTTTGTTAGCTTTTATTAGTGTCCTGGAAATGAAAACACCAGGACAGGGGTGTTGTCATTTAGGTGCTATCTCTTAGAACTCCTGGTGAAGTGGGTTGTGTTTTTTTTTTTTAAATCTCCTTCCTGTTTCCTCAGTCCCAGCTGGTCATGGTTGATCAGCTGTAATCCAGAGTGTGACGTTGCCAGAGCTCTGTTCAACTGGCAGTGGTTTCTTTCCATTGTCACTCATAATGAAGGCCTGCCGCACAGCAACAGATCAGCTCAGGTGTTATTCTGAGCCATCTCTCCAAAAGCTTGTCCTTTTTACTAGATAACGTCATTAAAATTAACATCTACTCTGATATACAGCCCTTGTACCACAAACTCAGAGCATGTATGTGAGTCAAAACTTTGCTCAATGACATTGCAGTAAGTACTTTCTTACATGCTACTACTTTTATTGTGAAGTAAAAGATTGACTTTTGCATGTGAAATTGATGCAGTATAATTATTTTAGCAGTTGCATTAAATGCACATACCTTTTTTTTTTTTTTTTTTTTTTTTTTAATACCTGCATAACTTCTACACCAGACAATATCTTTGCTGTAATGAACAGTTTTTCTTCTTGTTGAAACTCCAAATCCTGACATCGGCATTCTAAAATTCTTTACAAGTCTGATTCTGCTCTATTAAAATTGCTTTGGCAATGAAACTACATCACCAAAAAAGTTTGTGGAACCAGTATTAACTGGAGTTTTAAATGGTCTTTAATAGAATTTCTGTTTGTAATTTACAAGATAAATTGGGCACTAGCTAAGCAAATATCTGTCCCACAGTGTTTCCAGTGAGTGTCTTTTTTTTTTTTTTTTTTTTTTTTTAAGCTGAACAACCACATGTTAAAACAGCTGTAGCTATGAATAATTCCACTATGGCTCTTCTATCTGTAAATTCTCCATTATACAAACGATTCATATTAGCAAAGTGAACTTTTTAATATGTGAAAGGAACATCTGGACTCATCTTTCCTTATGGTAAAAGCTGGTAATTTAGCTGTGCTGTCAGACTGAGGTTACGGAGGGGTTGCCAACTGTGGTCCGTGGATTACTGCATGTTCCTGTCGGGGCTAAACTGAATCATCTGTGGACACTTCACTGTTTACCTTGGTGGGGTGCATCAGGACCTGAATGTTTCAGTGTTTAGTGTGAAATTGTCCAGGGTGCCATTTGGACAATGTCTGTCGCCTCTGTCTCAACAGCTGTGCCTAAGGTGTGAAAAATGATTATGCTCTTCTTGAAAACAAATTAATCCATGAATCTCATGTGATACGCTGTTATGTAGATGGACATAAACCTGAAATGTTGAAGCACCTCTGGAAAGATTTAATGCTCATCTGTGTGGTTTCTGCACAAATAAAGTGAGTCCGTCAGCATGTTTCACCCCACAGTGAAAATCCCGTCTTGGCTCCACTTTGAGCTGGGGGCAAAGGCCAAGTTCATGAACAGTATGTAAGCAGAGAATGTCAAGGTTCTCTTATTGTTCTCTCCTCAGAGTTCATGTTTGCTTTAATATGTGGACGCTAGTGGAGCCTGACCAAACACGGTTGTCTCTGACTTGAACTGTCTACCAACTCTGTTCCCTGGTGGATAGTGTCAATGCTACGTGCACGCTGTCCTCACCGTCTGAATCAATGAACATGGATTAAACATTTTTCAAGAAAAGACTTTTCCTCTATTTTTTATTTATTTTTTTTTTTTTAAGCTTTCTGTGCTGTAATTTCTCTCATTTTAGGTTGTATAATAGACATGAAAAGCACTTCTTTTTGCTCAGAGTCTGTAGACAGTTTTAAAAGAGAGAGGAGACAAGGAGGAGTGAGGCGTGTCTGTACTTCATGGTATAATGATGGAGAGCCTTTATTAGCATGGTGAGAGTTTATTTTTTCAACCTGTCCACCTCCTAGATTTTCCTTCCATCCTCTCTCTCTCCTCATTCACACAATGAACTTCTAATACCATGCACAAGGATTTTCAGGAAAAGGATTTGCTTGACAAAAATCATACATTTACTTCTTTGGAATAACATTAAAACTTTGGGATATATATATATATATATATATATATAATATATATAATATATATATATATATATTATATTTATTGCCTCAGAGCTGAAGTTCTGAGGTAGAAACTTGGCGCCCTAAACTGAAGACTAAAGCAAAATTTCAACAATGCAAATGCTGAGGATATGGATTGTGATCATTTGTGTGAGTGGCACAATTTATTCGGGGGAAAGCCAAGACTCGTCGCATGACCTGAATGCAATCCTGGAAATAAACTCTGATGCCCCTGAAACAGAAATGGCTCCCAGTCATTCATCAGGGACTGATTCAGAGGAGAAGTTTTTGGATCAGCTTATTACTGGTGAGACTCAAAACCTTTCTACTGCTGTCCGCTTGCTTTCCACAGGTAATTGTTCAATAACCCATAAATCTTGAGTAAATATCTAAGTTTTTTTTCTTCATGTAACTATATACACTTGAAATCAGATATTTACTACACAGTGTAAAAAAAAAAAAAAACACATTACCTTTCTGTTCTGGCATTAAATCACCCTTAACATTTCCTTTATAGGTCACTTATGTTTACAGTAATCCTCTCTATTTGCTAAATACCAGAATGATGACTGAGAATTTTTATAATTTTCTTCAAATGCAGATGTTATATATATTTTTTTGTTTACATACATTGAGTCCTGTTCCTTTAAATATGGGGAAAAGCCAGTTGATGATGGCTCTGTGAGCTTCTGAGATGTTAATTCACAACATTTAAGTAACATTGGAGGTAGCCTTCAGAACGTATCTCAGGGCTGCATCTCAAACACACCGTTTTATTTTACGATTGAAAAATTCAAAACAAAGCAGGCAAGATATAAGGAAGACTTTGGTGGACCTCTGCAAGTTTGGTTTATCCTTGGCTGTTATACTCAGGTGCCGGGAGGTGCAACAGTCAACTGTTCAAGCAACTCTGTGCCAGTATAACAGCAAGATAATCTCAAGCCATCATACTGTTCAGAGAAAGAGACGGGTTCTGTGTCCCAGAGATGAACGTGTTTTGGTGTGAAATATCATTTCAATCCTGAAACAAAAGCAGAAGAGCTTGTGAAGGTATTAGCTGAAGCTGGTAAGAGAGTCGCATTTTCCACTGTGAAACTAGTCCTGTACCGACATGAGCTCAAAAGCCACTGAGAAAGAAAATCCATGACCCAGTAGCAACATAGTATAGATTTATTTCACACACTTATAGTCCACATAGACATAACATCAAAGACAAGTTATACACAACAAAAAACAGCAACACAAAAAGCCAGACTATAGTTTGCAAATGCGCACTGAGACAAAAGCCATAAATTTGAAAAAAAAAAAAAAAAAAAAAAAAAGAAATATCCTTTATTGTATGCATTTTAGGTACAATATAACAGAAAAAAGGTATTACGAGACTGTTCGTTCAGAGCAAATGACAACATAAGAAAAGAAAATGCTGTATATGTATTAGAAATGGTACACTCAGATTCAAAACAACCTCCAACTTAGAATCATTTTCTAGGTGATAATTTCAAAGAATCACAAAATTTCCCTCAGTGTTTTTGATATGAAAAAGCAAAATACAATTTACAAGAGTATGGAAAAAATGTGCAAATAATAAAGGTTTGCAAATAATAGCAGGAATGCAAACAACATATTCAGTTTGAGTTTGTTAAGAGTGGTGATAGTTATAGGAAAGGACATTGTCTCTGGACATTAACCTGGAAGCTTAACAAATCTGCAAATATGTTTTCCATATGAACAAAAATCTCAGTATACCAGTTAATTGGTTTAAATGTGGCTTAAGGGACAGAAAAGTCAGTCATCTGAAGAGCCCATCTCAATGCCCCGACCTCAAACCTATAAAAAACAATAGAGTGCAGAGCTGAAAAAATGTAAGAGTGTAAGATAGCCTCCAAACCTGATTAAGTTACACCAGTTCTGTCAGGAGAAATAAGTCTAAATTCCTACACTCTTGTGAGAAGCCTGTGGAAAGATATTCAAAATATTTGATTCAAGTCATTAAAATTGTTCAAATCTGTCAAATATTAACAAAATACATATAAATATCTGAATTTGAAAAAAGTTTTTTTTAAAAGAATCTAAAAAAAAAAATAAAAAAAAAATCTCACTCACTATTCTAGTGTTAAGCAAATAGAAATAATTTTGGTAATCCTAACTGACCAAATGTCAGGCAGCGAGGGGAAAAGAATGATTATGTGTCATTTTAATACAGTGTCTGTAAATATCTGACTTCACCTGTGTTTCACTGACTGTTTAAATTTACTGTAAAGACCCGGGTGCGGAAATGAAGCCCCAGCTGGAATTAGAAAAAAGGATGGATCAGAAGAAAACTGATCGAAAGAGGCAAGAGGCTGGCAGAGGAAGGAGAAGTGCCTGGGGCAGGAGAAGACACGCTGCTACAGTAGAGGCCGCTGCATATAGAATAGTAAGCATCTTTGAACATTTTTCTGCATCATTTCAACTCATCCGAAGTCAATATTTTTGTTCATCATTATTTACCTCCTGAGTTAAATATGTAACTGATTTCCTGCTGCATTTCGCAGGCTGGATTAAGGCAACCTCTGAAAGGGTGGAGACAGAGTACAAAGGGAGAGATGGAAACAAGCCTTCTTATGGCGACACTGAAGGAACTTCATGCAGAAAAGAAACGACTGATGGATAACGGAAAAACACAAGAGGAAGAGGAGGAGGAGGAAGAAGAAGAGGAGGAGGACAGCGATGAGGAGGACAGCGATGAGGATGATGATGATGATGATGATGATGATGAGGTTTAATTTTATTCAAAAAATCCTACTTTAGTACACGTCATTACCTAGTCTGCTGTATGTAAAGAAACATTTTTTCCATTTCATGTTAGGAGGAGGAAGAAGAAGAAGAGGAGGAGGAAGAAGAGAGGAAGAGGAGGAAGAAGAAGAGGAAGAGGAGGCCACAGAGGCTCCTACTAATCAAACAGAAACACAGTACAACACTACTGAGCCTCCTGCTGAATGTCAGACTGCAGACAGAGAAATCAGCTGCAGGGGTGTCGGGATGACTCATCTGCCAGTTTTCCAGAACCTGGAAGTGACAAAGCTTGACTTGGGAGGTGTGTGCGACAGAACTGTTGTTAGAACAAACAACAAGCTTATTTGTGCCTAATGAAATGATGTAAAATATTAAAAGAGCAATCTGTTTGCAGAGTTAAGGGTTAGTATTACCCATATCTTTTTCCTGTTTGCAGTTCCAGTCAGAAGTTGAGATACACTAATCATTTGTGTGAATGTCATACCAATTTGGGTCATTTTAATTTACTTAATGGAATCGTTCTCTCTGTGGAATGGACGGATGATACAAAATACAACTTCAATGATTTTTCAAACAGGAACTAGGTACAAACGTTTTCATTTTTGTGGATTTGCTTTAATCTACATCGATTCAAAATTATACATAAAGGCCTAAATGTATATACACAGCTTCACTAATACTTAAACATTCCTTTGCAAGAGACCATTTTTACAGCAGCTTTCAAGATCAGTTTTTTTAAATAATTGAAACTGTACATTGCTTCTTCATTCATCAAAATTCTCAAAGAATGGAAAAACAATATTAAACACATCTAATAAACACGGCATTCACGTTCATGATAATTGTATGTAAACGTCTGATCACAACTACACATAAAGGGCTTAACACACCAAGTGTCTTAGTTTATAGAAAGACGAGTGCAAAAGGTAGATGGCAAGAAACGAGGAGATGCCAAAATATGTAATTAAGAGCTCAAAAAGTTTATAACTAACAGTTTTTTGTTCTATTGAAATTCACGTATTTATTGTGTGAAATAACCAGTATATGCTGAATGTTTTTATTAATCTGAAACAGAGCAGAAATGTAGACGCAACGTTTGAAATGTTAATTGCACTACATATCATTTTGTGTTTGAAGAAAACAACATCAGAATCATCCCTCAACAAAGTTTGTCTGGCATGCCGAACCTGGATACCCTGGATCTGAGCCAGAACCAACTGGACGATGAGTCGTTTAGCCAAAACTCCCTGCTTGTGAGTATGACCGCTTTCTTAAAGCTGGCAGGGAGAGATCTTCATTCATCAGCTCCTTCTGCAGCGCAAAAAAAAAAAAAAAAAAAAAAAAAAAAAAAATCAGGTGTCCATATACTTGCATAAATGATTGCATCAGTACAGGCCAGGTTGTTTCAATAGCTGCCTTCAGCAACTGCGTTGTTGAAGGAATGTCCGGCCCGTTCGCTAGCCTATCAATCACAGTGCTGACATGGTCATTAAATCTCCATAAAGCCTGTCACCAGAAGTAAGTATAATGGGCTCTCAAGTTTCCTGGTAGACAACTGCACTGACTTTGAACTTGATCAAATGGAGTGGACCAACACCAGCAGATGACATGGCTCCTAAAATCATCACAGACTGCAGAAACTTTCCACTGGACCTCAAGCAACTTGGATTTTTTTTTTTTTTTAGTCTAGACGAGACACTTTGTCTTGTTAAGGAGTGGCTAAACACAAGGGATGCAAAAGTTTTACCCCACTCCCTGGATCCATCTGTGAATGATGGTTTTTGACTCCAGCTGCGGTCCATGCCTTGTGAATCTCCCCCAGACACTTCAATGGCCTTTGCTCCCAAACTTTCTCAAGACTGCCATTCTCCCTATTGCCTGTGGACCTGTTTTTGTTTTTTTTACTGCACTTTTTCCTTCCTCTTGACTTTTAATTAATATGCTTGGATACATTACTCTGTGAATAGCTAGATTCTTTAGCAATAACTTTTTTGACTTGTCAGTAACTATCTGCATCTATGACTTTCCACTGGCTTTCGAGTCCTTGCGAGAGGAAGGCTCCTCCTTCCACGTAGAGAACATCTGCACTCTTGTAATGAGCAGATCGCATGCGTCACTGTACAGCTAATAAAAATAAAAGTCAAGATATTTGAAGTTGCATTAACAGATGCTTTCTAAGTAAAACCTTCGACTGATTCCAGGCCATACTCAGATCCCAACCACACCGAGGCGACCGCTGTGTTCTGACCAATCATTACTGTTCACCACTGATACACTGAAGCCAATGGGTTGAGGAACAAAAGGAAATTATTTTTGGAAGAGATTTTTTTTTTCCTCCATTTTCTCCTCACCTCACCATAATGACAGAGGGCTGATGGACTGGCGAAAGGGATACACTAAAAGATCCTGTCCTCTGCTTCCCTCACACATAAACCACCAGAGCCGTTTGCACTGAGAAACCTCCCACAGTGGTTTTACTAAAAATAAAACATGATAAATCACATGGAAGAGATTCACAGAATAGCAATTCTTTCATTTGGTGCTTTTCTGTAAACTCAAAGTGGAATAGAAAATTATGGACTTCAAGGCAAGCATCTATTTTGTCTTTTTTATCATACTAGCCATTTCATCTTGTCCTGAAATCTGTTTTTCATGCAGAACTTGACCTTTCTGAGAAAACTGAATCTGGACAACAACCAGATCACCAGGATTCCAGTCCTGCCATCATCTCTAGAAGAACTCAAGATTAACGACAACAAACTGACTGTTCTTACAGATCACTGCTTTGAAGGTACAGCTAGTGTCTGTGCTGCAGAAATAGAAACAGAACACAAAAAGGAGTACATTTTTATCTATTTAAAGCATATTTTTCATTACTGTTTAGGTGTGAAAAACTTGTTGAAGCTGGAGCTAAGGAAGAACACCCTTTATGAAGCCAGTGTGTCACCTACAGCTTTTCGACCTCTGCAGAAGCTTCGGGAACTGCAGCTGGACAACAACCGCTTTCGTTCCGTCCCTTTAGGCCTTCCTTCTTCTCTTCAGGTGTGCGTTTATGCAGTTGTTACATCCTATGGGGATATTCCTTTAAATGTTTGAAGTGTTTGCCAAGGATTTGTAGAAGCCTTGGAACTTTAATTTATGACATTGACTGTTGTTTTTTTGTATTTACTGCATTGACCATCATTGGTATGCAACTATACTTCCGTGCAAGAGGGAAGTATATAGTGTTATTGAGCCAGAAAAGGGTCCCATTTGCTTTTTTAAAATTTTATTTACATTTTGTCAAGTTACAACCTCAAGCTTCTTAGTACTTCATTGTGATTTCATAAACCATACAAGGCAGTGCACAATTGTGAAGTTGAAGGGAAAAATAAATACATGCTTGTCAAATGTTTTTTCAGAAATAAAAATCTGAAAAGTATGGCATGCATTTGTAAACCCCATTTCTTCTGACACCCCTGAATTAAAAAAATAAATAAAATTCTGACAGTTCACATGCTTGTAATTTAATCTCAGTAAAGTCAATTGTTCTGTGAAGACCTCAGAGGTTTGCTAGAGAACATTAAGGAACAAACTATTTTAAAGACTACAAAACACATCATTTAGAACAGGTTTAAAGTTTAAGCAGGGTATGGTTATAAAGCAACATCCCAAGGTCTGAACATCTCTCAGTGCCTTGCTTAAGCCATCATCCAAAAATGTTGAAAGTTTTGCATAAAGGAAAACATACCAATACGGCTCTCCAGCAAAATGGACATCTCAAACAAGGAAAACATTCCTTATAGAAATAGTCAAGACACCCATGAGATGTCTGGTGGAGCTGAATCACTTAAAACTTGTTGATAGGCCAACTATTAGTTGTGCACAACCCAAATTTGACCAGGAAAAGCTATTTTTAAAGAAAGACATGAGAATATGTACGTTTTTGGCCCTAGGGAAACTTCCCACTATGAAACATAGTGATGGCAGCATCATGCTTTGGGAATGCTTTCAGCGAGGACAGGGAACATGTTAAGTGTTGGTGGGAAAATGGATGGAGATAAATACTGGGTAATCCTGGCCAACAAACTTTGATCTGGGGAAACATATCCATGTGTTAGAATAGCTCAAATACCAGACCTAAATCCTATTTTGAATGGTTGAAAAGACTTGAAAATCGACACTCACAGATGCACTTCATTAAATCTGATTAAGTCTGAGGTAGTTTTCAAAAAAGAAGGTCAAACAAATCCAATCTGTAGATGGGCAAAGCTGGTAAATACATACCCCAGCTCTAATTACAGTGGAAGTTGGTTTTACATCAAACTGATATGGGGGACTGAGCACAAATTAGTTTCAAAAACTGTACATGCTTTTCCCTCTTTTTCAAAATTATGCCCCAGTTTGTGTTAGGCTGTCACATTAAATCTCCAGTGAAATCAATTTGGGGTTCTAACATGGAAAGGTGTGTAAAAAGTCAAGGTGTATAAATACTTCAGCAATGTGCTATAAGGTGAACCATCCTTCATAAGTCTACCCTTGTTTGCTCTCAGTTGTTGCTTCAGCCCATCTTTTTTTTTTTAACTTTGAAACTTCTTCATTATTTTAAAGGTGCTCAGAATGAATGAAAACCTGATTGAAGAGGTGGCTGTTGAGGCCCTGAGAGACTTCATTCATCTGAAAGTGCTGAACCTGAGTCACAACTATATCCACGATCACAGCATTATCAGCAACACTTGGACCCGTCTTAGGTATGTATCGTTTGTGCATTTCCTCAATATGCCACAAGAGGGCAAGCTGCTCCTTGGACGCTTTACCCAGTTTTAGCTAAATGCAGTTAGGTCTGAAGTAACTTAAGTTTCATTGACAAATAAAGGTTTTTCTTTAACAGACCAGCTATAAGTTGCTATTCTCATCATTATCTGAGGATGGCTTTATTCTCAGTAACAAAGTCTTTTTTGTGGCATATCATTTATTATTTCAGCACATAAAGTTTTTTTTTTCTTTCCTTTCTCTCACTTTCTCTTATGCAGCCATATTTGCATGTCATATAAGTCATGGCAGCTGACTTTGTGTACTTAGAAGAGAGGTGTGATTTAGAGCTCGAGGGCAACTGTGTGCCTGCATGTGTGTGTTTGTCTGTTTAAATATAGTGAATTCCGGTGGGTTTTGCTTTTCTCCCTTGGATCCTTGTGAACCACAATGGAAGCTTCAGGGAAAGCATGAGGAACAGAGAACGTAGACGGGAGTGCAGGAGAGGTAGTTGCAAAGGCTTTGTGCAAGTTTTGTACAGAGCAAAGTTGTAGAGAGGGGATAAAATCAAAGAAATTTGCAGATTTTTTTTTACCAAAATGAAAACAGTGAAATCCAGAGGCAATATTAATAAAATGCCCTTATTTCAACTTTTAGATACTAGTAATAGTGTATTTAATGCCTAACATTCACCTCACTGTTGATAAATTCTGTAACCGTCCCACTGGTACTTGTAAAACTAGCTTATGCTGTGTTTTAAAAGCTTTGTATAGCCACAGGCCCAATTGTGAAATATTTAGCTTAACCTTAACCTCTCCTGCAGTTAGGTTTGAGACAATAATGCTGAACCTGCAAATAATATATTCCTTGTGGGATTCTTTTTTTGGTGTAGTCCAAAACAGAGTGAGATGGAAAAAGAAAAACAACAAGAGAAATTAAAAGTAAATACTTTAATGCAATGTGCTGGTTCTAGTTAGTGGAGTGCCTCTGGTCCCTGTGAAGCAGTCAGTGTGTTTATTACCTCCTGGTGGGGCTACAACTGGAGGACACTGGACCTTACAGGGAGCTTGGGACTGGAACCAAAAGCTGGGATATATCTTAGGCAGACCGGGGGCCTTGTTTTAATCTTATGTTATTATCTGCCTTCTTAATACTGTTTACTGTGTAGCTGAAAAAAAATGTTAGGATAAATATGCAATGAAAAGATTGCTTAATTCCTCGAAGTCATAAAAAAAATGGAGGCACATTTGTTTAGTATTCAGAAGAAGATTGTTTTTGTTGTTATTGTTTTTACCACCATGTAAACACAAAAGTTCAGGCTTGGCTAATAGAAACAATTCACATGTTTATTTTTAAGGTAGGCCTAACTCAAGTAGATTTTATCTGCATGTAAATTCTTATTCATAAAAACTATTTTGATCTGTTATTTTACATTTTCAACAATTTGTAGGCCATAATACAATGAGAACTCGAATGATATCTTGCATTTCTTATGGTAACTATCCTGAAAGTGTAGCAGGGCTTTTCATGTTGTTAAGGCCTTTATTGTAAAATCTTCAGCCTCTTGCAAGAGAACAGGATGTATTCTTCTTAAATGTCCTGTTATTTCAATGCATTCCTCCACTGATCAGTAAAATGCTTCTAAAGCAGTTGAAGCAATAATAAGTTAACCTATGTTAACTTAAGGGAATGTTTCTATAGGGAATGTTAGTGTTCCCAAATGATCAACAATTAAACACCAGAACCATCACAAAAGAAAGAATTGAGCACCTTATTTTGGTCTGGATAGAACTGTTCCACCACTCACCAAACCAAAGTTATCTTTGCAGGTGTACAGATCTGACCCATGTCTCTCGAACATTTCAGGTGGTTAACTCACTGTTAGTCCTTGCCAAGGACATCAGAGCGTTTTGGTTCTCTGGATCAGGCTTAGACATGATGATTAAGATAACAAGGCGAAACTACCCTATACACGAAGGATTCTCCATGGTGTGCATGGAGGAAAGCTGAAACAAAATCTAAGAGGGGGCTTTACTAAAATAGACAAAAGTTGCACACCAAATGATGCAAACAAAAACACACTGAACACAACCGAACATTGAAAAGGTGATCAGTTCTTTCAGACCAGATCGTGCAAATCTTTGTTTTAGTCCTAACTTTTGGACTCAGTTGCTGAAGGAGTTCTCCTGGGTGAGGAGACATCAGGTGAGAATGGCAAATCAATTAAAAATGCACTTGGGGTAACATGGAAATTATGTAGTAAGTTTTGTAGTAAGTTTTGTAAGCTTTTAGCTTGTAATAAACACTCAGTATTATTTTTGCCTGAAACACCTCCTTTACACATCAGAAAGAATCCTTAGTTCCAAATCAATCTGTTGCTTTAGCCATAATAACTATCTCATAACTGAGACTGCTTTCACATTTCAGTAATTAAAAACATGTAATTATTCCATTGAATTAAAGACAGGTTCACCTTTAAAGTTTATCGAATTAATCAATATTCAAAGTATACAGTCAATTATGGATAAAGTTGAAGTTTTCTGGATTTCAAAACTGGCAACTTTAAATTTTTATTTTTGTTCACTTCCATTTATGAGGAGCTTAAACAGGTGCTGTCAAGCATCTGCTACAAACAATTTGACCATTGCAACTTAGTAAGGTCATATGCTTTTTTTATTTTGGTTATTTTTGCGCCCACTCACAGATATAAGCAGATTTCTTGACTATACTTAAGGAACATTTTAAAGACACTTAATAGGAGGAGGGCAAGCCTCACTACACAGTCCATCTTTATTCATAAATTTCAAGGGTCAAATATCCCCACTGATGAAATCTGGTTCTGGTTCTTGTATGTAGACTGTGTCTACATCCTACGTACATACACACACAGTATGTGAGGCAGTTTTTGTCGAAAGTAAAGTACATCTTCTTTCTGTTTTATGGGTTAATACAAAATAATAAAATATATACAAATTATATTAAATCCTAATATCAGTCCACTACAACCTCAAGCGAAGAACCACAAATTGAATTTTGTGTTGTATCATTAACAAAAGCGGCCAAAAACATAATGAGTTTGTAAAAATGGATTATATTTCATGGTTCAGAAGCTTGTAGCAGAATAACAGCCTAAAGTAATAGTAAAAGTCAGAAATGGTGTTTGAAGTTTGTAGAAATACATTTTTGCTTATCTCTTAAGGAGCTGTCACAGCATCTCTCTTGGTTTGGACTCTAGGTATTTATGGGGCTAATGAAACATCTTGATTCTTTTCTTTTTCAGCCATTCTGGAGTGGATTTGCAGCTGTTTTTACTGTCCTGTTTCCTGGTTTTAGCCTAACTTTAGCTCTGACAATGGTATCCTTTGCGTTGCACTCTGTGACCTCGGTTTGAACTTGCAGGAAGCTCTAAATCCAGGAAATCTGGGAACTGTCTTGGAAGCTTTCTTCTTGTGAATAATCTTCATCACTGCATACTTATGATGTAATCATACAGCAAATAAACAAATTATTTTATGACAATTCTCTGAGTAATGGACAGAAAACATAACCTCTCTAAGATCTTTGGTGATGTTTTTTCTTGTTTTATGGGGTGATGGTGGCAACAGTGGTAGGAGTTTATCCTGTAACCAGTTGCCAGTTCGAACCACTGCTCCATCTGTCTCAG
Organism: Anableps anableps; assembly: GCA_014839685.1. Taxonomy (NCBI): domain Eukaryota; kingdom Metazoa; phylum Chordata; class Actinopteri; order Cyprinodontiformes; family Anablepidae; genus Anableps; species Anableps anableps. Next base: position 21,980,279 of record CM026071.1, read on the forward strand.
TCGTTGTGTCCCTGGGCAAAACGCTTCACCCGCCTTGCCTGCTGCTGGTGGTCAGAGGGCCTGGAGGCACCGGTGCATGGCAGCCTTGCTTCCGTCAGACTGTTTCAGGGCAACTGTGGCTACAATGTAGCTCACCACCATCAGCGTGTGAAGAGGTGAATGACTGACTGTAGTGTGAAGTGCTTGGGGTCCTCTGGAGTTGATAAAGCACAATACAAGTACAGGCCATTTACCATTTTACCTTTTAAATAAACTATTCTCAGACCAAATAAATAATTAAACCTAAAACTACAGATGATAAAGTTTATTAGATCAGCACAACTTGCCTTCTACATATGCCTTAAATTCCTTTGGAAATATCAAATTTGCACCTAGTATTCTGACTATGCAGTCAATGTTAATTTTCCGCTAAATGAATAAAGACACTGCATTTCAATACTTTGTAACTACATGAATATTTTTCATTATAATCTGATAAGTAAAGCCACAGTACAAGTGCTTACGAGAATGAACATGTTCTCAGAAACATATCAGATGCTGTAATGAAACTTTTCCCCCTCATGTACCTTGTTTAAATAACCATTTTCAATTCAAACCTCTATTTACAAAAAATTATTTATCAATGCATTGATATGTTTATTTGAATAGGACATCCAAACACCATTCCAGCTGTGTTAAGCTTTGTGTCCTCTTTTGTGTGTGTTTATCAGGTACCCTTGTTATATAACTCATTGTGCAGTGGCTTCGCATTAATTCTGTTGCAGTAACAGCCTCAAGGGCACAACAACCAGCCATCCTCCTCATTCTCCTGGCTGTAGAAAAAACCCACCCTGCTGTTTATCTCCTTCTGGTTCTTGATCAAGATGTCAGTCAACATTTATCTGTGCTCACATCTCTGCTGCCATCCAACAAATTTGACTCACCACTTCACTTGTAAAAAGAATGGAGCACTACTTTCACTGATTGGTGTTACATAAACCCTACTCCTCCCATATGTCTGACATAACAAAATTTCCCAGATAATGTGGGTTTAGTTGTAATTTTGAAGTATCCCATAAAGCATATTTATTGGAAAGGTATCTGTATCATAGTTTTTCATGATAAGCAGCAACAAACCAGACGCAAATCCATGCTTTGTTGGATTTTGTTTTGAGCATAAACAAGTGTCTGTTTTGCATCTTGTACTTTTATTAAGTTAGTGGTGTTGGCAGACAGACATTTGTGGGAGAGCTGTGTTGATTTTCAATCACTCTGCAATCAGACGGATTGTATGGTGTTAGCAGGTTTAAGGTGATCGTCAAACAGAAGCGTGTGTGTGGTGTGTGTGTGTGAGTGTGTGTGTGTGTGTGTGTGTGTGTGTGTTTGTGTGTGTGTGTAGTGCTATGTCAAGTGTCTGCCCAAAAAAGCTTGTCCCAAAATCGCTTTTTGTCTTTGGCCCTGCACAAACTGGTTTCATAATGAGCTTATATAAACAGGAACACAAGCAGAATTGCACACATCATTGCACACTGCACATCCTGCCTATTATAAAACCACACTGACATCAACTGAGAGGGGATTTAATTAAATGAGCATCATTTCATGTAAGCGTTTCATCGGACGCAAACTGTAACTTTTTATTTTATTTAAAATAGTCAAATGCAAAACACTCAGAGTGGGTTTCCAGCAAAAGAAGTAAAGCTACAGTAAATCAAATAAGCTTTAACCATCGAATCCAAATATTCTCAGTATGTTATGCAACAGATTTGACAAATTGTTCAAAATGCTTCCAAAAAACAGTTCAAGTTAAGTAATATTTGGGGTTGGGGGATTGGAGGGGTGGACATGCACTGATTGCTTTAATAAAGCTGAAGTCATGTCCTGCCATCGTTCATCCATCAGGGTATTTTCAAGTCCACACTTTGTCTCTCTTTCTTACCTGACACAGCCTCTCTGCCTGGCTTACCTTTACCTGCTTAGCTGCCAGCTTTCTGCAGCTGCCAAGCGTGATGTTGACACAGACGGAGATGTATGACATTATAAGTATTGTTACTGTGGGGTTTTTTTGAGTTTGTAAAGGCAATCTGCTCCATTATACTTAGTCATGCTTGCACAAAGCTTGGACAATCCAGACTTGTAAAGACAAACACATCTAGTTTTTCTGCTGTTGCTGTGTGCCTTCTTGTGATTGCGAAAGGAAATGAAGTAACATCTTACAGAATATTTTTATGTAATAGTTGATCTGCTTAATGTTTTTTTTTTTAAATGTTCATGTGTGTAATCGTGTTTTTGTGTGAAGATGCCTGTGGGTGGGAGGGTGGGAAGTGTGGATGGTGGAGTGTTCTTCTCTTCCTGAGAAGAGAGAACTGTGTGTCTCTCCCCTCATTAATACCATGTGGAGCTCTGAGTAGTGGCGGACCTGCCGCTGTGCTTCCTGGCAAAGTTTTTCAAATACAAGTCAGCAGTGCACAACTGGTCTGAACTGGTGCAGGGACAGAAGGAGGGTGATATGTGGGGATTTTTGAGCACTTTCAGAACAACTTAGGTAAGAAAACAGAGTGAAGGTTAAACAAAAAAGCCTTTGGTGTGTGCAGTTGAGGTAAATCTGCTGCAGAAAGAGATTATTCATAAGTTTCTCTGAAGGAAGCCAGCAGACGTTTTTTTAATTATGCTGAAAGAAAAGGGCCCACTGCTTACTTTAAGTTTAATGTGATACTTGCAAATGATCAGATATCAACAGAGATTGTGAAATCTATCGGATGGAGGAACAAGCTCAATAAACAGTGTGTTTTCAAGTTCAACGGATGAGAATTAAAAGAGATTTCCTCCAACAAATTACCCAAATGAGTGCAGTGGAATGTTGAATCAATGTAAGAACTCCACGACTGGTTTGGCTCATTGGTCCCCAAATCACTTGACAGTATGGGCATTGCCTGGCCACCTAAGTGCTTTTGTTCATTCATGTTGGCGAAGAACAGCAAATGAGATCCCTCTCCTGCTGTGATTCATGCACTAAACTCACAACAGCTGTGTAGGATCATGCAACAAAAACACTGGACCCTCAGTTTTGTATATTTGCCTCAGAAGCAAGAATTCCCCCTCTATCCCTGCAGACATGTATTCTGTTTTCTGCAAACTAAACCTTGTGATATTATTATATTATTTGCACAACATACTGTATCACTTTGCACCCCCTACTACACTCTCCATCCCCTACCAATGCACAGAGTAAATTATTATCTTTCCTGGCATTCTTTAATATTTCTCTGCAGTCTTGCCTTTCAGTCTCTCCTGCAATAGTCATAAGAGTCCAGTAAATGTAAAACAGGAAGTCAATGGTAAATTGTTGAGCGTCCATTATAAGTTCAACCCAGAGACCTGTAAAACATTGCATACCAACACCTCTGTTTGAGCTGGTAAGTAGAAGCACAATAGATTTAGTAAGAAACTTTAAAAATGTACAACAACCCACTATGCTTGCTTGGTTCAGATATTGAATGAGGGAAAGAATGTATTTCTTTAAAATTGTTATGTTATAAAATGTCATTTTGAACCTGAGTGCCACACTGAGCACAAAGCAATGTTGCTTTCTTCTATATGGCGAACAGAATCACGTGACTGTAACTTAGAGTCATTCATTCACTGTCCTGATTATTTATTCCTCAGATCTCTGGAAGACTTGGATCTGTCCCACAACCGCTTCACTTCCATCCCCATGAATCTGCCTCGCTTTCTCCGTAAGCTGATCCTGCAGCACAACAGCATACGTCACATCCCTGCCTTCACGTTCCGTCCACATGCGTGCGGCTTGCAGTCCCTTCATCTGTCGCACAATGAACTTAGCACTGAGGGTGTAGAGCAGCATTCCTTCGTTGGAACATATCGCTCCATGCGGGAGCTCATACTTGACAACAACAGACTGCAAGATATCCCCAGATGTGTCAGGCCAGTTTAAGAACCCTGCAGGTCCTGAGACTGGAAAACAATCAGATCAGGTAAAGAAGCGTTTAAAATCTTTTTGAAATAGTTTTTCTTCCCTGAACAATCTTTACCTAAAGATCTGTATTTTGTGGTTTCAGCCAGGTGAGGCAGTGGGCAGTGTGGCCACCCCTCGTAACTCTGAGTCCACCTTGGCTTCTGTCCACCTGGAATATAATCTTCTGGAAGAGGAAGCAATTTCCTCGAAGGCTTTCTCCTGTGTCACTGTAAAACACGGACTGGTCCTCTATCCACAGCAAGGCAAACGTATATGAACTAATACACATGCCTTGCTGTGCATAAGCATGACAAACAGCAATACAGCGCTCTCCAGTTTCTGTCATTTTTGTCATCTTTATAGTCACCATGGTATCAGAAAAAGTTTGTAGAAAATCACATTCAAGACTTAATTAGCTTTGCACGCAATAAAGAAAATATGAAACTCACTCAGTGACAGGATTTTTACTCTTTTGCACAATACATTTAACTGGAGTTCACGATTGCTAAAAATCACAGGGTAACTCGGTCTTAGCCTCAAGCTGCTTTGGGAATTTTACTACTTAGAACAATTAAAATGTCTCCAGAGTAGTTCTGAGGTCCTTGCAAGAGGAGTCTTTAATCAGGTAGAATTAAACTAAGGGTGTGGTGTGGACAGAGATGCAGCCTGAAGCAATTTAAGCTTGGGTGTCCAAAAAAAGTCCATTGTGATTTTAAAAGGCTCCACTGTGTGGACAAGTGGGAACATCACATTGGTTTCCTATTTCCACATGAGCTCAGAACATCAAGCAAACTAACAAAAGAAAAAAAAAGAAACTACCGACTGCAACAAAAACAATACACAAAATTAATGTTCAGGTGTAGACTGGTCAAAGTGCTGACTTTAATTAGCATCATTTTAAACAAGCCATTCATGCTCCAAAACCTATCCAAAGCAGCTGAATTAAAACAGAAGTGTGTACCAAAATTACTTCACAGTGATCAAAGTCTTATTAAATAAAATCATCATCTAAAAACAGCAAAAACATATTAAAATTTGCAAAATTAAAAAGGTGCGTGGAACTTGAATAACAGCTGAATTGTGTTTGAACAACCACAAATCAACCATTGTCCTAAGAAAGTCTCTAAACCTTTCTTAGGAGTGAAAATGATGAGAGTAATAGACGATATCAGGTTTAACACAATTGCTGCATTTTCATTAACCTTGAAATTGCACAAATTGAAATAACGAAAATAAATTCGCCAAATAGAAACACGCCATTTTTGAAAAAATCTCCTTTTTTGAGAAAAAGTTTTGACACTAGGATGAATTGGTTTATTTTGGCAAACTTCAATGGAAACACATTTTCACATCACACGAGTCACATGATCAACAACCGGATGTTGCCACATGCGCAAACCATGAAGAAGAAAAAAAACACGAAGAAGATGACAACAGGAAGTAGTTGGAGGATCATGGTGCAGCATGTTTTTAATGACTTTTCATGTGAACAAGGTTACTCACATGTGATTTTTATTGAACTTATTATTTAATGGAAGCACTGCAATCGCAAAATTGTGTTTTTTCAACCCTGACAGAAAATTGACAAAGATTTGCGCACCTTTATAATGAAAACACAGCTGGTGAGACATGAGCAGGAGATGAGGAGAAGATCTAACACCAAGAATGAAGGTAAAGCAAGGAGGACCAGATGTTAGATCACATTCAGAGCTCTTTTTCCACAAGGATATGGAAACCACCGGTGCTCTTTTGCCCAACTAACCTTCTTTGAAATATCACCCACTAGATCGCATTATCCTTTGGGGTTTTTTTGCTCTCCTTTAGTACGTTTTAACTCTCCTTATTTCCTAGTACAGACATGTCTGTTTGAAAGTACGAAAAATTTTTGGAAGGAGTGTGGACTGAATAGGTCATACGGATATCCAGTTTGTGTTTGGCTGATTTACATCACTGTATCATAAAATCATGAGAATAATAGCAAAAAAACCCCCCCCAAAAAACCAACCAAAATAAATAAATAAATATTTTGGACATCTTATTTAAGTTTGAGTCATTCAAACTTATTGCCAGGGTAATCTTTTGTTTAATCACTAAATCCTTTCGAAGATGGGGGACACACATTTCACAGTATATCACTCAGAGTAATAAATAAAAAATATGACATATTGTTGAGTCATGTTCAAGTAAAGATTTACAGATGGTGCTTTTACAATGTAAACTACAATGACTAAAGTACAGAGCTGAGTTTCTGGGGCTCTAAATGAAGACCAGAAGGTCTCTTGCAGATGTTTCTGTTACATATTAAAAATGAGTGAAGAAGGCAGATGGCAACATGAACAATGTTCTGCCTGTATGTTTTAAATATGTTATAGGAGCAGACAATTGCACATGAAGTCTTCTTCTTCTGTGCTTGGGCATGTAATCACATGTTAGGTCTTTGCTGTAGTCTTGTGCGTTTGGTGCAGTCTCCAGTCTGTATAATTGTACTGTCATTTAGTAAATGGTATACTACTGTCTAAGAAACTCCACATTTGCTTTTTTTCCCTGCATTTCTATAGCACTTCTTGTTGAGATTAAATTTTCTTTGGCATTTCTGCACAAATACATACTTTAATGCTTGGAGTAAACATTTAAAGCTCCCATCACAGCTTGGTATAGGTGGAATTTTAATTTCTGTCATGTTTGACACATCAAATGCTCTCCATTATAATGTATGTGACATATTACTAAACTGCTAAGCGCACAACAGATGTTTTGCATCATGTCGGGACAAAGCCAGATCCCATTTGTGAGTGGTTGACCGAAGAGCAGTGTCAGGCTTCTCTTCTCCAGCATACTGTCTGTTTTGCTCCAAGACAGCAGCTTCCTGTGTTTGTTATTGGATTAGAGGGGGTGCTAGCTGATAAAATAAAAAGTACCAGAAGACATGGAGAACAAACAGCCAAAGAATCCTCTCTCTGATGAAGATGGTTACAAGGAACGAACTGATTTTTTGAGATAAGGTAAAGGAGGCTAGTTTACGGATATGGCATTAAACTTCAACGAAAAGGATCAAGTACAGTTGTAACAAGATAGTGATAAATATAACAATAGTGGCATAACTGTTTATTTTTGTTGTTTTCTGCCTGAAATTAAATTACTTTTCCTGGTTGCAACACCTGAAACCCACTGCTTCCGTGTGACATCATAGGAAAAAAACATAGAACAAATAAGGCAACACTGAATTGTGGACCTCTATAAATCTGCTTCATCCAATACCCAGATGCCTGAAGGTACCACTGCTCAGGAAGGAAACAGGTTCTATGTCCCCGATATGAACAAGTTTTGGTGTGAAACACATTTATCAACATTTAAACAAAAGCTAAAGACCTTTTGAAGACACTGTCGTAAGCTGGAAAGAGAGTTTCACAATACACAGTGAAACAAATCTTATACCAGCATGGGCTGAAAGACCACTCAATGAGGAAGAAGCCATTTCTCCAAAAGCAGCATAAAAAAACCAAAAAACAAACAAACTAAAAAACAGATTCAGTTTATAAACAAATTCATGGACAAGAACATTAATTTGTGTTGACATCTTCTTTGGTAAGAGGAATATGAAATTAAAGTGTTTGGTTGTAATGACCATTTTTACATTTGGAGGAAAAAGAGAGAAACTTGGAGACCTGAGAGCGACATTTCAACCAGGAAGAATGGGGCTGACGTCTTGTGTGAGTGTTTTGCAGCAAGAGGGTCTGGTGCACTTCATAAAATAGATGAATTCATGAGGAAATGACAACCATCAAAGCAATATCTCGAGACATTTGGGAGGAAGATAAAGTTTATACAGAAATGGGCCTTCCAAACTGGCGATTACCCAAAGCAATACCACCAAATTAGTTACAAAGTGGTTTATAGGAACAAGTCAATATTTTAGAGTGGCCATCACACAGCTCTGATCTCAGACCAACAGAAAATGAATGGGTAGAGCTAAAAAGGTGTGTGTAAGTAGAGTGGCAGATGTGTCTCTGCTTCAGTACACCTGAGTCAAACATCTAGGTCATTGGCAGGACTTTGGAGAAATTGACTGAACACTGCTGAGGTAATTCAGCCATTTGATTCATGTGTATTGGACCAGAGAGACATCGAAAAGTTACTGGACACCGGCCCTCGAGGTCTGGACTCCTTTTCTGTATTATAGTTTTCTAAACTAGCTCGCTGCCATTACTGTATGTATTGCACTAGTGTTTCTGTGTGTGTTGGCTCTTGCATGTGTGCATGCATATTGATAATTGGGTCTGCTTATAATTCAAACATTTCTTTTCCTTTTATGTTTACTCATCCTCATCCAAGGTGTCATGGCTTGCAAGGTTTACTACTGAAATTTTCCTGTTAATGTTGGATGAAAAGATTCTTACTCCTGCACACATATAGTCTTACACACACACACACACACACACACACACACACATTCTTTCCTTGCTTTTTTGCACTTTTCATTTCTAACTTCCAAAACATTTCAAGTGTTTAAAAAATGTTCAAAAAGTTGAAAAATAAAATTATTTATATCTTAAAGTTATCATTGTGTGGAAACAATTATAATACAATATATATTACAAATGATCATGCTCAACCAAAATGACAAAAATAGCCCCAAAACACATTGATTCTAATGCAGGTCATTTTTGACCCACTTATGGAAGAGTCTAAGGTCCAGTCACTCATGCATCTAAGGTTTCATAAGCAATTCTACCAAATACTAACAAGATGTATGTAAACTTCTGAAGTTGAAGGAAAAATGATCAAAGAAATGATCAAAAAAAATTCTCGTTTTCATTATTCTGGTATTTCGAAACTAGAAATATAATGCCAATCCTAACTGACTTAAAACTGAAACAGTATGTTTTAATGTCAGACAGTGTAAAAGAAACAGATTGTGCTCTATTTCTATGTTGTATGTAAAAATCTGGTTTTAACTGTATTTACTGTATTTAGGGCTAACATGTGTGCTTGCTGTAAAGTGCTCACAAAGCAGTCATTTTGCCATTCGCACTCAACAAATCCCAACACAGACCATGAATCAAACATGCAAATCTTGATACTTCCTTCTCCTTGCCTTGAATAGAAAACACGCACAACAAGGCAGCACCCATGCAAGACAAAGCAAGTGGGTGCACTGATCTCTAAAGACACGTTAGCTGCTCTGTGTTACAGGGCAAAATGAGTTTAATTTGAATGCCAAGCCCTCTAGCTACAGACCAACACCATAATCAAGTGAACCACAGCGGGATGCAGACAGGCCCAGTGAAAGACTTGCATCCACATTCTCTCCCAAAAGAGAGAAGGAGAGGAAGCTGAGAAAAATGGAATATCATCTGCAAAAGGGTTTATCAGACGTTTGGCCAGTGCCATCAACCCCCACGGGGCATTGATCTGGCCTGCATATCTCTACAGAAAAAGAAAATACATATATGTAGATCAAAACACAGCTAACTGTGTCTGTATCTGCTTCCATGGATGGTAATAAATGTCTTATTGATTGCACTCTAGCATACAAGTAGTAGTGATTCAAGGGGTGTGCATAAATATCTAAACTTTCGTGTGACAGTGTTTACATGAGGCCTTGAAAAGTTCCCAGATGGAATGGCTTGGCAATTCTTCCTTTGCCTCACTCTGGGTACTAGGAATACACAGAGATAGAAAGTCAGAGAGCCAGGGAAAAATAGCCCGAAAAAAAAAAAATAAATTTAATAGAAAACTGTGAAAACAGAAAAAAAAATTAAGTTATATAAAAACTGAGAATTACCCTTCCAGAATAAGTTTTCTTCTGCAACCTCCCTTGAAGATCACCCTGGAAGTCTGTTGTGAAAGACCTTCAGCAGGCCAGCTGTATAAAAGCAAAAATCATCTCTTTATAAAATCAGTTTATCCTTGAAAAAATCTGTGCTCTACAGTGATCAGAGTTGGGGGGTGGGGAGGGGGTGGTAGTACCTCTGTGAAGAACACTTCAAATTGTAACCTTGAGGTGTAAAGTTTATGATGAGGGTTTCCATCTCGTCAGTTATTTCAACTGTCTTCCATATTTCAATATAAATCAGAGACGGACATTACATAAGCAAACTAGGCTGCTGCTTGGGGGCACTGGGGCAGCAGGGGGCACTGAAGAGCACTTGATGTCTCAAACAGAATTTAGATCTCAAAACTTGAAAAATTTGAACTTACGTTTATCAAAATCTTAAATGTTTTATGAATGGAAAAAAAAGTCATAATTTGTTTTCAAAATGTGGGATGTAAATTTCCTCAATTCAAATGAACTGACAAAATATATTGCTGTATTGTGGACACAACTGCCAGACAAAATAAGTAAGGCAGAAAATCTACTTTTTCTCCTCATTTGCAGTGCTGTCATTTCAAATAAATATAGTTTTCCCTGCATTAACAGTCTTACCAGCTTTGAACATCTGGAGATAGAAATTTTAGTCCATTCTTTGCAAAACAGCTCAAGCTCAATCAGACAGGATGAGGAGCATCTGTTAATAGCAATTTTTAACTCTTGGCATATATTTGCTATCCAGATTAGGTCGGGCTTTGACTGAACCTATGCAATACACCATTTTCTTCAACCAAACCCAGCTAAAAACTGAGCCTTTACATCTTCTAACAGATTTCCTCGTAGGATTGCCTTGTATTTAGATCCATCCATCACCACATGAACTCGGAACAGTTTCCCTGTCCATGCTGAAGGAAAAGCATCCCCATAGTATGATGCTGCCACCATCAAGTGTCAGGGTTGTGATGGTGTGTTGTGCGTGGTGCTGTTAGTTTTGCTCCACAGATAGTGGTTCTCATGTAGGCTCTTTTGTTTAGATTTGGTTTCCCCTGACCAGAGCAGTTTCTTCCACATGTTTGGATTCTCTCCTCATTGCTTGAGGGAAACTTTAAATGTAACCTCCACAACCCTATCTCTTACCTGTCTGCTGTGTTCCCTGGCTTTCATGATGCCATTTGTTCTTCAGTGTTCTCAAACCTTACATGCCTTCACAACTGGATTTATTCTGAGTTTAAATTACATAGCTGGCTTCTAAAAACAATTGTTTGCTCTGTATTTTATATAGTGTAGACAGAGTAAAGTAACTTTCCATTTCCACTTTTTAAATGTTTGATCATTTGCAAAAGACAAATTTTCAGGAGAAGAAAATTATTTATGGCCACCTAGAAGGGTGATTGAAGAACTCAAGATCTGCTTAATTATGCGTTTTGCTAAATAATTTTCTCAGCTTCCTGCTCTTCCCCACCCAAAAAGGGAGAAAGGAGGCTGGCTTGTTAACTTTATGGGCTCGACTCTCCAGACACGCAGTCATTCCCCGGACTGCGACGCACACGCGGTGGTCTGACACGTTTCCCAGAGGAGCACAGTGCTGGAGAGGAACTGCGGCTGGATGTGAGAGGGAGACGCCGCAATTATCCCTAAATGTGATGAAAGTATAGCAGCTCGTCTTAAATCTTCTGAGGGAGAGAAACAAATAACACAAAAGGGAGAAAAACTCCTTAATCCCGTTTTTTTTTTCGGAGTTAATATCTTATTTCTTCAAAAAGGTAGGGAGTCTGGTTACTTTATACGCTTGCTGAAGTAGTTTGATTTTATTTAGATCGGGCAATTAATCTTGACTAGTTAGCTTTGGTATTCTACTCATTCTTTCATTCTTAACAAAGATTTTTTTTTTATTTATGTATTTCTTTATTTTCAATGTAGGCTACATTTTAATGTTATTCGTGCTAAAGAGAGCAATCAACTTTATTAACACAAATCTAGGTGTATATAGCCAACATCTAGTGAACTGGGAGCTCCTATTGGAAAAGAAAAGAAAAGAAATTGATTGTACAGATATTCCACTCAACCTGTTACACTTTGTGGTGCACATCAAATGGACACTTTTCTACACGGACACTAGATGGCGCAAATAATCTCCACTCACCTCAAAGGCTATAACAATTTAGCAGTATTTCCACTTTCTAACGTCTATCCCTCAATCAAGACACCTTTACAACCCAGTAAGCCCTGAATGCAACGGATTTACAAGGTACAACATGCAACTCATTCTACAAGACAGTCCTGCACTCATAGCTAGTTGTCATTTTGTTGTGGTGTGTTTCAGTGGACCAAATACCAATTGGAAAAAACAGCTCATGGATGAAGAAGTTTGTCTGTTTGTTGACTGTGTTTTTATTGTCGTTAAAAACTGTTTTTATGAAACTGGATCCTTAGACTGTATAAGGCCAAACAGCACCATGTCAGACAGTGGAAATTGATGGTGTGATGTTTGGATTTCCTGACCTTCCTCCCTCCCTGCCTATTAGCCAGTCTGTGGGTCAACCACTGTGTACCTGCCAGTCTGTGTGTTCTCTGACTCCCATGTCTGTGCATGACCCTGTTTTAATTATGTTATATTCTCTCTATGTTCTGCTCCATATTTATACTATTGAAGGCTGAGCTGTATATCATTGTGTTTCAACCTGCAGCCAAACAGTGCTTTTATTTAAATTTTTCTTTCAGAGAGCATCATTTCTTTAAAATCTATACCCTTTGAGCGAGACCTATCTGCCCACAGGTGTGTCTCTTCAGGTCAGTTGTTTCTCTGCTGTTGAGAGATTTGGCCGTCCTTTTGTGTCTCTGCGTTGATCTTTTCTCAACTCAGCTTTATTTGGGCCTCATCTCAGCAACACCGCACAGCTTGCCACCACATCGAAGCGTGGCGGCACGAGAGAAGCTGCCAAGCAGTTCCTTTTTTTAGGCACAGAAGTCACCAAATTACAGTCGCTGGTGCAGTTAATTCCACCCGAGTGAGCTTACCGGACCCGCCTAGCAGTAACTGCCTTCATGTCAGAGGAGGACAGGAATTAGGCATTGCTCAGAGGAAAGCTTGGCACAATGAAGTGAAGGAAGTTGAGTCAAGTAGCCAGATCGTTTTCCATAGATTATTTGTGAACCACATATTTTTATGTATAGCACATAAAGTAGTTGGCTTACCACAGGCAAAATACTTGTGTAAGTTTTGCTATTTATGTTTTTTAAGTCAGAGTTTGTTGCAGCTTGGATCAAGTTCAGAAAAACATTACCCTGAATGAAAACACTGATTATATCCTTGCATTGCTGTACCAACCAGTGTATAATATTTCACACTCAGTCAGCACTAAGATCAGTTTAAGCAACCATGTGATTTTAATCGGCACTCAGTGTTGATGTGGAAGCTGCCAATACAGCAGCTATTAGGTGCCAGGCTGGCACTTGGGAAGCCCCCCCCCCTCCAGGCTCACCTTAGCTTGCCTGTAAAAACAGCATTTATTATAAGGTAGGATTAAAGGACGGACTGTTGAATGTTTTGATCAGAATTGTCACGTCTGCCACGTCCACCTGTACAGACCACAGAGACAACATTCTTATAGAACTGATGGTGTTATAAGCATACTGTATTGTTTTCCTTTTAGAAGTTTTAAATGAGAGTAAACTGAAGAAACTCAGGTGACTTCAAGCATGCAAGGAGCTGTCATTTGAATGTGAATCTTGTGAAGTGCCCATGATATGACTGAAACACAAAGCTAATCTCAGACACATAACCTTAAAAATATTATTAAGATGGTACATTTAAAAAAAAATAAATTAATCAATACATTTATTCTTGAACTCTCTTTGCCTGTCTCAGCTGCTGTGTACAGAAGTAAACTACTGACATTTGTATGTACCTAAACAGGTTTCCAGTTTCCCTTGGCTGTTAAGACTGCATCAAGGAGCTTCAGTTGTTTCTCTGAAGGAGGAGGAGAAAGATGCATGCAGCTTCCATTAACTGATTCATCATTGCTTTGGGAAACTTTCCTTCTTTCTTATATTGATGGAAAATAGTCAATGTACAGTGCAATGGCCAGCTTCAATGCATGCTTAGGTACTTCTAAATAGATGTAAATGTGACTGGCTTTATTTAATATTTTTCAAGTGAATAATTAAAAAAAAAAAAAAGATATAATACAGTTAACAGGTATGTTAACAAGTATTTTCCTGAACTTTCTAGGAGATTACCAAATACTTTGACCTGAAACGTTTCCAGAACTTACCAGGTACTTCCAAGGTACTTTCTGGATCTTATTAGGTTCTCTCTGGGATTTCTTTTGGAGATTACTGATTACTTTCCCATAAATTACTGGGAACATTCATTTATTGTTCATGGAACTTTATGGTTACAGTCTTGGAACTTACAAGATACTTTCCTGTAACATCAAGATTCCTTTCTGGAGCTTACCAATCCTTTTCCAGGAACTTACTGGTTACGCTCCCGGGTACTGGTGGTTACTTTTCCAAAATTTCCTGGGTTCTTTCAGGAGCCAGGCTATATGATGAAGTGGGTTTTAATAGGGTACTTTCCCAGAAGGTATTAAGTACTTCCTGGGACTCATTAAGTGTTATGCAGGAATGGGGATTGATAAGAATTTATTGATACCGATTCTATTATCAATATCACTTATTAATTTGATTCCTGATTGAGTCTCCTATCGATTGTCATTGAGTTAGGAAATAAACTCCTTAATTCAAAAAATGCACCATGTTGTAGTCGATTAAAACAAATTTAAAGCTGGCTTAAAAAATAAGAATCCCTCTGTCAATTGAACATTTTAACATGAAATTCAAGTTTTTGCACATCAAGAGTTTTTGTGCAGACAAATCTTCATGTTTGCTTTTTCAGGAGGGATCTTTCAAGACTTAAGGTGTGTTCAGCTGTGGAAAACACCCTCTCAGATGTTATCTATTTTCATCTCTGTCATTTTACTCTTCCCTGCCTTGATGAAAGAGGTAGCTATAACAGTGTGAGAGCTTATCTTTGAGCCAGCCTCACTCTGGCTGTCCTCGTCAACTGCAGTCATATTCAATAAATTGAAAAATTGATGAAAAGTTCATGTATTTTCGTAACTCAGCTCAAAAGTTAAACACAATATATAGCTTAATTCCACACAGACAGATGTTTTAAAGTTTTTTATTAATGATAATGTTTTCTTGCTCACAGCTATTGAAAACATGACATTTAAGATTAGAGTATTACATCAGATCAATAAAAAACATTCTTAATGCAGAAATTTGTGTCTAATGAAAAATGTTTTATACCTGCTTAAAGGTTATTTTCAAAAGGTGCTTTTAATCTGACAAACGAGCCTCATCAGAACCCATATTCAAATTTACTGAATATGACTGTAAATGTTAATATGAGATGAAGATTTTGCATTAATTGCATTAATATAGTAATGGCAGGAGATGCAGTGCTTGAAGACCCCCCTCCACCCTCCAATCGAGAGTCACTGCCATGCTAAAAAACTCGTCAGACATTTTACAATTGTACAAATCTGCGTGCTTGTGGTCAACTGTTTGAGGATGTTGGAGGTATTTCATCCTTTTATTGTGATTAAAGCTCTGCACATGTTGCAATTGGCCCTAGTATAATGTTTTTTTATGAAATGTAACCATACTTTGGAGCGCTTCTGCTGCGACACCATCTTGAATATTTTCTAAATCAAAATGCAGAGCGTGTACAATATGTCATCACGTAAATGCGTCACACATTACTGGAACCAACAAGTGGAATCGTTAGGCAGGCAGGTTAATGATTCCAAGGAACTGAACTACTGAGAACCGGTGCTCGATTCCCATCCCTAGTGCTATGTACTTTTTAGAACCCATTGGGTGCTTTCCTGGAAGGTACTACGTACTTTAAGGAACCAAGCTGTACTAGAAGGAGACTATATTAAAAAGTAAGCTGAATTAGAAAAAGAACTTTGTACGTTCTGGAAAAGTAACCGGTCAGCTCTATGAAAGATCCAGAAATTACTTACTGGAAGTTACCTGTAGAAATGATCTGGTAATTTCTAAAAGTAACTTCTAAGTTCAGGTAAAGTACTTGAAAGTTCCAGAAAATAACTTTGAAGTTCTGGGAAAGTAAAGGCACTATTGTGTAGAGCTAACCTTTGTCATTGGCCATGCAGCACAGCATTAAGACTGCTGAGATATAACACCTGGGCCTGTATTCACAAAGATTCTCTGAGTCCTCTCAGAGAGCTCCCATCTTAGCCTAAAAATTTCTGCCACGGAGTCCTAGCTGAAGAGTGATACAGTCACTCCGCATCTCTGAGCAAGGAAATGACAGAAATTCCCATTTTAGTGAGGAACTGTGGTTGACCCCATTGCTATATTTGACGATATTTGACACTGTCTTCTAGGGACTGTGATTGGTTTCCTTTTCTTTTACTACTTCTGTTGAATGGCAGTTGGCAAATAACTTAATAGAGGATTACTGCCACAAACTGGTAAGAAGTGTGAACGAAATGTCACCAAACAAAAAAAAAGCTTATATCCTATCCTGTCTAAAAAATAGAGTGTAGCCCGGTAGTTTTTACTTCTTGAGTCGTTCTGAAATAAATCAAAAGGTCTAGTTTTGACTGTGATTGGATGATACACAAAACAAATTAAGACACACACACACAAATAAAAAACCAAATACAACCCCAGTAATCAATTGATAAAAATTTACCAAACATTGAATCTAGACTGGATTAAGAAAAGTGTGTCATGATGATGAAACTATGCAAAATGAAATGAATTGCCACACAGCATCAACATGTTTGATCGCAGCTTATTTACATCCTGATCATTATTGTGATTTGTCACGGCTTTTCACCATACTAGTCATTTTACTATGTCATCTATAATAATAATAATAATAATTATAATAATTATAAATATAATTATTAATTAATAATAATAATTATTATTATCATTAATTATCATAATAATTATTAATTATCATTAATGTGGATGGTCAACTGTCAGCAATTCACTTTGATTGCCTGCTTGTATAAACTTGTTTTTATCTGGCAAAATGACCAACAATATATGGGGGAGTAAAGGATGCAAAAACCAAACAGGACAGAGGAGCAGTGCCTGCTGTTGGGACAGCTCTATCCATTTTATGGAGAATATCACTCCTTCCTGTTGGTCTTTCCACCACTTTCCCTGCTTCCCCCTCGTGCACCGTCCCAGAGGGGTCGAACTGACCCCATTTGTGCCTTCAAGAGTTTTTATTTATTTATTTATTTTATTTTTTCGTGGTTTCGGGAACTGACAAGCAGAGGGGAGACCCCAATTACAGTGTTTTTGCGCAAATCTTTGTCGATTTTCTGCTAATGTTGAACAAACATAATTTCACAATTGCAGTATTTCCATTAAATAAGAATTGAAATTAAAATCACACGTGAATAAGCTTGTTCACACGACAAGTCATTAAAAACATGCCACGCCATGATCCTCCAACTACTTCCTGTTGTCATCTTCATCATGGTTTGCGCCAGTGGCAGCATTCAGTTGTAGATCATGTGACTCGTGTGACGCGAACAAAGTTTTTTCATTGCAGTTTTGCAAAATAAACAAATTTCAATACGGCCAATAAAACAACGTCATCCAAGCTCCAAAACCTTTCCTCAAAAAAGGAGAATTTTCTTGAAAATGAACTTTTTCTATTGAGCAAATTTATTTTTGTAATTTCAATTTACAAGGTTGATGGAAATGCAGCGCCTGTCATTCTACCGTGACATCTGCCTCACGCTCCCTAAGCATCGAGCTGGGACTCCAAGAGGCTTAAGACACTCCTATGCTCACTAAAGGTCCTCCTCACTACTCCTAACATTTTGTCATGTTAGGAGCTCTTTTAAGGCCTATGATGACTTTTGAATAACTTTTATCTTACCAAGGTAAATTTCTGAGAAAAATCTTCGATTCCAGAAATTGTAAGCATTTTCCTAAAATGACATCACTTGGAGCTAGTTTTAGTCTTAGGATTCTTTGTGAATATGGTTCCTGATCTCTCTTTGTGTCTTACTGCCTTAGAGTTGACTCTCTGTACCCAACTCTGGTGTTTGTCCTTTGTAATTCTCCCATTTGACTCCACACCCATCCTTCTGAACACACACATACACACACACTTCCCAGCCCCACACATTATAACAAGGCAAAAATAGCTGCCCATGCATGCATCCATCCATTAAACCATTCATGGCCTTTGGGTGGAAGGAAAGCTGAAGCAACAATAATTAAGATCTTTGCCTTTGGTTTGTTTTCATCAGTGCCGGATGTTTGACAGTTTGCAGCCTAACTGAAGGGAGAGATGAGGAATTCATACGCACAAACACTAGAGCCAGATAAAAGTGGTTATTAGTGCAGCTTGATTGTGGGATGTAGTTTAGTCTTATCATCATGTTGTGTTTATAGCAGCCCTACATGTCAGAAGTGCTGATGAGAGACTGTACTGGTTCACATCTACTTGCTTCCCTCAATCATACCTGGGCCTTCTCCAACTCTTTGTCTGCTATCGGAGCTCTGTAAAGATAGACAAAAACTGCTTCACGAATCAGAGCACTGGTGTCACATTTCTAGATTTACAATGCATAGCTGGAATGACTGGGCAAAGAATAAACTGCTAAAATTGTCAGTATATAAATAACTCTGGTGTATAACCTAGCTTTTTTGTGTCTTTGTATGTTGCATGTCATTATGCAATGTTGACTCTATATGCTCTCCCTGTGTCCTTCTGGCTGCATTCTTCTGGTTAAGCCAAGGCCAGTGGTGTTTTATTTCTTTTCTACAAAATGGTATAATTTGGTAGCTATTTTTATTACAAGGAGCAGCCTGCAGAGGGCCATTTAAGCTTTTGGGCCAGGTTCACATCATGCATGGGCTCTTTGTTTTATTACCTTTAATTCTCCCAAATAATAGCAAGTATTTCTTTGAACAGAGCTGAAATCCCTTTAGCTGCAGAGGATTGCATAAATGGCCTTAAACTGTAATCCAAGGTACGGAAAATAGATAAACTTCTTTGAACAATATATACAGGGAACTGAGCAAAAGCATGCTTAGAATAGGATACCAAACATTTAGCTGTATTTATAGTAAATTGAGGAACAATAAACCATTACAAAAATAAAAAAGGCACATTTAAACATCTGGAAGTAAATGAACCCAGTTCTTCTTGCATCATTCCTCTTTATCATCCATCCTTCCTTCACTCTTGATGCTGATAATAAGAGAAGCTCTTACTGTCGTGTAGCTCGACTCAGATTTCATGTTATATTACAGCATAATTCCCAAACATCACCAAAGTACTGTTTGTGTGGTAGATATTATCTACAAGACTTTCCAGCCAACACACAAGAAATATCACAAAAGATCAGAGGAGGGATTAGCATGACAAGGTTGGAGATTACAGGCTTTCAGATCATCCATGTGTGGGAGGCAGTTTCACTTCATTGGATTAGTCCCAGTGGTCACAGTTCTTGCTGTCCACATCAGTTGGCCAGGTAATAATTGGTTCCTCTATGAACTACTTTTTTGTCTGAATAAAGAGGTTGACTGGATTTATGGGTTTGTAAGGTCACTGCAGGGAAGGCTTAAGAAAGCAAACAAACACAGACACAAACATGTTGAAAGTTCTGGTGACCTTGATTAGTGTGTAGTGAGTGTGTGTGCACACACAACTCTGACATCATGGAGACTGTGTTTCACAATATCCAGACACTTCCTTGCAAGTGAATGGCCGGCTTTGTTGCAAACCTGATTTTAAGGAATAAACCTTTCCATCATTTTAGGTAATGCATTCTCTGCTATCTGATTGGATACTGAGAAAACGACTCACTTTCCTGGGAACATTTGATGGCAGTAGACAGACAGTAAAAATTTGGTGTGGTAGGAGACTTTTTCCCTCGCTGGGTTGTTTTTTGGCAAGTGTGATGGGGGAATAAGTGCACTTCTCTTTTTTAGCCTCCAGCTTGAGTCTGCCTGTGAGGTGTGGTATAAACAGTAGGGGCCTTGTAATTAGGGAGAAGTAGACCATTTCATAATATCCTTTGACCACTTCATTTACTCCACGTCAGTGGCAGGATTTCCCAGTTGGGAGGGTCAAAACGTTTGAAATGAGGCATTGTCTGTATGTTACATCAAATATGTCACCTGTATTTCCATCAAGTTCACAGCCCTCTGCACCTGTAGAAGGTCTAGAAATAAAAAAAACAACTAATTTTTTTTTTACATTTTAGATCAATTGCACCAGTTAGTTTAACCTTTTCCAAAAATGTGCACCTTGATAGAAAATATAATCACTTCATTCCTAACTTGACTTTTTAATTTTGACTTCTTTGCCTCTTTTTCAACCAATAGCTTTTTTCCAAACAGCATGATCATGCTTTACCTTCCCTATGTTTAGAGTGTGTATGAAACACCTCTCTGCACATTTCAATAAAAATTAACATGCACCAAAAGCCTATAAAGTAAAACAAAAGTTACTGAAGTGTAGTGTATATGTAAGACACAATCAAGGTTTTGGGAATAAAATAAGTTCTGTATCCCTGCATTCATATGCACTAAAACTCACACTGCTCTCATATCTCTGTATGTTTTCCCAGGTGTTTTCATCTAAGATGTTGCCACATTGCTCCCTTCTGTTATTGCTGTGTGCAGCCCAGCTGCTCTCTAGCTCCTCCGCTTTGCCCTTTGAACAGAGGGGCTTTTGGGACTTTGCTCTGGACAGTATGGAGAACGGCGGGATGCTGACGATAATGAAGGATCAGCAGGAAGGTTCAGCCACAGAGGAGATCCCCACTCCTGACGTGTTCATGTGTCCCTTTGGTTGCCACTGCCAGCTCCGGGTCGTCCAGTGCTCAGACCTTGGTTAGTGAGAGTGCATGTGAAGACACCAAATGGACAAACAGATCAGGGGGTTGAAAATGTTGAAACTCAGACACTTAAAGGCATGATTTAAATGGCTGAGGAGGACGCAATAATCTAGTTTTACAAACCCAGAAATTGGGTCAAAAGGAGGCAGTTTCTCCCCCTGATAATGCTGGTGTGCTTTTACGAGGAAAAACATCTGCTTTAGGGATTATGTGTTCCAGTTTTTATATAGATACTCAGTGGGAAATGACAGTGAAGAGAAAGAAATAAAAATAAAGGACTTATCAACAAAATTAGGGGGGATTTATGGTGGAGAAAAATGAATTACTTTTGCAGTAAAAACAGGAAATCTCTACTTTGCGTACTGCCTTAGGGGTAGTTTTTAATGATCGTTTTGTTGGTCAGACCACATAGTAATTGTTTGATTAAACCTAAAATGGAGGGAACAGGGATTTAAGGATGAAGGACAGGATACAAAATGATGACAAGATTTGGACTTTAACATAAGAAGGCTTTCCAGATCAAAATGAAGGATCATTCACTGTTGTGAATTCCCTTCCAAAAACACTGTTTGATCAAACAAGATAAACTCTTAGCATGTACTACTCTTTTATGCAAATAAACAATATTAAATTACATAAAAAGCTTTATTATGCATACATTGTCAGTCCTTTTGAGAGTCTGTTTATATTTAAGCATCCTGTGAATATTGCAAGTGCAAAGTGTTCTCTCTTTGCAGAAGCAGCTAAATTCCTTTAGTCTTTCTATAAATAAAAAGTGTCTCCATAATATTCTTGCAATTAAGCTCCAATAAGAAATCTGTCTTTAGACATGATGGTTTTGTTGAATCATCATTTTAAAAGCTCTGTATATTTACTGTCCTCAGTCTTTTCTGCAGCGGGTAAATGTGGAAGCATATAATTTCCGGGATGTCAAGTGCTTATTTAGAACAGATGTATTTTGGTGGTGGCGTCTGTCTCCTCACAGCCTGCATCCCAACATGATGTTCAGAATTTGTGTTGGTGAGGGACTGGGGGTTTAGTGGGGGAAAGTGTTGTCAATTTGTGTTTAAGCTTTGGGATTTGTGGCTGATATGGGTGAAGAGTTGCGGTTTGGGGTTTTGAGAGTTAAAAGATTCACTTGATTGGGGTTTTGGTGAAAGTTTTTTTTTTATATATAATGCAGGCATACAAAATGAATTTGTAGGGTTACCTTCAGAAAGCTGAATAAAATGAGCTGTATACTAACGTCCTACAAATGAAACAGTTACATAACAGTTCATGCAGATGTAAGATTTTTTTCACATTGATAAGTAAGTCAGTCAACACACTATCAGCACAAAAATAAGACAATGACAGACATTAAGTTGTATTTAGCTAAGGCAAGGAAAATATCAGGTCTTTTCTTTCAGAATTCAAGTTGTCATTATTGGAGGTAACTGGTTTAAAGCAGTAATACACAAACAAGAAGAGTTGTTGAAGAAATATTTTTGGTGGCTGCCATCTGGTTCAGTCCTTGGCTTTTTTAATGAGAACCAACAGGTAAGCACAAAAATAATCATACGCATGGCAGATTTAGGTTTTAAAGTAATCTTTTAATTTGACTATCATATTTCTTCTGATTTGGAAGTAATAGTTTTTTGGAGGGAGCTAAAATTTAGGGTTATGGCAAGAAGGGCTTGGAGACTAGGAGCTCGTCACTAAGCAGTAATTGTCAAAAACCAGTGGAAACATGCAGAATGTTGGTGAGCAATTATGAGCAGGTTTTAATTGCTGTATTGCCAATAAAGATTTTTCCATTAATTATTGAGAAAGGTATAAACATTTTTTGACAAAACCATTTTTAAATTTATAATTTATTTTTTATTTATATTCCATTACATTGTTTTATTATCTTTTGAGAGATGCAAGTATCTTTTTTTTTTTGCATTGGAGACAAACTTCTTGGTGGAATGAAAATAACTTTAAATCTAAATCTATCTTTCTTTATAATCTAACCCATTAAAGAGGAAAACTTTATCTTACAGTTCAACTCTGAGCTTTATTGTGAAGGTCCAACACAATCCCGTTTTTTTATCAGTGATTCACAAAAAAAAATAATTTATAATGCAGAATTTACATTTGCAATAATATTCTCTGAAATTTCTGAAGAGTATGTATTTTAAAAGGCTAGATGGATCCCTTCATGACTGGTTTAGTTCAGTAAGTAATTTGGAAACATTATCTAACTTATGATTGACTTAAGTCTGACTTTTCAAAGACCACATAAGGTTTATTACTAAAATATAAATTACAGTCTCTTGTCATTGTTGGCTTAGACCAGGTTGGTATTTTAATCCTACTCTCATAATAACCTTATATAAGAGTGAGTCTCTTATTTTTAATATCTGTTATCCTTAATTTGAAAGCCCAAATTAATCTCCTGTTGATCACTGATGCAGGCCAATTATAAATTTCATTTCTATGCTAGTAATAATCCAACATGAAAATAAAAAGTTTATTTGTATAGGCAAGAATAGTAAGTATCTCTTTTTGTGACTATATTACCTTATGTTTTGGAGATCTGGACTAATACTGTAAAACAAATTTCCCAAAAAATACATATTGAAATAATTCTTCAGTGGAAAACTGAATAATTTTCTGGATAAAGCCACTGCAGCAAGTCTCTTAGCTTTGCGTGGATGTGGTAATTACCAGAGGAAGCTGCTGAGGGTTTGATCCTGTGTGGTGTCAAGAAGGGTGTGGCACAGCACAACCTAAGCCATGTATCTAAAGTTAACTGTAGTTGGACAGCTCTGGGCATAGTCTTGTGGGTCAGATGTGGTTGGTGGCTGGTTGAGTCTCATCGGGACAGCTGGTGCTCTCTCACCAGTGGGTCTAGTTGCATCATGGTCTGGTCCAGATGAGGTTTAAACTGGGTTGAGACTTGCTTACACATCCTCTGACCACATCTAATACATATGTCCACATGGCTCTGTGAAGTGGTCTTCTCAATAATTACTGGTTATGCTGTGCAATGAGTCATTTTTTCAGGAATAAAACAGGTGTATTAGTTCTTTTTCTATTTTTTTCTTCAAAATTTGGGTTGTTTGATGTAGTTATGAGCAGTCAGTATCTTACCTGCAGTAGACAGTAGTTAGGTTGATATCAGTTTGAAGGACCTTGAAGAAATTATGTGGAATCAAGCTAACTTACAAAAGGGTCCATTTATGATATAACTATAGTCATTTAAAATGTTCAAACTCAGAACATTACTGGGAGTTGTTTATCACTTTTGCATGAGACAGTGTTATACAGTTGTCAGTCAACAACATTGGTCTTGTATAACTGCAGGCACTGGGGGCAACATGGTGCCACAGATTACCAAGGATTCTCAGTTCAACAAGTCTAATCCTACAACAATTACAAGCCACTAAAAATTAAAGATTGATTGATTTTATTTAACAGATCCATGATCCATGTTGACATAAAAGGAAAGACACAACAGCAAAACAGAAAAAAAATTATAAAACACTTGCATACCATTGCTTTCACGAAGACGACTGGTAGTGTAAATTTGCTGCTGAGCACACCAGTCTGACTCTCCTCGCGCGTCTTTTCACTCACGTTTGCAACTTTGCGTTGTACGAGACCGTGTAACGCTCTGCTTTGATCTAAGTAACCCTCCACGGTAGCGAGGCTTTTGAGTCAAAATAGGTAATGTGACTAATCTGCATTCTGTAATATTAACACATTGAATTTTTTAGATTAATTGCATGCATTAATGTTGACAGCCCTAATAAAAATAATATAGTATATATAATATAGTATGTAGATTAAGTTTGAGTTATTTTAGATGGCAAAAAACATGAACTTGAATTAACCCAATTCTTGGTTGCACACAGCTTGAATCACATATTCTCTACCAGCTTCATTCTGCTGAACAGGCTAAATACACATTGGACAGGCTGACATACCAACATAAAGTGGCACAGGACAGTCAACCTCCCTATCTCCCGCTCACTTGCGGTCACATCCATGTTTCTGCTGTGACTCTTCATTATAAGTCAGGCATGCCCAAATCCAGTCCTTGAGGGCTACCTTCCTGCAACTTTTAGATGCGTCCCTGCTCCATCGAATGAACTGCTTGTTAGCAGGCATCTGCAGAGCTGAATGTCTGATGGTGAGGGAACTCAGCTATTTGATTCAGGTATGCTGGAACAGGGATGCACCCAAAGGTTGCAGCATGGTAGCTCTCAAGGCCTGGACTTGAGCACCCTTGCAATAAGTGGTCCTTACATGTATCCTTGTGCTTCCAGTCAACCGTGTGCTGACAAATCTTGTAGAAAAGTTTTTCTCCTGATTCATAAACATTACTAGACCTGAACCTTGTGGTAAGCTTTGAGTTTTTTTCATGTTTTTGGAGGATGGTGTTTCAGCCATGACTGACCAATTTTTCTGTCTGGCTGGCGAGGAGAGTTAAGCTGAGCCCCACCTTACCAGGTAGCAACAGGTATTGGACACGCAGCTGCCAAGATACTGCAGAAACAACTGCATAGCTTTTCCTTCTCACCCATATCAGCAAATTCTGACAAATTCTGTACCTTATTGTGGAACCCCAACATCAGCAGTGAGCAGAGGAGCCACACTGAAGAGCAGGCAGGAGCACACCAGGCCAAGATGCAGCTCATGCCACTCATGGCAGGTTGCGACCTGAAAAACAAACAGAAAGATGCCCCGAGTGCAGGAGTTGTAACAAGAGCTAATTGAACAGAATGCCATCAATTTAATTTAATTAAGGGTAGTTAAATAGTGGCAATTCAAAACAAAAGTAATCAAAACACACACACACACACACACACACACACACACACACACACACACACAGAAAAGACACACACTATTTGCTGTGTGTGTCTTTTCCGGTGTGTTAGCAGGTAAAATGCATGTGGCAGCTGTGGAAGGGAACTATTTCGCTTTAACAGGATAAAACCTCCAGCAGAACCAGTCTCAGTATCTGTAGCTCTCTGCTGTGTCTGGCAAGAGTTAGAAGCATAAAAAAGACAAAAAAAAACCAAAACAAACAAAAAAAAAAAACCCAACAAAAACACAGAAGTGAAAAACAGGTCCAAGATAACTTTTTATGAGAAAGAAAAACATGACATTCTGCTGAGTTACTGGCAGCAAGAGCTTTGTTGATGCATTTGTCCAGGATAGAATCAAAGCAAAACATAGAAGTGTTGGGCCAGGGTTACTTTCTATGGAAAATATAAGCAAGGAGTGTTCACATAATAAATGACTAAACTTCAATCAGTGGGATACTGTTAAACACATAATCGATCAACCAGGTATATCTTCAATGGAAAGAAAAAAAGAGAGAGAATACAAAATTAATTGCAACAATAACTGTAAATAAAGAAAAAATGGGGAGCAGAGAAAGTAAAGTGATTTGTAAATCTACCAGCAGCTTAAACATATAACATCATGACTATAGAGCTAGATCAGAATAACCTGAGCCACACTAACTATACGCTTATAAGGAAAATCAACCTCTCACTCTACAATCTGTCCCTAGAAAGCTCAACTGCTTTTGGTTTTCTTAGTAAGGGGGATAAAGATGACAAAACTAAGAAACTTGTTGAAAATGTCACAGTGCTTCACTGTTTGCACATTAACACGCACACCTCATTTTTCTTTTTATGTATCCATTTCACACCCAGCCTTTTTTATTTGATGTGTGACTTTGCTTATGGTATTTGGGTCCCATCCTTTGTGACTTCTGTCAAATGAAAACCAGATGGAAAACATCTGGTTTCTCCATCTGTTGTTAGGGGAATTTATGTTTCTGGGCATGTGTGTCTGTCCTCTGTTGCTGCTGTAGCACCACACTGATGTCTACGTGTGACAAAGTTTGTGTCAAAGTCCACCTTTTTATTAAAATAGCACCAAAGTAGTCATTTAAGATTATGTGGGGGTGTGATTTGTGCAACTATTTATTTTCAAAACTCTGTGTCTGGGTAAGATACCCTTCGAGGTTTCCTTCTGAAAACAAACTGGTTTTTGGGTGTTGGTTGAAAGTCACCCAGGGAAGCATTTAATGGAGGATGACTCTCTTATGTGTTTTTGTTGGTCTTGTCTTTAGGTTTGACAGAAGTGCCAAGGAATATACCTCCAGACACCAAGTTCCTGGACTTGCAGAACAACCGTATCACTGAACTAAAAGAAAATGACTTCAAAGGCCTTACTAACTTATATGTAAGAGACACACACAGTCGGGATCCATTCATAATGTTGCACTCTTCATTGACTTCTTCAAGTTATGCAGCAGCAGTAGCTTATATTGGCTTCATTGCTGTGAAACTTCAGCATGATCCTGGATCTCATCTTCTTTGAGAGTTAAAAGTTTATTTCCCCTCTATTTCCCCCTCCGCTGCGGTTCACAGAGAACTTCAACTGTATTAAAACTTGAGCTCATAACCAAACGGGAATATGGAGGACTTCCAAGCAAAAAGGCTTTACTCAAGACTGACCCTCATTCAAGAACACTGACCAAAAGAAATATTAAGTCTGGCAGTTTAAGAACCTCCTGACATGATTTTCTACAAAAACCTCAGTATCAGTGTGCATTTACTTTAGTCTTTTCTAGATTATATCTTACACAGATCACTATAGTAGAAGCAGAGGGTACATAAATGAGCTTTTGTGCATTCCGCATGCAACTTTGCATTTTTCTACATTCATCTTTTTAAATACAGGATTCTAGTGATGGTCCTATACATATGAAATAAAGAGCCTTTGACTTTGTGTTCTCATTGGTTGCTATTTTAGGCACTCTCTGTGAGGAATAACAAGATTTCCAAAGTCCACCCCAAAACTTTTGCCCCTTTGAAGCACATGCAGAAGCTCTACTTTTCAAAGAATCAGCTGACTGCTATCCCCAAAAACCTGCCTGCCTCTCTGGTTGAGCTGAGGATCCATGAGAACCGCATCAAGAAGGTGGCAGCTGGAAGCTTCTCAGGACTGGGCAACATGCATTGCATAGGTTAGAAATGCCAATGACTTCAACAATCCTGGCTATATTATGTGGTACTCACCGCAAAATGTGTAAAACCACAGATTTGGAAAATTAAAGGGAGAACATTTTATTTCATGCCTAAAATATTGACTTTATCTTGCAGAAATGGGAGCAAACCCCATCCAGAACAGTGGTTTTGAGCCTGGAGCCTTTAAGGGACTGAAACTGAATTATCTGCGTATATCAGAGGCCAAACTAACTGGAGTGCCTAAAGGTAGGAACTCACATATTTAGATGAAAGTTTAAGAAATTTAGAATCAAGGATTTATGGGTTATATAAAGGACTGGCTCTGGGTTTCTCTGAAACCATTTCAACTACTCCAAAAACCTTATGTTAAATATTACTTAATTTTTTTCCTGTGCATTGACCATTAACGTTTTAGACTGTCTTATTTTACTTTCATGTTGTGTAATGGAACTGAACAACTGATAGTAGGTTTATAGAGTAGTTATGGTTCTATTTTGATTTGGAATTTGGATATTTTAGGGATTTTGTTTGTGGGGAGACCCATAAAGTTGAAATTTTGACTTCAATATTAAATATGGCTGGTGCACATACTGTATAAAGGCTCTCACATTTTTCATCCGAACCTGAAGAGTCGACGCACAGTCACATGGTTGCGGACCATTCATTTTCGCACAGACCTTTCATACAACGGCACAGACCACCTGGGGGCTTCAGTATACGTCACACCCCACCGGGGTTCCCACTCCCTCTCTGGATCCTCCCTCCCTGGATCTTCCATCTTGCTTTTACAAAACAGTCACAGAGAGGAGAGAGCACCCCACCTTTCTGCAGACAGCCTCCTCAGTGGACAACGAAGTTGCAATTGCAGAAGTTTTTAAGCAATTTGACAGTCTTATTATTATAATAGTTATTTAGTGAAGAATCATACAAACGTACATAATTCCTCACTGTGTTGAATAAGCATTCCTCAAAGTATTCATGTCTCCTGGTGCAGATACAAAAACTGGATGGTGGAAGCAAACTTAAGTTAAGTTAAGAGAAATAAGTTGAAGAGAAATATCAACACTGCTGTCCGAATGCATTTCTGCATAAAACACAGCAACAAAATTCTGACCAGTCACAAAAACACTTCACACAGAGCTCTGTCGAAATAGTTCAAGTCTGGTGTCAAGAAGGGGAGGCGGATCCATCTCTGTGAACAAAATGGTGCAATTTTCATTATGCGTCTCCATCAATGAAAGCCAATTTCGGCACTTCAGATGAAGTATGTGGGAGCCTTAAAACAACCTCTACCTGTGAACATGTCTGTTTAGTCCTTGAAGGCACAGAAAGATGTTGGTTTACCTTGGAATGCTGCTAGAATTTAGCCCCAAAACATTTAGCAAATCCCACTGCTTTTCCAACTTGAATGTGCTCAATTCTGGTGTGACATCATTCCCAGATCCGAGCTCCAACTTCTGAGACAAATTAACAATTAACTGCGTAAGACAGATTTGTCTTCAGAGTATAGGAAAATGATTGAATATGGTTCTCAAACTGTCATATTATTCAATTAAGCTCACAACACACAACTCTAGTGAGCATTCCGTTAGTATGGCAGCTAAATGTTCAAACAGCATAAACTAATCAAAAGTAATTCCCCTTAAAGTACTGGCTCAGACATTTGATGTTTGGCTTTTAGATCTTCCAGACAGTCTTCATGAGCTTCATCTGGACCACAATCAGATCCAGGCGGTGGAACTGGAGGACCTGAGCCGCTACAAAAACCTCAACAGGTATTCTTCACACCTAAGTACTGTTGATATTTAGCTGTTCAGTCTACATCTACAAACCAGTAATTGGCCCCAATATGCACTTTTCACAAGTTAACAAGGTTTCTCGAGATCTTAATGAAATTACTGGGACATGGTTAAAGAGCACTCTCATGTCACGTGACTCTTAGGGAGCACAGAGAGAGACACTTGACTCTATTTACTGTACACTCTCTTTCCTAAGGGTCATGTGCTTTGAGATGATTTACCTGAACTCGTTAAGAGAACTGACAGTATGCAACTTGACAGTTCACATACAGCACAGACACAAAACCAAGAGCTCATCAAAAAGACACCAAGCTCAGACCTCAGTTGTTATTTTTTTTTAAAAATCTTTTATGATAGATGAAAACAAGGTAATGCATAATTGTGAAGTGGAAGAGAAAAAAAAAATATACATGATTAACAAAACCGTTCACAAATACAAATCTGAAAAGTGTGGCATGCACAGTCTAAACTGAGTGTTCTAAGCTTTTCTGTTCCGAAGCTGTTCTGTGAAGACCTTAGAGTTTGTTTGGAAAACAACAAACGGCGTCATGAAGCCCAAGGAACACAGCTGTCAAGTAAGGGATAAGAAGAAGGTGCCCTGATCAATGACACTAAAATTGAAACTCTATTGTCCCACATGTAAAACAATCTATGTAAAGATAAACTAACAACCAAAACACACAATACTAACTTTAGAAAATTGGGCCAGAGAGTCAAGGTTATCCTAAAGGACAAACAGATGCTTGAGTTCATTGCCTTAAGTTTATAAGAGCAAGCAAAATAACGGACTATTTCGTTTTGTCATTTAGTGGAACCACCCTAAACATAAACATAGCCAGATCTACAATTAAATTATTTAAAACAAAGCATAATTATGTCTTTGAATGGTCTGAACCTTATAGATTTTTTTTCAGATGCTTTCTATCCAATCTGACTTAAATTTTGAGAAGAATAATAGGCAGAATTTTCAGACTCCAGATGCGTAGAGCTGGTAGAGGCTTCCAGCTGTAATAGCAGCAGAAGGAGGCTTTACAAAGCAGTAGTAGCTTATTGTTAGCTTTGATATTAACTGCACTGTTATATCCTCATTTGTAAGTTGCTTTGGATAAAAGCCTTCTGCCAAATGCATAAACATAAAGATACAAAACTAATTAATTGGGGGCTGGATACAAATGCATGTCACACTTTTTACATTTTTATTTGTAAAAAAAAAATGTAAGACCATATATCATTTTCCTTCCACTTCACAAGTATGTATTACAAATGTCTGTAAACAATTCACAGCAAGTATCATAAAAAAATACTATGGTAATGACTTTGGCTGTGTTCATTAAATCCTAAGCCTTCAAAACAAACACAATTGCCTTCAAAGAGGAGCACTAATAAAGATAAGGGAGACTCGGGATAACGGATTAATTAAATCTAACCCATGATCTATGGCTTCTTTGATGCTCCTCCCTTTGACTGAATTGCTTCCAGTATGAAAGGACTGGTGTCATTTAGCTAAACAAACCATACAACACAACTGACAGTGTGTGACTCTCCTCACAGTATGGAAGCTATTAGTGGTTGGTGCAATCTTTATAACTGAACACTCTAAGTTGAGACGGATTTCAGGGCGTGGGAATAACTAAATAGTTGTGTTTTATCATGATATAAGAACTGGTAGAGACTTTGGACTTTGAAATGTAGTGTAAGTCCCCCACCACAGTAGAGACATTTTTTTATGTTCCAATCCATTGTGTAATAATGCAAAATTGTTTGGTATGCCATTTTAATTTATATTATTTTCATGTCCCAATTTAAATAATTTGCCTCAGCTGTTTTTGCGTAATCAATAAAACTAATTACCTTAGAAACCTTTTTAATATCATAAATATTTAAAAATTCAAGAGCACAAATGTTAATAATAGATCTGCTCCTCTAAAATGTCAAGTCTCTACTTAATAATTAACCCATACGCTTGGTCGGCTGTTAAATGTCAAAAGGTCCCATGTGAAATATACAAATTCAATCACTTGCCTTTCTTCATTTCTTTTCTACACACTTCTATGGCCAACTGAATGGAAGCACTTTACTGTTTGATAATCACTGGTAATCATTAGGGAATCTGAAGAGTGGGAATTTCTTAAAAGAAAAAGGCCCTGTTCTCTGAATTTATACCTTTTTTCTCTTCTTACTTTTCCTAGATTGGGTCTTGGCTTTAACCATATCCGCAACATAGAGAATGGCAGCCTGTCATTTTTACCCATGCTGAGGGAGCTCCATCTGGACAACAACAGGCTCACACGTATTCCCCAAGGCCTTCCAGGCATGAAGTACCTACAGGTTAGACTGAATAACTTTTTATTTTTAGCAGATTTTTAAAAATTCGGCTTGTCCTCAACTACGATCTTGCCTTGTTTTTAAGGTGGTGTACCTCCATTCCAACAACATCAGTCAGGTGGGTGTGGATGATTTCTGCCCTCGAGGGTTTGGGATGAAGAGGACATACTACAACGGCATCAGCTTGTTTGACAACCCTGTGAACTACTGGGAAGTGCAGCCGGCAACATTCCGCTGTGTGAACGATCGGTTTGCCATTCAGTTTGGAAATTACAAAAAATAAAACCAAAAATAAAGAATGAGGCGAAAGTATTGAGGAAAAGGGAATAGAAGAAAATAATTTAAATAATGTATAAAAACTTGAGATGTCATGAAAGGAGTTTATGTCTGAGATTATTGAGTTTATAATTGTTACTTTTGTGGTGAAATCGAGTAATGGAGGAGATGGGTAATAAACTGATGGAGTAGAAAGCAAAGTGAAATACATAATCCCAGAACTTGAAGTAGGTGGAAGGCAGAATCTGTGCAAAACTGCATCCAGTTTTGCATTTTTAGATAGCAGTTTTGAAGGTATTTTTCCATCTAAGTCAGTGTAAAGAGTGTTGAAAACTTGTGAAACATTTCAGCACATTGATCTTTACAGTAGTTGTTATTATGACTGAGGTCCTTCTGTTATTTTCTTTGGTAAGGAATATTAGTAAAACATTGAAAAGCAGTGCATTTTTGAATGTTTTTATACATATATATAAAAAGGTGCTTTATATCTTCCTGTGTGCTGATTTGAAAAAAAAAAAAAAAAACCACATTGTCCCCATTTTAGTGATTTTACTGATTTAATGTATTTTGGTCCTGAACTCTATAATTCTGACATATAAAGTTAGAAAATCAGAGTAATTTTACACCATCTCCAAGCATAAGAGATAAAATAATAATAATAATTAGAATGGAAATCCTTTTAATGCACCTCACAGGAGCTGAAATATTTTATACAGATTTCTTACTGAGTTCATTCTGTGCCTTTTATTCAATATAGTCAGGGTCTATCCCACACTCAATAAACACATCTGCTTGCTTTAAGACAATGAAGGTAGTGTGTTCACAAAGCGCAAAAAACAGTAGTAGTGATAAAGCATTGTTTTGCACAGATTTTCTTATATGCTTTATTTGCTTCAGGGTACAGTATGGGGGGAGGGAGGGGGTGCAAGGTAGCATGTTTACAATGGTAAACCTATGTGCAACTACTTTAGCTTTAAGTATTATGTCCTGTCTCTATTCTGTAATCTGACAACCTACTGCTGCATGTGAATAAAGACATTTTAAGCCTGCTGCATTCAGCGAGAAAAAACCCTAACAAACTGGTGGCCCTGGGTTGAATGGTGTGTCTGAAATAAAGAAGAAAATAAAAATGAAAAAAAAAACCCATCATGCAATGAAATCAAACTTTGTAAAATTAATAAATAAATCTCAGGAAAAATTTGTTACACCTGAACACCGACATATCCATTGTAGCCACATTTATGGTTTCTGGACATTCATTGGATACAGTCTCAATTTAAGGATTCATAAGAGAGGAAATATGTTTTGGAAAGTGCCCTTCACACAATTGTTGATAATTATAAAATGAAAGAATACAAATTCTAAATATAATTGCATCATAAAAAAGTTTCCTTTACAGATTATTTTCCACACACACCCTTACTCGGATACCTGAAATAAAATCTCATGCAACCTTGTTCTCAAAAGTCATCTAATTACAGTCAACATGTTAAGTGAAGGCCTCAGAGGTTAGTTAGAGAACATTGCTGAGTAAACAGTACCACAAGGACCAAGGAAGACATCAGGCAGGTCAAGGATAAGTCTTCCAAGATGTTTAAAGTTATTTCCAAAGCTTTGAATATTTCCAAATCTAGAACCCAGAAATGGAAAGAGTATGGCACCACTGCCAAGCCAAGAAAGACAGCCATCCACCCGAACTGATAGATCGGAGTTGTAGAGCATTAATCAAAGAAGCAGCCGAGAGATCCATGGTAACTCTGGAGGAGCTGCAGGGATCCAAAGAGCTCAAGTATAATCTGTTAACAGGATAAGTATGATTTGTTCCCTCCACAAATCCAGCCTTTATGGAACAGAAAATCATTGAAGGAAAGTAAGATCAAGAGATAGTGAAAATCAAGTCCTATCTATCTATCTATCTATCTATCTATCTATCTATCTATCTATCTATCTATCTATCTATCTATCTATCTATCTATCTCACTACGTTTTAATAAAAATATTTTACTATTTCTTTAAAAAAAATTTATGCTAAAAAATTTATGCTAATTTAACTCTCATGTATACCAACAAAGACGCATTTTCAATGAAGTGTTAGAATGAAACTGCAAAATCCCGTTCATATTTAAACGTGGCGCTCAGTGCGTCACCGTGGTGCGCCTGAGCCTCATCAGACGCGCTTGGTGGAGGCAGAGGAGAGGGGCGCCCGCCTGCACTGACAAGTGGACGGACGTGCGGTGATGCCCTTGCAAATGAAAGCGTCTGCAGCGGTCTCTGAACAGCAAAAGGAGAGACTTCGCTTCGGTTGAGAGACAAGGGAGAAGACGAGAGTGCCGCGTTTGTGAGCATAAACTCGGCATCTGGTAACATGCTTTAATGGCAGCGGCCTGCAGATTGTCGAAGGAAGCCGGGGGCTGGATTTGACATGTCGCAGGGATGAACTGGTGAGTCCGCTGGAACTGCAGAACATGGATGAAGCCTGGAATGGTTTAACTAGTAATTTAAGGGATGGTCATTGTAAACTATTGGAGACCTAATGTAGGCTGCTTGAGAATTATCCTTACTGCCATAGTTTGTTTACACAGGTTTAAGTAAGGTACATATGAATGCCCACAAAGGCCAAGCGATGGATGTAAGTAGGGTAATCACCTGGATGGGAGCAGCTGCCTCTCTACCTGATATATTCATTGTATTTGCAAAAGTCTGTATTTTCAGGGTTAACCCAGTTGAACAAGCTCTGATATGGCATGTTATTGTTTTGGACTAACAGGGAGCAAAGATATTAGATTAATTTGATTTGCAGCCATCAACTGGACACATGCCATGGAAATGTTTCAGCTGAAAAGAATCCTTTCTAAATAAAGACGCAAACACGGCATTCATTTGTTGCTGCTTGTCACCTGCCAGCTTGTTTTAGCTTTCAGAAGACTTCACACTAACATAAATGAGCTACTGCACTTCTACTTACGAATGCCATTTACTCCAAAAGTATTCATACCCACTGGTCACCCCAAACTTCAACATATTCAGTTTTATCTGCAAGACTTACACAAAGTAGATCATGATTGTAACATGAAATGCAAAGGATGCATATTAATTTGTTCATTTATTGACAAATAACAATCTGGAAAGTGTCTGGGTCATATACACACGGTCATATAAACCATTTAAATATAGTGCAGGCTGTTTATAGTCATTTTGCTGGAAGGTGATCCTCTCGCCATCTAAACAGGTTTTATTCTTTAACTCTGACCGGCTTCCCTTTCCTCACTGAAGGGAAAAAAAATCCCCACCCCATGATGCTGCGTCCACCACATTTCACTTTGCAGATGGCATAGCGTTTTGAATGTAGGCTAGAAAGTTTGGTTTTAGCCTCCTTAGACCAGCTCACTTCTACATTTTTACTGTGTACCTTGCATGATCAGTGTCAAGCTGCAAATGAGACTTCTCATGGCTCCCTTTTACCAGTGGCTTTCTTATTGCCTCTCATCTTTAAAGGCTTGATTTGCAGAGTGCATGATTAATATTTATCCTGTCAAGAAATTCTTCCGACTGAGTTGTGGCTTTCTGCTGCTCCTTCCAAGTTCCTGTGAATCTCTTGTCATTGTCTCAAATTATTGCTGCCTTTGCCCTTCTTTCCATTTTATGATGATCGATTAAATAGTACTATGAGATGGGCAAGACTTGGGATATTGTTTTATTTTCTAACCCACTGCTACAAAACTGTTGCCCAATCTGCTCTGTCCCTTGGTCTTCATGATGCTGTTTGTTCTCCAAAGTTCTCTGACAAACATCTGAGGCCTTTAGGGAACATCTGTATTTATTCTGAGCATAAATTACACAGAGGGTGATTTTATTCACCTATTATAAGACTTCTCCAGACTATTAGATTGATTTATATTTAGTGATAACATAGTAACAGGGACTGAATGCATATGCATACTACGGGTTTCAGATTATTTATAAAAAAAAAACTTTTAAACCCATGTATGATTCTACCATACCATAATTTTTATGGTATATATATTATGCACTGCTTTGTGTTGATCTATCGCAATAAAATCAATCAATATTTCTGTCTGAAGCATAAAAGATGGAAAAGTTAAAGGGACTGGAACAAATTTGCAAGCACTATACCTATAGAAAGTGTGATGAAGAAAAGAGAAGAAGAGAAGTACTCCCTGTTCTTACTGGGCCAGGGTAGGATTTATGCTTTATTTTACAGTTTTCAAAGACATCTTTTGTTTAAGTAAAAGTGATTGATAGCAGCTTTTGATTTTGAAAATTATGTTTTGAAAGTACTACCTAAATAATATTCTTGACCATTTTCATTTTTTTTTTTAAATATATACATTGGTTTTAATCAATTGATAAAGTCTGACCAAATTTTCTATACTGGCCACGTTTAAAATGTTGTAACTAACACAATCAACTTATCAGAACGTGTCAACAGTCTTAATCCAAATGTCCGGAAGTAAAATATAAAATCAAGGGTTACTTTTTGACCAGTAAAGGCAACTATTACTGCCATTAAGTTAGTTTTATTTGTGATTTTTATTGTTGTTCTGAACTGTCACTGACCAGGCCTAGGAACTTAAGACCAACTAAGTAAGACTGAACATTTAATGTTATGTGCTGAATTCCTTCTTATGTGAAGCACAATATACTTTTTTTCCTTTGTAAATGGGATTTAAAATTTGTTTAAACAGCCACAAAGAAAGACTACATGTGCCTCTGTCTTCCTCCCCACAGTGAATATCATCAGTATTCCAGTCTAATTTGAACCTGTCATGGGTTCAGCTGTCCATGGTACTGGACAGTCAGTGTGACCATTTTAGTAGTTAAAAGATTAATTTTAAAATATGCTGCTACAAAAAAATCTCACAATTAAGCCACATGCGCTTTATCAACTATTAATCAAGACTGTTAAAACCTTCTAATAATTAATTTTTTACAGCATTTTAAGAAATAGAAGAGATTTGCGTTTTGGTCAAAATGTTTAGTAAAATAATTATGCAAGAACAAAATGGTCAAGGATGTTATGTGACAAGTGTCGAATAAGATGGCTTGTATTTCATGATTTCAAAAATAATTTTTTTTTAATATTTATTTCAGTATAGATAATATAATGTATGTTGTTCACTTCAATACACCATGATGATGTTCATGTGGCCATGAAACATTGTGTAGAAGGCCAGTGGCTTTAAAATTCTTAAAATTAGAGAACAGTTGGGCAAAACAAATTTTGACAGTGAACAGCCTGTTACAGTTACATTAACATTCCCTACAGGTTAAAAACATGTCAGACAATTTAGGATTGCTATCTTGCTCCCAAATCATCTTTGTCACCTGTCTTTCTGCTGAATGAAGTCACTTCCAAAACATCCACTGTCAACAGGATCTCTGCATGCATGCACACACATCAAATGTTAGTTTATGGACCACTGTTAACCTGAAAAAATAAGTTTTTGATGGCAAAAGGACCAGAAATACCTCACTGCATAAGCAGCTGATGTGGTGCAGAACAGCTTAACATGCTTCAGCACTTTCTGCAAGCAGCCTTTTCGTTTCAGATTGCATCCATTGCTGAAACTACAGTTAATCCTATAATCACCTATGTCTGTGCTGTATTTGGGTTGAGGCTTCTAAAGTGAAAATGTTTCCAAAAACGGGAATGCAAACAACAGGATCTTGTAAGGTGAACCAGCGGCTCCAATCAAAGAATCACATTTTGGAGACAACACCGGTAGTCTGGAAAGGTAAAGCATCAGCAGATGTCAAGCTTTGTATTTATAACTTGTGTTGTTGTTGTTTTCTCTCTTTGTTTTTTACACAAAACTCTTAAAAATATGTTAGTCCTGTTCCCTGCCAACACTACTGGTTCCACAGTTCTTGGACACTATTTTCCACTCCATTCTCCCAATTCTCCCAAGATGTTCTGAAGAGAACCCCAAACTACTCCTTGTCCTCGCCTGTGGTTTATGACTCATTGTTGAAACATGCTTTAATCTTTGACAATGTACACAGACTTAAGCCTTTTTTTGAGAGATCTCACATTTTGACTCATCTTTTGACAAGCCTCTGATTTATTGAATCTTAGTCAAACATTAGATTGTACTTGGCCTAGTTCATCGTCTTGTTTATATTCTGAGGGCATCAGAGGGTTTTTGAATCTGTCTGATGTAAGTCAGCAACTTGGAACCACCTTTGGACAGTTGATCCAGACTCTGCAGTTGGATGAGCTCGTAGGATTTGCTGCCAGTTGAGGAATAAGCATCTGCCACACAGACCTGACAGAAAAAACCTGCAGGAAAAATTGGGCCTGTATCTGCAGGATTGGGCAAAGTGTGGCCAATAAAGTAACAGTGAATGAAGTCTACTGAGCAGCACTGACGTAGAGTTATTTGGCAACTACCTTTTAAGTTAATACTGTCCTGTCCGGTCGTTTTTTAGATTGCTTTCTACTTTGTTTTTTTTGAAAGTTGCCTTAAAGCCATACTTTTTTATTTGAGCTCTGATTGTTTCTTTGAAAACAAGTTTACCAAATGACAACAAGAATGGATTTCTATAATAAACTTGACACTGTTAACTAATTAAATTACAATAGATAAGGACGCTATATTGAGATGTCTCCAACATTGAATCCTAAGCTGTTTTGAAATATTGGCTATGGGAATTTTACAACTGCTAATGCGCGCTTACACATACTTAAGTTAAACTCTTGACACAGCAGCACACATACACTCTATATATATATATATATATATATATATATATATATATATATATATATATATATATATATATATATATATATATATATATATATATATATATATAAAATTGCTAATAACCTTTTTCTATTTTCTCTCAGTGTCATCTGTGGTCCAAAGGTGATGGCAGTGCTGGCAGAGCTTCACCTCTACTTTTACCCGTTCCACCTGATCAATGCCTGCTTCCTGCATAGAGGCATCATCTGAAATCTGGACTACCATCATCCCTTCCACATCCTTCTGTCTCTCCTCTCTCATTTCATACTACTCCCTCCATCCTCTTCATCCAACTGCTTTTTGCCTGATCCTCAGTCTCTCCTCTCATCATAACGTCTACCTCCTTAATCTGGAACTTCTCTGCAAAGCTTTCTTCTTCATGATGGCTTGCTTTGGGCGCTCTCTGGACTCCCCATGCACGCTAGCCTTGCTGGTAGGCTTTCAGTTTGCCTTTGTGCTCTATTTCTCCCTCGGGGGCTTTAGAGGTCTGGTGTCTGTCCTGGTGCACACCACAGAGCCAGAGTTTGATTATTCTCGACCTCATGACGTTTACACCAACCTCAGTCTCCTCGGGGTACCACCTCCCCCTCCTCGGAACTCTGGCATTGGGCTTCCTGCTTCAGGACAACCACTGAGAGACTGCCCGATTCCTTCGCCCCTGTTGGGTGAGAGAGAGAAGCGTTAAATGTATCCTGTTAGGCATGGTGAATAGTTATACAGTGAAAGATGTGACTTAAGTTTGTTTTTTTTCTTTTCTTGTCCTCTAGTTGGACCAGTGTCTGTCCATCTTTCTTCCCCTCTGTCTTTGGAGGACATCCGACAGAGGAACCCTTTAGTGTTGCCTGGTGGACGGTATCGGCCTCCGGACTGTGAACCACGCCACCACACGGCGATAGTGGTACCGTTCCGAAATCGACTAAGCCACCTCCGGTCTCTGTTGTACCATCTGCACCCTTTCCTGCAAAGGCAGCAGATACACTACAGTATCTACATTGTACAACAGGTCAATCGATATATTTTCATTTACTTTTGTATTTCCTGCTGCTTGAAGATAAAACGTAAATAGCTGTGGAGATTACACATCTTCTCTCCCTTTAAGGGAAACCATCATGCCAGAAAGGTGATGGCAAAGTTCTGGTTTACAGTGCCTGTGAAAAGTATTAATTCCCTTGGATGTTTTACCCTTTTATTCTTTTTACAAATCAATCATACTCAACAAAATGTGGCTTTTTTGACCAAAAACCCCATTTAATGTCAAATTGAAAACTGGTTTCTACAAAATAATCTTAATTAAATAAAAAATATGTAACAAAATAATTGAAGGGCAAAACATCCAAGGGGGTGAATACTTGGAACTTTTTACCTAAAAAAACTTTATTAGATATTTGCATGGGCTGGATAAAAATCTGAAGCACAGCTCATCATGCTTCACATTTATTGGCACCTACGGTATATGAGCAGCAAACCTTCAAATAATTTAATGGGAGTTTTTTTTTGTAGAAGTATTGGCGCTGACTGCAAAATGTAGGAAACTACAGCCTTTATTTAAAGTACATTTATGCACAGGGGGGAAAAAAATTCTTTCTAAAAAAATTTTTCATCACAGGTGCCACAACCATTGCCACCCCTGTTTATTATTACTATTATTTCTTCCACTTATTCAAGTTAAAGTCTTAGTAGAGCTTAATAAACTTCACATTTATGGTTGTCATGTGAGGACAGAAAGGAGTTTTTTGCTATCATGCCTCTCAAACAGGTTGCCATGTAGATGACATTTAATGATTGTTCTGAAGACTTGGTGACCCCAGGATGCCAATCTGTCCTGCACGTTTTATTCCCCCCTTGTCTTCTTCTATACTCTTTAATAACCACTGCGACTCTGACCAAGATCAGCAACTTTTTACCAGTAATTCCCTGAATTACGATGGTCAACATGCATCTGCCTGGATTGAATGACATGCTCACCTGTCTTACCCATTTTAAAGAGTAGTTAGAAATGGGCTTCTGTGTAATGGATAGTTATAACCCCATAAAGCAAGAAGTCATTCATAACTAATCAAGATTCCATAGACATGTTGATCAGCTTAAATAATGATTAAGCAGTTAAATACAGTTATTATTATTATTATTATTATTATTATTATTATTATTATTATTATTAATTGTTTCTTAGATTTCAAGATTTGAATCTGACATTGTTTCTGGCTTCAGTGGGGGAATGGCACCTTTAACCGAGCCAAGCTGCTGAACGTAGGGGTGCGGGAGGCTCTCAAAGATGAAGACTGGAGCTGCATTTTCCTTCACGATGTCGACCTGCTGCCTGAGAACGACCACAACACCTACACTTGCCACAAGCAGTTTCCCACACACCTGTCTGTGGCCATGGACAAGTTTAGATACAGGTAGCAGAGCACCATGAGTGAGTGTTAAAGTGGATTAATTTCATTGTTATTGCAATGACTGAATGGGATGTGACTCTCTTAGGCTGCCGTACCCACAGTATTTCGGTGGCGTGTCTGCGGTGACTCCAGATCAGTATATGAAGATGAATGGCTTCCCCAACCAGTACTGGGGCTGGGGTGGGGAGGATGATGATATCGCTGCCAGGTGAAGCTCATGATAGAGGCAAACAGAGCATGTTTACATGGGAGTGAGTGGAGGCTAGTAATAGAGAATACATTCATAAACATTCTTTCTCTTTACTTTAAATTCTTCTTTTCTCTACTCATTCGTATTTTCTTTTCATTTTTACCATTTCATTGTTGCATATTTTTGCTTTTATTTGTGTGTTCTAACATCATCTTTCATCCTCATGTCTTTCTGTTGCTGCCATATTTCTTTAAGTCACTTGGAGTGATCTCAATGGGTATGTTTGCATGGAGTAGTGATGTTGAAATGGGGTCATTTTGAGTTTACAAAAAGAATTTAGACGTTCTACTTCCTTCTGAGGATCCCTCCTCTCCACTCTCTTGCTTCTTTTATTTTTGCTTGTGTGTCTTCTCAGGCATTGAATGCAAGATGTAACAACCAAAAAAAAAGTAATGCAATGATTAGACTTTTTATGCCTAATCATAAAAGCACTCTAATTTATGTGCATTTAAATTTTCATAAATAAAGTATTACCACCGGTAGTTGCATCATGTTTTAACTGATTTAAATTACTGGAGCTGTATATAAGCAAGAGATGGAAAAAGGGAATAACTAGCAATTTGGGCTTTTTACACCCATTTCTGTACATATTTTTTGGTTTTCTTTATTTCCCCATATTTAGGAGAAGCAAAAATGGGTTAATTAAACACTACATTTATTATACTGAAATATTCTTCTCATTCTAAAATGTGACTGGGAATCTGTTGTGTCTTGTTGATTCTTGGCTGCCAATCCAGAGTGCGGTTGTCCGGTATGAAGATTGTGCGCCCTCCAGTGGCTATTGGCCATTACAAGATGATCAAGCATAAAGGAGACAAAGGCAATGAGCAAAATCCACGCAGGTACTTAAGAAATAAAACTGATACACAGTTCATGCATATTGGATCTTATTTTTAAAGGTATCTGTCCCTTACGATATTTTCTAAAAATAGATTAACAAATGTATTTATTGTTTGTTTAGAAATTGAAATAATATACTGCCTTTAATACAGACAAAATGAAATACATTGTAGTAATATATTTACATTTGCAAACTGAATGGGGGTTTTTTTGGAAAAGATATCATCTAAATTCTTTGGTGACATAGTGAGGTTTTTTTTAATCCTTTTGCCAGCTCTTGCTACCAGTGATATTAATCAGTTTCTACTCTGATGTACACCAACAGGCATTAGTGGTACAGATAAACCACCTTAGCTGTG
This sequence comes from Anableps anableps, assembly GCA_014839685.1. NCBI lineage: Eukaryota > Metazoa > Chordata > Actinopteri > Cyprinodontiformes > Anablepidae > Anableps > Anableps anableps. Next base: position 22,023,002 of record CM026071.1, read on the forward strand.
TGGCAAAAGACAAATTTGCCACAGTAGTCAACAAAATGTTAAAAGTGAATATTTAAAGATAAAGGACAATGCTGTCCTTGTATCATATTTATGTTTAAAACTGAATAAAAAATTACACACTATATATGTTGTAGATTGAGGAGTAGGCATGTAATGCCAGCAAGATATTTGAAGGGTAACACAAAAACAAAGTCTAAGGATAACAGACCTGGATAAAGTGTCAGCAGAACACATGAAATAACAAATTTGTGTTGACCATGAACAACAGAAACTGATGAGGAAACTGAAAATGGGAAACAGGTGAAATGGAAGAGGAGAAACCAAGTGAAACTCAGGACATGTAATATTCAGTTGTAAATTAGATGGTCAGTCAGATAGATAAATTGGATGTAAGAAAAATTAATTGGAATGTCAGTTAAATTAGACAAAATAACAGTGCTAGCTAAAAATAACAAGGTCACAGAGTCTGGAGCGAGAGAGGAAGATCCAAGTTGCTTGAGGTCCAGTTGAAGTTTCCAGGGTCAGTGATGATTTTGGGTGCAATGTTATTCACTGGTGTTGGTCTGCTGTGTTTCATCAAGTTCATTGCACCAGGACATTTTTAGAGAACTTCATGCTTCCCTCTGCTGATGGTCTTCATGGAGATGCTAATTTCATTTTCCAGTTGGACTTGGCAACTTCCTACTATGCCAAAAGTACCAGTACCTGCTTTAAAGACCACTGTGTTTGATTGGCCAGAAAACTGGCCTGACCTAAACCCCACAGCAAGAATATATAGGGTACTGTCAAGAGGAAGATGAGACACCACACCCAACAATGGAAATGAGCTGAAAGGTACTATTAAAGCAACCAAGGCTGCTGAACTGCTCAGCAGAGCCACATACTGACCACCTCCACGCCATGCTGCATTGTTGCAGTAGTTCATGCAAAAGAAGCCCTGATCAATGATTGGTTGCATTGACAGTACAATACATGGACTTATTTTGCAGTAGGTTAACATTTCTGTGTAAAAAAAAAAATAAATAAATAAAAAAAAATCACTTTTTATCTGTTCTAGTGAAATATTCAAATTTTGTAAAATCTTGAATTTTGGGTTTTCAGTAGCTGTAAGCAATAACCATCAAAATAAACAGAAATTAACAGCAGTAAATGCACTTTTTAATAGTATTCTAATTTATTGAAATGAACCTGTAGTAGTTCTGATTATTTTAACTAACTGCTCAAAATTCTCCCTCACAATTATAGTCAATTAGCAGAGCCATGGATTGAAATGATTTGTTTTCAGCCACAGTCACTTCAGTTGAGTCACAATAAAGAATCCTTATCAAAGCTTAGGAACGTAGTTTTGAGAAAGAGATAAATTCAAAAGAGCTTTAAAAAATGTTGCACGACTGATCTTCTGTGAACACTTTGTCAGTAATCATTTTAGGACCAGAACTTTTTATGAATGTTACATTTTGGAAAATGGACTGCACTGAGAAAACACAAATTGCGGGCTGAGAGGAGACACTGTGGTTGCTGAAAATCCTAAACAGATCATTATGTGTATTTTCAAAAGCAATAAACAAACTCCAGATGATTCAACAAAGAACCAAAACAGAAAACCTATGAAGTATGAAAATGTGAACGTCAAAACAAAGAGGAAGTCTAGCCAAAGAAAACATGAACATAAATGCCAGGAAACTTGACAAAATTAGACTCAGAAACCACAGAGTACAAAAACCTGATGTGCTGTGTGTCATTCTAGATTCGACCTCCTGAAAAAGACCAGACTCAACTGGCACTCTGACGGCCTCAACTCCTTGACTTATGAGCTGCTTTCCAAAGAGTTGGAGCCGCTTTACACTAACCTGACCGTCAACATTGGAGAGGACCCCCGGTTGACCCAGGGTAAAGCTCACAGTGCTGTAAAAGCAACACCTGTCCACCCACATAGCTCCAGCAAGGACAAAGGACCGGCTAAACAAGTGAAAAGTCTAGAAGAAGCGGTGGCAAAAAATAGCACTTTGTTCAAGCCATCTGGTGAAAAGACAGGGCTTGTCATGTCAAAGACATCAAATCAAACCACACAGGAAAAGGCAGGAGTGATGAAATAAGAGGTGTTAATTAAGTCATAACCTTGCACTTGTAGCATAAAGTGGTGTCCCGCTTCATTTTGATCTCACCGACAAAATGATGAAAAGCAGCACTGATATGTTGTATTAAGGGTAGTTATGCACTGGATCACAAACACAAAGCCTGTTTTGTTTACAGATGTGCATTCAGGACAATTGAACCCCTTTTTGTTGGGTTATGATGTGCAGAATGTGATGCTGACTGTAGCGACTGGCAAAGAAACCTCTCAGACCAGAAATAGAAAGATAAAAAAAAATCTGTTGCATCTATGTAACAGTCCAAAAAGCTAGCTGAAAATGAGACGGCAACATATGTAGATCTCTACAGACTGGAACTGTAAGTTGCAAGCAACTCATCTGCAGAACTGCAGCTTCAGTCAGTCTGCACCTCTGATCCCCTCCGACTCAAAAAAAAAAAAAAAGAAAAAAAGCTGCTACTGTCTGTCCGCCTCACTCCATGGGGGGGTTGTGTCTCTGTGCCTTCTCTCTTTTATGCGCATTTTATAGACTGATAGAGATGCTTTTAGGAGCTAAGCTAGTATAAGTTTGGTTTCTCCTGCCAGTTGGGAGGATAAAGCTGATTCTGGATCAGAACAAACCCCTTGTTCCAGGACTGCTGTTTTTATATATTTGCTTGCATCGATCAATCACTGACCAACTCCATAGTTCCTGAAATATCCTAGAGTTTATATTTATATATCTATATATAGAGAGACTTCTTTATTTGTGTACTCCTTTAGTTTTAATGTCCTTCATTACAGTCTGGTGCCTCTCTCTCTGACATTTAGTTTAGAGACAATCAAATTATTTGGAAGTGTAAATTGTATTCAAACACATAATGAAAATGATGTGGCATGATAGTTCTTGTCTTGTTTGACTATATTCTTGATACACTTAAAACTTGTTCTTCTGATATTACCTGTTTTTTTTATTCAAATTGATTCATTTTAGATTAGTCAGGTATGAGAACAAGAAGAAAGCTTGAAGACAGTGACATAAGGCACGCAACAAGAAAAATGTAAAGCTAGTGTTCTAATATCTAAAGTGGTTATGGTGACAACAAAGCACTGTGCGTAGATTTAGATACGAACAAATGTTTGCCTCTTTCTGTCTGTCTTTATTTGCTACAGTGAAGCTTTAGTGACTTAAGCTAGAAGGAAATGTTTCTAACCTGAAATGTTTTTGCTTTATGTAAAAATCCTGAGGGCAGTCTGATCTAGGACATGCATGTAGGTTATCATCTACTTGTAATGGCTAACAGCAGCTTAATTTCTTTTAGTAAAATATCAGCCATTCTGAATGTACTTTGTAGTATCTGTCCTAGTTTGTTTTGTAAAAAGAGTTTATTTACAGTGCCTTGCCGAAGTATCGATACACCTTAAACCTTTTTCACATTCTGACACATTACAACCATAAACTTCAGGGTATTTTACTGATATTTAATGTCAAAGAGAAACAATAGCAGTGCATAGATATAGAGAGAAGGGGAAGTGATAGTGATAGCGAGATGTTTTTTTTTTTTTTTTTTTTTTTTTTTTTTTTTTTTGTTTTTTGTTTTTTTTTTTACAAAAAGAAAGAAACATCTAAAAAGTGTGGTGTGCATTTGTATCCAGCCCTCTTAGTCAAAACTTCATAGACTGATCCGTCACTACAATTTCAGCTCCAAAAGTCTTTTGGGGTATTTCTTCATCAGCTTTGCACATTGAGAAACTGCAATTTTCAAATTCATTTTCTTTGCAAAATAGTTGCAGCTCAGTCAGATCGGATGGATAGCATCTGTGAACATCAATTTTAAAGTACTGACTAAAAAAATCTTATTTGAATTTAGGTCCAGACTTTGACTGGGCCATCCTAACACATTTTAGATTCTTTGACTTCCTTGCTTGCCAGTATTAAAGTTGGCCAGTTCAGTGCTCTCCAACTTCTTTTGATGCACACCATATGCAGATTTGTAGTATCTGAGATGCCAAAGGTCACTGAAAATGGAGAAATTTTTATGGTGATAAAAAGAAAAAAAACATTAACTCAATGTTTTGTTTTTTTTTTATCAATGTCCTCATTGCAATATTCAGCAACAGTATAGCAATTACATGTTTTCATAATATCATGCACCTTGATTAAATAAATATTGTTTAATAGCCATAACCAGCTTTAAACTTCTCCACAAATTTATCCCTGACCTTGCTGCTGTGTTATTTGTCTTCCTGATGCTGTTTATTCTCCAACAAACATCTGAGGCCTTCACAGACAAACGGTATTTATAATGAGGTTGAATTAAACTCAGATAGATTTATTCACTTATTGGGTGAAATCTGAAGGCATTTGGCTGGATTTTCTTTGGAAGTGTCACAGTAAGGATGGCTGAATACAAATGATGGGCACACAGCTATTCATAGCTATTTAAAAAGCTTCCATTTCTCAACTCTGCACTGTATTGTGTTGGTCTAGCAAATAAAATTCATTGAGGTTTCTGACTGCAATGTGGCAAAATATGAAATGGTTCAAATGGTATGGCTGCTTTTGCATGGCGCTTTACCTTAGTGGACTTAAATCTGATCACAAGTTGGCAATATGATTTCTTGCTGCAATCCAAAACTACAACTGACTCTAGCATCAAATGAAGTACTGTAACTAATGGTGTAGGATTTTGTTATCATGCTAACAGGTGACGTATAAGTTAGTCTGAACTGAATGTATTCCATTCCTTAAATTATTTATTGTCAGTGATAGAGCTAAATATGTTGATTTCTAAGGTGATCTTTAAAAGTATTCCCTGTAGTTCATCAGATAGATCCCCCATTTTGAAGCTGTAACATATCTCTACATTTCTTTTATTAACTGTGTGCCTCATGAAATAATTTAAAAAGTCCCATAATGACTGAAGGACTGGATGTGTGTTGCACAGTTAGACGTGAGCACCCTCATGTGGCACAGCTTGGTGAAATGAACCAAGTGCTGAATGAAACTGCAGTGTTGTGACAGGAATGTTAATCATTAACGTTTGCCATTCACAGGCTTTGAGCCAATCAAATCCCTGCATCGCTTTGTCAGAAGGGATTTTTTTTATTTTATTTACGCAGTATCACATGACTCTATCCCGTCAGCTTAAAGGAGAAGAGCGGCTCAGAATTTTATTCACCAGTAGAATCATAAACTACATGGTGCAAAAGACTTTTATGAATGGATACTACTTTAAAGAAGCAATCTGTGTTAAATATAAAGTATTATAATAAAGTATAGCTTTGAAAGTATTCACCAAGATACAAATCAGATTAAATTAAAAAAAAAAAAAAAAACAACTTTATGCAATATTACTGTTTGATTAATTACGGATTATCCTTCGTTTATTACATACCCTGGGGCAAATCTTTTATGATACATAAGAGTGATGCAGTGAAAGCTTTTAAAGAAATATAATCTCAGCAGATTAATCAACAAATGTGTGCTTATTGTGAGATTGTTATATATTTATTAAATAAGTTTTTATACAGAATTTTTGCAAAAGCATTGCACTTATATAATACATATATATATATATAAAATAAATGCATGATCATTAAGATGAATTGGAGTGTTGTTTTATTTTAATATGGTTTTTAATCATTCAATTCCTGTGTTTTTATGAAGGATAAAGAACAGCTGCCTAAATAGCTGAGATATTCATGTATTCACTGAAAAAGGAGAACCCGTATTACATAAGACACTGGCGATGTTCTTAAATTTCATCTGCTTTAGGTTGCCTTACTTACTGACCATATCTTGAGTAGGATAAATGTCTTCTTTTGTGTGTGTGTGTGTGTGTGTGTGTGTGTGTGTGTGTGTGTGTGTGTGTGTGTGTGTGTGTGTGTTTGTATGATGTTATAGCAAAAAAAGGCAACAGGATAAAGGAAAACATATGGGCTTCATTGTGAAAGAAAACAAATATATAAACCAATAAAAAAAACCCACACAATCAAAAGACATGTCTCCTTTTATTTTTTCTGTGATTAATATTCATGCACCAACCTACATGTGAAACAGCAACATGCACATCATAAATGCACGCAGTTTACACTGATCCAATTCCCAAAACACTCAGAGCATCTTAATGAATGTGGGTTAGCATTCTGAATAGAGCTGCTCCGGCTGAAACACTGCGGAGATCAGATGTTCATACCAGACTGATAGATTAGCAATCATGCAGCAGGAGAACCACATGCTCCAGAGCGATTTGACTGCACAGACCTGTTACATCACACTGTGTATTGCAGGCTTTAATGTTCCATGTGGGCATAAAAAGCTGGATTAAAAACTTGGAAATGAGCTCTTCCCTATAAATAGATAGTACACCCCCCACCCCCAGCTCCGTGTGTTCGATCTGTTTCGTAATCTAAAATGCTGCATGACTCACCAAGGGGCAAAACTTACGAAATGGGCAAACCAACAGAGCATGTTACATCCTATCCTATCCTATCCAAACACAGACATAAACAAAGGTCTCAGACACATGTTGGGGGCTGATATGATGCAGTTTGGCTGCTGCATCTCATCGCCTAGATGACAGGATTTATTCATGGTATTCATTGCTTGAAGTTGCACTTACTGGACTTACTCAGTAATAGTCATTTCAGGATGTTGCTTTAGTAAATTATCACCTGAATTGCTTCATAATCTGTACATAAATAAAGATGAACAACAGAAAGCAAAGCAGTATCCAACAGCTGAGTCAAACAAACAAAAAACACCTGAACAAGGACGTCTTCAGGTGCAATTTAAACAATCTACGGTGTTGGCCATCCTAGTGTTCAGAGAACAGCTGTTCCATAGTTTTAGACCCAGGACAGAAGGTTCAATCCCCATTTGGTTACAGTGTTTAACTTGACCAGCAGCCATGGAAGGTACATAAGAACTGGGGTGATATGGGCATAGAACGGGGCCTTGTTAAGTAAGTAATCATGAAACTGAATCAAGGCTCAAGCAGACACAGAAAGAGCTTCAGTAGTGTAGGCCTGATGATGCAAAAGAATGCACCATCTGTAGCTGCTCAAGACAGGAGTGGAAGTACTTTAACAATATTTCTTTGATGCAAATAACTAAACTTAACAACAGATATAGTCAATTTTTAGTTGCATATCCAACATTTTTTACGGTTACTAATCTCTACTTTAAAGAGGCATCATGTCCCTTACTCTGCCAGTGATTTGCCTAAATTAGAAGATCATGATGTCTTATGCAAGTACCAGCCTTTCACTTAGAGAGAACAGGTACAGTATAAGCCAGTTGGAGAAAACAAAGGGACAGGTCAGCTGTTCACCATAGTGGTGAATAAAACAGTGTCTGAGCACACTGGTGAAGAAGGAGCATACAGACTGGAAAATTCTGAATAGGTTTACCAGTCTGCATAAATACTGCATTTCATTATTGTCTGATAAGAATACAGCATAATTGAAAGCACAGTTGCTATTATGATAAAACCTTTACTATTCAAAGTATGTAATCTGATATGAGTCATAAGAGTCAAAATATATTTTGAGGTCATTGCGTCTGCATGTTTTTTGTGAGGCTGTGATGGCAGCAGCAACAGTCTAGTTTGCACTTACTTCTCTGTAGACTGACACTAGTATGCTGAAGTGACTGTGGCAGACCAATATATTGTGGAGGGCTGAGGTAGCCCTTAGTCACTCCCACAAACCCATTTTAGTTTTATCAGACCACAGGACACATCTACAAATCTAAGTCTTTGTCTGTAAGTGCATTTTGCAAGCTGTAATTTGGCTTTTTATGTTGTTTGTAGAAGAATAGCTTCAGACTCAATGAGTGGCCTTTCAGTCCATGTTTATTGAGGACTTGTTTCATGGTGGACAGTATCAATCTTAAGCAGTCCACCATTTTTTGATTGATAATCATGGCCTCCAACTTCAAGGTTCCAACTCCATTTGGCTTTTTTGGATGCAGGTTTTCAGTTGCCAATAGAAAAGACTGCTTTCATAGAAAATCTTCCTACAGGTCATATTTTACCATATTCTATTGTGATTTTTACAAAACCATTCAGACTCTTCCAGAAATTAGACCATGACAAAAGTCATGATTCTTTTAAAGCCCTGGTAAATGATCACCATTACCAAAGTATTCACATGACATCCACAGATTATTTTTATGAGGATTTTGTGTGAAAGACCAACACAAAATAGAGCATAACTGTGAAGTGGAAGAAAACTGGTGCAGTGTTTTCAATTTTTTTAAATATTAAAAAAAACCTTGTTGCGTGCCTTTTGACTTCAATCCTGTTTACTCTGATATTCCTAAATAAAATCCAGTACAACCAGTGGTGACTAAAGGTCACTTAATTACTTAGCAGAATTTGTATTTTAATCTCAACATAAATACAATTGTTCTTTGAAGGCCTGACGGGTTGGTTTGAGTATGTAATTGAGCGGACAGCATCAATTTTCTAAGGAAAAGAGAAGTCAAACCTTAAGCTATGTAGTGGGGCTGAAGAGAAAATAAGTGGCAGTACTTTAAAACAAATATACAAAATATAAAATTGCATCTTCCTGTATCTTCCTGGCAGCACCCAGTCACTGCATGTTGGCATTTGACACTAAACACGTCTGGGATAAAGTTTTAAGAAGTTTAAAGCGGGGTTGTGTCATGAAACAACCCCAGGTCTAAAATCTCTAGAGTATGGCACAATGGCAAACCTAAAAGTATATGGCAAGAATAATGTAAAATAAAGAAGCAGCCAAGAGCCTCATAGTGATTCTGGAAGAGCTCCACAACTCAGGTGGGAGACTCTGATAGGGCAAAGCTATGGACTACGTGGATCCTGACATTGAAAGATTGACAAGAAGAACCAAAACCACACCTGGTGGGAAGATTGATGGAGTGAAATGTAGGAAAATCATCCAAGAAAATCTGTTAGAGTCATCTAAAGACTTAAGACTGGAGTGGAGGTTTAAATTCTAGCAGGACAAGTACCCTAAACAAAAAGCCAGATCTGGGATGGAATAGGCTGGGTTAGAGCATATGCTTGTATTACATTGGCCCAAAGTCCAGATCTAAATTCATTTGAAATTCTGTTGCAAAGCTTGAAAATCAATGTTCACAGGCACTGCTCATCCCATCTGACTTAGTTTGTGCTCTTTTGCAAAGAACAATGGGTAAAATGTTCAATTACCATACATGCAACACTGGTAGAGGAATGCCTCAAAGGTTTTGTAGCTATATTTGCAGAGAAACCATTGACTCAGGAAGGGTGCGGCAAGCCACAATTTTTAGATCAATATTTGTGGACATTGTTGAAAATCATGCATTATTTTTTTCTGTTTCATTATTATGAGCTACTTTGTTCAGGTTGATTACATAAAATTGCAAAAAATTATAGATATCTGTGGTTGGAATGTAACAAAATTTGAAATGGTTTGGTATTGCTGATTTTGCATCGCATTGTTAGAAAGTGAAATTAGAAAACTAACGTTTAATCAAGTTTTTTTTAATTTTATTTATTTGCATTGTATAAAAGTTTTGTCTGTTATTCTGTTTACACAAACTAAAAAGCAATAAGATGGATTTATGCAAACTAAATAAAATACATTGTAAAGCTTTTTTTCTTTAAGAATGTTCTGCAGCTCAAGACAAATCTTGCATTGAAGTGGATAGGAGAAAAAAGGGCTGCATCACAAAGCCACTGGTTCTAGATGATGCCTGGGACAAGAGTATTGTTTTTTGTAAACCGCCAAATGTCCGTATTTTCTGGATATACCACTGGATCACTGTCTTGTCAAAAATTTAATACTTTTAGAGGTTTTACTTAATGTAGCTCTTGCTTGAGTGGAGGTTTCAAAACTTGTACAGCAGCCAGTCAAAGGGACATTGTTAGTTACTATCTAAATAAAAGGGTAATTTTGCTCATTGCATCTATCTTTATTGCAAGCATTTAATTTAGTTCCTGTCTGTGAAAAGTCATTGCTTTGTCTCAGTAAGAATCAGAAATAGCATTGGATATGAAACTAAATGTCTTGTTGACACAAAACCTACAGGAGAGAGGATATTGTTATGCTGTTTTGCTATTTTACCAGATTTCACTAAAACAGATCATTCTGATTAATCTACCATGCCAGTAGGCTACAACATTTAGTTATATAACCACACTGAATTGTCTCCTTTGCAAATCCACACATCATCGGATCTGAAAATAAGAGATATGAGAGGTTAACGTCAAGATCCCGGGGCAGGCTAAATAATGAGCAGAAAATGGGATCACCCATCAGGGTCGTCAGTGTTAGACCCTCTTCTTATCCTACGGCTGCTCAGCTGCTTCTGTCGTCCATATTTGCCTCAGTGGACAATTTCCTCAGCCGCAGGCTTCTTCAATGCTCACAACAACATATCAAGTGAATTATTTTGCCACTGTGGCAGCGCACTAGAGATCTAGGTCATGCAGTCATTGCTCTGGGTTTCTTTCTTCCTTTTTTCTCCTCCAGCCACCTAAAGACATGTAAACATCCACTCATCTCATCCAGCTCCCACTAAACCTGACCTTGACATTGCCAGGTGATTTTCCGGTGAGTGTTTGTATAAGCCTACTCCAGTGTTTGTTTTTTAGAGGTGCATGTCTGTAGCCTTTTAAACAGGGCTTTTGTTTGTGGGAAGCGCAGGTATGATGAGGTTTTTAATAAAAATGAACGATCTGCTGTCCATGCTTGGGGCTCGCCTGCAGCTATGTGTGTATGAAAGAGGAGAGGAGAGCAGCACAGGAAAGGATGTGGGAGGTTGAGCAGACTGAGAGGATAATACAGGAGGGAGTAGGGTGAGAAAGGGAGAAGAGGCGGAGGGGTGGAGGAGGGATGGATGCAGTGAGGGACACAGTGACGCACTCTCGTTGGCTTGTGCTGGGTTGCTGATTGGCTGTGGCGGTTGCTTGTCAGAGGAGCTGGGATTCAGGCACTGCTAGGAGAGCAGATTATGAAGCGGTGCTTTACCAGCAGCAGTCTCCTCTCATTGTCTCAATGGCTGCACACGCGCTCCTCATCTGTTCCCTCGCCTTGCTGTCCACCCTCAGCCGGCCTGGGCTCACCTTCACTGAGGAAGAATTCCAGCCTGGACTCATCTATGACGAAGTGCCTCTGATCCTGGACAGAAGGTGAGTCCATCCTCGTTCTTTATGGCTGTGAAGCAGCAGAGGGGTGCAGGGTGGGGGGGAGGGGGGATACTGAAGATGCAAGCAGGGATGTTGGGATGCTGATGTGTACGTTTTCTCTATGAGGGCTTTCTGCCACCATTGCCTTCCTTAGTTACAGCTTACCTTGGCTGCATATCGGATTGTGAATTCAATCATTCAAGCTTTGTTGGTATGTGTTGGAGAGCGCTAAGCTTCAAGGCTTTGTTTGTTTCAGTGTATGGGACCGCATCAGACGGTGCTCATCAATCACAGATGGGGCTGTTGTCTCTGTACAGTAATGCTGGTCTGGCAAGAGGGAGCTAAATAAGGCTTTGGCAGTGGATCTTAAAATCTACAGAAGAGAAGAAATGGGAGCAGGAAAGAAAGAGGATGATGGAGGATAGCTGATGCATCTTCTGGGGTGTGCTTACTGATGCAGCCATTAGGAAGGAATTCTATTTCTTTAATGCACATGTAGACTTGCAGATCAAATCTGGGTTGAAAATGCAGGTCTCACAGGAGTGTCACAAGACATTCAGGGCCTTCAACACCACTCTCCTGCTTGCTTACTTAGACATCGCAGCAAAGAGCCATTAAACTGTGCCAAAGCCATGTAAGGCTCTTGAAACCATGCCATGCATGACAGCTCACACAGTCCTCTGATTCAAACCCACAACAAGCTGAATTTCCTGCTCCAATTTATAACACAAACAATTAAATCTTCAATACTTCTGCAATTCCAGGTCACCAGCAGCTTGTATTAAACATTCAGTTTCAATACTTTCATGGGTCTGGTCTTATTCCATGTTAATTAAGGCTTTATGAAACCCCAACAGCTCGGTTTTGCAACTTTTGACCACAGTTTGTCAGAAGGACAGAAAGAAGATGTAAAATTTTCTCCTGGGATTTGGAGCCTATGTCCCATTATCAAACTTTGTGCATAACTCTGCAACATAACAGCTAACAGTCACAGGTCAACACTCTGATTTCAGCTCTGACTCACTCAAAGATGCTGTTATATAATAGCAGTCTTTTATGCCTTAAATATCAGACGCCTTGCAGGGAGCTGAATATGTGTTGAGAAAATATGAGTTAGAGGTTTACTGAAGAAAGGCTGAGAGAACACCAGGGAATACAGCTGAAAGAAACAGGCAGATTTCCTTTAGTAATTTTTTTGTGGTACTAGTACATGATCATAAGCAAAGTATTTAAGCTAATCTTCAGGTTTCCTGAAACTCTTAAAACTGTTTACTACAAAACAGCCTTTATTAAAATTAGAAACTTGGATCAAGAATTGCCATGATGTTAATAATGTAAATCAACAGCATTGTTGACATGCTTTCAAAATGATAATACAAGTCTCAGTTTTGACCAGACTTTAGGGTTAAAAGCAATATTTTATGTTAGATTTCAATAAATTAAAAGAAGTTGGGGAAACAACAAAACAACATCAAAAAATGTGGTATGTTCAATGGTTATAAAATATTTTTTAGCTGAGTATGTTTTGAAAAAAGATGAGCAAATATGGCTACAGATTAAAGGACAACAAACTATGCTGTAATTTTATAAATGACTTGTTCACACATTTTGACAGCATCCATGCACACGTTTGAAAAAGTAAAGAGACTACAAAAAATAAATAAGCTTACATCAGCCATTAATGTTGCTTATTTGATTCTCTTTAACAGATTTAATTTAATCTGTTCTATTATGCTTCAAAAACAATTCATGTCATTTAAGTGTGACCTAGTTATTGAGACTGCTGCAACACCCAGAGTTGTCTATGCTAGTCACAATTGGAGAATGTCCTCTTGCAGGTTAATAAAAACCTAAATGAGGACAGATTAACTCACGCTGTAATTCTGATATAAAGTTCTAGTTTTAATACAAATATGTTAAAAATACAATTACACCCCAAACTATGAATGTTGGAAATGGACATTTTTATGGCTATTTAGGGTATTGGTTAACCCTTTTGATCAACCCCAACCAACCTTAAACCACTTTTAGACATCAGTTATGAAGACATCTTTTCACCTTTTACTCTTAAGCCATAATTTCCCATTTTTAGATCGAAGGCAGCAGAACCGTCTTTTTTTGGTGTCATTTCAACAAAATTTTTCACATGGGGTTACTTTACGGCCACACCTACTCCTCCTTGGCTCTTTAATCGGGATTGTTAATCTGCATGTGTGTCAAAGCATATTTGGCAACTGTTTCTACTAACACATTATATAGTCAACAAGCGCTTAAATGTATCTTAAAACTGTTAAACCCTTTTAAACATAGACACAGATTAAAGGGCAACCTATGGAGTTCAAGATGACAGATTGTTCACTGACCTCTATTTAAAGAAAGATTAAAGGGTTAAAAGACCAGTGGCTAATTTTAGCTTTGTTTCTACAGTCAGATGATTAAAAGATGTCATCTTTTAAAAGTAAATCTACATGGGAAATGCTATGATTCATTGCAGATGTGATCACAAGCACATAGTTTGATTTCTGACAACCTGCTTTAAATATAGGTATGGAAGAAGGGTCACAGTATCAGTTTTGTTGACAAGATTGATCAGCGATCGTTAATCCGAAGAGGATTTAAAGATTAAAAGACAACAAACTCTTTCCAGTAATATTTAATCACATTCTAACTGAAGTATATATGTCTTACATCGATAGAGTTGAAAATCTCACTGATATTATAAAAATCCTGTTTATTAACATACATGCAGTTCTCTGTAAGACTGTAGTAATAATTTAAATCTGCAAGCTCAGGTGGCCTAACATAACTGCTTTATATCCACAGTGCAGGAAGATTTACGAGTCAAGTGCTTAACCTAAGGTCTAATTTGAAGCTGCAATCAAAGCTATACTGAAACTGGCAGCAAGGGCCTGACTGGCATCTTAGTGAACACCTAAATCTAAATCTCTGCTAACAAGTCTATTTATAAAACAGCACCTGCAGAGTGGGGGATTAGATGAGTTTCATAAGTCATTTTCAAAAACACAGTCTACATTTTTCTGATATATAATTTACACATTATCACTCAGAACTGAAACTAAATATGAGATCCCTCTTCTTCAACAGTACAAATTATGAAATATTTAAGATGGGTTTACATTGATGAAGGTACAATAAAAAGAAATATGAGAACAACAACACAAAGTAGAAATGATGCAAAAAAAACCCAACTCAAGTTTTATTCTGTAGACATTGCGGTGACATTATTAGATCTAAAAAAGGTAACTGCAAAAGTCAGGCTAAACAAAATAAACAAAAAAGTAAGTAGAGTACAGAGTAAAGTTGCTTCTGTCCTTTACTGAAGTTCTGATGCCAAATAAAATTTAGTCAGTAGTACTGTAAGAGTTTCATAATGTGATTACACTCTACACAAAACTAAAACAGGCTTAGAGTGCAACTGACAGATTAAAACAAAAGTTACATTTTCAGGCTATCTCCAAGGCTGTGCTGCCCAGGGCAGAATGCCTTATTGCCCTTATCAAAACCCCTAAGTGTCCTCAGCAATATTCTCTTGCTGTACGATACAGGAGAGGGGAGGGTTTCTGAGTACAGTGGCTAAGCACCGTTACAGACGCAGACAGGAGGCTTATAAGTTTTGGGAGCAGCCCTCAAATCTTTTTTCCACTCAACTGTGCACAACAGGGAGAAAGAACAAGAGATCAGCTATCCGTATGCTTGAAGAAGGACATTCAGTGAAAATGTATTGATTGAGAAGCCAAAAGAAGCACCGTCTTTAATATTTAAAACCCAGCACTTTTCTAAAATTAGTGATAATGCAAGTTTAAAGTCATTCTGTCTCTTGTATTGTGGATATCGTGTGGGGGACATGTTTGCTCAGTTGTGTTCACACATATTCATGGATGTTTGTGGCAGCAGGGAGGCGAGCCAAGGAGTGGCTCTGGCTTGGCTTTGATTATGTAAAGGGCCTGCTCAGCACCCAGTCACTGTGTGACAAACTGAACCAATGATGGGGGCCCGCAACAGCCCATGGTTGCTGACCCTGCAAAACTGGCACAAGAGCAAAATGGCTAGGCTTTGCATAGCTCTCGCATTCTCGCAGTCCTGAGGCTCCTGACAACCAGCTGAGACCATGTAGTTGCACAGCAGTGATAATTTTAGCTAAGCTGTTCAACAATCATATTAAATCTTGGAGTCACATAGTGGTGGGGGTGGGAGTAGTGGGGTGTTTCAGACCTCTCTGTAGCGAGGATCATTGATGTCTCAAATATCAATGCAGGCAATAAGTGCGCCAGCATCCAAGTTAGCTGCCATGCTGCTGAGGTTTCAGTCACAACTGCTGCTGCCAAAGGTTCCCTGGACTTGGCAGCACTTTTAAATATCCATGCTTACCCAGCACTTCACCAGTGGAAAACATAAATATTTGCATTTATTACATAAATAAGCTCTTATATTGTACTTGAAGAATGGCACTGGCAGACATTGCTTAGCAAGGTATCAACACACATGCAGGTTAGTATGTGCCCACAAACCTGCACACAGACAGACACACACACATACATCCCACTGGATTTTAGCCAATCATAGATGCTGATGCTGAAGTTGGCAGATGCACACTTGGAATGTAGGGTGAAGGGCTTATTTGTGGCCAACTGACAACACGGGATCTTCCACTTGGTCACGGACTGGTTCTCATTCCTCAGACGTCACCACACAGCTATCATTACCTGTTCCAAAGGGCTTAGGATTACTTCAGTCACTTTGATTCCTCCATAGAGCAACTTGAATTTTTCACAAGTGTGTGCATGAAACAAAAGAGCATTCTGAGCTTACACTGCTTTGCATAGGTATTTCTACTAATTCAACTTCTTCACATTTTGTCATTGCACATTACAACCAAAAACTTTAATGTATTTTATTGATATTTTACATGATAAAACAATACAAAAAAGTCCAGAAATGTCAGGGCAGAAAGTTGTGGAGAGGTTTTTTTAAAGCAGGGTCAGCCTCTCTAAACAGTGCACAACAAACTCGAACATCTCACATAGCATGTCTAATTCATCCTTTCAAATTAAGATCAGAACAGCACACCTGGACTAATCAGAGAAGCAGCTAAGAGCCCCATAACAACTCTGGGCCAACTATTAGTTATGCACTTGACAAATCTAACCAGTATGAAAGCATTTTAAGAATGAAGCCATTGTTGAAAGAAAGCCATAAGTAGTTCCAGTTGAAGTTTCCCACAAGCCATGTAAGGGACAGCAAACATCTGCTCAGATGTGCCCAAAATGAAAACTTCTGGCATACATGCAAATGGTTTCGACAGAGGAAAATTAACACTGCGCATCAACCTAAACGCACCATCCCCACTTTGGAAGATAGTAGTGGGAGCAACATGCTGTGGGAATACTTTTGTTCAGCAGGGAGATGAAAACTGGTCATAGTGTATGGAAAGTTAAGTGTGGGGTGAATCTGGGAAACCACCTGTTTGAGGCTGCAAGACTTGAGCCTGAGGCAGATGTTCATTTTCTAGCAGGGCATTGACACTACACATATAGAGCTGCAAAAAAATGGATTAGATTAATGCATATTTATGTGTTGTGTTGTGTGAGACCTGAAAATAAATGTTAACAGCTGCTCTCCATCCGTTCTGACTGAGCTTGGGCTACTTTGCAAAGAAAAAAATCAACAACTTTAGTCTCTAGATGTGCAAAGAAGGTAAAGACAAACCCCAAAAGACTTACTCTCATTACTGCATTTGGAAGGTGGTCCTATAAACTGTTGACTCAAGAGGTCTGAATACAAATGCATGGAACACTTTTCAGATTTTCATTTGTAAAACATTTTGAAAATCATCTATCATTTCCCTCCACTTCCCAGTTATGAACTGCTTTGTTTTGGTCTGTCACACAAGATTCAAATAACATACATTAAAGTTTGGGGTTGTAATGTGACAAAGTTTGAAGGGGTTCAAAAAGTTTAAATATTTTTGCAAGGTAATGTATGTGGCACATTCCATGAGTTTTTTTTTACTTCATGAATTTGATCCTTCTGATTTTTATATAAATTACTATAAAGGAATAAAATCACACTCATTTTTTAATGTATAAAATTGTAATAAATAAATTCAATGTTGCATTTCTGTCAAAAGACTTTCAACTGGACCCAGTCAAGATCCAATTTTGCTGAACCTTATTGCAATCATTAGCACTTTCAGAGGTCAGGACAGATGCACTTGAACAATCCAGACTGTTGTAGCTTCTGACATCACGATTTAATCCCTTCACCTTGCTCAGGGGCAATGTCTCTCCACTTTTGGGCTCCAATGGACTTGGCGTGTCCTCACAACTAATCCTAATCCACCTGGCACCGAACTGTATATTATTCCCCAGGTGGATACTGCACCATATGAGTGGATAACTGATATCCCTGGCAGCCCACCCTAAAGCTGTGACTTCCAGGGAGATCTACACAAAATCAGATAGTTTTCATATTTAAATAAGTGCCTTGGTACATGATGGAAAGAAATGTGTGAACAGGTTTTGATGACAGTATAAACAGCTTGTGATTGTTTAGTATATTCAGACCTTTCGAATAAGATTTATTCGAAGACAGCAAATGTTTAAATCAACTCTTCTTTAGCTGCAGGTTTCAAAATTACTTGAAATTTTGGTTGAAACCAATGGTAACAGATGGAACCGATGCCTGATGACTCACAGTAATTGTTATTCCTAGTCCCACAGGTATTAAGGTTTACCTCCTACAAGCTCATTATTACTGGCTGTTGTACAGCGATTAGAGAGCAAGCCCAGATCATCACAAAGGCCATGTTAGGACAGACCACCTAGTCAGAGCATCTCAGTGACCATCACAACAAGCACAACTGGCTATGTCGGAGATGCCCAGTAAGCCCATTGGCACAATATGTTTGTGATTAGACATTTAAAATGGGATTAGGATTAGCCTCAAGATGTCCATGCTTTGCGGGGTTTAGTCTCAGACAGAGAGTTGGACAGCTGGGACAAACATGTGAAGAACAAGGAAAACGGCTGGTCCTCTGTCACATGTTGCAAGATGTAGGTCAGTACCATGCTTAGCTAATGGCCTTCAGTCAAGTCATCCAACACTTTGCAAGACTTACCCTAAACTGTCTAAATCTATGAATTATTCATTTTCTGTAAGTGTAAATCCCCCTCAGACATAACAAAGTTTTTAAACCGTGTCCTTCTTTACTCTTTCCAACAACTGAACCTAAACAAAACTAAATTAATAAACTGAACTAACCTGCAGTTTTTTCCTTATGACTCAGTGCATCTGTGTCACATTTTGCTTTTTTGGATTATATAGCAAATTATTATGGTTTAAACATTAAGTCTACATCCTTTTTTCTATAGTGCATAGCACACAAGTTCACAAATATTTAAATTGGCTGTGCTTGCACTTTATGTGTAAGTTTATGTGACAAGGACCATTGTGTAAACTACTCCATCAACATGTAAAGACATAATCAGCTTTTGAGTTAATGTAAAAATACTGAATAAGGATTAATCCTGAATAATGTTTTGTTATAAATCATAATTATTTTTGGTTTTATAAAGGATTTCCAATACAGTGCTTTTGTCCTGCTCTACAACCAAGCTAGTGATGTCCAAATGTTTTGTCAGTTTGGAAAAAATTGTCAAGTCGAAAGTATTTGTGAGCCACTTTTTTAAAAGTGCAATATAAATTCTATTGTGATTTTTAATTTTTACTTGTTCAACAAACACGCACTTTTTTGTAATAAAATGAAAGAGTCTGTATTTTGTTTGAAATGGATCTGTTATTTATTGATAAACTTGAGAAAGGCTTATAATTTCCAATAAGTTTGTGGTTGATTGTTTTTTTTGGGGGTTTTTTTTTACTTTTTTTGCCCTAGAAAAGTCCATCAGTCTATTTGCCACAAGAACATGGGTCACTCTTTCTTTGAAAATGTTTGCTGTATTTAGCCAAGTTTAATGAATGGTCTCCGTCTATATAAAAGTCACTGTTTGTTTATGATCTTATTTACTATGAAATTAAAATGAAACAAAAACCATGGTTATTAAAAGACAAATACTTTGTGTTTCATATCTTCACTTTAAAAAGATTTTAAATTGTCATTAAAATCTTGGCATCTGCTTCTTTTTTAAAGATGTGTACATGTGCACTAATCACCTGTGCTGGTAGGCCAAGTTTGTACTATACTTGAATTGTGGCTTGAGGCTACACAAAATTATTCCAAGGGTCTCAAATGGCCACCAGGCCACACTTTAGGACACCCTGCTCTAAGCGGGGGAACAACTCTGCACAGAAATTATTTTTTTCACATGGTGCTTGTTTTTCCAAAAAACAAAATAATCATGAAATGAAAAACTGGTCTCCATCCTATCTTTAGAAGGCCTTATTGTATCTCCTGTCTTTTCCACAGCAAAGAGAATCCCCATCAAGCAACAAGAGTTACATCACGTAAGTAACAAATTCATTCTGACACAAGGCCTGATTCAGTCTAACCTGCCATGATTCTTTTGAAACTGAGTTGCACAGATCTGATGAAGGCATTTGCTTTTTAAATCCCGAGACATCTCTGCTACTTTGTAATTTAATCAGGTTTTCAAGTGGGGCCTGTGTGCAACTTGAACACCTCAGTGGGCCGCTGGGCTGTGTGTGGCTATATTTACACATTATGACACAAAGGCATGAAGAATCACTTTATACACTTCTTAAAATGCATGATGGGAAAAGATGTATCTGGAACAAAATGAACAGTGTTTGTAAACACAGAACTATTTTGAAATAAGCTGCTGATGAGTCAGAGCGATGACGCAAACCACTGGAAATAGATATGCACCCAAGCAGTAAGGTGCATGCAGGTCTCTTTGTTCTTTGTGTGCGGGCATGTGCATATGTGTACACTGCCTATATGAAATCATCAGCTTTTATGATTATCCTGCATTCTGCAACAAAGCACTGCAAATCATATTAACCCACCCAGTGATCTAAACTTTGGTGATGCATTTGTTTGTTTTCATTTTCAGGTAAAGATGGAGAGTATGGCCTGGAAAGTGAAGAGGTGTTTTTGACGCCTGAAGATGAAAACCCACTCAGGAGAATACTGCAGGTACAGTGTTCAGCATTCTCCCCTCCCTGTCTCCGGTTCATACAAATGCACACGCGCTGGAACACACAAGCAAAACTGAGCATGCTCATTCAGCCACACTGCATGACCTTGGATGAAGGAATAATGTTTGTCTCATATTCACCAGAGGTAAAACATCTTAGCCGCCCACACACAGGACTACTGTGACTGAAAATTCAATAACATTTCACAGTTTGCCTCAACACCTTGTACATACAGGCAAATATGTCTGTTTCATATAGATTGGCTGAGTTCTGCATTTGCTTTGCTAAACCTCTTGTTTTGTGCACTTGTAATCTCAGCCACAAAAATCCAGTTTTATCCCAACCACAAACATTTTGAGTTCACCTTACATTTTCTGTCACACCACTACCCTTCAGTGAGATGCACTCTTCGAGTGAACAGATTAAAAAAGCTACAGGGGGCAGTTTGTCTCTGCGGACTAATACCAGTAAATTCTCTGAATTTCCATTATACGCAAATTCAGAGAACTCCTGCTTTCCACATGTGTCTCTTTCTCCATTTGGGATTCAAGTGGTGGCTAGAACAGTGAACTTTACACATGGCTGTCATTTTATGATCATACAAGCTGGCAAACCTTGAAAATGGCCTTTCAAATTAAATATCACAGCATGAACAAAACTGACGCACTCCAGGTAGGGAGCTGTAGATGAAAACAAGAGCAGGGAATGTTCTTAAACACTTATCACAGGGATGTGTGATGTAGAATACCCTGATGTAAATAGCTTAACATTTTGTCACATTACAACCATAAGCATCAGTCAGTTTTATGGGTACTTTAGTTGCTAGATCAACACATATTAGTGCATAATGAGAAGTATAATGAGCATGTGTATTTAGCCCCTGAGTCAGTAACTTGTAGAGCCACCAAATGAGTTGCATTTATAGCTGCAAGTCTTTTGGGGTGTGCCTTCACCAGCTTTGTATATCTTGAGTGAGACTAAAAATACATTTTGGGTCATTTTCCTTTGCAAAAT
This sequence comes from Anableps anableps, assembly GCA_014839685.1. Classification (NCBI taxonomy): domain Eukaryota; kingdom Metazoa; phylum Chordata; class Actinopteri; order Cyprinodontiformes; family Anablepidae; genus Anableps; species Anableps anableps. Next base: position 22,044,383 of record CM026071.1, read on the forward strand.
AGCTCAAGCTCAGTCAGATTGGATGGAGAACATCTGTGAACAGTCCTGCCATGGAATATCAATAGTATTAGGTTTTAGATTTTGACTGGACCATTTACACAAAACACTGTGATTAAAACCATTCAGTTGTCACTCTGGCTAATGCTGTAATGTCACTGCCCTGCTTCAAGTTGAGCTTCCACCTCAGTCACTAGTTTTTTGCAGCCTTCTACAGGGTTTCTACCAGGATTGCCCAGTATTTAAGTACATCCATCTTCCCATCAACTCTCGTCATCTTTCCTGTCCCTGTTGAAGAAAAGCAGCTCCACTGCACGATGCATGATGGTGTTTTGCTGTGAGAATGGGGTATTCAAGGTGATGGGCAGTGTTAGTTTTCATCATACAAAGCATTTTACGTGCTTGCCAAAAAGTTAAATTTTTGCCTCAACCAACAAATGTTTCCTGCATCTTCTGTTTTTATGGATTACTGTAGCTTTGCCAGAGTTGCCATGAACTTCTCTTGTCTGCTTCTCAGATTAAAACTCTCCATGTCTGGCCTGTCAGTTTAGTAGAACACAATCTCTTGGTATTTTTGAAGTTGTACCATACTCTTCAGATGATGGATTAAACAGTGCTCTAAGAAATGTTACAAGTTTGAAATCTTCTTTGTTACCTAGTCCTACTTTAAGCTTCTCCACTCTTTACCCCTTTACCCCTGACCTTTCTGGTGTGTTTGTTGGTCTTTGTGATGTTGGTTATTGTTTAGAAATATTCTCTAACAAGCCTCTAAGGCCTTCACAGAATGGCTATATTTACAATGAGATTAAATTACATGCAGGTTACTAACTCGGTGACATCTGAATTCAGTTTGTTGTGCTGGAGTTCTTTAGGGGTATCAGAGTAAATGGGATAAATGAGTAAAATAATGGCATGTGCATTTAAACACGTCATTCTTTTAAAAATTGTACTTCAGTATGCAAAAAACCATATATTCTTTAACTTTCTCTTCAGAGTTATACGCTTGTGTTGGTCGGTCACCTAAAATACCTATACAATGCACTAATATTTATGATCGTAACATGAGAAAAAAAAAATGAAAAAATTCAAGGGGATGGAACACATTTGCAAGGTTTTACATTTGCATGGTAAATACAGATGTATTGTATTTACCATGTCCAGGTCTCTGTAAAAAAATAAAATAATAATGGGTTAGAATAGAATAGAATAGAATAGAATAGAATAGAATAGAATAGAAACAGACTTTATTGTCCCACAAAGGGGTAATTCAGGTGTAACAGCAGCAACAGATATAAAGTTTCACACAAAAACTTATTAAAGTGTAAAAAACAATTTTTAAAAAACAAGATTAACAACAACATCAACAACAACAACAACAACAACAATAATAATAATAAGAATAAGAATAATAACAATATACTGTACAGACTCTAGCAGAAAATACTGTGCGGTTATTAGAAATAGGTATATCAGACTCATGATCCTAGGACTGTGCAACTGAGTCAGATCACTTTTGCCAAGAATGTACATAATGTGCGTGTGTATTGAACATTAAAAAAAAGAAAAAAAGAAAAAGATTATTTACAATACAGTACATCAGTGCAGAAAAACAGATGTGCAATAACAGCGGAAATGGTATTTAAAAATAAGTAAGAACAAAGAAGATGATTGTGCAAATGCCAACAGGGATGTAAACACTTGTTGATTCTATTGGAAGCAGTGATGGTTATAAAATCTAATAGCTGCTGGGAGGAAGGACCTACAATAACGCTCCTTTGAGCATTTAGGATGCAGCAGTCTGTCACTGAAGGAGCTCTCCAGTTCAGCAACAGCTTCATCCATGGGGTGGGAGACATTGTCCATCAGTGATGTTAATTTAGCCAGAGTCCTTCTGTCTTCCACCACCTGCACTGGGTCAAGGGGGTATCCTAGCACATAGATGATCTTCCTGATGAGCTTATCTAACTTATGGGTTGTCCTCAACAGGACAGAAAAACAATGCTAAACAGTTGTTCATATGCTAGAGGTTTCATTGTACTCGATTAATACCATTTGTTTGTATCTTTGCAGCCTTTTAAATGGCATCAGTCTGGGATGTCTCTCAGTAAAAGGAAGCTCCTGCAGTCTCTGATGGGCCTTATGGCCCGCTCAGTGTGTCTTACAATGGAAAGCCCTGTATTCTGTTTAAGGCAAAACGGCTGGCAATCCGCTACAGGAACCACACGTTCATTGATCTTACTGAGAGGGTCTTCAATCCCAGCTTACCTGTGGACACTAAGGGCTCAATCTGCACCAAGGATAAAGCAACGTAAGTCCCAAAGCATCATCTGTGCCAAAATAATTTCTTTTTAAGCATGCTTAGCAAAACAAGATCAATATTTGATGTGTTCAAGCATCTACAGCACAGACATTTCCTTAAAAATGTAATGTGTTTTATGTCATTTGAGTTAAATATTCTCATGTTTGTTCATTCTGCCACAGGCTTTCATTAAGATTTGGTGATGTTGAGGACTTACGAGGTCTAGTTATCAGGTAAAATGGCAAGGCCTAATTCAAATAAATTTTAATTTTTATATATCACTAGAAAACACGTTAGAATGCATGCAAGTGCTTACGTATAACTAACTGCACTGTCTCCTTCACAAGGCTTCAGATGTCCAACACTTTTTATGAGGCAGCTGGTCAAAACTGGTTCACACTAGACAGCGTTCACATCCAGTACAACTGGACCCAGGAGGCTACATTCAACGCCAGTGAGGTCTACGCTCCTGCCACTTCATCCTACCATTGCCAGCACGTCAGCAGCCTGCACAAATATGACACCCTGCTAGTGCCCAGCTCTCACACTGACACATCTGCTAACTGGCACATAACTTTCACTGATTTCCAGGTACACTGTCACACAAGGGGCACAACCTTTGTTGTCTTAACTCCTCTAATAGTGTCTGCATGTTCTGTTTTGGTTGAAATTTTTTTACATTTTTGCTTCATGGGTGCATGTGTCTGTACATTACCCAGTTGGTTTCTTTTAATGTTTGGTGGTTTGGCTGTCAGTCTGTCAGTAGGCGCTTTATCAGTCTGTTTTATTTATTTAGCCATCTGCTCAATTGTCTCAACCTGTCCATCTGTATAGTGTGTCTGTGCTTGGTGAGCCCAATAAGAACCAGTTGTCCTATTTGCTTCAGCCTAATCTTATCTATCCGCCTTACTCTTTGTTTTTCAGATCCAGGCCTTCAATGTGCAGTCAGAGAAGTTTGCGTCTGCCAGTGACTGTGCTACTTTCTTAACGCCAGCTATTCTGATGGGCTTGGTGACATCATTAATCCTACTCCTAGTCTTAGCCTATGCCCTGCATATGGTGGTACACCTCAAGCACATTGACCGCTACGAGGAGCACAAAGCCACTGTCTACTTCCCCCGTAGTCCTGAGGCAGAGTTACCGGACAAAAACAGCCTGTGAAGGAGAATGATGGGACAGAGGATGATTGGAGGAGACATGGGGAAAGAGGAAGCTAATAATCAAGGCTGCAATGACTACAAGAGTGAGAAAGTATCTTCAACTGAAATTTCATCAACTTAATGACAACTTTGCCTGTTCTCGTCAAAAGCTAAGTCTTAACTCTATTAGGTAAATGCAAAGTGTGGCCGGATACTTTCTCTTCTCTCCTCATTGATTGGCATCTCCTGGGGAAGTCCAAGCCTCTCCTAGAGATGGCTCATTGGTTTAATATCCAAGGTCCAGCGTCTGTCCCAGGATGCTAATGGGTAACGACTTGCATAGGTCTTTGTCGTCAGCCGGCCCTCAAAACAAAAGGCTAACAGTTGCAGCCAATACAGCTAACTCAGATGCTCCAGCTTAAGTGTATGTATTACATGGCTCCCAAGTGTCATATTGCAAGCAACCATCACCAACATTGTCCTTCCAGCTTTCATTGCTGTATACTTTGTCTAACACTGCTGCAAAAATGGTAAACTTAGAAAAGCCACTTTTCTAGCTGAGATAGCCTTATTAGCTGCATGTCCTAAAAGGCTGGTGTTCTTGGGCTAGCACAGTGTTTCCTAATAATAACAACACAGATGGTCTCCTGCTAGAGTTTTAGCTTAAAATAATGAGATATGACACAATATAAATTCATATTGGGAAGCCTTTTGATGGAAACAGAATGAAAATATTAGGAACCACTGGTCTAACATCTGTCTGGAGTGGATGGACCAACTTTACTGGCCTGTCAGAGCCTCTGGCCTCTCTCAAACCACCTTTGAACGAGACTGCTGCTTGGAACTTAACTGTGAAATGGCCTTCTACAGACCAGACAGGACAAAGGGGATTCAACAAACTAGCACAACATTTGTTAGTTGCAGAAGCACTAACAACAGACTTTAAAAAGACTATACAAAGAACTATGCTGCAAAAAGATGGCCCCGTCTATGGGCATGGCAGTAATGCAGGTTTTTGGGATGCAATGGCTCATCCAAGTCAATTGTTTGAACAAAGGAGGCTGTGGGTCCTCAACTGAGACTGCTCAAACTGACTGCCAAAGTGAAGCCACAAATGAGTTGCCATAATATATGGTCTGAAACAGAGTGAGACAATGTGAAAATTAAAGTGAACCACTACAGCTATGTAAAAAAAGAAAATGCATTCATGTACAGAAATGTCACTCTGCGGAGGTCTTTTTTTGATATTCAGTGTAATCATAAAAGCTATTAGGTAAAGGTTGACTATGCTAAAACTCATAACCAAAATGATATCCAGAGCTGTAAATATGACATCTCTCTAGGATCATAGCTGTTTACTATCTTCAAATACTGCACAACTAATAAACAATACAATTGTACAATTGTTCTACTGAGATTGGTAAACATATCAATGCATATGATTTTTTTTTCTACAAGGGTGAACATGTTACATTTTCTGTATGTTTGTTTTAAGCTGGGCCAAAATAAGGTTCGGTTTTACCTAACTGTAAATTATAAAGCAAGATTCTTATCATAGATGGATGTCACTACTGAATGCCGTTTAGTCACTGGGACCTATAGATGCCATTATTACGCCAGAAGCCTCATTAGCAGCAGTTACAGAATCAGTGAGTCATTATTACTGACAAAAAAAAAAAAAACACTCAGCATGACAGTAAATAGATATCTTAACATTCGATATGGCAGTTCTGTCAGTTTGTAGCAGTGTGAAATGTGTTCTTTGGTCCTAAATGTATCCTACAATGGATGAACTGATTGGAGGCAGTTTGTCCAAGGACTAACTGATGTAAAATGAACAATAAAATGATATTGAGGGACAGATCTACTGTGTGTCTGTATGACCATATACTTATTTTCAATCTTTTCTTTATTTATTTTTAATGGTTTCTACACAAATACTACTTCATTAGAGCTTTCTTTCTCAGTGAGTAAAACAATATGAAGGGGACTCACCTTCAGTGAATGCCACAAAAGTAATGAGAGTAATACAGCACACATACATACAAACTCCAATGAGGAACATCAGTAAAATACAGTTGTCATGTACTGCTGCAAATCGTAGTTTAATAAAAATTGGCCAATTGGATTTTGTTCTTCCAAATGTTACTTTTGTGTTGCTTACTACTGCAGTTCTCCAGGCCAGTATCCAGGTCTCCAAATATAGTTGTTCTTCTCTTTATGTATTATTTCTGACAAGTCTGGAACATCTGCACGTCAAAACCTGTACAATTCAAAAGCCTTCATGAACCATCCCTCTTAAGCAGTCAAAAAATGTACAGCGAGCTCTTGTGCCAAAAGGTGATTTCAGCAACTTACCAACAACACTAAACCAGTACTAAAATGAAGAAAGTTAACACACAAAATGACTATGACTATAAAAGAAGGAAAGAGTAGTCATTTTACCTTAAAATTGTATTACCTTTCAGGATAAATTTTCATCAATCAGAAGAGGATTTTAAAGTGAGGTCTGTGCTGACTGGCCACCCAGTTGACAGCAAAAAAATATCTGGGCTGCTATTCCATTCAATAAAATAGACAAGCAACAAATGATAGACAATAAAAAAAGATTTCAATTGTCAGAAAAGGACCTTTCGTACATTAGGGATATTTTTTTCATTCAAGGGGCTACATAAAGGATGTATTCATGGGAAAAAAATCTGGATTTTCAAAGAAAAAATATATTCCAAAGAAAATATATTTTTCTTTTTACTCCACATCATTTATTTCACAGTACTAGTTACAAAACAATGGCAATAGTATAATTTCTCATGAAATAACAGCAAAATTTCCACAGCATCAGCTTCTAAATGGGTAAAATTACACATTTTCCATTAATTAAAACTAACTTTTGGTTGCAGTGTCTAGTGATAATAGCATTTGTGTCTTTTACATCTATGATCAAAACTTTTACAAGTCAAAAAATTCTTGAATAGAGAAAATGAACTGTGAATGTATTTGCATTAAAAACTTAGGTTGTACTCAACAGGTCTCTAAAACTTCACCAGTGAAAATATTTCAAATATTTTCTGCATGTCCCCAAGAAAACTTTTCTTCTTCTTGCTGAAAAGTAGTGGCATGTTAATGGTAAGTATAGTATAGGACTTTAATCCCTGGACCCTGCCTATGATTAAAGCATGAGAATTTTATACTTCGATTGAAACCTAAATAAGATTAAGAAGTAAATTTAACTTAAGCTAAAGTGTATTGTTTTCTCCATACTTGTCTAACTCTAAAGTTGTTCTTATAACATTTTTAAACTGGAGGTGATCAAAAGCTGTCAAGATTAAACAGAAAACTGAAATAGACCTTTACTATAGTGTGGAATTTTTGAGATCCAAATATAACACCTACCTTTGCACAACTAAAACTATTTTTGACAAGTGATAGATGACTTTTTGTGTTCATCACACTATGGCCTCCCTGGATAGATAGCCATATTGACCATATCAAAAACAAGTACTGATTACAGGTCTGATAAAATGTGGTTTGATTCTTTCTTGGTTCAATTTCAAACATTCTTGTTTGTTTAATTACAAAATGTTTCTTGGCCAATAATAACTATTTATTTCCAGGAGTGAATCTGGTCCCCTCTCTATATATATATTTGTGTGTGTGTCTGAGTTTATACTCTAATGTCATAAAGGAGTTGTATGGTTTATTTTATATGTACAATACTTCATGACCTTTCGAGAATCTGCCCAAACCAAATAAAGAACATTTGGAAAAAAAAAAAAAAAAAAGAATAGACATGCTTTCATCAACAGGGAGCTGCATCAGCTGTCAAATGGAAAGGGATTGGGTTCACCATTGACGGTCTACAAAATAATGGCAGGAAGGCAAAAAAAACTTTACATTGATAACTGGATAAATCTTTCCAATGTATAAACAACCTTTCTGCAACATTTTTTTAAATACTCCACTTCTATAACTGATAAAATTCTGCAGATCATCTAATACAAAATGAAGAGCATCTAAAAATAGACTTATTATAGTGTTTCTGATGACAATCAGCGACAACATTAGAACCCAATAACAAGTCCAATAGTGTTTTGCAACTGAATCTTGATATTTACAGGAACAATGCTTGTGTTATGTACCCATCTGTATCACCTAGACAACCACTGCTGCAGAGACATCTCAATCATACCTTCTACTTGAGGGGAAAAAAGTTTGTTTCAGCAGGACAATACATTCTGTAGCATAACATACTAATTATGACGGGGTCAAGCAACACAAATACTGAAAAAAACTGACTTCAACAGTGACCCCTCCTGGAAACTCATGACACCCAAGAAATTAACTGCAAACATCTCACAAACAGACAGGAAATAAAGCACTTAAGTGCTATATTATTGTTCTGATGGGTCAGGGCAGCTTGAGCAGCATCAGAAGCTCTGACACAAATGTTAGACTGGTTGGTTTTTTAGGTTTGCAGCTGAACACAGGAAAAACAGGCCATGTTGAGCTAACTTGGATCAGCAATAAAACTGATCCTTGCACATCATTGGTGTTAACTAACTGCATGTTTCCATATTAGCTATCAAGTAGTACAAAAGAAATGTTATGAAATTATCATATGATAATATCAAAATATGTTATCTAGCTAGCTATAAATTGTAGGGTTTTTTTTTTGTTGTTTGTTCTTTTTTTGCATTTTATGAAAATTCTGTGGATAAAACAAAAAAATGTGATTGAAAAACGTTATGAAATACCCCAGGATGGATGGATGGATAGAAAGAACTTCAAACAGACACATTCAACCTTAATAAAACCATAAAGAATTTTGCTGATTGATTAATTTTACCAGATAAGAATCAGAAAGAAAGAATATTAAGAGTTGTTTTGCTAAGCATATTATTGAGAACTACATGTCAATCTCAGTTAATTGGAATAACAATGAGATTTGTCAGATTAAAAGTACCTTTAGAAATAACCACCTATAAGCAGTTATTAAACATACTTCTCATTAATCCTGTTTATCTCTAGTAAAAATTTTGTTTTCATTGCTTTGATGTAATAGTCTAATCTTTGAAGAAATTAAATGCCATGTTTTCATTATCTTAAGCACAAAATTATTGTATTTACAGAACCATCTTGAAAAAATCAGTCTCTGCGTAATTAAGCTAAATAATATACTTCACTTTGTGAATTGAGTCACTGAAATAAATACATTTTCAATGAAATTCAGATTTATTTACAGAGGCACCTGTGGAATAATTTTTACAATTTTTGGGGAAAGTGCATCTTCATATTCTATCCTCTAGATGTCAGTATGCACATGTTTCAGAATGTATTGGTTTCTATATGACGTAACCAGTGATGTACAGTGATCTTCATGACTTGGGAGGCACCGAAACGAGGCAGGCCGTTTTGACATAAAATAGGTTACACCACACTTCCATTCCAGATATCATAAATTGGTTTATGACTAGACGTATTTGTACATCAAGATATCTCTAATTGTTTTTTGACTAGACAAAATACCTTTTTGAGCTATCTCTAATTCTATTCTGACTAGTAAAAATGACGTCAGATTTACAATTGAGCTGTATGTATATAGGACTCCTGTCATCTACAGAAATACTCAGATGACTCTGCAGTGGTTGGGTGTATCAGAGATGGACAAGAAGCTGAGTACAGAGAGCTGGTGGACCACTTTGTGTCATGGTGTGGTAACAATCATCTTATCTTGAATATGAACAAAACAAAGGAGATGACTGTAGATTTCAGGAGAAACAGGCTGGTTCTGTTCCGGGGACTACTGTGGAACCTCTGGAGATGATGATGCAAAGAAGGATTTTGCATAAAACTAAGAAAATTATGGACAACCCTGATCATCCTCTTCATGACACTGTCATTGGAAAACAGAGTCTCTTCAGTCAGAGGCTTCTTCAGACAGGTTGTAAAACAAATCACTGCAGGAGATCTTTCCTGCCCACAGCCATCATAGTCTATAATAATTCCTTAAATAAATGAGTTACATCAACATTTAATTTCTCTTTGGAATAAATAAAGTATTTTTGAATTGAATTTGAGTTTTATTGAATAGTCTTTTATTTTTCTTGCTGTCATATTGTTGAATTGTATGGCATTGATGAAAGCATATTTATAAGCTGTAATTAGTTAAGGTCAAAACTGAAATATAAGCTTCTATAAGCTTCTATATTAGAATGGTAATTTAAGATATATGTATTCACATTCTGACTAGTCAGAATAATAATTCAAGATATCTTCAATTTAGCCTGGAGAGACTCACACAAAAACATAGCAGCTATTAGAAATTTTTATTGACATGAATGAATAAAGTTTTTGGCGCTCAGACCCTGGCAGAAAACGAATATGCTGTGAATTGCAAAAAACATGGATGGGCAGTTTAGGATTAGGGATATCTTCCCCCAGTGCCTGGACACTAGTGGTTGAGTGGAGGCCGAAGGAAGGAAGCCTGATGGAGCTGTGGGAGAACAAGAGTGGAGAAGGGGTGGAGGCGGGTTGTAGCTCATCAGGGGAGCAGATGGAGCCATGGATGGAGAGCCTTATAAGCGGAGATTTTCACGATGACTGGCTACGACGAGGTGTGGTCTGGAGCTGATGAACTGCAGCTGAGGTGCATCACCTGGCAACTGGATGATGCAGGTGAGGCTGGGAAGAGTCTTCCAAGTTGAATTTACGCCTAGGCTTCATTTACTTTTTGATGAGTCAAAATTATTTTCAAGCTGTCTCAAATCACGTCACCGAATTCGTCATTTGAAGGGTCACACATCCCAAATTACAATTTAAGATATTTTGCCAAGACAAGGCCATGCACCTAAACTTACAAGCCAAGAGGCCCATGGTGACTCTGGACAAAATGCAGATATCCACAGCTCAGATGGGGGAATCTGTCCACAGGACAACTATTAGTCGTGCACTGCACAAATGTGGTCTTTATGGAAGAGTGGCAAGAAGAAAGCCATTGTTAAAAGAAAGCCATAAGAAGTCCCGTTTGCAGTTTGCCAGAAGCCATGTTGGGGCGCAGCAAATATGTGGAAGAAGGTGCTTTGGTCAGATGAGGCCAAAATTGAACTTTCTGGCAAAAATGCAAAACACTATGTGTGGTGGAGAACTAACACTGCACATCACTCTGAACACACCATCCCCACTGTCAAATATGGTGGTGGCAGTATCATGCTATGAGGGTGCTTCTCTTCAGCAGGGACAGGCAAGATGGTCAGAGTTGATGGGAAAATGAATGGAGCCAAATACAGGGAACTCTTGGAAGAAAACCTGTTGGAGTCTGCAAAAGGCTGTAGACTGGTGCAGAGGTTCACCTTCCAGCAAAACAGCCATCCTAAACATAAATCCAGGGCTACAATGGAATGGTTTAAAACAAAACATATTCATGTGTTAGAATGGCCCAGTCACAGTCCCGACCTAAACCCAATCGAGAATCTGTGGTAAGATCTGAAAACTCTGCTTACAAACACATCTAATCTGACTGAGCTTGAGATGTCTTGCAAAGAACAATAGGCAAAATTTTCAGTCACTCGATGTGCAAAGCTGGTAGAGACAGACCCTAAAAGACTTGCAGCTGTAATTGCAGCAAAAGGTGGTTCCACAAAGCATTGACACAGAGGGGCTTAATACTTTTGCACACTGCACTTTTCAGTTTTTTGTTTGTAAAAAATGTTTTGAATCATGTCTAATTTTCTTTCTACTTCTCAATTGTATACCACTTTGTGTTGGTCTTTCTCATAAAATTCAAATGAAACATACTTACTGTTTGTGGATGTAATGTGACAAAATATGGAAAAGTTCAAGGGGTATAAATACTTTTGCAAACCACTGTATTTGAAGAGGCAATGCATAAATTCAGCGATTTTTACCATAAAAATGTTGATAATGCCAATTTAAAAAACTGATTTATAGAACATTTTGGAGGAAATTTTGACTTTTTCTCATCATTGTTAGCATCTATTTTAATTCTCATGTATCTATTTTACTTGTTACAATTATAGGTGAGGTAGTGCCTCACCTGCCACCCCTTACCGCACGTCACTGGGTGATTTGCAACTACAACTTGTAAGTTCAGTAAAAGCTTAACTGATTTTAATTAACTGTGCTTTACACCATGGCAGTGCATTAATATTCCAATAAACAGAGATAATAATGTAAAAATGATGCTACGCAGATTAAGAAATGTTAATATATAGCCTTGACAGATAAGCAATTATAAGTGAGGCTGGAAACATCATTGGACCAAATATTTCAGTGATTCATGCTTCTCCTTTTCCTTTTCTGTCTTATTTGAGGCATGAACAGAAGAGTTGTGTTCAGTGTTTGTTGTTAATCTCTTTCCTGTGCGGAACTCTACAGCTAGGATCCTCAGAGTCCTCAAAGCTGGGAATTCAGACTTTGTGGATGCAGCCTGTGCAGAGACAGATAGGCCCGCCTGTTTTATATGTAAAGCTTCCAGTCAGAAAGCACAGCCCATAGGGTCTTTCACATAACTCCTTTGTTGAAGCAAACTTTTGCAGCTTGGTCCAATCGTCTCTGCAGCTTTTGAAGTAGGCTGCACAAGAGAGTGAAACAGCACCAGGTGGGTTGAGTTTGACCTTTTTATGAATCACTGACTATATGTTCATTACAAAAGCTGACTGTGGGTTCACTTGGAGGACAGCAGACATAAGTACACAACTTTGCATCCTCGCTTCCTTTTGTTCTTATACACTTTAAAACTGCAGGATGTAACTTTCAATAAAATATATATATATATATATATATATATATATATATATATATATATATATATATATATATATATATATATATATATTTTTTAACATATTTATTAAAATTATCATGTCGTGACAGTATAAAACAGATAATCTGTGAAGAAAAAAAAAATCAAGCTCCTCTGTTTTTTCTCTGTGCTCCCATACACTCTTAAAGCAAATGCGGTGTTTTTTTGGACACATTTTCTGTGTTACCGTCAAGGGAACACACCTTATGGTGTTTTCTACACTTTATGTGTTGTTCTATTAAAACAACTGGACACACAGAGTATGTGTTAAACCATCGCTTCTTGGACATCTGGAGTTCTGGAACTTTCCACAGGGGGAAAAAAAAAAAATCAACAGAGGCGACTGCCATTACAAGACGTCCGAAGTTAAAAGGTAAAATAATGTTTTATTTGATAAACTGTTTTCAAAACATAAGTAGAATCCCTTAATAAGGATATTGATTTGTGCTGTGTAGTTTTTAAGTCAGTCTGTCATGACTCGTGCTGCCTTGACAGTGACTGTTAGCTTAACATACGCCGACATTTTTTTTTTTTTTTTTTTTTGGCTACAAATGTATTTAAAGATGTGCTTGTCACCTGCAATTTCCTAAATTAACTATGCGTGGTTTTATTACACCGCAAAAGGAGCTAATGGACCGAGGCAGCTATTTTATACCCGCGCTTGCTAAAAAGACTATACTTTAAGCTAGGTCGTCGCATTCACCACTCCGGCAGCAGCAGCGGAGCTCGAGAGCTGCATTCAGCTCTCGTTCCTGTCCTGTGCTGCTTTCAGCAACTTCACTGCTTTTGTCTGCTCAGCAGTGGTGACACTATCAAAATCTTATTTGAGCATATTATTTATAAATCCAGATACATTCATCCAGATAGTCAAATAAATCAAGTAATCAGTGATAAGAAAATGGTAAAAACTGCTATGCTGACACATGTTATGAGATATATGAGTTATTAAAAGTTTGTGAATGTTTGTGGTTTTTTTTATTATGGCTCTTGATGCCAAACTGGTTGGCCACTTTTGACCCTACAGAATGCATACTGGTACAAACCCAGACCAGTTAGATTGTATCTGATTATAGTAATAATCTTTGTCTGTGCCTTAAAAGGTGATAGAAAATTAAATCCACTTGATTACAGTGAAATAGCTATGATTTTAGTAGTATTGTACCAGATTAATTTTGGCACAAATATTTTAATAGTATGGATAAAACTATGTAGGGAGTGATTTATTGTGACATCAACTCGGCCTCTCTCTTAATGATATTTTTGGTAGCTTTATGTAGGGGACCCAGACTGTGCTTCAGCACTTGCTAATGTTATCCTAAAAATCTTTTTTCCCCTCTTTTTCAGAAGAAAATGGAAGCCTCCAAAAAGAAAATAATTCTAACAACATTCCTTTATGAGGAGGACATCTGCAAGAACGTCTTCAAACTCCAAAGTGCGACAGAATTAGTAACTATGAATTAAGAGGTGAGCGTCTGTTTGGTTAAATAGTTAACATCATTCTAAACCTGAGAAGATGTTGATGTTTGTCAGATGGTTGTCAGCTGAATATTTTGATGTGCAGTACTATGTGGTGTCTGTAACCTTGCTGTTGTCAGATCATTAAGCCTGTTGTCATGTTTTTAGGGAGACAGATTGTGCTTGAATCAAAATACAAAGTCGTTTAAGATGCTGTAAAATGCAGCTTTAAAATTTTTTTTTGTGATACATTAATACAAAGAAATTTGAGTGATCATCCCTTTAAATGGGTTTTATAGTTTATGCTTCAAATTTTGTGACCTGTGATAGATGAATCAGTTTTGTTAGGAAAATAATGGAAAAAAATGACCTTTGTACTAAAAAAACTTAAAACAGTTTAAAGATGTGTTAATTTTTAAAGGTTAAACAAATTCACTATATACATTTAATATGTTATGTATTGTCTGTTAATGGTAATGTTAAAATTGGACAATTAATGTTTTTTTTTCTACAAGAGGGTTTCCATTTAATTAAATTATATAGTTTAACACGCTTTAACACAATAATGTGTCTATATAAGGATGACACATTTTGTGTTCAATTCGACACATGTACTGTGCTAATAAATAAACACAACTGGTGTGATAAAATTAATTAACACAATAAATGTGTAAAGGAACACAATTATTGTGGTGTGTTAAATAATTTTAACACACCAGTTGTGCTGAATTATTGGAACAGTAAATGTGTTGAACACAAAATGCGTCATCCTTATATAGACATATTGTGTTGGGTTTTGACTCAGTTTGTGTTGACATTAATACATCTCTTTTAAGAGTGCAGTATTAACTGCAGAAATACAGCACTCAGTCAGAAACAACCAGCCAGAGCCTGGAGGAGGGTTTTACTGCTGTCAATCACCTTCATGTACGTTGCTAACACACTCCCCCTTGCACTCTGTTATTCTAGAGCTGGATAATTACAACATAGCCTGCCAAAAATGCTAAGGCTAGGTAGCATGGCCACTGATGGCAACGGTAAGTTGTTTCTCAGTCATTAGCACATTTAGCAGGGCATACTTGAGGGTGATTGACAGCGCTAAGACCTTCCTCCTGGCTCTGATTGGTTGTTTTTTTGGTTGGGAGCACTGCATTTCTTTAGACGGCAATGGTAAAAATTATATACTGCAGCTTTAAGTACTTTGATTTTTTTCTGATTTGTTTGTCTGGTAATATCAATGCTTTTAATAGTAAAAGGGCAAATATCAGATTTTGGAGCCAAAATGCCTACAAATATTGCCCTGTAAATATTGAAGTATGAAAGATAAGTGATAATTGACTTTTCCTTTTTTTTTTTTTTTTTCAAAAGCAGACAAGCAATCTTAAAAGATTTTTATAATGGGAATATGTTAAATGGGTGTGTGGCTGCTTTAATAGCAACAGAAATTGGGGGGAGAAGGAATTTTTGCAAGAATAAACCAGATTAAGCTTCACAGAAGCTGAAAACAGTTGTTGTCCCTGAGATAATAAAACATTTGGAGTGTTAAAATTAAGGAAAGGACAGCATCCAAACCTAAGGGAAAATGACATCACAGTTATTGTCAGAGTCAACAGCAATAGCAGTGAGTTAACAGCCAGACCACCAAGGTTACTGCAGCTGTTGTTTGTGAGCATAAGGTTTATCATGTGCCAAAATGTTTTCTTCTGCAGTAATTTTTAGTCTATGCATAGTATCTGATATCTGCAGATCTGTTAATTGATCATGTTAAATGACCATTCTGCATGTGCAGCCACGATAATTAGCTTGAGCTAATAATTTGTTGGAGTAATGCGGCAGACTGTGTTTTCACAGCTTCATTGCCGTGTTGTCAAAACCCTCACAAGTAAAGTATGAATTGATTGTGTCAGGAAAAGTGAGATCTATACAAATAACTGTCTGGCTATTCTGGAGACTCAGTTACTGGGAGGAACATGCTGACACAGACCTGTGCATGTCAATTTAAAAATGCTGGTCAAAACTGGAGCAGAAATGAACTCTTTGAATTCTACCAAAATCTGAGCATCTCAAATTGTAGTTTTTGTCAGAAGTGGTGATTTGGTACTGTGGTGAATTACAAGCAGAGTGGGTTCACCACTACAAGCTACCAGTTTGTTTGGTCTCCAAGCTACTGCTCTCAGAATTCATTTTCTTGACTTCCTCCACCTCACTGAGTGAATCACCACCTAAATCTTCACTTTATGAACACGGATTCAAGCAGGAGACTTTGCTATAACTGCTTTTGTGTTTGGTGGACATTGTGTTATGCACTGTTGCCCAGGTTCAGCACTCCAAACATAACATATTCAGTAGTTGGTCATTTTCAGCTGTATTCTCAGGTACGTTGTGGCTTTATAAATATTTCTCAATGTTAGACATGCATTTAACTATCATGAGGTTGAACCTAATCACAATCAAAATGGAACAGTTCCAGAAACAATGATATATGTCCTTTTAATATAGATAATGAATATAGATAATATACTCTTACTTGGCACTTCATATTTGGGATTATCCCAGTATGTCAATCACTAACTCAGCCCAGCAGGAGTACTTTGATGTACGTAAGAGCTCAGTGAGTTGACTATTAATTGAACATAACATTAAAGCCAATCTCCTCATCCTGTATCTACACAGCTGCAGCGAATGGCCTCATTTTAGCCTCTTGGGCATGTTATCACTGCAAATGAGTTGGTTATCAACAAGACAGCATAGTCTATGGAGCTCAGACAAATAAACAGTCCAGGGGTTAAATGTGAACACGAGATGCTGCTTTACAAAGTTATTTTGCTTAGATGTGATATTTTTGTAAACATTTGCTTTCAGACTGTAGTGTCTCATTTTCACAATATAAAAAACATTTATGGACGGTTTCTTTAACAGTGGGACAGTTTATTTTTTCCAAGTTGTACAGTGTGGCATTTTCAATCTGTAACAAGAAGGAAGAAGGACCCATGATATCTGTTTATGCTCCCTTGTGCAGTAATTTCCTGTTACATGGGGCATTGCTTTGGTTATCTAGGCAGAAAGCTTCTCTTTGAAGAATAAATTAAAAATATACATTTTAATAAGGTGCGCTGAGGTTGGGCCAGTGAGACCTGGAAAAAAAGAAGATAAAAAGGAGATTGTATATCTGAAACAGGCTGATGACAGGAGGAGGGAGAATAATACAGAGAAATATGAAAAATAATTGAAGTAAGAAAAGGACTTGTAACAGCCAGTTGCAATTTGTTTTCTATTTTTTTTTTTTAATTGAAGTGGTCAGAAAATGTAAAATGAAATTGGATGCTCTGGGCAAATTGGTTGAGAGCATGCTCTGAATGCAATGCAACACACAGGTATGATTTTTAGTCCGCTGTGCAAAACAATGCAAATATCACCTCTCCACTGGCTGCCTGTTATTCCACATAATGAAACCACCTATCCAATCAAGTATTTTTTTTAGGCAATCAGGTAGCTGCTCGAGGCATTTCAGAGTTTCTTTGAAGATTGAAAACAAAATTGACAAGCTGACTCATTAATAAAAAAGTCAGACTAACCACACACTTTTACATAGTGCTGTTTTTTTCTTCTTTATAGTCATAGAAATTCACTACACTTCCAACAACTTCAGTCTTATTCTCATTTCTCACTAATTTCTTGAGTGTAGGCTGTCTGTCTTTACTTTAGGCAGAATCTCTTTGATCGAGACATTTTGGCAAATAATTTAAAAACTCTTTAATTAAAATGTATAAATTAAACCTAACCTTTTTTCAATAGTGTATGTCTGAATCTCTGTATTTGTTATTCATATACTGGATTTAAAACAGCTTTGCTTGGACTAATTCTGCAGTATGCGTGTGGCATGGCCCTCTTTTGTCCCTGCCCCCACACTGTCTCAGCAGGGACTACTGGTGTGAGAACAACCTTGGGGACTCTGGTGGGGATTCAGGAGAAGGACCAGGGATTTTTTTTTTTTTTTTTTTTTTTTTTTTTTTTTTTTTTTTTTTTTTTTTTTTTTTTTCTTCTGAAATGACAGTTTGTATTTACTCAGATTACATTTTCCTGATATGAATTTGTTTTTGACCATTTGAGACATGTAAGTATGACAAGAAAGCAAACCAAGAAGAAATCTGTGAGGGGGGGTAAATACTTTTTCATAGCAGTGTTATTCTCTCCCATTGTCTTTGTTGCATGTTTGTTTGTTTGCAGCTCTTTTCTTCTTGGTTATTTATTTATTTATTTTGAATTCCTTTTTCTCCAACCTGACCATCTGTATCCCTGTTTGAACTGGCACTTCATTCTTTCAGCACCGACTGATTGCAGTTTCTGTTCTGGCGATGTCATTTGAAAGTAGTTTCAATTCTTATCTGTTAGAAATGGAAATAACTGGTTCATAATTGGTTTTAAACACAATTACAGTCACTAATATGCATCCCATTCTGGAGATTTTATTGGAGGCAAATTAATCTTTGGTTTCCTTTAAGAGAGCCTGAGGGAAAAAATTAACTCCTTCTGCATCCCTCTGCTGTTTTAAAAAAATGATCTTTCACTCTTTTCCCTATCTGATTTTTTTTTTTTTTTTACACTAAACAAGCTGTTTCTATTTTTTTTTTTTTTTTTTTTTTTTTTTTCAATTCTGACAGGTTTACTTTTAATAAGCCACTCAGTAGAGGAAAAAGAAATGGCATTATTTTTCCATTCATCAAGGAGTTCCTGGTAAAAATAGATTTTGCCAAATTAAAACTGCGTCACTTAACAAATAAACTATTACTTCTGTTATGTCTAACCAGTTTGCAAAACAAAGGACCTCACAGCTCTTTGCTTGAACATCTCAGCTGTTCAAGCAAAAAACAGATTTAAAGAACTTTTGCTGTTTCAAGAGTTATTAATGAACAGGGGTGGACTGGCCATCGGGAGGTTCGGAAGATTTCACGAACAGCCGATCTGTTCCAGGTGTTTGGTCCTAGTTTGCTTTGTTTCTTTTTATCCCATAAAGCTGCGGCTGCTTTGGTGCTTCATAGGCAGTGAAACGTTGGGTCAGTCTGATATTTTATATACTAAGGACAGATATGAGTGGCCCCTCCCAACTTGAAAAAAAAAAAAAAAAAAGCAAGAAAGAGGAGCAGATTAAATTAGCCAACAAGCCAAAAAGGAAAGGAGAAAGAGTTGGATGGAGCTGGAAAACTTAGGGAGAAAAGGAAGAAAAAGTTAGTGCAGGATGCAGCCAAATGCACCAAATAGTAGATAATTTTCGTGGTGGAGAAGCCAGTCAGTGACAACTCCAGACCAAGCAGCACGACTACAGCAGGTTAACAGGCACTGCCGACATGGCTCTATAATCCTATCCCAGACTTGGTATATAGTTTGTTTCTGTTTTAGAATGTGTTAATGTCACACAAAACATTAAAGGCAGCCCATCAGCAGTGTCGCACTATAGGTGCATAAATTATTAATCTGCTTGATAAATTGCCTGACCAGAAAAAGGCACATGTTTCTTAATTGCAAAAGAAAACATTTTAGGGGAAAGTCTGTGTTCATGTCCAAAATAAATGCTTAAAATGCATGTGCAAAAAAGTAAAAAAGATTATATCTGAAAATACACACTATACATCTAGTTGTCCTGTTCTGTTTTTTCATTAATATATACTTTTTTTTTTACCAGCTCAAGAAAAATACAGATAAAGTCAGCAATTCACTTTCTGTGTTTAGTACTTTTTTATTTTGCATTTGTGTTCCAACACTATGAATTCTTTGCGAAAGTGCTATAAAGTTTATCATTGTTGCTGTTAAGTAGCAGACAAGGACAGTGTCAGCTGTGGTCGTGGAGTTGTAAAAGAGGGACAGGAGCATGCCATCCGAAGTAGGAGTGAGGAGGAGCAGGACGAGATGGATGCGGAGAGACAGGAGAAGGAGATAGAAGAGGAGGATGAGAAGCAGGAGAGCAGAGCAGGAACCACAAAAAAGTGCCAGGTACAGGTGCAGTGTGTGGGACTGGGTTGGCATTACATCTTTCCTTAGTATTATATTTACTGGATCCTCCAAATATGACGCCTGGCATTCACACCAAAGAGTTCAATGTTTGTCTCATCAGACCAGAGAATTTTGATTAATACAATTTGGAAGTGAGGCTGTAACATAACAAAATGTGGACAAAGTAAAGCGTTATGAATACTTTCCGGATGCACTGTATTTTTTTAAATTACTGCCTTGACATTGCATTTTTTTTTTTCTTACTCCTGCAACTGTGCCTATGTTGGTGGAAATTAAAAGAACACTGTTCATGTAAAAGTAGAATAATTTTTGAGGGACAGTATAACAGAGGAGTGAATTTATCTCGGCTGTGGGTGAAATTCAGTGACACGACATAACCTAAACAGGTTAATACTTGTAAGAATCAGTTAATATTCCTAAATTTTACACTAATCTGCGATCCTGCAGCAACAGAGAATTGAGACTGACGCCAGTGAGCTGCTATGATGATTTTCAGGAAGCTTTAAAGTACAATAAATAAGTTAGTAAACTTTTAATGTGTCTACAAAGCCTTTCAATGGACGGACAACCTGTCCATGGTTTACTCGCCCTATAGTCGTTGGAAATATGTGCCACCATATATATTGGTGGACAGTGGCTACAAAGTTAAGAGAAAACATGCTGTTATGCATTGACTTCTTTTTCTTTTTTGATAAAATATAATGACATCTTCCTGTTGCATTAGCATGTCTTCCACAAAACAAGAATGTAATCAAAATCTAGCTGATAAAATAATTTTACCATTCTAGAGACGAGAGTGATTTTTCTTTTTTCCTTTATTTGCTATAATATTAGGAACATAATAGATAGCAGCATTTTTGGTACGGTCTGCTCTCTCTGATGTGAGACTGGGCTCCTCGAGTTGACTCCAATGTCTGTTTAAAATGGCTCACAACTCAGTCTTCTCATTCTCATCTAAAGTTTTGTACAGCACCTCACTGCATGCATGCTCAGTATGACAGATTGCTGCTTGTTATCAACTCATTGCAATCAGTTGACCACTGTTGCTACATGCTAGTTTAGGAGAGGTAACTGCTGCAAAGTCAGTAACTCTATGTAATCAAATAGGTTTCCTAAGATAGAAAACCTTTAATCAATTTAATAATAGACTGTACTTAACTGGATTGTAGTTTGTGGAACCAAATTAGAATGTATGTAATTGAATTTAAAACTGAATGGATTGAATTGACTATATTTCTGTATATAAATTGGATGTTTTCCTGTTGTTGTGAATCAGTGCTGCCTAAATAAAATGAACTAAAGTGAAATAAATGAGATTGACGTACTTTCTGATACAAAATCCTGTTATAGATACACAGGTCATGGAAACCCTCTTAAACATTGTAGCTCTGTGTTCTTTATAGCAGTTAAGATTGACTGTATTGAGTTAACAATTCCTTGTTAATCCAGAGTTTAAACTCCTGCATTGCTGTCTCAGTCAGAAATTTGTCTCATTTTATTAGTTGATGTATTTTGAAATGTCTACACTCTGTCAAACGTGACATCATCAACGATGAAAAGTCACTGGGTCATCAAGTGTCACTATGTAGTAATACTGTAAAGCAGTAATCCCAGTGCAACTTCATGAATGAAAAGGACATAGCGACACAAAAAAACCCACAAGGACAACTATTTCCAATCAACACTTTCTAAAAACTCACCCAAACAGGAAACGTTGCCAGCTCCCCACTTTTTTTCCTTACAGTCCTCAGCTCTCACTCTGTGTCTCCACCCAGCTCACAGCAGAACTTTGTTTTAATTTGTAGCATGGTGGGCTTGTGGCATGTCACATGTGAGGGTATGGCATCATACCATTATGTGAAAACAGCAAGTGGGACAGACGTGACGGTCAGATGGTTAACCTGTCTGAGGAGTAGACAGCAGCGAGGAGTAGAGTGTGTCGCAAAAACCCATAAATATGACTGACACCTGTACACAAAGCAGCAGCAGCATCTGGCTGCCATTTAAAGATATCATATTGTAATAATACATTTTTATTATGGTTCTGTTCAGTAGACGTGTTTACAGTGTTTCGTTTATTTGCTTTTGTGTTACATAAACATTAAAGCTGCAGTATTTAACGTTTATGAAAAGTGTTTTTTATATATTTGTTGAAATTATCATGTTGTGACCGTATAATATAAGACAGATAAAAAAAATCAGCACCTCTGCCTTCTCCCAGTGCTCCCAGTACTAACTTCAGAAATACACAACTCGGTCGGAAACAACCAATCAAAGCCAGGAGGAGGGTCTTAATGCTATCAATCACCCTCATGTACACGCCGCTCACACACTCCCCATTGCTCTCTATGCTAGAGCTGTTTCACCACAACATAGCCTGCTAATAATGCTAAGGGTAGTTAACATAGCCACCAATGACGGCTGATAAACAGTTTTCCTGTAACAGTAAGTTGTTTCTCCGCCTTTAGCACATTTAGCAGCGTGTACATGAGGGTGATTGACAGCACTAAGACCTTCCTCCAGGCTCTGATTGGTTGTTTTAGGTTGGGAGCGGTGCATTTCTTCAGACGGCAATGAGTAGCTCAGGGAGGAGGTGGAGGAGTTCCATCTTTTCACAGACTGTCTGCCTCATACCATACTGTCACAACATGGTGACAGTTTTAACAAATATGCAAAAAACATAGTTTTGTAAAAGTTACATACTGCTGCTTTAAGTGATTAAAAATGGTACGCAAAAGTAAGAATGCCTGCTTTTGTAACAAAACATACATAAAATTAGGCAAGTATAAGGCTTCAAAAAAAACCCACTGAATTCAAAAGTATTTATTAACATACAAAACATTCATATTTGCCAAGTTAAGTTAAAATATGCGGCTACAGAAGATAACAAATTAGGAACCGTTAGAGAGCCGAAAGAGCTGGCTCTTTGAAAAGCCAGTTATGTTTTGGACTATTCAAACATCATTGCAATCAATGTTTTAAAACCCCTTAACTGTTATCTCCAGAACTCTTACATGTTATCCAATAGGTCCATGAGGACACCAGTGTCCTCATGACATTTAAGAGGTTAATCACTGATAGTCTGGTAAGGGGAGCTTGTCTTTTTTATTTTTCCTCTATTTTTCCTTCACTTTCTTTCCACTAAATTATTAAAATAGCCCTAAAATATTGTAAAATGTTCCATTTTCTTAAAGCTAATGCCAGCTAAACTAAATGTGGTTAAGGACTACATAGTGCAGTGCAACAGGTGTTACGTCAGTCTACATTTCCCCATTGATATGCTCCCCATACAGCTCTGCACTGCACAGACTGCCAAGAAGAAAAAAGGCATGCATGCTCGCTCTTGGCCTGTAATTGGTGCACTCTTCTTGCACACAGAGGGACTAAACTCAGGAGCAGAGAAACGGGACACAGAATGAAACAAAAAACTATGTGAATCAGCGCATGTGAATCTGGTGCTGACCAGTGAAAAATCAAGAGCTTGAGTCGCAGGTGAGTTGAAACGCATGAAAATGATGTGGTAACGCAGGTGAATTTCACGAGGAATTACTGGTGAGCATGAATACAATAAAAACAGGAGGCAGACTATTAATGTGAGAGACACTAAAGAGGACATAAACCAAAAAATAGCTAACACAAAGGTAAGAAAACTACACAGAAATGCACAAAGAATAAAACAAGACTAAGCTAAGAAAGTCAATCCAAAGGAAAAAAAAAACAATGTGGCACGACCTTTCAAGCAATAATTAATAGAGGGGACTAAACAGAATATGGCAAGACCATAACTGAACAGAAAAAAAACTATGAAACTAGACCTCAAGGAAAGAACTAATATGGTAGAAATTATGAAGCATGAATTACCGATAAACAAAGGTGAGTAGAGGACCCAAAAAGATTGTATTCAAGTAAGAGTAGCACTACTTCAGCATATTTTTACTCAAGTAAAATAAGAAGTATCCACCCAAGAAATTATTCAAGCAAGAGTAAAAAAAATATTTGATAAAAAGGCTGCTCAAGTACTGACGAACTGACCAGAACATCTGATTTAATACTTAAAAATGTCATCAGAGAGACAAAAAGTATAAAGTTATGTGCAAGTTTAGTATGTTAAAGACTAAAAGGAAAAAAAAAACAACAACATATAACTGACATAATTACAAAATAAAAAAATTAAGGCAAAAGAAACACTTTTCCAAATTATTATTTTTTTCAGTGTTAAACTAGTATCAAAGGTACTGTATATGTATGTTAGAACAGGGCAAAGTACTTCCAGTGACAATGTACAGTGTTTACTGTATCTTTCTGAGCTTCAAATGTCTCAGCAAGCTCAGCAGATAGAAACTAACATCAGAACAGCAAAGCTTATCTTCAAACAAGAGGTCTCACTTCAACATTAACTGTAACTGTGTGTCTGTATCTGGTGCATTTCTGGTTAAATGCACTAAAATGCAATAAAATGTTTATTTTCTTATTGAAAAAAGGAACTGAAATATTTGTTTATTTGCATCTTTTATTGTATTGCTAATATTGTATTTAAAAAGGCTTAAGTGGTTAAATGAAAAATCTGCAGAATGTGCCAATTTTTTAAATCCGATTAATAATCGATAGAATATTCGATTACTAAAATAATTGTTAGTTGTAACCCGAGCAAAACATTAGATTCTTTGTGTTCATTTAAGCTGCCTTCATGGTTTTCCAAATGATTAAATTATCTATCTCTGCAATAATTGTTAAATAGATTAAGAATCAACTCTCCAAAAGGTGTTGCTGTGTGAAGAATACACGGCATGTTTTGGTGAAAACAAATCTGAATTAGTTAAAGCTAACTAACACTCCAAATTCCTCATAAAATCAATCTTTCTCAATATTTATAATTCATACTGAACTGTGACATCTTGCATAATTTTATTGGTTCTATTATCTATTTTTATATTTTATTATTTGACCTTTAGTCATTTCATCATTTTTCCTCATTAGTGTAGCACAACATTACTAGCAGAGAAAGCTTGTTGATGAAACTGTTTTACCTGTAAGGTTAAATTGCTTTTTGTTAATAAAACTCTTGCATGTTTGAGGGTTGTCTGGGTTCATTCCATGCATGCGTAGTATCTTGCTGTTCAGATAACACCAGTGCTGGACTTATGCCTTCATCTATTATTTAAAAACCTAATCCTTATTAAAAAATATTACTTTTTTTAAAAAAATGCAACAATAACTGAGACTGAACTATTTGCCTATTATTTTCTTGATGATTAAGTGGTGCCTGGATTTAGTAATTTTGATCCAAATCACTAGTTTTATTAATAATTGCCCTAAAAGCAATTGTTATAATTATTCATAGCCAAAACTAGACAGCTTATTGCTGCACAACAATAACTATTATGGCAAAAATAAAAAAAAATGCATAGATCCAAATATTTCTGGCACAAGTTCACTGACTCCCAAACTATATGGAAATGGCCAAACCTCACCAAAATACTGAACTTAGGAACTTAGGCAGAAGAAATGGATATTTAATCAGCATTTTTCATCATATTTATGATACCATAATTCACTAAGATTCAGCTGTATGTGAGAAATTTAGCATGCCAAAAACATATATTTTTAAATTGATTTTCTGCAATGCCTTGCAAAGGTATTCATGCTCTTTGCAATTTTCACATTTTGTCATTTAACAAACCCGAGCTTCAGTGTATTTTATTGGGTTTTATTTTGACCAACACAAAGTAACACAGAATTGTGAAGTAGAAGGAAAATGATACATGATTTTCAAAATATTTTATAACTAGACATTTAAAAACCTGACATATTCAGCCCCTTTTACTATTTTACCCTCACATGACATCCATTGCAATCAACTGCCTACAAAAGTCATTGAATAAGTCAATATAGTACAAC